>OX638138.1:126302625-127027121 GCA_951805005.1 Othius punctulatus | reverse complement strand
TTTCTTTAATTGACTTATTATATAAATTTTTAAATGTGATTTCATGTTTTTTGCAACCAATTGATATTAATTAAAAAAATAATTCTGCTGTATAGATTTGTTTAAGCATTAGCTCGGACTTTTTTTAGTGAAGTAATGGATATTGTGGTTGCAATTTATATTTTGACATAAATAAAAACTATTTTAATTACAATGTGCAGTGTATGCAAGTTGCAGTAATGCACGGCTTCCACGTAGTGATTTATGATTCAAGAATAAGATTTGTGAGCGTGAGTAATTGTTATGATGCATGTAATGGATAAATGCGCATGTGAAATATCCTACGAGCGTGGCGAAGTAATAAGGATTTGAGGCAGTAACGATTATTATAATAACGGCTTTAGTACTCATCGGAGCCGGAATTAAGGGACGTAAGTAACAAGTAATTGATTCAATTATGGAGGCGTCGCGATAAATTGCTAGTGGAGGGAAATTGTCGGGCGTCGAGGCGTATAATTGGGGAAAAAGAATGGAAGAGCTAATAATAATGCGGCAATGATTTTTTTTGCTGTCGTCCTGTGGGGCACAACAAAAACACTCCCACGGAAGAGTTTAAAATGCGGTGCACGAACCTCGAATTTCAGTCTATATTTTTGCCATTCGCTCCATGATAATTTGGCCTGATCGCTTAAATGTGACTTGTATGAGGAAACGTAGTGACTCCATCGATTCTCGTCAGCCGCCGATAAATTCGCCCCAACTTCCACCCTACTTGAGACCCTCGGAAAAGTTTGACATTTTATTTAAAAACCGGAGCCCCCCATTGAAAACCTGATACCATTTAATTCCGCGGGAAGTTACTCTTAAATACTTTATTAAATTTTGTTAATTAGAAATGCTCATTAAGTAGTCCATTTTATCTCGTAATTAATTGCGGGTCTTGCACATCCACTCCCCGTTTCGCATGATTTTCATTTCGACTGGGAAGAGATTAAAATGCTCAAGGCGCAACCTTCACTGTAAAGTGGATAGTAATTCCTCACAGCTTAGACACAAATTCCGTCATCCCATAACTAATTATTAACCATCTCGCTTCAGTAGAACATTCGGAAAAACAAGTAAATATACCATTTGTACTAAAATACTGCAGTCACATTGCCTAATATACAGAGAATATACAGATTTGAATATGTGCCGCAAGGTAGAGCACCCAGTTGACAAATGGTAAAATCGATGTTTTTCCGATCAAATCGACAAAAAAACCCCCCGAAAAATCGCGATTTTTCGAGTTGCTCCAAATAAATTTACAGGCACATGCCTGGACTAATTAGACCCTCCCGATTCCAATGAGCACACATTCAGCTTCCTAGCCCCAGCGGTTCTCGAGATATCCACCCTCAAAGTTGGGAAATTAAAAAAAATAGCAAAAAAGGGCTATTAAAATTAAACTTCTAAACGAACGGTCCAATCTCGATGCCGATAGTCTAATTCGATTCAGGGGAGTCATACGGTTCATACCAGACCACACTTGATATACTTTGGAAGACGTTTTAATTTTCGAAATTTTCGAAAATGTCGCGTTTTTTTCCATCTCGATGAAATTCCATTTCGAGAACGCCTCAACCGATTCGGACGAAATTTTGAGGGGTCATAGAGGGCCCAAATACAAGCACAATTAGCCATAGAGGGCCTCCGTGGGTGATCGCGTTTGTACAGGGGGGGCTTAAGGAGACAGGAATATTTAAAAAAAACGTACTTTTTTCACGAAAAGCGAAATAACTCGGGAAGTTGTGGGAGTACGAGAATGGACGAGCGCTCAAAATATGCGCCACATATGGGGCTAAGTCCCAATAAAAAGATTTGAAAATGTGTAGCTTGGTAGAGCACCCAGTTGACAAAACGTAAAATCGATGATTATCCGATCAAATCGACTAAAAAAAAAATCCGAAAAATCGCGATTTTTCGAGTTGCTCCAAATGAACTTAGAAACACATGCCTAGATGAATTGGACTCTCTCGATTCCAATGAGCACACATTCAACCTCCTAGCCCCAGCGGTTCTCGAGATATCCGCCCTCAAAGTTGGCAAATTACAAAAAATAGCAAAAAAGGGCTATTAAAATTAAACTTCTAAACGAACGGTCCAATCTCGATGCCGATAGTCTCATTCGATTCAGGAGAGTCATACGGTTCATATCAGACCATACTTGCTATACTTTGGAAGACGTTTTAATTTTCGAAAATTTCGAAAATGTCGCGTTTTTTGCCATCTCGATGAAATTCCATTTCGAGAACGCCTCAACCGATTCGGACAAAATTTTGAGGGGTCATAGAGGGCCCAAATACAAGCACAATGAGCCATAGTGGGCCCCCGTGGGCGATCGCGTTTGTACAGGGGGGGCTTTAGGAGACTGGAATATTTTTCAAAAAAATGTACATTTTTCACGAAAAGCGAGATAACTCACATTGGTGTCTATTTATTTCCTGTTACCAGAACAGATTACGATAAGAAACTTAGCTGGGCTTAATGAAATGTTAAAAATATATCTAATATATGTTTGGACACATAAGTAAATGCGATCGGCAATGTATCTTAATTATACAGATAGTTTCGTACGTACACCAGACACATATAAATCTATGTAAACAGCGCATTAAACTTACATGAACTTCATTATGTAAACTTTGATGCAGTGCGTAAAGTTTGGAACAGTTCAGTTATCATCACGGCGAGAACTGTGACCCGTATGCTCATGCAGATGGATTTTTCCGTCATCTTCATGGCTCCGGATTAAAGTGCCCTCTGTCGCGGGCGTTAAATGAAATTGCGAGTTATTTTAAACCGGCAGGAAGGATCTATCAACAAGTAGGGGCAAAAGTTGTTATGACAAAAAAGGGTTCAAAGTTCTCCAGGCCCGACTGAAAAAAGGGAATCCAATTATCCCGAAGCACAACCTAATTACGTCCAATATTAATTAAGCGGAAAAAGTTATCACATCTTTTAAAGTAATGCGGGCGCCGTGGATCTTTTAATTTCTCAATTTGTAGCGTGAATTAGGGGTTATTAAACGCTCAGTATACGACGTTAATTTTAAAAGAAAAAACCCTGTTACCTTCTGTTTATGTTAGAGACTCTAAATAATGAGAATATTCATCTACAAATTTCATATACCTACAGGGTATGATAAGTAATTTATATATATATATATATATATATCGATCTTCTGGAGTTCTTTCTCAGAGAGAGCGAAAAAACGGATGATAGACAATTGTATTAGATATTGGGTAAGGCCCGAAGTATCATCAAAGATACTTCGAGTAGATAGGCCAATAGGTTTTGTAAACTTTTAGATACTGTAGCTTTGAAGGCACTAGAACCAACAACTAACCTTTACTCAATGAGATGCTAGCGCAAAATGCAGAATCGGTCATTACTTACTGTTATATATCTGGGAGTGGATCTAGGAATCGACTGAATAACACAACTGCCATGTGTATACTGTCTTTATTAAACTTCTATGCGTGGTTGTTGCGGTAGGTTAGTCAACCTTCTTTACCTCTAAGGCACATACATTACATCATTACATCTATATTACATACATCTATCCTTATTACGTTACATAGTCATACAGTCTTTTTGGTTTTCAGGTTACTCTTTTACAGTTCACTCTTTTTACAATGTTATCATCTACATAGTTATCATTTACAATACAATCATCTGAAATGTTGTCATTTACAATATTATCATCTGTAATGTTGTCATTTACAATATTATCATCTGCAATGTTATTATTTACAATATTATAATTATATACAAAATTTGAACGTTGTATCACTTCGTTTGAACCTTTGAAGTTTTTAATGTAAACACTCTTTCTTATTATACATCTTCCATCCTCCTTTTCTATTTCGTAAGTTCTTTCTCTTATTTTATTCTTAATTTTTCCTAGTTTCCAAGTGCTTTTAGGCTTTTCTTGGAACCAAACTCCATTTCTAAGTTCAACGTTTGAACGTACACCTGATTTGTTATAATAATTCTTTGATTTGATTAGTCTTGTGTCAATTTTGTTCTTTAGTTTTGTCTTATTTATAATTTGAGAATTTAGTTTGTTTTTATTAATGGGTAAGTTGTCTCTTAAGTATCGTGACATTAATATCTGAGATGGTGTGTAGGTATCATGGACAGGGGTGTTACGGTAACTTAATAAAGCTAAGTATTTTCTAATGTCTTTTTGATTAATTTCTTAATGGTTTGAATTGGTCTTTCTGTAAAACCGTTGGATTGTTGGTGATATGGGGATGATTTAGTTATTTGAAAATTCCATTCTTTGGAGAATGTTTCATATTCTTCACTGGTGAATTGTCTTCCACTATCTGATACAACAATTTTGGGTATTCCATGTCTAGCAAATATGGATTTTAATTTGTTGATTACATTTTTGGAAGTTAGATTTTTGTTCGACGTCATGATTTCGGGATATTTTGAGTAGTAATCCACTGCAATAAGGAATATTTCACCTTGTATTTCAAATAAGTCAATTCCTATTTTTTGCCATGGTTTTTTAATTATTTGATGATTTATCGTAGGCTCTCTTCTATTCGAGTTTGAAAATTTATTACATACGTAACATCTATTAATTACATTTTCTATATGTGTTATCATATTAGGCCAATATACTGCAAATTTTGCTCTCGATATGCTTTTATTTATACCTAAATGACCTGTGTGTATGTCTTCAAGGACTTTGTTTCTCCATGATGTTGGTATAATGACTCTTTGATTCATATATATGAAGTTATTGCTTCCCATTGTTATTTCTGACTTTAATTTGTAAAATGGTTTCAAATTTACTGTCATTTTATTTATGCTCTTTGGCCATCCATCCTTCATAAAGGTTTTTATCATTTTTAATTCTTCATCATCTTCAGTTGCTTTTATCAATTGTTTTAACCTGTCCTCTTTAATTGTTAATTTTTTTTCGATTAGGCATACTTGAGCGTTTAATTCTAAATTATCTTCGAATACTTTATTTACTGTTGCTCGTGATAATGTATCAGCTATTATTAGATATTTGCCTGGTTTGTAAACTAAATTTATTTTATATTTTTGTAATGTCAAAAGCATCCTTTGCAATCTAGCTGGGCATGAGTTTAATGATTTTTTGAATATGGAAATTAATGGTTTGTGATCGGTTTCAACTGTAAACTCTCTTCCATAAACATATTGATAGAACTTTTGTACGCCAAAACATATTGCTAATACTTCCATCTCAATTTGAGCATATCTCTGCTGAGTTTCTATCATAGCTCCAGAAGCATATGCACATGGTTTTTCATTTTGCCAAAGTGCTGCTCCTAAGCCTGAGCTAGATGCATCAACTGATATTGTTATTTGCTCTCTTGGTAATACTTTAAAATTGGTTCTTGTGAAATTATCTTTTTTAATTCGTTAAATGCTTTTTCTTGAGGGTGTTCCCATGAAAATATATTGTTATCTTTAATTAAATCCCTTAATGGTTGAGTAATTTCTGATAAGTTTGGAATAAATTTTCCTACATAAGTTATGAAACCTAGGAATCTTTGGACATCTTTTTTATTAATTGGTTTGGGCATTCCTACGATGGCTTCAATTTTATCTTCACCCATTGATATACCTTTATTTGAAAACTTATGTCCTAAATACTTAACTTCATCTAGACCAAATTTACATTTGTTTCTATTAAATTTTACATTTTTTTCTCTAGCTATCTTAAATACTTCTTCCAATATTTTGTCATGTTCTTCATTAGTCTCGGCATGAATTAAAATATCATCGACATAGATCACTATACCTTTTATATGAAAAATTTCTTGAACATTTTCTTGGAATACTTCACTAGCAGTTTTAATACCAAATGGTAGTCTATCGAATTTGTATCTACCATGAGGGGTTGCAAAAGTGCATAACTTACTAGATTTTTCATCTAATGGAATGTTCCAAAATCCACTAGCTGCATCTAATATTGTGAATATTTTTGAACCATTCAAATTTCTTGTTATTTCGTCCATGTTTGGTATTTGGTATTTTCTATCTATTATAACTTCATTTAAATCTCTTGGATCTACGCAAATTCGTACCATCTTTTTTTCTAACTAGTACATATGAATTTATCCATTCTGAGCTGCCTTGAACTTTTTCTATTATTTTTAATTTTTCTAAATTTTCTAAACCTGGTTTAAATTGATCTTGTATAGCAAAAGGTACATTTCTTATTGGATTTACCACTGGTTTTGCATGTTTTTGTATTTCAATGTGATAAGGCTTACTTGTTTTACCTATACCTTCAAATACATCTTTATATCTATTGGTTAATTCTTCATAATTTTTAATTTGGTTTTTATTTACTGTATTAATCAATTTAATATCCTCACCATTTTTTATGTTTACTATTCCTAAATCAATACATGTTTTTAAACCTAAGATTGACCCATTATTACTTATGTCTACAAAGAATTCAGTTTTCTTGAAACAATTTCCATTATAGTATAAATCTAGATAACATTTTCCCAATATAGGAATTTTATCTCCAGTAAATGTGTCTAAGTTTTCCTTAATGTTCTCAATATTTTTTATATTAAATTTACACGCTTTTAATTCAAAGTAGGAAATTATATTCCCGTATCTATTTTAAATTTAGCCTTTACATCTGCATCTTCACCTATACCCAACTCTATAATGCAATGATTAAAATTATTGAGGTTCTTGTTTCCATTATTAATTGTGTCTATACTCAAGTGATCATTACAATTATCCGATTGATTCACTTGGTTTACAGATATATTTCTACATTTATTTGCAAAGTGATTGTCCTTTTTACATTTTAGACGTTTTTTACCGTATG
The DNA here is from genome assembly GCA_951805005.1 of Othius punctulatus. Taxonomy (NCBI): domain Eukaryota; kingdom Metazoa; phylum Arthropoda; class Insecta; order Coleoptera; family Staphylinidae; genus Othius; species Othius punctulatus. The sequence goes on along the minus strand of OX638138.1, from coordinate 127,020,262 downwards.
CTGGATATTTATTTATCGGATGTGATTTACCACAGTCTTTAATTTCTCTTTGTACCTGATTGTAATTTCTATTTTCGTTCGATCTTGAAGAATCTTCTCGGAATTTTTGTGTTGTTTTCTTCTGATTTCTTACTTGATCCACTTCTTTGTAATTTCTTGTCTTGTCTCCACTCGTTGATTGTTTCATATCCTGAAGCTGCTGTCTGGATGTTTCGGTTAACACACATGTCTCGATTGCTTTTTCCAGGGTGTACTCTTGAAGTTGTAGAAGTTGCTCTCGAATCTTTTATCCCAATGATTAGCATCGTATTTATTAATTCCGTTTTAAAATTTTCAGGGAATTCGCACTGTTTTGCTTGGTTTTTTAATGACGTGACATACTGTGCTTTCCTCATTTTGGCGGGACGTGAAAAATTTATGTATCTCGTAGGTTAGGTTCTTCTTTGGAATGAAATAGTCATTAAATTTCTTCTTTAGTACAGTAATTTTGTCCTCATCATCGTCACTAAATGTGAAGCTATTGTAGATCGCAATGGCTTCTTCGCCCATTAAATGCAGTAAATGTGCGTTTTTTCTGGTTTTGGGTCTAATTCTACAGCGGCGGAGTATATTTCATACCTCTGCTTCCATTGTCTCTAATTCTCACTGAGATTGCCGTTTAATTTAATTGGTTGGATTCCTCTGCTTTCCATTTTCACGTCCTCTTTTTATTTCCCATTTTAATGTCCGTTAAGCTGCGCCATGTTATATATCTGGGAGTGGATCTGGGAATCGACTGAACAACACAACTGCCATGTGTATACTGTCTTTATTAAACTTCTATGCGTGGTCGTTGCGGTAGGTTAGACAACCGTCTTTACCTCTAAGGCACATACATTACATCTATATTACATACATCTATTACACTTACCTATTTTTTGATCACTTTTCGAACTGGACGCCATAACTGTATAAACACTGCTCGAATTTTAATGACCAGACACGTGCGATTCTATTATAATTTTTTGTGCGCAACCACCTCATGCATCTCAAATATGATACCGCTGGAAACATAGCAAAATTCCGATTGGAAATAGCAAAACAAAATTTTTGAGCTGTAGTATCGTATATGATACTCAGAGTCCGAGGAGGCTATAGCTGTATAGCTTATACGTAAATTCTGCACAGCCCATCCGCCCATGGTTCTACTCGCTAAACAAAAAATCCACGATAATGGAAGTCTTAGTAGAAAACAAGGCACAGACCCTAAGAAAATTAGTTCCATTTGCTCAACTATAACTTTCAAAAATTAGGGTTTCTTGATAATTTCACGTTTTCTGTGAAGGTGATGTTACTTACGCTGGTACCAGTTATAGGTGCCTATTTTATAGTGATCATAAGGGTGTATTGATTGTAAATAGTGATGTTTTCTTTTCTTTTCCATTATCAGATGAACCTGTCCGACAACAAGAAGGTAGTGCTTCGCACGGTGAATCTCAAGACCAGCGGTCTGTACAGATGCGAGGTCTCTGCGGAAGCGCCGTCCTTTGCTTCGGCCCAAAGTGAGGCCCGAATGGAGGTTGTGTGTAAGTCGGATTACTTTCATTATCCACCTTGTATGTGTGCTTCTATGTATGACGCTAACGCTGGTGTCGAAATGCGAACCGCACCGTAAGTGGCGGAGATGGATGTTATTCGCAAGTAACCTGACCTGACCGTGTACAACGATCACAGGTTCAATATATCCGCCACACGAGCGTTGTGTTTGCGCCCTGCGGATTATGTAAAATTAACCCCACAGTAAAAATGCTTATTTACATTTTCGAGTTGGAGGAATTGATCGCCCCCAACGGGGAGCACTTGTTTGAACCGTTGCAGGATCGAAGGAGCTTTGAAGTCGCTTTGAGCTTTTTAACTTCAAGCGCTTTGTGAGTAATGCTTGTGTTTTGGAAGTTTGAGCGGCGCGGCAAGCGATTCGTGCATAATCGGGATTATTTTAAATAGTGTCTGCCTGCGAAAGATACGCCCGGCAAAAATGCATTCCGCTCCGCTCCTAGATTACTGCCGCTCTTTTTTAAATTCATCCCAGCAAAAAAAGAGTAAAATCAACAACACTACATTAAGCAGAAATCGCAGCGTCCGCCCGCGATTAGAGCGGCAGACAATTTATCGTCGCCGTAACAGAGAACCAAGGAGGGCACAAGGAAAAAACCGAGGCTCTCCCAGATTGGGACGGTTTATCTGCCAGGAACGGTTCGGAACGGAATCGGAATATAATTGGATAACACCAACAACGCGATAACAATTACCGATTGAATAATCGCGCCGTTCCCGAGGCTTATTACGGCATAAATATCCCCATCCTGCTCCCCTCGAGCCTCTCCCGAGGGCCGCAAATCAATTTAATTCCCGACCTGAATTTTTCGCGATAAATTTTTAACGAACACCACTTGATTCACGGTAATAAAATATACATTCAGGCCATGTCTCCATCGTCCTGATGAAGTGATGATTTTTCGAATAAAGCGCCGGCACTCGGAATGTTTATAATAAATTAATCAAATTATCGATGTTTATACGGCGACATACGGTTATTCGATTATCGCCTAATCGATTCGCTTTGTGCTGGATGCTCGACGAGCATGCAGGGTTAATTTGTTTAATTATTTAAACGAATCTATGGCAATAGCAGCGGATGTATTTTTAACAGCTCCGGCATTAATGGTACAATAAAATATTCCTAGGTGAGGCGATTTTGCAATTGAAAATTTAAATTGAACCCATTTACTTGTGATTCAATTGGAACTTTGGCATTGGAAGCGATTAAAGTTCAGGCACAATTATACCGTTATTACCATCATCCAGGCACAAACATGTATATGGATCAATTAATCCATTCAGATTTGATAAAAAAGATCGATTGAAAGCAGATACAACATAGCAACAGGATTGCCATCATGATTTCCAACCTCGATAAGAGATTGGACTTTAAGAAGAAGAAGAAAACCGATGTCAGGCCACTAATTTGAGTATTGAAGTCAGCCTGATTAAAAACAAGGCAAATGCCTCCTTAATACAAGACCATTGCTTAAGAAAATATGTATTCAAAAGTTACAAAATATAATTAACTAATTAGACTAGCCGGGGCACCTAGATGGGCGTTTTGCGGTCAAGACTTGCCGAGCAACGGCTCGATTCTGTAACGAAGAGAAAATGGTCATGAACCTAATCTCAGTAAATACCCTTCAACTTAAAACTTTAGAGACTCGATTCTGTAACGAAGAGAAAATGGTCATGAACCTAATCTCAGTAAATACCCTTCAACTTGTATGTAACGAATGCTCTTCAGGAGTACTCAAAATCCCCCCGAGGGACGAACATATGTCTGGTCGAGGGCTAGGGGCCTATTGCAAATAGTAGGTAAAAATACCCCAATCTGCCCCCGATCACATCCCGCATATAATGCGATTCCTGCGAAGTAACGAATATTCCCAAGGAGTATTTAAAATCCCCCCCAAGGACGAGCATAGTCCGGTCGAGAGTAAGAAGATCAGGGCCTATTACAAATTCAACTTCAACTTCAAACTTTAAAGACTGCTATGTAACGAATGCTCTCCAGGAGTACTCAAAATCCCCCTGAAGGTCGGACATATGCCTGGTCGGGGGTTAGGGGATATAGGGCCTATTACAAATAGTAGGTAAAAATACCCCAGTCTGCCCCCGATCACATCCCGCATATAATACGATTCCTGCGAAGCATCGAATGTTCTCGAGCAGTACTCAAATTTCTCCTCAAGGACGAGCATAGAACGGTCGAGAGTTAGAAGATCAGGGCCTATTACAAATTCAACTTCAACTTCAAACTTTAGAGACTGCTATGTAACGTATGCTCTCCAGGAGTACTCAAAATCCCCCTGAAGGTCGGACATATGCCTGGTCGGGGGTTAGGGGATATAGGGCCTATTACAAATAGTAGGTAAAAATACCCCAATCTGGCCCCGATCACATCCCGCATGTAATGCGATTCCCGCGTAGAATCGAATGTTCCCGAGCAGTACTCAAAATTCCCCTCAAGGACGAGCATAAAACGGTCGAGAGTTAGAAAATCAGGGCCTATTACAAATTCAACTTCAACTTCAAACTTTAGAGACTGCTATGTAACAAATGCTCTCCACGAGTATTCAAAATCCCCCTGAAAGACGGACATATGCCCTGTCGGGGGTTAGAATGTATAGGGTCTATTAGAAATAGTCGGTAAAAATACCCCAATATGCCCCCGATCATATCCCGCATGTAATGCGATTCCTGCACAGTATCGAATGTTCCCGAGGAGTACTCAAACCCCCCTCAAGTATGAGCATAGCGCGATCGACAGTTAGGAGATTAGGGTCTATTACAAATAGTAGGTTAAAATACCATTAACCCCAATCTGCCTCCGATCACATCTCGCATGTAATGCGATTCCTGCAAAGTATCGATTGTTCCCGAGGAGGACTCAAAACCCTCCTCAAGGACGAGCATAGCGCGGTCGACAGTTAGAAGATCAGGGCCTATTACAAATAGCAGGTAAAAATACCATTAACCCCAATCTATCCCCGATCACAACCCGCATGTAATGCGATTCCTACAAAGTATCGAATGTTCTTGAGGAGTACTGAAAATTCCTCTTAAGGACCAGCATAGCCCGGTCAAGAGTTAGAAGATCAGTGCCTATTACAAATAGGAGGTAAAAATACCTTCAAACTCAATCCGCCCCCGATCACATCCTGCATATAATGCGATTCCTGCGAAATATCGAATATTCCCCTAGCAGTACTTAAAATTCCCCTCAAGGACGAACATAGCCCGCTCGAGAGTTAGAAGATCAGGGCCTATTACAAATAGCATGTGAAAATACCATTAACCCCAATCTGTCCCCGATCACAGCCCGCATGTAATGCGATTCATTTAAATATTATGTGAGTTCCCTCATACGACGGTAGCCAATAAAGTCTCTAAACTAATTAGATTTCTACCGTGTTCTACCGTGCAATATATGAAGGTGTACTACAATATTATATTCTACGGAGCACTACAAACACTCCACTATGAACAACTTAACTGTCGTGCGGGAAAACTCAAACTAATGACTCAAACTCAAACTCAAAATAATCAGTCACGACATATCCATAGCGAGCAAAATTTTTAAGCGTAACCCAGAAAATATAAAATATACTATTACAATTCAGTTTAGTATAAATAAAGCACTTGGTTAAGTTTCACAATTTTTTAATAGAAAAACTCTACAATTGTTTGACGCTGTTAATTAATTTGACTTATGTAAGTCGTATGACGACTTACAGTGTGTAAGTCGTATGACGAGGCATGAAAATATATTCTATTGTAACACTCGAAATTTGTTAAATATAAATATTGTCGAATTTTAAAATGCAATTATCATCATTTTCAATTACAATTTTCGAAATATTTAAAATATTAGTCAAATTTTTGACTCTAACAGAAATCTGTTAAATTTTGCTAGATATATAATCTACATTCGTGGGATCAACACCTTTGATAGATTTTGAGTGTTTTGAGTCAAGCTAGAGACATGTACAATTGATACAATAGAAAGTTTCAAAGACTTGGACAGTTACAGTTTAAAATTGTTACAATGCATCTTAAAATTTGCAGATTTTCATATTTTCACTTTGGAACAAATAAAACAACATATTTTGACAGAAATAATTACTGTTGGGTAATTACTGTAATTACTGGGTAATTACTGGGTAATTACTGGGTAATTACTGTTGAAAATTAAGCAGATTTTGACATATTCAATTGCACATTTAATAGGTTTTCACTGTTGAAAGGTAGCATTAGATATATTTGACCCGTCGCAGTTAAATATTTAAATTTTATATATTATGCCACTTTTGCTGCATTTTAGTCGAATTTTCCCTCATTTTCTGAGAAATCCGGGGTAGATACTTTTTCAAAAAATCACCCTGTATAATAACTACGAGCTCATCTCATAGGTCGTTGCGTAATAAATATCTTTGTCATAATAGATCAAAATCTCATCTACCTGGACAATTTCTTATCGCACATTTGAGCCTTCACAGGAAGATCCAAGGAAAATTAGGCAACGACCTCAAGCAACTTTCATGGCTCCCAAACTTTAAAAACTGGATAGGAATACAGAATTTCGGAGAATTTTTTTTAATAGTTGATAATTTAGTATAAACAATTCGGCATTTTTTTATTAACAAAATTATAGAACTTTAAATTTATTTTTAATAAATAAATTTTCAAGGACTATTGTCTAAGAGTTGTCATTTTGCAAACTCAGATTGGTGTAGGGCAGCAGAAAAAGATTAGCTTATTTCGGATTCAAATAATCTTCTATTTTCTTTTTGGAAGCTTTCGTACATTTCTTTGACAAGAATGGCCTGCATCTATGTGAACAAATAAGTGCTTCAAAATGGCGAGTTTAAAACCTCTTTGGCAGAATTTACAGCATGAATTAGTTGATGCAAAACCTTCCAAATAACCTTCAGCTAGGAGGAGTTCAGTGTTTTACGATAGTTCAGTGTTTCAATAGTTCAGTGTTTTTAAGATCATCCAATGAATGCCTATTACTAATGAAGCTCAGATTTTCACACCAACTTCAAATCTAAATTTTGTCCCCAGCATTAATAGTTCTGCATCTGTACAATATCGTATTAACAATATCTGTTACAATATCATTATCACATAAAATATGTTATGATTTATAGAATGAAGAAGAGCTTTTGAAAATATCTGGAGCCTTGGAAGATTTTTCAAGAAGAGAAAAAAATATCATATCTAAACTAATATTTCTTGCATACACCAGTGACTGGAAATGCAACTGCATTGTGATTGCTACATCAAATTGAATGGCAAAAAATCTGAAAACTTAATCTCCTACATAATATGAATTTTGATGTCAATGGCAATTACCCCTAAAACAGAACTGTTTGATAGTGATGGTTTTTCTTCATTCTATTTCCCAATATATTTTGTACCATTTTAACAGTGCAATGCTTTCTGGAGTTTTACGTGGTTTTCGAGAGCTTTTCGAATCTCCCGTGCTATGATGCAATAACCTTTAGTATCATCGTAATGATTTTTATACTGCTGTTGATACCAGTTTCATCTTTTTGGGAGCATTAGTTATGATTATACAAATGTTGGTTTTTCTTTATTCTATTATCCAATATATTTTGTACCATTTTAATAGTGCAATGCTTTTTCGAGTTTTTCGTGGTTTTGGCGAACTTCTCGAATCTTTCGTGCTACGATACAAGAATATTTAGTATCATCGCAATGCTTTTCATACTGTAGTTGTTTCCAGTTTCATCTTTTTGGGAGCATTGTTTATGATGATACAAATGTTGGTTTTTCTTCATTCTATAACCCAATATATTTTGTATCATATTAATAGTGCAATGCTTTCCCGAGTTTTTCGTGGTTTTCGCGGACTTCTCGAATGTGCCATGCTACGATATAAGAATCTTCAGTATCATCGCAATGCTTTTCATACTGTTGTTGATTCCAGTTTCATCTTTTTGGGAACATTATTTATGATGATATTGATGTTGGTTTTTCTTCATTGTATTATCCAATATATTTTGTGCCATTTTAATAGTGCAATGCTTTCCCGAGTTTTGCGTGGTTTTCGCAGACTTCTCGAATCTTCTGTGCTACGATACAAGAATCTTTAGTATCATCGCAATGCATTTCATACTGTTGCTGATTTCAGTTCCATCTTTTTGGAAGCATTATTTATGATGATACAAATGTTGGTTTTTCTTCATTCTATTTCCCAATATATTTTGTACGTACCATTTTAATAGTGCAATGCTTTCCCGAGATTTTCGTAGTTTTTGCAAACTTCTCGAATCTTCCGTGCTACGATACAAGAATGTTTAGTATCATCGCAATGCTTTTCATACTGTTGTTGATTCAAGTTTCATCGTTTTGGGAGCATTACTTATAATGATACAAATGTTAGTTTTTCTTCATTCTATAACCCAATATAATTTGTACCATTTTAATAGTGCAATGCTTTTCCAAGTTTTTCGTGGTTTTAGCGGACTTCTCGAATCTTCCGTGCTACGATACAAGAATATTTAGTATCATCGCAATGCTTTTCATACTGTAGTTGTTTCCAGTTTCATCTTTTTGAGAGCATTATTTATGATGATACAAATGTTGGTTTTTCTTCATTGTATTATCCAATATATTTTGTGCCATTTTAATAGTGCAATGCTTCCTCGAGTTTTTCGTCGTTTTCGCGGACTGCTCGAATCTCCCATACTACGTACGATACAATAATCTTTAGTATCATCGCAATGCTTTTCATACTGTTGTTGATTCCAGTTTCTTCGTTTTGGGAGCATTATTTATGATGATACAAATGTTGGTTTTTCTTCATTCTATTGCCCAATATATTTTTTACCATTTTAATAGTGTAATAGTTTCATAGAATCATCAGACAGAGATTTGAAGCCTTTCTTCTTGTTTGATGATAATGGAGGTGAATTCATGAATATATAACTTATGCATCTACTTCATTGACACCCACGTCCAACTACAAAATCCATGAATAAAACTCAAGAAAAAAATTAACGGAATTTTTCCATGTTTCCCAGACTGATGATGAAGTGATGACTACAGTACCAAATATTTAGTACTTGTGTCTCCACGGGCACAAATGCAACTTGCTGGCTTTGGGTCTCCGAGAAAATATCAAACCATTGTATGCACACACAATACTTAGTGTGAACAAGAACAAACAATCTACATTGAAGTAAACATTTGCGCGGAAAAAATTAACTACACAAAACATTTTTGCATACGAGTACAGTGCACGCACGTCTTTCAAGCACGCACATGTTTAATGCACGCACATCTTTCGTGCACGCAAAAGTACCTACTGTAATCTGTACGCAACCTAATAATAATTATTATTAGCGGGGTAATATTTAGTTCGGAATAATGAAATATTCCAACTGGATTCTAAAAAAATGTGCCTTTCTTGAACACTTCCCCGCTGAATATATAAAAGTTCCCTTGAAATTGTACCAATGTACCATTGGACCATTTCACCCTGTATCTTATGTACCATTATACATATGTTTATTTCAAAAACTTAAAGCAATCGTTTTCTCCACATACTGCTTTTTGTTAATTTTTGAGAAATAAATCACCAAAAATTGAAAAATATCGATAATTAATTTGTAATAGGTCGCAAATCTCATTTCTATTTTCGTCAAGATAAATCAATAATGCAGTTTCAAGAAGCCTCTGAAAGCTAAATGCTCAATGGCTCAAATGTCTGACGCTTTGATTAGTGATAAGCGTTTCGTGTGCAACGTTTACTTTAATCCCATAACATCGCTAAAAAACACACGCCCCACTCCCACTATGCAATCACGGCAAACGAAATATCAATTTCACATCAATCAATTCTTAAATTCCGCACCAAACCGCCCGAAATAATTACCTTGGCACGCAACCATCCGCCAAAGTCCCAAGCTCAAGGATGAAATTGCCATATTAACCGAAACACATATTCCCAAGCATGCCCATATACTTACTTATACATGTGAAATATTAATTGCCTTTAAATATAAATCCCTTATTAAACACGGTATTGCGTGCCCAGAAAGGCGCACTGCAAGATAAATGGATTATTTTTTCAGCGCGGCAAGTTGATATGGGCCACTTAATTTAAATATAAGCCGTTATGGCTAACCGAACGTTATCTGTTATACATCGTTGCATGTCGTACGGTGTTTGGCCATTTGTTACTTTCCATACTGCCAGAGAAAAACCGCTAATGAGTTTATTTTCTTCTACACGGGAATATTGATTTGCGATCAGTAAATGTGCTCATTGTTTTCCAGACACGATGTTGAATTAATCAATGTTATGTTTTAGTTGTTACACAAATGTTATATGTTTCGGACAAAAGTATTTTACTGGTGATTCCATGTAGTACAGAAATGCATTTACATTTGGTAGTTTAACATTATGTAACTCAATAACAATGGAATAATCATATGTTGAGAAAGTTTTACTTTAGTGTATTTTATAAATCTAATACGAAATGGAGTTAGGCGGTTATAACATGTATAAATATTTGTATCTACAAACATAACGATTATTTATTTACGAGCAACTATTTAAATACTGAAAGTTATCGTCTATTATTCCCTGTGGTGTAGATATGGAGGTATTCATTAAGCTATTTATTTTTAATACAACATTTGAATTTATACATTGGCAAAATTTTATTTATTTATTTTAAATAACGAAACTAAGTACTAGTAATTTACGATTTATTTTAATTACAATATTTACATTTGCAAAATTTTCATTTTTTTTAAATAACCAAACTAATTACTAGTAATTAAATTCATTGAATTATTCAATTATTATTTGGGGTATCACATAATGTAAAACCGTGATTTGATTTCTATGCAACTATTTTCATTTTTTTTAACAACGAAACTAATTACCTACTAATAATTTGGTATTTATGATTATTACAACATTTGCATTTTTACATTTGCAAAATTTTCAATTTTATATATAAATAACCAAACTAACTACTAGTAATAAAATTGATTGAATTATTCAATTACTTATCCCATAATGGTTATCCCATAATGTAAAACCATGATTTGACTTCTATGCGGTATTTTCGCTTTTTCCTTAAAAACTTTAAGTCCTGACAAAAGGACGTTTCCTGAACAAAATAAAATATGTTCCACTTTTGATAAAAAATGGTACCCTTCATATCATCGCCAGTAGAAATAGAAACCAATAATTTTTAAATCTAAATATGTCCCTCAAATCTTTTCGAAATCCTTTATCTAAATCCTTTGTTAATCAATCAACGTGGAATATGATGTTCCACTTTTAATAAAAAATGGTACCCTTCATATGAGCGCCACAAGAAATTGTACGCAATAATTTGTAAATCTAAATATGTCCCTCAAATCTTTTCGAAATCGTTTATTAAAAATCTTTGTTAATCAATCAATGTGGAATATGATGTTCCACTTTTGATAAAAAATGGTACCTTTCATACCAACGCGACTAGAAATAGTAACCTATAATTTTTAAATCTAAATATGTCCCTCAAATCTTTTCGAAATCGTTTATCGAAAATCTTTGTTAATCAATCAACGTGGAATATGATGTTTCACTTTTGATAAATAATGGTACCCTTCATATCATCGCCAGTAGAAATAGAAACCAATAATTTTTAAATCTAAATATGTCCCTCAAATCTTTTCGAAATCCTTTATCTAAATCCTTTGTTAATCAATCAACGTGGAATATGATGTTCCACTTTTAATAAAAAATGGTACCCTTCATATGAGCGCCACAAGAAATTGTACGCAATAATTTGTAAATCTAAATATGTCCCTCAAATCTTTTCGAAATCGTTTATCGGTAATCTTTGTTAATCAAATAACGAGGAATATGATGTTCCACTTTTGATAAAAAATGGTACCCTTCATGTCAGCGCCTCTTGAAATAGTAACCAATAATTTTTAAACTAAATATGTCTCTCAAATCTTTGGAAATCGTTTATTGAAAATCTTGGTTAATCAATCAACGTGGAATATGTTTCACTTATGATAAAAAATAGTACCCTTCATATCAGCGCCACTACAAATAGTACGCAATAATGTTTAAAACTAAATATGTCCTTCAAATCTTTTCGATATCGTTTATAAAAATCTTTGTTAATTAATCAACGTGGAATGTGATGTTCCACTTTTGATAAAAAATGGTACCCTTTATATCAGCGCCACTAGAAATAGTCCCAATAATTTTTAAATCTAAATATGTCCCTCAAATCTTTTCGAAATCGTTTATCGAAAATCTTTGTTAATCAATCAACGTGGAATATGTTTCACTTATGATAAAAAATAGTACCCTTCATATCAGCGCCACTAGAAATAGTAACCAATAATCTTTAAATCTAAATATGTCCCTCAAATCTTTTCGAAATCGTTTATCGAAAGTCTTTGTTAATCAATCAACGTAGAATATGATGTTCCACTTTTGATAAAAAATGGTACCCTTCATATCAGCGCCACTAGAAATAGTAACCAATAATTTTTAAATATAAATATGTCCCTCAAATCTTTTCAAAATCGTTTATCGAATTTTTTTGTTAATTAATCAACATATGTGGAATATGATGTTCCACTTTTGATAAAAAAAGGTACCTTTCATATTTGCGCCACTAGAAATAGTTCGCAATAATTTTTAAATCTAAATATGTCCCTCAAATCTTTTCAAAATCGTTTATCGAAAATTTAGGTTAATCAATCAACGTGGTATATGATGTTCACTTTTGATAAAAAATGGTACCCTTTATATCAGTGCCACTAGAAATAGTAACCAATAATTTTTAAATCTAAAGATATTCCTCAAATCTTTTCGAAATCGTTTATCGAAAAAAATTGTTAATCAATCAACGTGGAATATGATGTTCCACTTTTGATAAAAAATGGTACCTTTCATACCAACGCGACTAGAAATAGTAACCAATAATTTTTAAATCTAAATATATGTCCCTCAAATCTTTTCAAAATCGTTTATCGATTTTTTTTGTTAATTAATCAACATATGTGGAATATGATGTTCCACGTTTGATTAAAAAAATGTACCCTTCAGATCAGCGCCTCTTGAAATAGTAACCAATAATTTTTGAATCTAAATATGTCTCTCAAATCTTTCGAAATCGTTTATCGGCAATCTTTGTTAATCAATCAACGTGGAATATGATGTTCCACTTTTGATAAAAATGGTACCCTTCATATCAACGCCACTAGAAATAGTATCCAATAATTTTGAAATCTATATATGTCCCTCAAATCTTTTCGAAATCGTTTATCGAAAATCTTTGTTAATCAATCAACGTGGAATATGATGTTCCACTTTTGATAAAAAATGGTACCCTTCATGTCAGCGCCTCTTGAAATAGTAACCAATAATTTTTGAATCTAAATATGTCCCTCAAATCTTTTCGAAATTGTTTATCGAAATTTTTTGTTAATCAATCAACATATCATCGACTTAATGTTACAAGGTTGTATGTGCAAATTTGTAAGTTTGGGAATAACGACTTTAAATATGTTTGTTATTATAAAAAATGATGTATTGTGTACTGTAATTATTTTTTTTTATCACAGATTCTTAATAATCCGAATTTAACTTTTCAACAAGTTGAAAAGTTCCGCTTTGAAAACATATAGCCCTGTAAAGCTATAGACTTCAAAATTGAAAAAAATGTTACATGCAACCTTGTAACACCAAGTCGACGATATGTGAAATATGATGTTCCACTTTTGATAAAAAATGGTACTCTTCATACCTTCAAGCCTCTTTTATAGTGGCAATGATGTAAAATATTCCGATTTATACCAAACAAAATTTGGAGGCAATTGTAAATGTGCGAAATTCTTTAAATTCTCATCCCTGGTGCATCAAGATCTCAACCTATAATTTCCTATGCAACCAAACCTTTCATCTCAATATCCGTCAGGATTTTAGTAAAAGCAAGACATAAACTGTGAAGTAAATTCTCAGAATATTGATGTGGGTGAGTGTGTAGTTATAATTATCTGTTATACAATGTTCGTGGGGTTAAGATTTAAAATAAGAATTAAATGTACAGCTAAGAAATTGCTAATAAAGTTTAAATGTTTTATTATTAAATGAGCTAAAAAATATGCATATGTAAATCAACAAATGTATAATAAAATTCTTGGTTCACAATACATTCCTCTATAACTATTCTATAAATTTATAACTATTCCTCTGTTACTCTCACTGTAGTTGGGCCGTATCAACAAAGTAACAATTATTATTATTACAAAAAAAAGCCATTTTGGTCAAAGCAATAATGAACTACTGTGATTAATATACCATAAATAATTATTATATTATGTAACAGAGATGAAACTATCTAATCAATAATATACTAAATTAATTAGCCTACTTACCTTATAACGTACAAATAATGTACGCTTAGATAATAGAATTATTATAAGAAGATATAAGATTAAGAAAACAACAAACAACAATCTACAATGACTGTATTTTATATTAGAATATTAAATAAAAAATAAAAAATAAAATATATATATATATTATGAAAGCAGAAAAGCTCTTGTGGCGTAGTTAGTTTGAGCTTTGATTTGACGATTTGGCTGTTTCCGTTTAGTGATCATCAACCACAATATCTTGGTGTTTATTACCTTAAAAAACGATAAATAACTCGTTCTTTGCCAAATATTTTTCTATCAAATTGGTCTTAAATAACTGCCAAACAAGCAACTTCCTTTAAAAAATGTGATACATTTAATTCTTAATTATCAACTTTATAAGGATTATCATTATAACTATAAAGATAAGTATAATCTGATAAATATCTTAAAATAATATATCATATCGTTTTATTTGGCGCAATAACCACACTAGTCTAAATATGATTCACTTCTTGTTTTTGGTTAAGATAGAGACATGTACAATTGAAAGTTTCAAAGACTTGAACAGTTGCAATTGAAATTTTTTACAATTGCATCTTAAAATTTGCGGATTTTTATATTTTCATATTTGGAACAAAAAAAACTACAGACTTTTACAGATTGTGGTAATTACTGTAGGAAATTTAGCAGATTTTGAGATATTTAATTGCAAATTTGATTGGTTTTCACTGTTGAAAGGTAACATTGGATATATTTGACCCGTTGCAGTTAAATATTTAAATTTTAAAGTGATAAGTATAATCTGTTAAATATCTTAAAATGATATATCATATCATTTCATTTGGTACAATAACCACAGATAGTCTAAATATGATCACTTCTTGTTTTTGGTCAAGATAGAGACATGTACTATTGAAAGATTCAAAGACTTGAACAGTTGCAATTGAAAATTATTACAATTGCATCTTAAAATTTGCGAATTTTTATATTTTCATATTTGGAACAAAAAAATGACAGATTTTTACACATTGGGGTTATTACTGCTGAAAATTTAGCAGATTTTGAGATATTCAATTGCAAATTTGATTGGTTTTCACTGTTGAAAGTTAGCATTGGATATATATGACCCGTTGCAGTTAAATATTTAAATTTTAAAGTGATAAGTATAATCTGATAAATATCTTAAAATGATATATCATATCATTTCATTTGGTGCAATAATCACAGCTAGTCTAAATATTTAAATTTTAAAGTGATAAGTATAATCTGATAAATATCTTAATATAATATATCATATCGTTTTATTTGGTGCAATAACCACAGCTAGTCTAAACATGATTCACTTTCAAAAAAATGTCTAAATCTAATTTTAGTATTGAATTGCTCCATATCTCTGTATACTCTATCATCCCTATCTTCTCTATCATATATCATCTATCATCTATCTTATCATCTCTATCATCTCTATCGTCCAAAAAAATATCTTGCGGAAATTTTTTTACCGACATTTATTGAAATAGTTACATACTTTATTATGTAATTATATTAATTCGATTGAGCGAAAATAGAACATTTTAATATCGACATCTAAACAAAATAATTGATACTATTTTTGAATTATCGATTACAATCGAAGATTTTCAATTTCAATAAGATTATCAATTTCAATTGATAAACACAACTATAAAATTAATATGTGTGATATTAACTTATGATGTATTAATTTATTGAGGTCGCAAGAGTTTACAGCAAAATTTGACTACTGGCATCAATAATCGTCATTTAACGTTTAAATATCAATTATTAATGTCATATTAAGACTCTTGTTATTAAAAAATGAGCAAAATTTAATAATTTGCAGTAATTGTTGGAATATCAATAATATTATTACAGTTAAATATTTCATTATTTCTGAAAACATTTAAATTATTCTGTCAAAATTGCACTAATTAATGTCGCAGTTTTTAAAATTACCGTAAAATTTACAATTATTTCTTTAATTTCAATGGTTAACAAGGAAGTTTCAGATTGCTGCAAAATTTTCAATTATTTCTGCCAAAGTTTCAGTAATCATGAAAAAGTTTTAATAGATGCCGCAAAATTTCAATTAACACTGTTAAATTTACAATTTCTATGGTTAACCGGTTAAGTTTCAGATTGCTGCCAAATTTTCAATTATTTCTGCAAAAATTTCAGTAATCGTGAAAAAGTTTTAATGGATGCCGCAAAATTTCAATTAAAACTGTTAAATTTACAATTTCTATGGTTAACGTGGAAGTTTCAGATTGCTGCAAAATTTCAATTATTTCTGCCAAAGTTTCAGTAATCATGAAAAAGTTTTAATGGATGCCGCGAAATTTCAATTAACACTGTTAAATTTACAATTTCTATGGTTAACCGGTTAAGTTTCAGATTGCTGCCAAATTTTCAATTATTTCTGCAAAAATTTCAGTAATCGTGAAAAAGTTTTAATGGATGCCGCAAAATTTCAATTAAAACTGTTAAATTTACAATTTCTATGGTTAACGGGGAAGTTTCAGATTGCTGCAAAATTTCAATTATTTCTGCAAAAATTTCAGTAATCATGAAAAAGTTTCAATGGTTGATGCAAAATTTCAATTAACACTGTTCAATTTAAAGTTTCTGTCAAATTTTCTATGAGTATTTCTACCATTACTGTGAAATTTTCAATTATTTGCTGCAAACAGATTATTTAATAATTATCCAGCCGGATCTGAAACTTATAAGGCATGCTTTGTAAGTTATAATTAATTACAGTCAAAATTGAATTGATTACTATAAAAATTTCAATTATTTGTGTCAACATTGTCACCATCATTTGTTAGAAAATGTAAATGTAGCAGTTTTAATTGAAATTTGAGCAGTAATCAAGTAATTTATTAAGTAATTGTAAATATTTTGTAATAATTACAATTGTAACTGTTTTATAATAATTACAATTGCGATTATTTTGCGAAGTATTTAGTATACTGAGCCATGTCGACTGTAATGGTGCAAACTTTAGCTTCCTATATTTTGTAGTTTCTGAGATACATGCTGTTTTCAACATTTCAAAGTATCTTTAAAGGTAGAAATTAACCAAAATCTCACATCTCTATCACTCTCAAGCAATAATGTATCCCTTTTTGCTGTTAATACATAAATAACTATTTTCATATTTTGTTTAGCGAAGTTTTATTTTAGTGACTTCAAATCCGTTTAATTGTAAGTGGAACTATCCCTTTACTACGTAGTAATATCACTGTTACGGTATCATATAAAGTTATAATTAAAATATTTCTCGCGCATTCTACAGGGTGTCCAAGGTAATTATCAACAGCATGAGGATCTCCAAAACCGCAAAAGTTAGGCAGCTGAATTACAGAAAAGTTTATTTTTCAGTAATATTCTGTTGAGAAAATTTCCGCTTACTTTCAGAGATATTCGACAAAATCCGAATCTTGCAATTTGGTTTTTATTTGTTTCTGAAGTTATATGAAAAGGTATAAAAAAACCAAAGGCACTTTCTCATTGCTACATTTTTAGCTCTACAAGACAGCATTTATAAATTTTCAGTGCAACGTTTCGTTTTAAAGAATCCATAATCAATCCGAATCTTCCAATTTGGTTTTTATTTGTTTCTGAAGTTATATGAAAAGGTATAAAAAAACCAAAGGCACTTTCTCATTGCTACATTTTTAGCTCTACAAGACAGCGTTTACAAATTTTCAGTACAACGTTTCGTTTTAAAGAATCCATCATCACCTTTTTTTTATATAGCCCGTAAAAAATGTACACCCTGTATTAGATAGCATTTCCTATTATGAATCAACTATTTATATCATAGTACGATTTTTCATGTTTTTATTCAGAAAAATCTATGTTAACACATGTCGAACATTTTCTTGTAGTATTTCTGTGTATCAAATTAAATATAACATTTCTCGTTATAAAAATCTATAATAAAAATGATTTAGTTGCTTAGTGTGCACGACTATTTTTTTCACATTTAAGCGTAGTTTCGTAATGGTTTATGGCGCAATAAATATCAATAAAATGTATAATTGAAGCAGAGCTTTATTTTTTTTCGCTTACAAATAAGTTCATATAAAATAGCGATATTCACATCCAGCACGATGTATTAATGTAATGTTATTAATCGGTTTCTCGCATGCTTCCGAATATGCGATCTACAGAAAAGATTAACCAACGACCTCTTAGAGGCTACACATACTTAGTCGGAACATGGATTGCTTTGTACACGGTAAATTCACTCAGGTGTAACCTAAATAAAAGAAAATGCATAATTTAAGAATAATTGTCGAGAATAATGTTGAATTACAGTTATTTGAAAGGACGTCGGCTATACAATTGAGTAACCTAATAAAAATTGACTGGGTAATCATACAGATATTTGTTTCATTAGGACAAAACATGATATACGATGTATTGGAAAACTATTAACGCATTTTATCAGAGATATAAGAAACATGATATTTTTTTGTATGCACAGAGTAGGATGCATTATTTTTTTTGTATAGTTGCATGCATGCATTCTACTAGTTTTTAGAATTTGACTTGGAATAAACTATATTGCATTATTAACGAAGTAAAATTATACTGCAACAATTCTGTGCGTCCACAAATTAAAAATAATAAAAAAAATATAAGTTTTTAGAATTTGACTTGGAATAAACTATATTACATTATTAACGAAGTAAAATTATAGTGCAACAATTCTGTGTGTCCACAAATAAAAAATAATAACCTATTATTTTCGAGTGTAGATATTTCAGGAGCGTAATACAACGTTTAACAATTACATATTTTATAAATCAACTGCTTTTTTTTTTTTTTTTTTTTTTTTTTTTTAGCAGGGTCTTGGAGTCCCGCCTCCAAGCCATTGGGCTTGGCTGCAACCCTACAGCCAGGAACTGCTATAGTTAATAATAAAATAGAAAGTTTCGAGTGATTATTTTATCAAGGCAATTGTTTAAAGCAAACACTCGAGATGCGATAAATCAAATCCACTGACGTTTTTATCACTGCTGAATTTGAGTAATTTGCAAACAAGCCCGTAGCCACATCAACTAGATCCACCTTTTTTCATCATCGGTGGTGCATTCAAAAACCACCCTTCGACGTGCTCACGGCAGCGTCCCAGGGCCATCGCTTTTTCGGAGCGCTCATGTGCACTTGAGTGTGCAAATACGTGGGTAACTACTCCGCGATGCAAATATGTTATATATCACCGTAGCAAAAGCCGCACATACATACACATACACGCAAACATAGTAATACATAAACGGGTGCATACACATACATCGCAATATTGATTAATGGATGCTCCCTGAAGTTCTACACATCCAGAATATTGCAAGTTCCCGGGCCCGCGGACATCCGCTTCCGGAACGTGCATCGATGCCCCAGGCTTACACCAACATTATAATTCTCTAAACTTGGCACGTGATAAAAAAATATCAATGTTGTTCAGTGCATTACAAGTTCGGTATTGTGTACCGCTCGAATCATTCAATTTCATTTCATATTGATATATATGTAGATAGATAGATATAGATTTTTTTTATTTTTTAAATTTCAAAGTATCTAATTTTATACTAAATTAGAATATCTCATAGAAATTACATAACATAAATACAGATAATATGCATTAAAAAAAAATAGCGTATATTATAATCTACAAGGTTATATGTTCATAATTGACTGGAAAGTCGAAAATCAGACCCCTTGCTAGTATATAACTTCTGAATAAAATTTGAATTGAACTTACATAATATAAAAATTTGAATCATTTGGTTTTAAGTTTAAAAACGAAAACAAAATATCGTGAATTTCTGTAAGACCACCACCATACTAGATTATAAAACTATTTTCATCCACCGCATAGATTATGAAATAATATGAAAAATGCTTTATCAGCTGTATGCATACTGAAGTCAAACTAGACAACTATCTTACTGAATAATTGCAAAATTGAAATGTGTTTCCTTGAGTTTATAAGCTTTAGCCACAACTGGAGGATCAGTAGGATTATTATTGATTTAATTTGAATTTAATTTAGTCTTGATTTTACAACCGAAAGTGAATTGATGAGTGGAAAAATACCAGCTACATCTACAAAGTGCTCATTTTAAGAAAATCACAATAAACTAAGTATTTAAATAAAAATTAACCGGTTTTTAGATATTTTAATGAATTTCATCGTTTATATCAGAAACCCGTTAAGTGCGGTTTTTCAAATTTTCGGGAAACGATGAAAAACACTATATATTTTCATATTTTATCTATTGTAATTAAATCTCCCATAAGCAGCGATGTCAGTTAAAGGGGTAATGAAAAAAAAAGCGTTTTGATTACTGATAGATGGTACTTCCTCAAATAGAAAAATACATAATTTTGATGGGTTTCAGAATTCACGATTCAATTGTGAAGTGCATGCCATCTCAAACTCAGTTGAACAAGAAAGAGAGGGAAGAGTAACAACCTTGATAAAAAACCAGGGTTCAGCCGGCTTCGGCTGATAGTACCCCGTTACGGTTCATGCCTAGGGTTATATGGTGAAAAACGAGCAATGGTCCGAAGAGCAGAGGAATACTAGGTCGGAAGAGCGAAAGAACCACCGAAGAGAAGAACTGCTTCCAGATCTATACCTTTTCAAGTTCAAATTGAGACCAATCAAGTTCAAATTAAGACTAATCAATTTCAAATTGAGACCAATCAATTTCAAATTGAGACCAATCAATTCCAAATTGAGACCAATCAATTCCAAATTGAGACCAATCAAGTTCAAATTGAGCCCAATCACGTCCAAATTGATACCAATCAAGTTCAAATTGAGACTAAGCACAGTCAAGTTAACACTAAATAATATCAAGTTGACAGTAAACAAATAACATTTATTATTAGAACATAATTATTTTATGTGGCGTATGAAAAATTCCTCGCTACAAAAAAAAAATCAGAAGCAGTACATCTCAAGAAGCAGCTGTGTGCTGTTTATAATAATAATGTAGATTGGAAAACCCTTGAAAACACAATAGGCATGAAGAAAGCGACAGCTTGTCGTTGGGTAAAAAGGCAAAAAGAACCTAAAAAACAACGAGGTGGAAGACGTCTGGTTAAACTTGCTAACGAGCATCGTGTGTTTATTGTATGCATTGAAGATAATTCAAAAATACCCTGAAGATTTTAAAAGAGAGGTTGTTTCAAAGATTTACCATTACATTTACAACAGAATGTGTTCGACAACACGTGGATGTATTATTGTATACCCTAAAAAGTATAAGAAATGTGCCGGGAAAAGCAAATTCGGATGAAAATAAAGGTAGATGGTGTTTGTATATCTGTGATGGGTGGGAAAAACAGTACAAGTCGAAAATTAGGGAAAATGAGTTTAAGTCAAATTATATTTCAGAAAGTGATGCTGTACATTGTGTTTGAAATAGTATATGTCACATTATTCAGTTAAGACTTTTAAATAGGTTGGTAGTTTTAGTACAACTTTAAATGCTACGATTATTGGAGGGAAAAAGGTATAAGTCAACGCTTCCTTAAAATGCTAATTCTTGACTTATACTGTTTTTCCCACTCATCACAGATATACAATAGCTGTTGGAATTTCAGGCATATAATTTACCAATAATATATATGAATGAGACTAACTGAAATCTATTTATTTCCCGAAAACAAGCAAGAGCAAAAAAGGGGATCGCTGTAGCTATGTCTAGGTAGGCAGCAGAGGATCAAACATACTTAATATTGGTTGGTAATCTTGGACTAATTTATCATGTAATTAGAAGAGGATCATTTAGGCAAGCAGAAGCTAACGAATTCGTAAGGAATTGTATTCGAAATGCAGTAAATATGTACCAGTCGCCAATAGTTTTCGTGATTAATAAAGCACGTTGCCATTTGTCCATAGATGAAGTATGCCATGAACATGAATTCAGAAATAATCACTTACTTCGATTATGTCCATATAGCCTAATGCTGAACCCGATTGAGAATGCTTGGTAAGTCATGAAATCTGGTGTGAAAGCAGATTTGGCTGTACAAATGCAACACATTTTGAATGGAGAAGGCAGGAATAATATGACACAAACAGAATTTCGGCTGCAAAGGTTGGAAAATATAATTATTGAAAACGTAAGAAAATATTAATGTTTGTGGCAGGTATCCAACAATGTATTCCTGCTGCGTTAAACATGGAAGACATGCACTTTTAGTTTAGTAGTTTATTCCTAAATTGTTTCATTCTTAGTCGTATAATGTTAATATTTAATATTACATGAATGAATAAATTATATTATAATAATATTTCGTTAATATACATATTGGTAATATTTTCAAATTGAAATTGTTTATTGTCAACTTGATTTTGATTAATCTCAATTTGAAAAACTCATAAAGAAATTATTAGATCTCAAATTGAACTTGTTTCAATTCAATTTGAATTTGATTGTTTCGAATTTGAAATTGATTGGTCTCAACTTGAATTTGTTACTTCTCAAAATGAAATTGATTTGTCTCAATTTGAACTTAATTGGTCTCAATTTGAAATTGATAGGTCTCAATTTGAACTTGATTGGTTTCCATTTGAACTTGAAAAGGTATAGAAAAACGATCAGAACTAAGGAATGAAAACCCGAAAAAAAAATATGGGGCCCTTCAGGTTGGAGGTTTAGGGGTCGGGCCAGTAACCCAAAAAAATCCCTAAACATCCAAAAATCACGCCTCGTAAAGGACTGTAAAATCGACAACAAAAAAGCTACAAATAACGACAATGAATATAGATACTTGGAATGTTGTACCATTGCTACACAACATAACTGATTTGTGTTGGCTTACACAACAAATTTAGTAAAATTGATTTTCTTACGCTGTAAAAATACCAAATACCGCACTTTTATAAAACCAACCAATGTATCAATGGCTATGATTTTTTTTTTATTTGACAATTCTGGTCTATTATTTTTGGCATGATGTTCCTAAATAAAATTTACATTCTATACCGGATGGTTCAAGTTTTATTACCAGGCCAAAAATGGCGACTTCTAATTGAAATAAAAAATCCATAATAAGTAAACATGTTTAGATATTGATGAAGCCCAAGCTGATGATAAAAAACAATAATTTTAACCATCCGGTAGTTTATACGTTATTTCACAAAGAATTCGTAATTTTATTTATATAGTTTGTATCAGAACATACTTTAATGCTATTCCAAACATTCCAGTAAAATCCAAGTCAAAAAAATTGCACCAATTATTGAATTAAATGAATTTTGATATTGCAACAGTAAGCTTTATTACTAAATAGTAAAATATGAGGGCTGCTATCAGTTATAGTCCCTATACTGGATTTTATGGGTTTTATGATAGGGCCGTACCCAATCCGTCCTGCAAGGCCCGTTCAACCCACGGGCGACTCGCGGAATCATAAAAAGTCATAAAACGTTCCAACCGCACCGTCGGTCAATGCTTTGTAGGGCTCTTGACTTACAAAATCATAAATCATACCGAGGAAAGTTGGTCAGTAATGTAAGAAAAATCCTTTAATTTGAAATTTAATCATTTTCGTGGGTTCTATGAATAAAATAAAACAGTTTAGGGCAAAAATAACGATAGAGAATTTTGCCCGAAAAGAGTTTTTTTGAATTTTATAACCGTCTATATAATTATATCGAAAAAGTCAAACTACCTTTCCGTAGATTAGTATCAGACCTATATAAATCCATATTTTCATATTGTTTGGGAAACTCCAAATACCTAAAAAACCCATGGTGATAAAACTTGAATCACATGGTATACCCATCGACGGTTTTATGACATGCAAAATGTTTTGTTTCGCTACTAAGCTAACGCATTGGATGTCTTATTCCAGGGATAGGTATTCCAACGCATGCATTATAATTACTTTAATAATTGAATTTAAAACACAAACATATTTCATTTGGTTGATGACTAAAGACATTGAAATATCTGACATCCAGCGATGCATAGTAATAACATTGTATTTATAACAATTGGTACTAATTACGGCTCATATTTTTAATTGGCCACTACTGTTCATAGAAAAATAACTTCTTACTAAAAGTGTATAATGAAGCTTTCCGGGATGACTTCATACATTGTTCGTTTATCTCGAGTTTATTCTCGGCAATACAAAGATAATTAACAAAGTACAGCTAAACTCCACCTCCAGCATCGGGCTGAGGCTAGATCAATTAATAAAGACATCTGAAAACACCGTCTAGACAATTCTCCAACAAAAAAAAAACTTATAAGCCGAGTTATTCTTAATGCCCGTAAGCTCCAGGAAATTTAATTAATAGTTTCTTCTGGGTGTGTATACCGTATTTTAAGTTTAATTGAGTTAGAAGTACATCGTATCATAGCCTGTGGGACGTTTTTCTGTGCTCTAAATACGAAACTTCTCGTAACTTAGTTAAGAAGCACCGTTTGGATTTTCACTGTATTAACGTTATACGGTGATATAATTAATCTCAACATGATAGTGTTAACCAGTCGTTTGCAAGAAAATTAATAAGTTTATTAATCATGTTTCTGTTCTCTATATCGCCAAAACGTATTATTTCACTGTATGCCTGTCTGTCTGTTTTCATCCGCATATTAACTACAAAATTATACGTATAGCGCTCAAGCATCAATATTTGTTTTAGTCGAATAAGACTAAATATTTTTGATCTGATTACTATAAATGTACTTTAGCATGTTTTATTTATTGGCATTTGAAACAATTATTTTGGTTATAGTTTCATCTATTATGGATACCAGTTTTATTATATTATATTATTATTATATAAAAGTTCTAAAGCTTATAAAATGTTATTATTTTGTTTTCGTTGCTGTAGGTAGGTAAATTACTTCCTATAGTATTTTCATAAATGTGGAAATATTTAAAAAAACGGATATTGGACAGGCGAGAGGCGGCGTCGCTCCGCGGGCGTAATTACGTAATTACGGACCCCCCATGCGCTCGCGCTCGCCGCCCCCAAGCGGAGACTTCGCACAAACGGGCGGATAACGAACCTTTTAGCTAGTAACTAATTCAGGCCCTTATTAAATTGCCGCACCAAGGAGGCGGCCCCCATTGTCCTTTATGTATTTGAATAGTGTACGTAGATCTCCTAAGCACTGGCGCAAATGCGTTAATGTTTACAAATAACGCGCGCCCCCGCTGAATAATTCCCTCAATTGAGTCGCGCGGCTCCGCCCCTTAATTTTTAATAATAAATCAAACGGCGCGCCGCTGGGATGATCCTTATTTACGGGCGGCAGTGGCGCGCGTTCCGCAGGATATCAGACGAATATTCAAATGCGCGCCCGGAAGTCGGCCATGGGGGGAGGGGGGGATTTATGCGGCGTCACTCGCGCCCACAGGAAGTGGCGTTTTTTTCATAAAGAAAGCATTCCATTAGTGAGTATCAGCGGAAAATTGCTAAGTTTCACTGCAAAGAACACAAAAATAATACACATCAGCTATATTTTTTGTTGTCAGTACTTACTTAATATATTCCTTCGGCATTTGCATACCTGGCACTAGTTAGACTTATTAATACAGTAATAGGGCCAAAAATATGAAACTATAACTTCTAAACAAGCCAAGAAACTACGAATAAAATCTGGGGATTTCTACATACAAACTAAAATAATACTCAGTGAAATGAACGCAAAGTTAGTAGGGGAGCAAATGCAGCGTCCTGCAATAGGAAAACATAGTAACTACAAACAAACTTTTGAAAAAAAATTGACTTTTCAAAAGAAAAGAAAATATTCGAACGCGCTTTGAAAGAAAAGAAATATACAAAGCTACGTGGAACGTAGATGGCCAGATAGCAATTATTCCAACCAAACGAATTTTGAACTCAAAAAAGTTTTAATGCAGACGCCACTTTATAGTAGGAAAAAAATTGCACGAAGGTTTTTCCTGTAAATAAAAATATAAGAATGTTAAAAAAAATAAGAGGCAGTTAATGATTAATTAGATTGTATAAATCAGTGGTGTATGACCTTACACCAACAACGGTAGAAAGGGAAATAAAAATAAAATAAAATAAAACGAATCAGTGGTAGGTACTTTGTAAAACATATTTAATTTATATATAGAACTTGGTTTTACAACATTGACTTTGAAGCAAATTGAGCAAAAAGACATTTTTCTTGCTTTTACCGAAAAGGTCACAACAAATAAAAAGATGATATGAAAAGAAAAAAATATGCTCTTTCCAGTAGTACTTAAATAAATATAATTCAATGGGCCTCTTTTTTGGATACTTTGAAAATAGAGAAAATTCGGCTTTTAAGTATTTAACACCATATTTGTTGGAAAATATTTCCTCAAGAATGTAAGCCATTTGTCTGATTTTCCAGCAATATAATGTCCTATAGTTGGTTAGTAAATCAGTAAAAGAACTACTTTCCAACTATTTCCGTTTTTGAGTTACATGCTGCCAAAGTACGGGAAAAACATCGCGCATTATAATTTTGGCAAATTGAGCAAATAGATATTTTTCTTGCTTTTGCCGAAAAGGTCATAACAAATAAAAAGGTGATTCCAGTAGAAAAAAATATGCTCTTTCCAGTGCTACTAAAATAAATAGAATTCGTAGGGCCTCTTTTTGGATATTTGACTTTTAAAATAGGCAACATTCGCCTTCTAGGTATTTAACACCATAATTGTTGGAAAATATTTCCACAAGAATGTAAGCCATTGGTCTGATTTTCCAGCAATATAATTTCCTATAGTTAGTTAGTAAATCAGTAAAAGAACTACTTTCCAACTGTTTCTGTTTTTGAGTTACATGCTGCCAAAGTATGAGAAAAACATCGCGCATTATAATTATAGGAAAATTGAGCAATAATATTTTTTTCTTGTTTTTACCTAAAAGGTCATAACAAATAAGAACATGATTTCAGTAGAAAAAAACATGCTCTTTCCATTGGTACTAAAATAAATATAATTCAATGGGCCTATTTTTGGATATTTGACTTTGGAAATAGGCAAAATTCGTCTTTTAAGTATTTAACACAATATTTGTTGGAAAATATTTCCTCAAGAATGTAAGCCATTTGTCTGATTTTCCAGCAATATAATGTCCTGTAGTTGGTTAGTAATTCAGTAAAAGAACTACTTTTCAACTGTTTCCGTTTTTGAGTTACATGCTGCCAAAGTAAGGGAAAAACATTGCGCATTATAATTTGGAGCAAATTGAGCAAACAGACATTTTTCTTGCTTTTACCTAAAAGGTCATAACAAATAAAAATATGATTTCAGTAGAAAAAAATATGCTCTTTCCAGTTATACTAAAATAAATAGAATACAATGGGCCTATTTTTGGATATTTGACTTTGGAAATAGGCCAAATTCGGCATTTAAGTATTTAACACCATATTTGCTGGAAAATATTTCCACAAGAACGTAAGCCATTGGTCTGGTTTTCCAGCAATATAATGTCCTATAGTTGGTTAGTAAATCAGTAAAAGAACTACTTTCAAACTGTTTCCGTTTTTGAGTTACATGCTCCCAAAGTATGGGAAAAACATCGCGCATTATAATTTTGAGCAAATTGAGCAAAGAGACATTTTTCATGCTTTTACCTAAGAGGTCATAACAAAAAAAAAATGATTTCAGTAGAACAAAAATATTCTCTTTCCAGTGGTACTAAAATATATAGAATACCATGGGCCTCTTTTTCTATATTTGATTTTGAAAATAGGCAAAATTCGCCTTTTAAGTATTTAACACTATATTTATTGGCAAATATTTCCACAAGAAGATCTTACAGCAATCTTCAAGCCATTGGTCTGATTTTCCAGCAATGTATTGTCCTATAATTTGTTAGTAAATCAGTAAAAGAACCACTTTCCTGAGTATCTCTGTACTCTTGATAATGGTCGGGAGGCCGAAACAATTGTAGAGGTTTATTCTTCCAATACAGTGAAACTTTAACCAAGTGTTTGATTTAACCTAATATGTGTTAGTGTTACGTCCAATTTTACGAAGCGACGTTTATGGTGTTTGTTTGATATATTATTTTGATCACCAATTGTTTATTCCATACAATTGAGGATTTAATAGCCTTTAAACTCAAATCAGTTTTTCACACCTTCTGCAAAAATGTCATAGTACAACAATACTAAAAATTCAGGCCGATGAAAAGTACTTAAAATGCTCTACAAGAGTACACAAAAAAAATTGTAACAAGCCATTTAAATAAATTGTCGGTGACGTCAACAAATAAATGAAGGTGTTTAAAAAAGTTTTTTTTCACCAACTTGTTGCTAAGATTGTCCCATTTAATAATACATATGGTTTGTTGATGATTAAGTAACAAATGAAGTTTATACACTGTTGGTCTCTTTTTATCGAACACACTGTATATGTATACATACGGGGGGTCCTAAATAGAGTATGATTGTATGGGTCTTTCTTATTCCTAAAGTTAGAGATCTGGTTAAATGGGCAATATTGTGCAGGGCAATATGCTGGTTCAGATTATGTTGAAAAATTTTGAAATGTCTGAGCAGTTTAGAAGTAATTCTAAAACGACTAAAAGCGTGATTTTCTAATAACTCCGATATATTCATAATTAATAAAGATGCGGAAAAAGACTTATAATAATTAAATCTGGCGCCCATTTAAAATAAGAAAGTTGCTATTAATATCTCGGAAACCGCCATCTTGACTTTTATTTTGACTTAATTCTCAAGTTTGTGCGTTTGAACCAAGTAACTTTTATTTTCAAATTTCCGCAATTTTAATAATTATGGCAATATCGGAGTTACTAGAAAATCACGATTTTTAGTTTTTTTAGAATAATTTCTAAACAGCTCGGAGTTTTGAAAAAAAAATAACATAATCTGGACCAGCATACAAAACTGCATAACATTGCCCATTTAACCAGATCTCTAGCTTTTAAAATAAGAAAGATACTTATGCAATCCTACTCTATTTTGGGCACCCTGTATGCTATATTTTACTAATGCAAATAAAACAGCGTAACTTCAAACAATTTTCAGTTAATATTATGTGAACTGAACTGTAATAATTTGTCCAATTTACATTTTTGTCTCCGCAATATATGACTAGGTATTTAGTATTTCTTAAAACAAGAATGAAAACAAGTTTTGTGACGTACCTGAAGGGCAATCAGCGCGTTAGGCCGTGGAGCGAGTGGAGGGTCCCTTCGAAGCAGTGACGAGGGCCAGGCTCTCGGTGTCAGAGAGTGGGGGGGTTAAAAAAGGCTCCACGTAGTTTTAACCTCGTCGCTACTTCGTCGCAAAGGGTGGCTCCACCCTACCTGCGTGGGTGGACGGCAGACAGTCAGCGAAGTTCAGAAATCACGAACTGTCACAACGCTGACCATTTGGCGCCAACACCACCAGATTTAAATCTCGCAGTGAGAATAAAAAACTGAAACTGAAATAAATGCCCGATCGAAAAAACGTGGGGGGAACAAAAAATAACAGGTGTGAATTTTGTAGTGTAAAATATCGGCGTTTATTCACACAAACGACGGACACCGTGTCTACGCTCCTGAAATAAATACCTCCGTACGCAACCCTTTCACGCAGGGTTCACCCTATTCGGCCGAATATTGCGAGCTCCTTATCGCGCGATTCAAAGGGCCGACGGAGCGACCTTTCTCTTACACAAGCGCAAAACACGTACGGCACGAAACACGTAACGCAAATTTTACACAACAGAAATAAACGATATGTCAATATGGAATTCAATTCAATTGAGACCAACAATCAACCATAAAGGTCTGGCTCAATTGAGAACACAAAAAAATAGGTATCAATATCTATATCTGTATCTGTATCTGTATCTGTATCTGGCCTGTGTTCCTAGTATGTCTTCGCTGGCGGCTGGGTTCAGCTCCTGGATGGCGGCGGTTTGCGTCGTGGACGCCGATCACTCGATTCCGGCCTCAGAGCAGGATGATCGCTGCCTCCAGCCAAGAACTGGTTGCCTGAGCTACTTAGCCCTTACCCCGTAACAAAACGCCTGCAAAGCACATGGCCTTAGTAACAATGGCCGGACACGTGGCTTCACGAAAAGGAAAAAAATATCGGGCTTAATTACTTACTCAGATGTAATGAGCGTATGGATAGTTCCTTGCCCTGTACCTGGTGCCTCAATCCCCTTAAGGGTGGTTAATTGAGTCCCCGTTTATTATCCCGGAAACCGGATGGTGGTACACCTATTACAACGGTTC
This sequence comes from Othius punctulatus, assembly GCA_951805005.1. NCBI lineage: Eukaryota > Metazoa > Arthropoda > Insecta > Coleoptera > Staphylinidae > Othius > Othius punctulatus. The sequence goes on along the minus strand of OX638138.1, from coordinate 126,989,995 downwards.
TTCGGGCACTTCCGTACTGCACGCAAGGTAGCTGAATTCTGCCCCTATGGCGGCGTCTCGCCGGCTAATTTAAAAATCGCACACATAAGGGAAACGCGTCACCACAACAAAAAAAGGTGCGAGTACGGTCGTCTACAGTGCAGGTCTATGCGCCAATTAATTATTAAAATGCAGTTTCTGCCAAAGACGTTTCTGGACCGTTACAGTTTTAACTGAAATAAGGCAAATACAAATTCCAAAAACAACAATTATAACATTTTCTTTTCATCGCTAAAAAGTTCACCAATAGTGGTAAATTTCTTAGATAGACGAATCAAGCTGTTACTGTTATAATTTCATTGATATTATTGGTGTTTATTTTTAATATAGTTGTTAATGAGATTGGCGCCAATAACACCTGAGGTTGTGATTAAAAATATGCTTCTAAATTATCGATTCTCCGCTGTATCGACTTAATAATCGCGCTTTGATGGCCACAAGCATTCTCCCCAAATATTGATCGCACTACTCGTGGACTATTCATCAAAATTAATCATAATCCGTGCATTAGGTAAACTAGGTTGCATTCGTTATCCGCAGCGTCGAGTACGACCTCAAAATATTGTGTTTACCCTCGCATTGTGTTTCGATAACTGACGTGTGGTTTCCCATAATTCACCACCGGCTTCCGGAAGAGTAAAAACTGCGCTGTCACAGTGTGAAGAGCACACGTGCCCCCAGGTCGACCGTTAACTTTGCAGTATTAAAAATTGATGCGATTCTCGATCACGAAATGTAGATGCTCCTCCGTCTGTAGCCTAGGCAAGCGTCTTGCACTTATTTTATTGATATGTACCGTGGAGAGTGTGTATTTACGAGGCAGTTTTTCACGGTATAATTTCAGCCTGGCGTATTTTATGAGTCGGTGACGTCACGGAGATGTTTACGATTATCCGGGGAACGAGGGAAACGAGCTCTCAACAAGTCCGGAGTTTAGAGGTTCGCAAGCGGCTCGCAGATGCGGATGCAAACGTTGTTAGCAGTAATGCAATATCGCGGATTTAATTGTGTGATGTGCAAACAAATCCGGAAAGAAGGGCCCCCAGTCACATCAAAGCGCAGGGCGGTTTTTGGACCTTTCGGCGGAATCGAGTTAGGTAACAGGATTTGTGCTACGCACGCGGTGCAAACGTGCACGAATTGTCGGCTGCAGCCGTCGTTAATAAGGCTCGGACGGTGTCAGGACGATCAAGGTGTTCACGTTACACAACATCGCACGAGGAGCAATTTAGCACCAAGGATAATCGATTAGCGCGTGATCTTGCGAACCAATTACCGCCGAAACGGCGGGTCGCACTGCGTCCCTTTGAAACCGGAGCGGCACCATCATGTGCATCGTCCTTCGTCAGGATAACTGCGGTTAATGATGCGCAGTGGCCGCCAGAAATCTTGCCTCGGCTATCTGATCGCACCATTACCTCCCGCAATTCTTCTGGGAGACGTTACACTCCGCCGAACTTTTATCACAGACAATCTCTATTGATTATATAAATTATTGAAGATACGGCTTTATTTATTTTCACTCCGGCACAATACCACGCCCCAGCAACAGCCATCGCACCACAATACACAAGTCACTCCAACTTGCACGTGGAAAAGAAAAAAGTTGTTGAGTGTCTGGGAATAACTTCAATATTTATCTCGCTGGCTGTTGATTTCTTATCAAAAAATTTAAAACTCGCTCGCACATTTCCACTAGTTACCATGGGAATTAAAAACTTTATATCATAATGGAATTATCTCTGCAGATTCATACTATTCATCATTTAAATGACAATGCCAATTTAAAAACAGAGAAAACTGAATTATGTAAGTGAAGTCCGCGAACAAAATTAAATGCTATAACAATTACTAAGTAATTTAGTAAACAATAATGTAACGGTACAATACCGGGGTATCATTATAAATTGTAATTAATTTATAAACGTAGAGTGGCTCGTAATCTAAGTGGCAGTACTTCACCTGTGTTTGATTCATGGAATCGTTATAGTGACAAGATCGATGGTTCGTTGTTCAAGTATTGTGTCTGTTATGGGGAAAATATCAAATTATACGCATACACAAATATCATCATACAGTAATTTATTCATTCAGTAATTCATATGGTTTTACATTTTAATTTAGCAAGTAAGGTTTGGTTCATTTGGTTATGGTAAATAATACGCTTTACATTTATGTAAAGCGTTTATTCAATAAGTAATAACACACAAATAATGAAGAATGGCGATTTATTCTCAATTAAAGTTTTGAAATGAGTAATGATTTTTACGTGGTTTCTGACTATTTCATTTGGTTATGGTAAAATAATACGCTTTACATTTATGTGGTGACTAAGGGTTTATTTAATAAGTAATAACACACAAATAATGAAGAATGACGATTTATTTTGAATTATAGTTTTAAAATGAATTTATCTATTTTTACGTGGTTTCTGATTATATTTCGTGGTATTCTGACGTGGATTAACGTTATAATTCAAATTCTACTGGTTCCTAGTACATGCGATTTGTCCCTGCTAATTACGGTGTTTTGGTTATGTCATTCAATCCCCATGCGTTCGTTCATCCATGTTTTTGTCTTTTATTTACTTGATTTAATTTATCCTCAGATAACGTTTAGCAGTGCATTTCCCAGCAAACAACATGCCAGTATCAAGGGTGACGATTTACCCTTAATAACAGTTTCGCAATGCATTTACCAAGCAATAACACCCAAATAATTATATTGCAAATTTCGATCGGTGATTTGTGCACGATGGTCAGTTGTGTCTGGCTAAAGTACATATATCTGATCTCATAGCGAGTCTCATACCCTAACCCTACTAGTCTGACGTGTATGAAACATAAGCCCCTCGTTTGTTTTTGACTCTTTTTATTTTTATTTAATTAATATATATTTTTTTTATGTCTTCTTTTGTTTTTAATATTTTCATTTATTTTTAGTTTGTTTTTACTTGGTTTTTGTGATAATTGAATTCACCTAGCGGATGTGATTCTGCATAATTTTGATTTTGATTCATTCACGGATTTATATACCTTCCTTACGCATGCTCATGCATGAATTCCCTTGATTCGCATTCATTCTTAACTGCCGTTATGTTTCGTATTTATTAACTTTATTTCTCATCCGATCATGACTTATGACTTGGATTCATTCAATGATTTATCCATTATATCCATATGCTCTTCTTGCTTCAGGAATATACTGACTCGCATTCATTCATTTCTCACTCGCTCAAGAATTCAAATATGCAAATACGGAACACATGCATTATCGATGCTGAGGGCTGTTTTATTTTTACCGTCATGCAATTACGACTTATTAGTTCGATCACTCACTCGGCTGATGGATTAGTGATCTTAACTACGCAACGTTAATTACAAGGATTTATTGATTTGGTATGACATGATGATATTTGCTGATTTTTGTAATAATGATTGACCTTCACGGATACCGGTTTTTATTTCCCGTTGCGATCGCTACCTGGGAAATCCCTTGAGTTTATATCTGTTTAAATACCTTCCTGACCTATCTCTTTCCCGAATCCCTGGCTAATGAAATATAAATAATAATTAAAACGCATGATAATCGAGTATGTTGATTCGGAGGAAGGATCTCATCACTTCGCACGTTTGTTTGAAGTTTCGTGGCAATGAAAGCGGTTGGTAAAATAGTCCCGTTATGGTAACTAGATTACAAGGACGAAATTAACATATAGTTGAAGGAGCTTCTAAATGCGCCCTTCTTTTGGAGATTAACTCCTCAAAGGGCGTCACGAAACCTGTATATCGCTTTCAAGGTAGTCACATTTCTCTACGCCTTCGGCGCTAAGACTTGCTAGAGTGATAATTAGGTGAGGTAATTGATGGTGGTTTGTTTGGGGTTGTCAGACTTATCATACGTGACAATATTACGAAGAGAACCATGCATGCTGTGGTATTAGATTGGTTAATGTGTTCGCTGTGAACTCATTACGGGACTGAAATTAACATACAGTTGAAGGAGCTTCTAAATGCGCCCTTCTTTTGGAGATTACCTCCTCAAAGGGCGTCACGAAACCTGTATATCGCTTTCAAGGTAGTCACATTTCTCTACGCCTTCGGCGCTAAGACTTGCTAGAGTGATAATTAGGTGAGGTAATTGATGGTGGTTTGTTTGGGGTTGTTTTGTTCTTTCGTAATTTTGTCACCGGATATTCTTCCGGCGGGTTGCCGAATTAATTTACTTTACACGCGTTATGACTTTTCTGCTGAATATTTCGCAGTGCCCTTCGAAAGAGGCGTAGTAATTCGCGTTACTCGATTATCAATTGCGTCAGTACTCACTCATTAACCCTTCCTATCTCTCGCCGATTGGATAGCCGTACCGATATCTTGGTGGCCCCTGCTTTGTGTTGTTTTAATTACTTCGCGGTCTCCCCAAAAATATCTAACTGGTTCAATACTGCCCTAAGTGAATTATCAATTTCCCTGACTGTTTATACTAATTGCGCCCCGTTTACACTCTCGCGATTTCTCTCGTGCCCTCGGCCGTCGAGAACTAAGTGATCTTCCCCCCTGCTTTCGCATATTCTTATATGTTTTACCTCCCCCTTTTCCCCGAGCCTTGGGCCCAAATACTGCCGTCCCTGGTCTTCTACAGTGGTCTAGCCCTCCTGGGCAAGTGCCTTTTTCGATGCCTGCGCAATAATTTCTCCCATATGTTTAAGCCACTCGATATTTTGCTGGCGGCTTGTGTTCGCTACCGATACAAATCATGTCCCCTCGTGGTGTGAGTTATCCAGCCCAAATGGGCTCTGTTCTAAGAATTTCGGTACGCGTGCATGTAGCTCGCGCTGTTTTTATGGTACTTAAGTTAATGAATCTATGGGCCGTAATATTATACTTTCGGTTTTGGAACCCCCGGCATTGGTCAATGTCGGCCAGTGGCACATCCCCTGTCTGGTTCCGAGTAATTTATACTTCCATGAACTGTTGATATTTCCGCCCGACTAGTAAAATCGTGTTACCCTCAAGTTAATGGCTTTTATTGTCCCCATTGTTGATAGAATTCTCCCGGCCTGGTTCAGGGGGCTGCGGTCCCCCACGAGTCTGTTTACGTAGTTTTACGCCGGAATGCGATATTTATTTAATTATTAATTCGAACGATTTTTCAGCAAATAACACCTGTCTTATCTATTCGTTGTTTAGCTAAATAAAACATGGTTTGTCGTGGGTCATTTCAGGATCAAGCCCAATTTAACATCAAGCTTACAACCAGCATTCATTTGGCAAGACGCATCATTAACGTTACATAGAATATGCTTGAACCTTCACTCATATAGTAACCTGGATATATCGCCGTGAATTCAATATTCCACAAAATCTGATAAAGACCCGAATGTACAGAGGTATTATACAAAATTTCATCATTTGTGTTGAAATTATGTTATGCGTACAAATATATATGTCACATCAGCAATTTAAAAGGTTAACATTCTACGCCTTACATAGATCAGTATATGTAAACACTGGCTGAGTAAACATTTTTTATGAGGTACGCATGAAGCGGAGAGTGTTCGATATTATAAGTAGTCACACTCCAGAATTGATTGGAAATAGACGTATTAAAACTTTGGCGTTTTATTATTCTAAACCCATAATCCCAACAGGTTATGGGCCCAGGTTAACGCGGGTAAATTAAATTAACGGTAGTAAAAGGTGAACGTAATAATAATTAACTATTACGCCGTGATCTAAGACTAATAAACAAAAATTGAAAATAAAAATTCTAAAAAGAACATTATACAGTTTCAAGGTGAAAAATATAGTGTGTGAAAATATCGAGTAACATCATTACTATCCGAACTGGAAGTGATTAAAGTAGTGGAAGAAGAAACTCCACATGAACCTGATGAAGAGTGGCAGAAACACAGAACCAAACAGCAAAAGGAATCATTATTGAATATTTGGGCGATTCGGTTTTGAATTTTGCTAAGGATTCAAATTTCTGCAAAACTAGATGCGATTTATGAATGCCGAAGTGGAGCCACTCAGTTAGCTCTGCGGAAACAACTTTTGAGCCTAAAATTCACAGGCGACACCACATTATTAAAACATTTTACTCGATTCGATGATACCATAAATGATCTAATTGCTGCGGGTGCAAAGTTTGATGAAATGGAAAAAGTATCACACCTGTTAATTACACTTCCGACTGCATATGATGGTGTTACAACTGCATTAGAAACACTAAGTGAGGATAACTTAAATGTAGCTTTTGTAAAAGCAAGATTATTGGATCATGAAACAAAATTATTGCAAGAAAATTCTTCAACAAATTTAAAGGCTCTAAATGTTTCATATGAACGCAACGAATGGACTTTTAAAACAAAACTACATAAACCAAACTGGAAAAAATATCCAACTGCGAAGAAAAACTAAAGGTTTAACAACAATAAACCAAAGTTCTCAAATAGAAGATGTGATCATTGTGGAAGAAACAATCACTTCACGCAAGATTGTTCTTATTTAAAAAAAACGGCGAACAAAGGCAGTAAAATACAAACATGTTCACGATGGATTTGGATTGAAATCCCGACAATCGAAATACCGACAATCATAATCCCGACAGTCGAAATCCCGACAATAATAATCCCAACAGCCGATATCTTGACAGTCAAAATCACGACAGTCGAAATCTCGACAAATCGAAATCCCGACAAACTAAAATCCGGACTGACTAAATTGACGACAAACAACCTGACAAACCTGACAAAAGTAAATCTCAATTTAAAAATAATATTCTCATATAATTCCTACCAGATTCTATAATTATAATAACATATGTGCAAATTGCTAACCTTGGCACTCATTAATAAGTAAGTAAAGCTCAAATTAAAACCAATATTCTTATATAAATCCTACCAGATTCTATATTTATATTAACATATGTGCAAATTGCTAATCTAAGCACTCATTAATAAGTAAGTAAATCTCAAATTAAAACCAATATTCTTATATAAATCCTACTAGATTCTATAATTATATTAACATATGTGCAAATTGCTAATATAAGCACTCATTAATAAGTAATTATTTGACTTCAATTTCACTTTGTCAGGATTTCAATTGGTCAAGATTTTTTTGTCGGGATTGTGATTTATTGGGATATTGATATATCGGGATTATGATTGACGGAATTTTAAATGTCGGGATATTGATCGTAACCCGTTCAAGATGTCAAAGGACACTAGTATGTCAGTTTGTTTGTAAAATATGTTTTTTAGACTATTCATAAGTTCTTTCTTGTTACTGATGGAGTATTTGGGTGTGTTATTCAAATATTCATTAAAGATCTTATTAATTTGTTTTTCTCATAAGTTGGCTGGTGTATCTTGTGCCGTTTTAATTCGGCATTTTGTATCTGTTTTGTGTAGTATCATCACTTCATACATTTTAGGTATTTGAGGATTCATTACGAGCAAATTTTTACTCTTGATGTTAAAGTTTGTAAGTGTCTTTTTGCATCTGTTGAGGGTGTTTTTTATTTTTGTTATGTACTTAAGTAAGTAACAGTAAGTTAAGAAAGTTGCTGTCTGGTGAGCATGTAAAGTTGTATTTTTTTTAAGAAACTCCATAATTTTGATGTTGCATAATTCTTTGTTTAGGATGACTATACCAGCACCTTTATCTGCCTTAGCTATAGTTAGTTGGTTAGTGTATTTTTCTTGTCTGATACCTTTAATGATATTGTGATCTTGATATGATTGTTTGTATTTGTGTATTGGTTTTTTTTTTGTAGTTTTTTTTATTTCTTCTCTTCAGATAATTGTTGCATTCACTTCTTAGACTAGATTGTTGTGGGTATTCTGTTATGACGTCTTCGAGGTCGATAGCTATTAGTTCTAGATTGATGTTCTGTACTAGGTGTGGTGCGTATTTGTGTCCTTTGTTGAGTAGTTGAGTGAGTTTTGAGTAACTTTGTAGAGTAGTTTGTAAACTACATGTGTGTTCTTGTTCCTTGTTTGTTTATTGTAGTTTGTTTTAACTTTCTAATGTTGTTCAGATTGATAGTCTTCTTCAAGGTTTTATAGCAACAAAAATTGCTATAAGCAGTATATTAATGGTAATATTTTTATGACAAAAAAAAATTAGCAAAACTAACAAACACTACTGAAAATTGTTAATTTTTGTGCAGTGTCACTGTTGTTAGTGTCATTTTTGCACTGGGACATCAAAAATAGACAAGTTTTGGCAGTATATTTAAAAAAATTAACAGGTTTTCGCAGCTAAAGCTAAGCATTTGAGATATTTTGACAGTTGCAATTGAAAATTTCTCAGATTTCGGCGGTTTTAATTAACAATTTGACGTATGTGAACTCTTGCACTTAAAAATCTGATAGATATTTACATTTTGAAAGTGGGATATCAAAAATTGACAAAATTTAACAGATTTCTGCAGTATCTATTGAATATTGATCACAGTTGAACCGTTGAATTTTCATTCGAAATCTGTACCCATTCATAAAGTTATTCAAAATTTAACAGATTTTGACACCTATAACTATACATCTCCGGCTGACAACTCCGAAACCTCAAAATTGCTAAAATCCTTAAAACACACAATAAAAATGTTGTGTTCAAACCTCGAGTTAAATTGTGCAACACCATATTTAATGATAAAACACAAATTAATAATTTCGACAAATAAAGAATTTACAAACTTACTGGTGAAGATTGTGCATTTAAAAATCTGATAGATATTTACATTTTAAAATACGATATCAAAAATTGACAAAATTTAACAGATTCCGGCAATATCTATTCAGCTTTGAATTTTATAGATTTGAATGTTTCATTCGGAAACTTTAACCATTTAAAAAGTTGTTAAATTTTTTACAGATTTTGACAACTATAACTATACATCTCCGTTTGTCATTTTCGAAAAATTGACAAAATTTAACACATTCTGGCAGTATCTATTGAAAATTTTTCACAGTTGAAGCTTTCATTTTTGATTCGGAAACTGTACCGATTTAGAAAGTTGTTCAAAATTTCACAGATTTTTATAACTATAACTGTACATCTTCGGCTGACAACTCCAAAACATCAAAATTACTAAATTTCTTAATAAACACAATATAAATGTTGTGTACAAACCATGAGTTGAATTGTGCAACACCATATTTAATGATAAAACACAAATTAATAATTCCGACAAATCAGGAATTTAAAAATTAACTGGTGTAGATTGTGCATTTAAAAATCTGATAGATATTTACATTGTTAAATTACGATATCAAAAATTGACAAAATTTTACAGATTCCGGCAGTATCTATTCAGCTTTGAATTTTATAGATTTGAATGTTTCATTCGGAAACTTTAACCATTTAAAAAGTTGTTAAAATTTTTACAGATTTTGACAACTATAATTATACATCTCCGTTTGACATTTTCGAAAAATTGACAAAATGTAACACATTCTGGCAGTATCTATTGAAAATTTTTCACAGTTGAAGCTTTCATTTTTGATTCGGAAACTGTACCGATTTAGAAAGTTGTTCAAAATTTCACAGATTTTTACAACTATAACATCTCCGGCTGACATCTCCGAAACCTCAAAATTGCTAAAATCCTTAATAAACACAATATAAATGTTGTGTTCAAACCATGAGATAAATTGTGCAACACCATATTTAATGATAAAACACAAATTAATAATTTCGATAAATCAGGAAAACTTTTCTTTGAAAAGTGTTGATCTATGTTTATATTATTTAAACAAAGGTGATATGAAACATAATATATATGTTATTTTGTATGCTGATGACATTTTAATATGTACACAAAATAACAATATCATGAAAGATTTTAATTTTCATCTTACGAATAAATTAAAAATGACTGATTTAACTGAATTTTATTGTTCCTAGAGATAAAAGTTCAAGGAGATGAAAACAAAATTACTTTAGATCAAAATCTATATTCAAAATCACTTAAAAAAAATTAATATGACTGACTGTAATGCTGTAGATACACCTCTTCCTGCAAAATTAGATTTGGCATTAAAGCATTAAAACATTAAATAGTGTCGAAGATTGCAATGCTCCTGGTAGAAACCTAATTGGTTGTTTAATGTATGCAATGCTATGTACACGTCTTGATTTATGTATAGCTGTAAATTGACTTAGTAGATATCAAAGTAAAAATAACACAGAACTGTGGAAAACCTAAAAAGGATATTACGATATACAAAAGGTTCTCTTGATCTTAAAATAAAATATGAAAGAAGCAATTATGACAATATAATAACAGGATTTGTTGATTCAGATTGGGGAGGATCTGATAATGATAGAAAAAGTACAAGTGGTTATATATTCATGGTTTTTTATAATTGTACAATATTATGGGATTCTAGAAAACAATATTCAGTAGCTGCATCATCTACAGAAGCTGAAAATATGACTCTTTTCGAAGGTGTAAGAGAAGCCATGTGGTTAAAATCACTATGAACTAGTATTGATATAAAAATCTTAACTCCTATACCTATATACGAGGATAATAATGGATGTATTTGCATTGCAAATAATTCAACAAGTCATAAAAGATCAAAACATATTGGCATTAAATATCATTTTTCAAGAGAACAAATTGCAAACAATAATGTAATATTAAAATATATTTCCACAGATGAACAGGTAGCTGATGCATTCACGAAACCACTACCTAGTGAAAAAATAGGAAATATAAGGAAGAAGATTGGATTAGAATATTTTTTTTAATTTTATTTTTTTTCGAAATTTTTTTCTTAGTAGCACTTGAGATAGCTGTTTCCCTCCCCACCACCATCCTACCTACCACCGCATCTTAGTAGGGTATCGAATAGTTCCTGAGTAGACATTAGTTAGAGTGGGTGTGCATAAATTAACTTTCAAGTAGTGACCTGATAGAAGAAAAAAACAGTTACAGATTCGAATTCAGCGCACTAAATTACTTTGAAAACACTATTTGGTTGCTCCAGTTCAAAATTTTGTACACCAGTGCAATGGGGGTTTGTCGAAAACGAAGAAAATCAGAAATAAAATGGCATGTTTATACGTATGAAATGTCTTAAATACACATATGGCAATATCGTAAAACTAAGCCGCACTAACTATTTTCGCCTTTGCAGCCCGGGATGACCATAAATCTCAGCGGGGGCCGGTTATTGCGATGTCCTTCCGCCCACTCGAGTGTCCCACCTTGAGGATTTAAAACGACGTTAATGTGGGACAGGGAGCGCGCGGTCCGCCTTTTAAAATTACTCGACTCCGCAAATATTTGCGAAGGGGTTAGAATAATATCTCAGTTTCTCTGCGCCCCGAGGCCGGGGGAAAAAATGAATAATAACACGGAATAAACATCCCCCCGCGTCAATATTTATTCGCGCGATCAGGAAGCCCCACAAAGACCCACAATGGTATCCAAATATCCTCCGACCCTGTGGTTTTACAAGTGTGCTTATCAAGAATCCATTACTGCGACCAGTCTTCGGGGTGCTAATAAAAGTGCGGCACGTCCGCCTCGGATCTCTAAAACACCTGTTTTATATAAATTCAATTTATTCTAAGGGTGTTTGTACGTTCTGGACAATATAATCCAATGGAGCCGGGCAGACGGGGATAATGAAACAAAAAATAAATATATAAGGCGACGCCCGACGCGGATTTTATTTTACGTCTATATTTCAAAGTGCATTTGAAATTCCACACATTCCTACCAGCTATAATGGCAACTTATTCGATCCCTTTAAAAATCGACGAGCCAACCGGCGATTCGGAATCCCCTGTTGAATTTCACGCTATGAATTTATACTATTACAAAGAAAAATATCCGCACTCGGAACTTTAGATTGTTTCCAAACAGCACTTTAATATCGCGTCGTCGGGGAGCGTTTAAAACGCGCCGATACACCGATGTTGACGAAAGCAATTGAATTAGAGGGAACCGTTGTACAGGGAGGAGGCAGAATGGTTCTCGGGGCCGGACAAAGCCCGGATCATTTTTCACCGAATCGATGGGAATTACGACATGATAATACTAATTGAAAGGCATTTTTATGACGTCGACGCCGAGCGGCCCAACAATGGGGACCGTGGATTTTTTCAGGAAACAATAGCATTGTACGAGCCCTGGTAAATAGCCCACTTTTGTCTAATTCCGCCGTTCCCCCGTGTAACTTTTGCCCGCCGCTCTTAAAAGCAGCCCAGGCACTGGAAAGTGGCAGAATCAAAAGGCCTTAATTATGGAGCGGGCTGCACAAGTGCGCGCGATTTTTCTGTTTATCACGCACCGCGTCAAAATTTTAATGAGACTTTTCCGCGATTTTCCATTGATTTTTTTGTGTGTGCTGCATAATCGTTTGTTATCAACTCCGGCTGTTGACACCAGAAAAATGAGGTGCGACTTATTATTCCTATGTATAGGAAATCAACACAGGAAATACGAAATTTGTTTGTTATCTCCTACCAAATATCGCACTGAAACGGATCTTAAATAAATACAGGGTGGCCCACCTATCCTCGCTCGGACCATTGCTGCTAGACAAATGAAAATTGAGGAAAATATCTGAATGGAAGTTATTGAACACTTGATGTACTACGTTTTGAAATTATTTCCAAGTTAACAGGGTGCACCATAAATCCGTGACACAGCATTCGGTCTATTTTTTAGCAGAGATCACCCTGTATATTCTTTTATTTTCACAATCTGCTTCACGTGGGCTTCACAAATCATTTTTATTTTCAGGGATCAGATGTAATGTTGCCAAGATATTAACATTTTAATCAAATTTAACGAAACATCATGGACTAGGAAAAAATTCAACAAAACCTTATGATAAGAGATCAATGATAGAATCTACGTGTAGTACCCAAGCTATGTGCCTATACATATAAACTATTTGGAGTCACGTAGAATACACAGGGTGTTCTGAATCAACCATCGAATTTTGCTATTTCCAAATGGCCAAAACTCTTTTTTTCAAACGCAACACCCTGAATAACGCTTCATATTCTGATAGTTCATCTAATGAGCTATTCAATGGTACCATATGAACTGTAATCTAGTAATAGTTTTTGGTAGGTAAATAACGACAAATATCAAAATACGTTATTTATCTTTACAATTTTATTCGAAACCACGAACATACAGATGAACCTAATAAACCAACAGACACGATTAAATTTGAAAGAGATAACATTTTAAAAGATGTTCGAAATGTCTCTCATTCTGCTTCATAAATTTTTGTGCTCGTTCTTTTATTGAATTCCGTACTCTCGACCTGAAACCTGATTAAACTTGAAATATTACAGCCTTATATTTCAGGTGTAATCAAGTTTCAGGTCAAGAGTACGGAATTCAATAAAAGAACGAGCACAAAAATTTATAAAGCAGAATGAGATGCAGATGCAGGTAAAGCAGATGCAAGTAAAAGTTTCCCTTATTCTCATCTTCATATTTCCTTTTGTCGTTGCTGGTTCAGAATAAACGTTACCTTTGACATATCCCCATAGAAAGAAATAACAAGGTGTCAAGTCTGGTGGCCTACTAATCTACCAATCCATCTGTTTCGAAATTGCTCATTTACCATTAGCGAACAGATTCCACAACATGTACTTGTGCACCGTCAGGTTGAAACCAAATACAGTGTGGAAATTAAGTGGTGGATAAATTCGGTATCTCCGTTTTCAATTTCAACGAAAATAATAATGAGGACAATAATCACGAAAAACAAAGTGACGTACAAGCCAAAAAAAGACATATACCGAGAAATCCCCAGAAGGTTCAAAACTAGATCAACAACTTAGAAAAATAATAACCGCAAATCGAAAAAAAAAAATGCAAATAAGGAAAAAAGAACGGAAATGGACATGGACGCTAATAATATAATGGAAAATACAACAAAATACGCCAAAGAATCAAACAAAATAGAAAAATATCAAAACGGAAATGCAACAGGCAAAAGGTGGAAATTATGCTCATGGAATATCAGAGGACTAAACAGGAAAGAAGTAGAATTAATAAATGAATTCGAAAAAAACTGCACTCGAATTACTAACAATAAGTGAAACAAAGAAAAAAGGAAATGTCAAAATAATACTTAAAAACGAACATTGTATGATATACAGTGTGGAAATTATGTACCTGATAAATTTGGTAACTCCGTTAATGTGTATAAGAGAGAAAAAATCTAAAAGGGAGATAGCGATATAAATTACTGCGCATATGAATTTTTTTTTCAGATTAAAAAAAAAACGAAATTTTAAAAGTTATGATGTCATTCATGTTTTTTTTTAAATAACAACTTCTGTAGAGCTTTATAATCTACTTTCAACCATACAACATTTTGAATAGGTTACGTTAGAAAAAAGTCAAGAATATCAGAATGTTTTTCTTCGTCCATGATTTTTCGTAAAATTTGATTAAAATTTGAATAACTTGGCAAGGTTACAAACTACAATTCAGCATACGAAAATTAATAACACTGTTGTAACTCGTTAAGATTCTTCGTGAAACGTTTCAACTATACTTTATTCAAGGAACTGTCAAGATTCTTTCATTGATCTCTTATAATAAGGTTTTGATAAATGTTTTCCCTCGTCCAAGATTTTTCGTAAAATTTGATTAAAATGTGAATAACTTGGCAACGTTGCATCTGCTCCCTGGAAATAGAAATTATTTGTAATTTGTGTAACATACAGCGTGATCCATTTAAAAAGGAGACCGAATGTTGTGTTACGGATTTAAGGTCTTCCCTGTATACTCGAAAATATTTTCAAAAGTTGCACATCAAGTGTCCAATAACTTTGAATTCGTTTTTTCCTCAGTTTTTATTAGTCTAGCAGCAATGGTCTGAGCGAAGATAGGTAGCCACCCTGTATATAGGATAAAAATATTCTATACTTCCTTAAGTATAGAAATGAATTCCTTAAAATACTGTCCGTGTTACATTTTTAATTTGGGACCAAAAATAAATATTCGGGCAAAAATGAAATAGTTACATGCTATTTAAAAAAAATCATATTTTCTTAATAAATTCAATTCTCACAAACTACATTTTGACTTATTCAAGATATGAGATTACATATCATAATTTAATGTAATTGTAAATAGTCGTTAATGTTTGACTGTGTGTATTTTAGCGATTTGTTGCTTGTTAGGTGTTGATGATTATTTTTTTTTGTCTATTAGTAAGGTTAGTCTAAGGTAATCTTAAGGTAATTTTTTAGGTAAGTTTAAGGTAATTTAAGGTAATCTCCACGTGTTTTGTATTGCTTCTTAAGTGAAACTAGTTATAATTAGTGTTTGCTTTTGCTTATCCAAACTAGTAAACCATGTGCATTTAGTAATTTTGATACTGTAGTTGTAGAATCTGCTGCAACAAGAGGATAAATCCATTTTCAACAAATTGAAATATGACCGATTTTTAAACTATTAAATAGTGCTCCGCCGTTTGGTGCAACAATGGGACACAACTTTTGTATTGAACGATGTCTAATAAATCATTTACAGGGAAAACAAAATTATTATCGTTAATAATATAGAACTAAAACGTTTTTCTTTGAATTACCTAAAATTAGCATTTTGCACTTATCCCATTATTGCAGCGAGTCTTCAATTAGCAAATCGAAATTTTTGAGTTTTGTCACTATTACCGCCGGTGAACGATATGTATAATCCATTTAGTTGACATCTGCACTGTCTTGTAAAACAGTCTTGCGTCTTGTAATGCCCAGTTATATGAACGTAGATTAGTTTGACTGTGGTTCAGTTACCTGCGATACCATTATTGACACAATTGTATCCTAAGTGACTGAACCAAGATCAAGCTGATCTCCGTTCATACAACAGGGCCTTAGACCCAGTTGTACGATCGTGAATCATCCTTGACCATGGTTCAGTTATCTAGGATACAATTGTTTATACAATGGTATCCTTAGACACTGAACCACGTTCAAGGATGATCCACAATCGTACAACTGGGCCTTAGGCTAAGTTGTACGATAGTGGATCACACTTGATCGTGGTTCAGTTACCTGGGATACAATTGTTAATAGAATGATATGCTTAGGTCCAGTTGTACGATCATGGATCATTCTTGATCGTGGTTCAATTTCTAAGGATACTATTGTATTAACAATTGTATCCTAGATAACTGAGCCATGGTCAAGGATGATCCACGATCGTACAACTGGGCCTTAAAAACTGAACTACGATCAAGGATGATCAACGATCATACAACTGGGCCTTAGAAACTTAACCTCGATCAAAGATAATCAATGATCGTACAACTGTGCCTTAGTTAGGGTTAGATACGAGTAAAATACAAGAGTTGAATTCCATATCATCTTTTATTATTAACTGATTTGACTTACACTGTATAGTTAGAAAATTGTCCTTGTTCTGATGACAGGTTTATGTATGCTACTTTAGACCCAGTTGTACGATCATGGATCATCCTTGACCATGGTTTAGTTACCTAGGATACAAATGTTAATACAATGGTATCCTAAGGACCAGTTGTATGATCGTGGATCATCCTTGATCGTGGCTCAGTTTCTAAGGATACTATTGTATTAACAATTGTATCCTAGGTAACTGAACCATGGTCAAGGGTGATCCACGATCATACAACTAGGCCTTAGGCCCAGTTGTATGAACGTAGATCAGTTTGACTATAATTCAGTTACCTAGGATACCATTATTGACACAATTGTATCCTAGGTGACTGAACCACGATCAAGCTGATCTCCGTTCATACAACTGTGCCTTAGAAACTCAACCACGATCAAAGATAATCCACGATCGTGCAACAGGGTCTAAGGCCATGTTGTATGATCGTAGATTCAGGTCCAATACTTTCTAAGGTTGTTCAGTTTGATAGCCTGCTTCTTGTTATCTTCTTGTATTGTGGGATAGGTGTCTTCTTGAGTTTGTGTTATGACTTCCTCCATCTGAACATAGTGTATTCTTCGGTTTCTAAATCTAAATGATTAAGTATATAACACCTCATATTACCACAACCTCATATTCCTATATCTCTCACATAATACATAAGATTTTTGACATAGACCACTATAAACCCACCTATCAGACGCTATTTAGAAATTATTCTAAAAAAGTAAAAATCAAGATTTTCTGAAAACTGCATTTAAAATAAGAAAGTTGTTATTAATATCTCGGAAACCGCTTTCTTGACTTTTGTTTTGACTTGATTCTCAAGTTTGTGCGATTGAACAAAGTACCTTTCATTTTTAACTTTTTTCCGCATCTTTAATAATTATGAATATATCGGAGTTTTTAAAGAATCGCAATTTTTAGTTTTTCTAGAATAACTTCTAAACTGCTTGGGCTTTTAAAAATGTTTCAACATAATCCGAACCAGCATATACAACTGCAGAATATGGCCCATTTAACAAGATACCTAGCTATAAGGATAAGAAAGATGCCCATGCAATCTTACTCTATTTAGGACATCCTGTATATTCGATAAGACGATAAGATTATTAGAAACAGTATTGTACGGTAAACGTATATACACCCTGTATATTCGATAGGATTATTGTAAACGGTAAAAAAATACATACATACAATCAAATATCTTTTCAAGATAAAGTTAATTATATTATTAAGCATATTAAAAGCATAAACAATACATTTATTGTTCGGACAGCCAGCTAAACTTTATTGCTATGTATGCATGAACTTTACACGAGCGAACACGCGGTCCATAGCAAACTAGACTGTTAATTATGCACTAGGGTCATAAATGATCCACGCTCATTACGATGCAATAATACATGCGCTGGCATGAGTTTAGCACGCGATTCGGCTGTGTTTTTTGTGCTGGGCTCTGTACGGCTATGGGGGTTTTACTGTGGAGGCGCTTAAGTGTCCCATAAAACTGTTGTCGTGCCCGTAAATAGATACGCATGGTGACGACTATTGATTTCCACCGATAATAATGGAAATTACTCGGTGGCGACGGTGCACACTACGCCCGGCTAATTTCAGATAAAAATCCCATCGGGGGACTATAAACATGCAAATCGCGCAGAGTGCGGATCGCGGAGTGGATATAGATTTACGGCTGCAAAAACAGAATTGCACCGCTGCTGTAAGAAGCACCACACCGAGAATGGACGTGATAAGAGAAAATTTAGACTTGACTGCTTTCTTCATACACAGATAGATTATATGGATATGCAATTGGTGTGTCTTTAAATTGAGATTTCTCCAGTTTTACAATCAACAGAGCTCGAAAATATTCCTCAAGTTGATTGCCTGTTCATCCCTATACTACTATGTATTGTAACGCTCCGATATTATTTTATTACATTATTTTATTATTCGTCGTTTTTATCGTGAAATTATTATATAATTTCTTGATTATTTTGCCTCGTGATTTATTATATAATGTTTTAGTTATATTTGGCTCGTGATTTATTATATAATGTTTTAATTATTTTTGGCTCGTGATTTGTGATCGTATTTAGTACTTACACGCCGTGACGTTTAATTTAACTACCGTGATTACTCTCAAGGTACTTTGCTATTGGTAATGTGTTAATTAACGTACACTAATAATGGATTAATACAAGAAAGCACCAATTTAAGGATTTGTTTTGTTTATTTAATAATAGCCACGCTGAAATTGTAAGACACAGGGAAATAAAACACAGGTTGATGATGATGTAAATTAATTTATATAATTGTAACATACAGGAAAATAAAACACAGGTTGACGATTATGATATGAATTGATTTATTTTCTAGATTTCGTTGACCTTTTAATGAATTTGTAAATTCTCTTATTTATTCAATTGATAATCTGAAAATGGTTATTACTACGAAGTTTATTTACGAGAGTTTGTTATGCATGCACGTGCTTCTCTTAGACCATTTATTACCATGCTCTTTCACTCCATTTAACTACGGGAAACTGATATGATCAAAAATAGAACTATTTAAAGATGTTGAAATATCCCCAATAATTCATGAATGATTACTAAAGGTATCTCGCGATCTTTCCGAATTTCATGGTTGTGTCGGTGTCCACACAATAATGTAATTATTGGAGCCCCATTGTTGACGTTGATTGAGGTAAATTAGTAATTCTACTCACGACCACAGCCAGCACCAATGTCACAAGTAGTCATCACCGTCAGACATGTTACAAGTTGTGTCAAATAACAGTTCTGCTATCTCAATCGGAAATGTTTATGTAATGTTATAATATATTATTATTAGGAACATTGGAGGTTACTAATAACTTCTCTTGTGATTATACCAAGCCTCATTCTCTCGTTTATCATTTTCTCTGTTTATACGGGGTTTTAATAATTCCACTTATTTCTTGTTTACGATATTTAACCATAAATTGTCATTATGTCTTCAAATTATTGAGATTTAATCCAGCCTATTTTATCTGTTCAATTCTAAAATACTCTGCCCAATAATAGGTACGTTATGTGCTTGTTTTATGATTTGAAATAAAGAAACCAGTATTTTTATACATTATGTTTTTAAATTATTATGATTTAATCCGACTTATTTATTTATACAATTATAAATCACTCTGCCCAATAATATGCACGTTATGTGCTCATTTATGATTTAAAATGAAGAAGCCATAATTTTTATGAATTATTTTGATTTGAATATGATGATGTATGTCTGAGGGTAACACTGAATGCCTTGATTAGTTGTTATAGTTAGGGTGAATACAGCCACGTTAGTTTGCGATCGCGGGCGCGATGTATGATGAGTTTATATGTTTAAATGTTATGATGCTGACGACGATTTGATTCTAGTGGAGGAGGTGATTCCACAATAACAGGTGTGTGAACGAAGTGCGCGGGTGGGCGTCAATTACACCTGTTATTGCTTCCTCTAGTGATTCGTAAATACGAATAGCGTTCGAGCCGCCTTTGTTTACTGATAAGAATAGGTAATCGGTGTTTGGGTTTTCAAGGTAACTTGTGGTTGGTTAAATACACTATTTTCCGTCAATTTGAATCTAGTGCGGGAATTTTATTTCACAATAACAGGTGTGTGAACGAAGTGCGCTGGTGGGCGTCAATTACACCTGTTATTGCTTCCTCTAGTGATTCGTAAACACGAATAGCGTACGAGCCGCCTTTGTTTACTGACAGGAATAGGTAATCGGTGTTTGGTATTTATAGGTAACTTAGGGTTGATTGAAAGGAATAAGCACTCCCGTGAATTTATAATGGGACTGGTTTAACAACTTTATATTATCGTTAATAATAAAAACATTAAATTACTCTGTACCTAGAATTGTACGTTAGTTTTCGATTTATTCAAATTTTTACTCTACTTTCCGTTTTTTACAACGTTATATGCAATCGTTAATTTAATTATAACCCGACGTGAATTTATATACTCAAAACCGCGAATGTCGTGTGCGTTGCCCGAGGCCGACGCAACTTTCTTACTCATCTCGCTCGTGTGTGGCTTGTGCTTAAATAGGTTTTTTCCAGCTTCAAATCTCCACTCCCCTCACATAACTACCGCTAAATATTCGCCCCCATCCCTTAGTTATCATGGTAATTATTAATCTTGAGTGTGCGTGTGGTATTAATGCGTTTTTAGCGCAGAGTTTTACACTTTACTTAAAGAGTTGCCATTCGAGGTGATTTTTACGTGCCTGGCGCTTGCTCGTTTCTAAGGGGCGCTGATACCCAAATTGTTTATGTAACACCACGACATGGAATCTTCCAGAACCGTGCATATGCAGGCCTCGGCTCTTGAGATATTTGGCGACGCTCTGGCGCGACTTGCGATGGCTATTTCTCACATTTCACCCTGGGATTATTTGTAAATTAATTAATTTAATAATTTGGTTGTATTCATGATTTTTAAAATATGAGTCACTTTATTGCGTAAATGCGTATTATACTGGGCGTATATTTGGGCCTATTACAGTATATACTATACACCATAAATTTTGTGCTATAGATATAAAAAAGGCATACATTTTTATTAATAAGCAGAATTTTTATTAAGCTTGATAGATAAAACATGTTACGGGATAAAATTTATTCCAATACTATGAATCTAGATATGCATTGAAAACGTTAATGGATATGTACATTGATTGAAATTCATCAGTAGCATTAGGTTGCGATGCGATACCCGTGACGTTCAATCATTATTTATTCCATAATGCCCAATGAAATGAACGTCCAAAAACACGCTACACACCATACATATATGAGCACACAAATAAGCACTTTTAATGCACGCCGAGTGGTTAAATAAAGGGTGGGAAATGGTCCTCATCGTCGACATGCAAATTTTCTGATGTATCAGAACATTTCAAATAATACTCCCGCACACCGCCGTATTGGTGCACCGAAAATTACTAATTTATGCGCCAACAGTAAATTATGCATGATAAAACAATGTCATTATAAACATTCGGGGTGATGTGTGACGCGCGGAAAACGGGACAGGTTACAGGGCCATAAATATTGATATCCCCGTGTCACGTCGCATTTAGTAAATATAAACAAAGTATAAATTATCGGGATTACACTTTGGTCGGTGGTCGTGGATTTCGGTCGTGGGGGCGGTAAAAAAAGAAGCGGCAGCGCGCCCATAAAAATGTTTATTAAATTTAATCTGCGAGGGTCTCGGCAGAATTTTATAATAATTTCGGCGCGAGGCGGCCTAATTTCGTTTGGTGAGTAAAAATGTTAGTGCCGCAGCGTATTACGCTTCCTTACAGGAAGATAAATTTAATTGCCCAGAGATTGTACTTTTTACGTACGAATTGTATTCTATGAAATATCTTGGGATAACAACTCTTACTTTCAACTTTTAATTTTCATATTTCGATAGAAATACCTCCTTGATATCCATTATCATCTATTTTCATATTTCCTAATTATCAGCATGCAGAAAATTACGATTGCTTCAAGACCACATTATTATACATATCTAAATATAATGTTATTTATGGCAAATATGTACATATAATTATATTTGCTAAATCTCTCTCACAATCATATTCGTTGTTTAAGGTCTTTTTCGTTCGTCCTTGTAAAAACTACCTGGGCCCTGGCCAAACTAAGTGAAGACGGTGCGACGGTCCTTCAGCCTTATCTATACCTATTCAAGTCCAAAATGAGACCTACTAAGTTCTAATTGAGACCAATCGATTTCAAATTGAGACCATCAAGTTCAAATTAAGACCAATCAATTTCTAATTGAGACCAATCAAGTTCAAATTGAGACCAATCAATTTCAAATTAAGACTAAATAAAGTCAAGTTGACACTTAACATCAAGTTGAGAGTAAACAAATAAAATTTATTATGACAACATAAATTTATCTGCTATATAAAAAAAAGCAGAAGCAGTATATCTCAAGAAGCAGCTGTGTTTTGTTTATAATAATAATAATGGAGATAGGAAAACCCTTGCTAACACGATGGGCATGAACATGAATTCAGAAATAATCACTTATTTCGATGAAGTCTACATGTTGTATTGAATGTTGTACCCGATTAAGAATACATGGCTAGTGATGAAATCTGGTGTGAAAGCAGATTTGGTGCTACAAATGCTACAAAGTTTGAATAGAAAAGGCAGGAATAATATGACACAAACAGAGTTTAGCCTTCAAAGGTTGGAAAACATAATTACTGAAAACGTAAGAAACATTAATGTTGTCAATAGTTGTAACATTAAAATTTGTGGTGGGTATCCAAAAATGTATTCCTGTAGGGTTAAACAAGGAAGACATTTAGTTTCGTAGTTTATTCCTTGGATTGTTTTAATCTTCGTCGTATAATGTTAATATATATAATATTACATGAATGAATAAATTATATTGTAATAATAGTTCGTTAATATTTATATTGGTAATATTTTCAAATTGAAATTTTACATTGTCAACTTGATTCAGATGAATTTTATTTCGAAATTGAAAATCTCATTTAGAAATTGTTAGATCTCAAATTTTGTAGTATCCCTATTAGTAGTACTATTTCCCTAGTAATAGCGGATTCTCATACCATATTACTATTACTATTCCTATTACCCTATTACTCTATCAATGTATTTTTAGATTAGAACCATTAGATTA
This sequence comes from Othius punctulatus, assembly GCA_951805005.1. Classification (NCBI taxonomy): domain Eukaryota; kingdom Metazoa; phylum Arthropoda; class Insecta; order Coleoptera; family Staphylinidae; genus Othius; species Othius punctulatus. The sequence continues at coordinate 126,966,820 of OX638138.1, read as the reverse complement.
TGTTGTATTAATTGGAAATGACTGTGATATTATTTTGCTATCCAATAAATATTGTATCATAATTAAGTGTGTATGTGTGTATGTATGTATGTATGTATGTATGTATGAATGTATGTGAGTACGTATGTATGAATGTATGCATGTATGCGTGTATGTATGTATGTATGTATGTATGTATGTATGTTTGTATGTATGCATGTATGTATGTATGTATGTATGTATGTATGTATGTATGTTTGTATGTATGCATGTATGTATGTATGTATGTATGTATCTATGTATGTATGTATGTATGCATGTATATATGTATGTATGTATGTATGTAGGTATGCATGTATAGGTGTATGTATGTATGTATATGTATGTATATATATATATATATTTTTTTTTTTATTATTTGACAGTGTAACATTTTTGTATACTGATCTTGTATATTTTACAAGATATGTATATTTTATTTTAGATAATAAATCACTATAATGACCATACTATAGCTAATACCAAATTAATATTATTAATTACCAAACTAATACCAATTAGGGTAAGAAGTTTATATAATTTATCCCCATCCCCAATCTCGACATTGTAACATTCTGTGAATCAAAATACAATATAGATTTTAGTATTATTTTATTATTAATATTATTTTAACTCCGTAATGTTCTCTGTGAATCCAAATACAATAAATGAAATTATTATTATTATTATAATTATTGACACCTGACTGTCAAAACGTTATTATTATTATATGTAGTAGGGTTTTGGAGTACTTACTGGCATTACCAATTTTGGAGTACTTATAAATGTCAGTAAGTACTCCAAAATCCTAGTACATATAATTTATATAACTGGTAATTATGGATATAACTTTTACGAAAGTTATTATTATTATTATAACTTTTATAATTTTTAAAATACTACTTTAAAATATGTTAAATATGTTATATATGGCATTTACAGATATACCTGTATGCTATTATTAAATAGTATATTGCACATTGCAAATTCAAAATTACAAATTAAAAATTGCAAATTGCAAATTACAAATTACAAATAACAAATACCGAACTGAAAATTACATTTCACGTGTATTTAGACAAGTTTGGACTTGTCCTGACTTTCTTTCATTTCAGTGGTAAACTTATTCCTTATTATAAGTTACAAATTGCAAATTGTAAATTACAAATTACAAACTAATTTAAATTTTAGAAACAATAATATTACTACACATAATTGAGATTTTTTTGTTTAATCAGTCTTTCAGTCTCGGCTAAAATTATGATTTGTACTTAGCGTCTTTTTTTTCGGTGATGAAAATTTTGAGGTTTCATCAAATTTTAGAAACAATCATTTTATTGGACATAATTTGTAGATTTATGACATGATTTTAGTATACACTGCAGATTCGAATTATTTGGTATTTCTGTGGAACACTTCTAATATTTCTTCGATTGCTGTTATTTTGGAAAACGATGCTTGTCTATATAATTTGAGAAATTTTCTGCTTATTGGTATCTATTGCAATTTCAATAGCATTATGAAATATTATATATTTTAGTGTACACATTTGGAATTATTAGGTATTCTGCATGTTATTTGCGATATTTCATTTATACGTTTTTTTTTTGTAATTTCAATCTTTCGATTGCTGTTATTTTGGAAAACGATGCTTGTCTATATAATATGAGAAATTTTCTGCTTATTGGTATCTATTGAAATTTCAATAGAATTTTGAAATATTATATATTTTAGTGTACACATTTGGAATTATTAGGTCTTCTCAGGTATTCTGCATGTTATTTCTGATATTTCTTCTATACGTTTATTTGTTTTTGTAATTTCAATGTTTCGATTTCTGTTATTTTGAAAAACTATGCTGTCTGTATATGTTGGAATATATTCTGTATTTTGGTATCTATTATTAAAATTTCCATGAAATATGGAAGAAAACAACATATTTTAGTGTGCACATTTGCAATTGTATGGCATTTCTGTAGACTTTTTCTGATATTTCTTTTACATGTTTTTTTGGTAATTGCAGTCTTTAGAGTGCTGTAATTTTGAAAACATATGCTGTCTTAATAATTTGAGAAATTTGCTATTTCTTCTATATTTTTTTTTTGTAATTTCAGTCTTTCGATTGCTGTTATTTTGAAAAACTATGCTGTCTGTATAATTTGTAATATAGTTTGTATTTTGGTATCTATTATTAAAATTTCCATGAAATTTGGAAGAAAACAACATATTTTAGTGTGCACATTTGGAATTGTTTGGCATTTCTGTAGACTATTTCTGATATTTCTTCTACATGTTTTTTTTTTGTAATTGCATTCTTTCGAGTGCTGTTATTTTGAAAAAACTATGCTGTCTAAATAATTTGAGAAATTTGCTATTTCTTCTACATGTTTTCTTTTTGTAATTTCAGTCTTTCGGGTGCTGTTATTTTAAAAAATTATGCGTCTATATAATTTGGAATATTTTCTATATTTTGGTATCTACTATTAAAATTTTCATAAAATTTTTGGAATTATTTGGCATTTCTGTAGACTTTTGCTTTTATACAATTAATTTTTAGCTGAATTCTGGCTAGACCAATCGCATTTGGATATAGATATGTTTTGTTAAATCGTCTTTTTTGATCCAAATAATCTGTGGTTAAGCCATTTCCACACTATTTATAGACAGCCTGTATATTCTACATTTCGATGCCATATTAGTAGATTATCAACGACTAGGTCAAGAAATTTAATTTTGTGTAGGCCCGTAAGCGTATAGTACATCGTTTAAATTAAGTTAATACCAGATTTCAGGCCATTCCTCGGAAATGTATACAGACTGTTTTCGTTAGATTTATCATTAATTTGTTTGATTCGCACCATTCACGAAACTTTGTTGTGTTTTGTTGATGATACATTAATCTATATTATTAAATAAAGTTTTACAAACAATACAAATATAATGAAACTATCAATTGAACATAAACCATGGTAACATTTTTGATATCAAATAAATACAATGTAATTTTTTGTAGTAGCAGATTATTCAAAATTATCTAGTTGAAGACATTAACCCTAAAGTTTATAAAATTATTCCGCATTGATGATATTATTTTTAATTTACATGTAAAAATAAGTCAGACAAATTCACTAGCTGGAGATTAACGCGTGTGTTTTGTTAAATAATATTCAATTAACTTTGTGCTAATTTACAAATTAAAAATCATTATTATCTTAATAAGTCTATTGCTGCTTCTGAGATATCATCCAATGTATTCTCAATACGATGCAGATTTGTTCTGAATTATTGTAGATTTGAGAATTTTTCCGAAAATATAAGAACAAAGCCTGAAAGGTCGGTGGAATATTTAATTAAAAGGCAATCTTCAAAAGTATCGTTTTTGTACGATACTAGATTTCATATACATCCACTTTACGGAGAAAACTAGGTTGACATTTAATTTATATGATTATTATTTTAATTATTAATAAATTCCAGTAAATAAGTTTGTTACCATTTCTCGATGATTATGTGTAATCATCAGTTTATAACACTGAAAGTATAGACATGGGCATATAGAAAAGCTGCAACAATATTAATATTATGTTGGATTCAAATAAGGAATGGTGCATAGCAATTTTTTTATCCCTGGAACAACTTGGAACATGATTTATACATTTGTATCCCTGTATTAATGTTTGCTTGGTCCGGAAATGAAGCATTTAAATATTGTGACTGTATGTCGGCTGTAATGCGAGTTTTTCTGCTCAAGAGGGCTGACCGCAAAGGAATGATTAATAACAAGGAGAGCAAGTATTATTTCTTTTTTCATTAGAAAAATTTGTGTGTATGCAAATGGCATTGTAACGACGCTATTTATCATTGTCGCGGACGCACAAAATAATTTAAAATAACATAATTCATTTATCAGGATGTGTGCCCGGACGGAAAATGCTCCGCCCGATTCATATTTTAAGGTGATATTAAAAAGTAAGGATAAAGCAGCGGCATACCGCAGAGCAGCGCGTTAATAATAAAGGAGACTACACCTGTAATCTCGATAAACAAGGCCAGGAAAAGGAACAAATAAACCGAGAACGCAAACATTTGTATAATCTCTACTACAGCCGACTACTCCCACAGACTGTTATTGTATATCTCGGCTCTTAGTGCTGCTACTTTCTGCAAATTTAATATCGAAAACGCCGCCCCAATGTTTCTCATTCGGACCATAATGGGCCCGGTTTTTTCTGAACGCACCCTCTGTAAATACTTAATGACGCAGTTCACTCACCGTGAAAAATTCGATTTTGCTCATTCGAACCGAGTCGCGTGAAATTGATTTTCTTTATCATGAGCCGAATGAATAAAATAAGAAGCAAGTTTTCTCTCAGCCTGCGTGCGTGCAAGTAAAATATATTTGGACTGTCACACTCACTGATATCGCCAAGGAACACCTTTAGGGGTGTTAGTTGTGGCAACTTCACGGCCGTATTTAATGTTTTTCCGGCGCCTTCCGAACGATTTCCTGCAACTCCTACAAATGATCGCAATTTACTGCCACAAAAACACTGATATACAATAAAACTACAAAACCACTGTAATATAACAAGGCTTACGTATTTCATATTTTTATGTAGCATTCATATGTTCTTATGTGTACTTCAAACATAATAGATAATTTAATTTCTTAAGATGTTGCAATTTATGGATAAAACCTTTAACTTTATATAAAAAAAAATGTTGATAAGGGTAAGAACATTTTAATTGTTTGGTAATTCATAAATTCATATTTAAGGTTGTGTTGATTATTAATCTTGAACGGGCTTTAAGAGTAGAAGAGCTAACTAATCTTCAGTAGGAAAATGTAAAAAAAATAGAAGAGGTTTTGCTTCTCCGGGAAAATCGGAGTTAATATGGTTGAAATAATCCGAAAATACCTCGATCTGAGTTCTGGTTAGGCAGACCAAGGAAAGTACAATGTCAGTTCCAGAGGAGGTAAATGCACAAAGAAACACATTTAGTGTAATGCCAATAATCCTCAATTTATCACAAGATCTTTGGATTCAGAAAAGGTAATCTCTACCAGAGAAAAAAATAGGAAATATACGTAAACATTTGAAAAACAAAAATTGAAATGAATATTGATTTTGCAAAAATTTTGTGAAACATGTGAAACCATTTAATATTTTATTTGTGTCAATGAAATCGGCCTATAAATACATGAGTAATGGCTAACCGCGTTTTTTAGGAGACACCCTGTATAAAGAAAATAGTAACAGTTAAAGTACATTTTGATTGCCCGAAGAGAGAAAATCTAATAATTTAATATTTAACGTTAAAATTTTCGTTTGTGGGTACTTCTGCAGTTGCCATTCCCAAACAATCTTTTCTTAAGTTCCAACAGTAGCTAGCCATCATGTGAGTATCTCACATTTCTTGGTACCGCTCCTCCATATCTTTTAAATCTTTATCGAAACGTTCACCGTGTTCATCACTTACACCTCCTGGAATTTCAGGAAATTTGTTAAAATGGCTGTTCAAAAAATTAACTTTTATACTCGTGTTGCAACCTAGATGATGAAAATTCCTAATTAAACTTTCAACCAGTTCATAATTTTCTGTTTTTATAAATTTTATAGTAAAGTTTTGATAACTGCCCAGAACGAATTTCAAGCATTTTTCTCCACATCAGTCATGGAACTTGAAAAATGGGATTGATAACTAATTTTCTAATTTCTGCCCAGAACGAATTCGAAGCATTTTTCTCCACATCAGTCATGAAACTAGAAAAATAGGGATTGATAACCAATTTTCTAATTTCTGCCCAGAACGAATTCCAAGCATTTTTCTCCACATTAGTCATGGAACTTGAAAAATAGGGATTGATAACTAATTTTCTAATTTGTGGCTAATTTGTGACAAATAACAGCGGAGTTGAAACTAAGCCAGACGTAGGCTAAAACGCGAATAAGTGACAAAACATCAATATACTTTAGGTCCAAAATTTGACGTAATTGGCAAAAAACTCTAATCTATGTTTTCTATTTTGAAATCAACCTATATAAAATTCCAAAGTTACATCACTCAAAATGTGTACAGGAGGTAAAAGCAAAATATGTGTTTAAATATGTCCCCCATCTTCCTATTACCTCAACAAAATCTTATAAAATTATTTTAAACCGTTTCCATGATATGGCCATTAAAAAACTCATCTTGTATTTTAATACTGAGTTCCCGACACTCATACATTTTTCAAAAATGTTGTTATTATTATTATCAAAAGGCCCTTTACCTTTCGGTGTGGGCTCAAAAATGTTGTTACTAGATTCAAATAGTAATTTAATTCACATAGTAAAATAAACCATCATACATTTTTCTAAACCAAAATTACTTATTCAGAAGTGGTCTCTGCAGGATGTTTCAAATTAAATCACCCAAATCGCCATTTACCCAAAAGTACCCCAAGTACCCAAATATCACTGTCAAATTAAAACAATTTCATATGACTGATAAATATGTATAAAACTAATTTATAAAACGAGTTATAATTGTAAAAAGGTAGTATCAATTGTGGACATGGGTGCCAGAATAAAATAAGTTAAAAACATGTGTTTCGAGAAAAAAGCGTCGAAAGATTCAAAACTTAATAAAAGCTGTAAAATAGCATTAATTGCTATATTTTCTAATATTTTTCTATAAAAACTAGCTATATATTTTTTAACAGATTTATAAAAAAGGTACAAATATTCTAATAAACATATTTTTTTTCAAACACCGCATAATTCGACTTACACTGTTCTTGCACCCAACTCCTGAATTTCTTGTAGGACGTACAATTAACAATGGTTTATTATAAATCATGAGACTTCAACTGATGACATTAACTCGACTGACACTAGATAGATATTACAGATATCTAGTTCAAATTTTGGCTCTGGTGCGAGATTTACTTATTTTTTGTCACAGTAAATAAGCACCATCTGGTAAATGGAAATGGTAATTTGGGTGGTTTAAATCTCTCTGATTTTTCTTTGATTCCGGTCGGTGTATTTCAGTGAAAAAAATCTAAAAACTATTTTTTTCAATCAATTAGTTAAGTCATCTGACATGTAGACAGAACATACACAAAGTATTATATGCTAATAGCATTACTAGTGCCCTAATAATGCTATTACACTCATATCTTATATCGTCATAATTAATTTAAAAAAACTCGATGGAAAATATATTTTTGGTAATACAGTATAAAGATGGCTGAATGGAAACTTTCTGTTTTTTTTGTCAAATGTTCGATTTTGTCTTCAATCTCTTGCTGAGTTCCTCCAACAGAAATGACATATTCTTGTGAATCTACGATGGTAAATTTGGTTTGTTACTAAATACTTTTTGATTATTTTGTGTATTGGTACCAGGCACCCATAGGGCCCCCATATTAGAGCAATACAGGGTGTTAATTAAGTACGTAGACAAAGTTATATAGCAGTTGGTAATTCAAGTTTTGTATCTATTTTAAGATTGTTTGTTATTATTTTTGTTTAAAACTTCTTTAACTATTATTTAAAAACGAAGCTGTTGAGAGTTAATGTTTATATGACCTTTTTTATATGGGGTTTATATGGGGACCCATAGGGCCCCCTTATTAGAGCTATACAGGGTGTTAATTAAGTACGTAGACAAAGTTATATAGCAGTTGGTAATTCAAGTTCTATTTTGAGATTATTTGTTATTATTTTTGTTTAAAACTTCTTTAAACTATTATTTAAAAACGAAGATGTTGAGAGTTAATGTTTATATGACCCTTTTTATATGGGGTTTATATGGGGACCCATAGGGCCCCCATATTAGAGCTATACAGGGTGTGTATTAAATACGTAGACAAAGTTATATAGCAGTTGGTAATTCAAGTTCTATTTTGAGATTATTTGTTATTATTTTTGTTTAAAACTTCTTTAAACTATTATTTAAAAACGAAGATGTTGAGAGTTAATGTTTATATGACCCTTTTTATATGGGGTTTATATGGGGACCCATAGGGCCCCCTTATTAGAGCTATACAGGGTGTTAATTAAGTACGTAGACAAAGTTATATAGCAGTTGGTAATTCAAGTTCTATTTTGAGATTATTTGTTATTATTTTTGTTTAAAACTTCTTTAAACTATTATTTAAAAACGAAGATGTTGAGAGTTAATGTTTATATAACCCTTTTTATATGGGGTTTATATGGGGACCCATAGGGCCCCCATATTAGAGCTATACAGGGTGTGTATTAAATACGTAGACAAAGTTATATAGCAGTTGGTAATTCAAGTTTTGTATCTATTGTAAGATTGTTATTATTTTTTTTAAACTACTTTAAACTATTGTTTGAAAACGAAGCTGTTGAGAGTTAATGTTTATATGACCTTTTAGCTTAGAATTAATTAAGAAAACACCCATTGAAGTTTGTATACGTACTTAATTAACACCCTGTATTCCGGTAGTCTGTAAGCAAAAACAATTTCATTATTAAATGAATAAGTTCAAAATTTGAATGAGAACAGATTTTCAGATTGTCTGAGTGTTAATATGAAAAAAATATAAATGCCAAACTTACAAGTTTTAAATTCAGAATTCTTGTAGGAGATAGAAATGATGACTTAGATATTTTAGATTTGATTATTTAGAAAGAAAGAATTGTTTTTTTATAAATTATAATTTAAGTGATGCGATAATCAAAAGGATAACTTCTACCATATGAATTTTCACAAAACAATAAGCGTATATTCTATTAATAAGTGTATCAATTTCATACCAAAATGATGCACACAAATTCAAAATAATTAATTGTGTATAATCAGATATCCAGACAAAATACACCCTACAAAATTCGGAAAGTTAAAAAACGTGTGAATCCGTCAAAATATTTTTTTTTCATTTCTGCGTGATCACGTAACTTTCCGACCATATAGAAAAGTAAACATTATAAAAATGGATTAGTATTACCGGTTAAAAATTCTATACTTAATATCTGATAGGTTCGTATCGATTTTTATAATATCTAGCAAGGTTTTCACATTTTTATCTCTAACGTGGTTGTTAACCGTTATAAAACTTAGAATTCTTTGAAATGATTCTTCCCATTGACAATCTACATACCCATATGCTGTTTTAAAGTCCATATCGATCTACAAAAGAATAAATTGAGAAATAAAACAAATACCATCTTAGCAGATATTATACCAGTCGCTAGCCAATTCTTATAAAAATGCCATTTCTTGATAATATCGGCTGCCCCATTTGTCTTGTCAAGAATTATAACCGAAAATAGTAACAAGCTTTATAGGTGTTGTCGAATTCAGTTTGTACTCTGTATTAGAATTCGAAGTCAATTTATAGTCTCAAATCAATAAAAAAAATAAAAATGAAATAAATTATTTGCATAATTCGATGTCCCTACAAATAATAAATACACTAAGTACTTAATAAGAAATAGGCTTTGAAGTATAAGCTCTTACCTTATCTAAACTACAAATATCACAGTTAACAAAGCACGAAAATCAGGTATCGGCTTGCTAATTTGATTATTGTTGTTCATTAAAACAATGAATACTACATTACCGTACTATTCTATACATTAATATGATGTATGCTGCTCATTAATATAATGATAAGAAAATGCATTGTTATAATGAACTATTTCATTGGGTTGATGAAAGTTTTGTTGTACCAATAATATGTTTACATTAAGACAAGGCAAAATTGTGCCTTGATCGAAATTCTCATTCATTGTCTGAATGAACATAGATTCATCGTATTAATGAACGAAATCTATGAACGATATTTCATAGGACTAATGAAAAAGTTCATTAGGTGAAATTAAACGCAGATTACTTTGTTTATATTTTTGCGTTTAATTTTACGTATTTAACAATGTATCACAAAGTAGAGCCGTCAACAGTTACTCATCTAAAAGTTCATTGTCTCGATGAATATTTATCAATGAAGGCAGTTCATTATAATAATAAACAAAATTTGGAATTTGGTTGAGTGTGAACGTTGGTTAATGCACTCGGTGTGTATCGTTTGCCTGGATTGAAAGGTGAATATCCGGAGCTGTCGTTGCCCGCATAAGCAGAGCTTGGGTGCAAGGAGCCGTATATCACCGTAAATCTAGAGATAAATATTCGTCGGCCAGTCGTATAAAAATAACTCTCAATAAGTGCTAAAGTATGGATATCCCCTGCTGACCCGGGACCCTGACGATATTTTAAAAATGCAATTGATCCGGCACTCTAAAATAGAGCGGTAACAGATCGAAGGGGTGGCTGATCAATGGGGGTTTCGGATGATTACGAACTTGCCCCCGTCGCTTGATGCTTTCACCAGCTCTGCAGGGCCCGAATTAAAAATGCAGGGCGAGTCGCGTATTGTCACAACCCTGCGAGGTGCAATTACGTAGTTCATCATTCATTATCGACTGCGATTCCTCGAGGGGTGTGCAGCTGCAGTCGGCCTTTTTGTTGTTTTCCACTCGGATTCTTTGTCGCAGGGGCGACTAATCCGTCTTACTCCAACTACCTCCGCTAATTGGGGATCGAAAACCCGGTTTCTATCGATCGTGGAAGATGTGTCCGGCAAATTAAGTCGTTTGTTACGACAGGCGGCAATCCATTGTCCGTAATGAACGTTTTATGAGGATCAATTTAAAATCACGCAGAGAAATAAAAAAACGTTAGCAATTCGAGCAAGTAGCAAAAATTCAACAATACGAGCCTCAACTTCCAGTTTTGACAATAGACTTTAAATCATAGTTCTAATTCCCAAACAAACAGTAGAAACCATTTTCTTATTAGGATGAAATACTAATGAAAATGTTCCTTTTAGTTTATTGATTTAACATAAATATATTCTCCTCGATCTACATCAATGTAGATCAACACTGATTTACAAATTTAAATAAAACAATTGACTGGAAAAGAGGAGGATGTTTTCCAAGTATTTTGGGTGTGTAATTTGAGTGGAAAAAGCTTATTTAGCTGAAGTAACAAGTCTTAACTGAAATCCTTTACAGGAAGTTTAATAACAATAATGCACGAAATAAGTACTAAAGTAATAATACTTATAAAAATACTTCTTACGATTTAGAGAATTTTCACGTGAAATATATTTAATTTCATTGCGTTCTAGCGGAATGCCTTCAATTACTTATTTTACAATTAAATAGATTTGGAGACTGTGCCACTTCGGCTGCAACCGCACGGGCTTTTGTGGCAAGCCTTTACTGCACCCAGTGGTAACCGAATTCAAAGTTTTAAAGTGGGTGCTTAGAAGGAGTAAAAGTTACAAGTTAAATTACAGGAGCGCGAATTGCCAATTCCATAAGATAAACTATTTCATCTTGTTTTATAGTAATGGTCCGCCTTGGAGTATGCGGGTGAGATCTGAAAGAATTTAGTGATCATATTCTTGTTATCTGAACTTTTTTTTGTAACAAAACTAAAATACCTACTTCCATAAAAAAATTAAAAATAAGTCACCAGTCATTATCACTAAAGTTTTTAATAAAAATATGACAGTAAAGTATATAAGATATGACATAGTAATGATATAAGAAAGTATACCAAACCTTGTATCGCTTAAAAGAGAAAATTTCTTGTAATCTGAACTTTCTTTTGTAACAAAACTGAAATACCTACTTCCATAAAAAAATAAAAAAATAAGTCACCAGTCATTACCACTAAAGTTGTTAATAAAAATATGACAGTTAAGTATATAAAATATGACATAGTAATGATATAAGAAAGTATACAAAACCTTGTATCGCTTAAAAGAGAAAATTTTCTGTAATCTGAACGTTGTTTTGTAACAAAACTAAAATACCTACTTCGATAAAAAAATAAAAAAATTAATCACCAGTCATTATCACTAAAGTTGTTAATAAAAATATGACAGTAAAGTATATAAGATATGACATAGTAATGATTTAAGAAAGTATACCAAACCTTGTATCGCCTAAAAGAGAAAACTTTTTGTAATCTGAACTTTCTTTTGTAACAAAAGTAAAATACCCACTTCCATAAAAAATTAAATAATAAGTCACCAGTCATTATCACTAAAGTTGTTAATAAAAATATGACAGTAAAGTGTGTAAGATATGACATAGTAATGATATAAGAAAGTATACCAAACCTTATATCGCTTAAAAGAGAAAAAATCTTGTATTCTCAACTTTCTTTTGTAACAAAACTAAAATACCTACTTCCATAAAAAAATTAAAAATAAGTCACCAGTCATTATCACTAAAGTTGTTAATAAAAATATGACAGTAAAGTACATAAGATATGACATAGTAATGATATAAGAAAGTATACCAAACCTTGTATCGCTTAAAAGAGAAAATTTCTTGTAATCTGAACGTTTTTTTGTTACAAAACTAAAATACCTACTTCCATAAAAAAATTAAAAAATAAATCACCAGTCATTATCACTAAAGTTGTTAATAAAAATATGACAGTAAAGTATATATGATAAGACATAGTAATGATATAAGAAAGTATACCAAACCTTGTATCGCTTAAAAGAGAAAATTTCTTGTAATCTGAACTTTCTTTTGTAACAAAACTAAAATACCTATTTCCACCAAAAAAAAAAAAACACCAGTGACTATCACTAAAGTTGTTAATAAAAATATGACAGTAAAGTATGTAAGATATGACATAGTAATGATATAAGAAAGTATACCAAACCTTGTATCGCTTAAAAGAGAAAATTTCTTGTAATCTGAACTTTCTTTTGTAACAAAACTAAAATACCTACTTCCATAAAAAAAAATCACCAGTCACTATCACTAAAGTTGTTAATAAAAATATGACAGTAAAGTATGTAAGATATGACATAGTAATGATATAAGAAAGTATACGAAACATTGTATCGCTTAAAAGAGAAAAATTCTTGTAATCTGAATTTTCTTTTGTAACAAAACTAAAATACCTACTTCCATAAAAAAAAAATCACCAGTCATTATCACTAAAGTTGTTAATAAAAATATGACAGTAAAGTATATAAGATATGACATAGTAATGATTTAAGAAAGTATACCAAACCTTGTATCGCATAAAAGAGAAAAAATTGTCTTTTTAAAAACGTCAAAGCCAACTATCACTGCCGTTTTAAAAAAATATAGTTTATATCATAACTCAAAAACTATGTTTTTTTTAAACGAATGCATAAATTGCATAAGAATCTTTCTATCTATCTGTCTCTACATATGAGGCGAAATGAAGATTATTATTATAAATTGCATAAGCTCTTAAAATGACAACTATGTCCTCATTAAACCGAATCTATATATTTTATGGTTTCCAAAATCTCAAGGCATAAAATGAAAAAAAAAACTCAGTTTATGTTTCCATTGTCCATACATGTGTGTAGTTTTTTTATTTTGTTTATTTTTCTTGCTTTGTAAAATTGATCGTTGGCCAAAGCTGTGAGTTGTTCGCTTATGAATATCTCCTTTTTTTTATTAAGTTTATGGGTTTATCCAAAAATTACCAGTAATATACTTAAGGTTGATAAATTATAATTTAGTACGTACTGGCAAAAAAAATAATTTTAAAGCTCTTAAAACGACAACTCTGTCCTCATTTAACCGAATCTATATGTCTTATGGTTTCCGAAATCCCAATGCTTAAAATGAAAAAAAAAAACTCAGTGTATGTTTCCATTGTCCATAAATAATGAAGTATCCTAAATTTTAATTCATGAATGGTATTTAATCAGATTATTTATTATATACAATATAATTTATGATGTGCAATTTACATACGTTGTAAATTGCAACTACATACGTTGTCTTAATATTTAGAATTGATTTTATTTATGATTTAAATCAAAATTTTTTTAATAAATTATTGATGGAAATGAAAATTGTTTTTTTATAATTTAATCATTGTATTTGAACCGTTTGTGCATTTCACTGGGTGAACAATTTAAAAATATAATGTAACTATAGAGTTAGCATGCTTTAAACTATTTAATTTTGTAAGTTAATAAAAAAAATATTTTCTTACTTTTTTTTGTCAATGATATGGTACAGATGCACAGAAATTGGTTTTAATCATCAATTCTTGTTAAAATTCATGATATGTTAATAAAAAAATTATATTATATTTTACATATTTAAAAAAATGATCTGATTTAAATCGTGATGTAAATCAATTGATATGAATCACATCAAAACTGGCAAAAACTGTTCAGAAATATAAAAAAAATCATATAAATCATGATTTATTTAATTTTTTTTAAATCATTGATTTATTCCAACCCTGTTATTAATTATATTTATTTGATACATTGCAATTTTTAATTAAACATTTTTAGCAATCTTGTCGCATCTTAAAAAAAATATGTTCTCATTAGATTGAATTATTAACAGTATAATGATTTATTCTAAACTTGTTATTAATTATATTAATTTGATATATTGTATTTTTTTATTAAACATTTTAAGCAACCTTGCCGCGTCTTAATTTAAAAAAAAAATCAGATTATATTATTAACGGTATTAATTTATAAGCTTGGCTTGATACTGCAATAATATTTTTAAGTACTGAAAATTTTGTAAAATCAACTGCAAATAGATATCACGTCTCAAAATAATAATAATAACTACTCTCAGTGAGCTGAACGTTTCATAAAGCTTAAAATTTCTAATCAGATTATATTATTAGCGGTACTAATTTATAACCTTGGCTTGATACAAAAACTGCAATAATATTTTTAAGGACTGAAAATTTTGTAAAATCAACTGCAAATAGATATCACGTCTCAAAATAATAATAATAACTACTCTCAGTAAGCTGAACGTTTCATAAAGCTTCAAATTTCTAATCAGATTATATTATTAGCGGTACTAATTTATAACCTTGGCTTGATACAAAAACTGCAATAATATTTTCATGGACTGAAAATTTTGTAAAATCAACTGCAAATAGATATCACGTCTCAAAATAATAATAATAACTACTCTCAGTGAGCTGAACGTTTCATAAAGCTTCAAATTTCTAATCAGATTATATTATTAGCGGTACTAATTTATAACCTTAGCTTGATACAAAAACTGCAATCATATTTTTATGAACTGAAAATTTTGTAAAAACAACTGAAAATGAATATCACATCTCAAAATAACAATAATAACTACTCTCAGTGCGTTTCACAAGGCGCAAAACAAGTAACAAATATTGTTCTACCCGGCGCCTCCACCATAATGTAAATTCGATGTATTAATTACATTTTATTAATAAACATATATTTTTTTATAACCACATAATGAAAATTACATTATCTTTGATATAGCAATTACTTGTAATTATTTGCAAAAAACTGTAGTAGATATATCGAATTTGCATTATGGTGGAGGCGCCGGGTAAAAATATATACTATCAGTTTTTGCTTTTCTGAAGAGTTTAGGCAACTTTCCGGTGGTTTTTATTGTTGTTTTGACGTACAATATTAATTTTTAGTTATTACTATAATACAATTTTGGGTCAAAACGTATATTGTTGTTGATTTTTCATCAAGCCAATCTAATAAATTTAATAATTATTTATAATATCGTAATACAAAGTACCTTTATAAACAATTGCTACATTTTTAAGAATTCTTGACAGTTAAATACATTACAAAATTATGAAAAGTGACAGAAATTTGCAAGAAGAAATGAGAATAGATATGTACTTATTAGGTGCTGCTTTTTATAATAATTCATAAAAGTTAAAAAAAAAATTGCGAGACGATTAGTTGTAGTAGTAGTGACTGTATTTGTTAGGGATATTATCCCTAACTGGCTATCGAGCAACGGGGTCCTTCTGCCGTGTGTTTTGTGTAAGTGTGTGTATTGAGTTAGGGCTTGTTACTCTAGAAATTCGCCCCCGATCTCTAGAGCGCCGTTAATGAGCTCCCAGCGGCGAATGGCACTAGTTTCTCAGTACAAATGTACTACCTGTACTGGGGCTCGAACCCAGGTCTTCGTGATTAGTTGTATTAAGATGTAAATCAGTCTTTCTAGCTCCTTATATTTTGTTTAATTTTTTTTTATAGCAGTTTCAAAACGAATATTGCAATTCATTGTAGGTATGTAGGTACTGATTTGGTGGTGGATTTTATAATAATTCATGAAAGTTAAAAATAAATGTAAGACGATGTATCAAGATGTAAATCTTCTAGCTCCCAAAATGTTGTTTCATTTTTTTATAGCAGTTTCAAAACTAATATTGCAATTCATTGTAGGTATGTAGGTACTGATTAGATGGTGCATTTTATAATAATTCATGAAAGTTAAAAATAAATGTAAGATGATGTATCAAGAAGTAAATCTTCTAGCTCCCAAAATGTTGTTTCATTTTTTTATAGCAGTTTCAAAACATATGTTGCAATATTGCTATATTTCATTGCTACATTCTTCATTGCTATATTTCATAATAATTCTTAATAAGTTATAATTAATCTTAATAAAGTTATAAGTTAAATTTTTTTAAATCGTATACAGTTTTTAAAATTAATTAAGAACATTGTTTCTTTAACAAATTTAAAATATAGTTACTATTTTTATAAGAATTATTGAAACTTACACACAATTGCAAGATCAGTATTAGCATTGTATAGGAATAAGTTGCTACATTTAATAAGACTTCTTAAAAGTTACCAAAAAAGCTGCAAGAAAATGAATTGTAACGATGTATATTAGGCTATCATCAGCGGTATTTCTGTATTTCAATAAGGTTCCATCTAATAATTTTATATTAATTATTCAAATATGATATTTGGTTTAGAAAGCTTAGAAATTTTATATGTTTTGTTAACTTGCCGTTTTGTGAACGGTTCTTTTTTTAATATGTATTTTTTATTATATTATGTAATAGCAATTGTAAGACTGCAAAGAGATTAACATGAAATAATTTGAATTAAATATCGGCCAGGGTAATATAATGTAAGATAATTCATTATAGAGATTTTGCATGTCAATTTTTTCATGTTGATGATAATATCTTGCCATTTTTACTAATCAAAGATATTATTTCCTTTTTGCACTTTATACACAATAAAATTACTCAGAAGTTCTTTGTATGAAGATATATCAAAATGGTAATTTGTTAATCCATGGCAACTTGATTTTTTGAGCAGTCCACATCAGTTTGATTTGTGCAAACAAATTTTTAAATTATCGTTTTTTGGTGGTAAATAATTTCAGATTACCCATGTGTAATACATGGTTGAAATTGGAATTTTTCGCTCTTTTGAATGCCATTAGAGTCCAATATTGCGGCCGAGAGAAAATCAAAAGTTGACTATGAAAATGTGAGCATCTAGATGGCGCAAACAATGTTTGGTTTTGTCATCAGAAAGCTCACGTCGAATGCTAAGTTTTGTCAAATATTCTGCAAAACTAAAAAAGTTGAAAAATAAAAGTTCACTTTTTCAGTTTTTCAGCGATATTTCACTGTGCAAGATATCCCGGATTTCGTTTCAGTATATTGAAAGGCACAAAAATAAGAAACTTTTATCCCATTTGGCCCTGAATTAGGAATTCTACACAAAATTTAGAATGGGAAATTGTACTTGGGAATTGTTGTAAACATTACCTGTCTAATTCTGCCATAGATCTTTGTAATTGCAATTTTTGGTACTGCTTAGAAATTTATATAGCAGCTTTAATCTTTACGTTCAGCGAGGAGCAGAGGAGCGATCCATCTAATCCCGGCACATATAACCCCCGTAATTATTTCATATTTATTTTCTTAATTGCCCTGAGAACACCCAAACAACTAATTACGACAATTTAAGGCACAATTGATCACCCTTAATTACGCACTAAGCTTCCAATTATGCCCATGCACGGACTCGGATAAAGGATGTCCACCGGGAACATTGCGCTTCCGTCGGACGATACCTGGAGATAAATATTTACTGCGACCCAACCTCCCTTACTTACACCCATTAGACGTGTCCTTCATGTATACTTATTTTTTTTACACCAGCTATTTTGCTGCCATCATATCCCAACATTAAGTGCAGCTGTGCGTTATTACTGGTATTAAAATGTTACGGCCGTTGTAAGATGTAAATTATTGCTACAATTGGTTCTCCATAGGTGCTCTTAAAATGAATAAAGCACTAGTATTCGGTTTTATTGCTTTGTATGTAAACGAGTCTATGTAAGCTTAAAATATTAGCCGTAATATCAGGTCCATATGGTCCTATGGCAAAATACATTATTAGAATATTATGTGCTCGTTTTGCCATTTGATTTTTCTTACTGCTTGGAACTAATTAAAAATGCATTGGTGGAGTCTTCGTTTAACATTCCAATCATTAAATAGGCGATGTACCGACCACATGAATCAGTAGTTTCATCTATACAGAACCATATGTAATTCTTGCCAATTATCTTTTTTATTTCCTCAATAGTGTGTTTATATACTTGCTCGACATAGTTTTTGTGAATGGTTTATTCGGCAGGAATATGTCTACCGGTGTATTTTTGTAAAAAAGATTTAAACATACTATTATCTAGTTTTTTTAACGGAATGTTAGAAGATACCATCGTATTGCATAAATCAAAGTAAAATTCCTTTTCATGCTGTGTAGAAGAACTCGCAAAAGACTCGGAAATAGGTTGCTGGGTATTCAGGGTACTGCTTGCAGATTTGTGTTGTTTTAAATTTTCCAGGTGAACTGTTGTATTGATATGTTGTGTTATGTTAATTTTTTTCTCGCAGTTAATCTACAACATAATACACGCTTGTACCTAGGCCAATAGCAACACAAAATAAAACTTACCGGTTTGATAGAAGCCCTGCAAATTAATTTGCCGTTCTCATATTTTAATTCAGAATGTCCACGTATCCATTCATCGACGGAAGGTTTTACTTTCGGCAATTTATACAAGAAACAAAACAAAATAAACAAAATAATAATTGGTGGATGCGCAGGTAAAACAATTATAAATTATAGTTTGGCATTGCATTTTAAATTTCGCTTCAAACCACACGGACTTCGAATGAGTGCAATAAAACATTCCGCTTTATTGTGGTCATTTGATCGACGAGATAAGTTTGACGCACACGCGACGATTTTAAACCCACGGTCTACCGCCCTCTCCTCACATCGGCTCCACGTGGAATAGCCGTGTCCTTGTCGCTCTCCTCTTTATGGCCCTCCTACGTAGCAGACCGGTCTTCGAATTAAGCACGACAAATGGACTTTCGTGTAGCCGTCGCGTTTTCCCGCAAATGTGTGTGTAAGCTGGGGTGTACGAGGGTGTTCGGCCATTTTAACCTTGAGTATGACCGATCATTCCGTTTCTCCAATCATGCAAGGGCTTATTAAAAAAAATGGACTTAACTACCTTTTTTTCCATATTTATACGCAACCTTTTAATATGCTCCGGTCTCCATTGTAGATATGATTGATTGCTTCCATGAATTTACGACAGCATTGAGTATTATTTGCATATAAACAAAAGGAATGACTGAATCAGATTTAAATTATTCATCAATTTATTCGACTCATTGCCTGGAGATACCAATCTATAATAAGGTTATTGACGCACAATGTTTGGCACCCAAGAATACATTACTTTGGCGCGAGCCAAACATTTTAAATCAACTTTTAACGGGTACTTATACATTACAGTTATTATAGTTATTACAAGCGTTATATTAATGTTATAAATGTATTTATATCCATTCTAATTAAGTAGGTTTGAAGAAACAGTTAGCACTATCAAGTATTGAAGAATTCAGTCTTTAATTTACATGTACTATTATCGACCTGGGGGTCATCATCAGCAGAATCCCAATATTTTATAAAAGGAAAAAATTCATACATAAATTGTGTAACATTGTAATAAAATAGTTAAACTTACAGTCATAAATGCGTGGCGACAAATCGAGTCATGTTTTCGGATGACATCTTAAAGGTACTACTGAAGGACAGATAGAAAAAGTTCTTGATGTCGTAGTTTAGTTAAATTTAAAAATTAATTATATAGTTGAAATGAAGTTAAAAATTGACATAATAGTTAAATTTGAAAGTATGAATTGTACATTTCAATGAAGTTTTGGAAAAAGTGAAAATGAATTGTAATAATTACATAAGCGAGAAGTGAGTGTGTAGCTGTTTTTGAAAATTTGCGACATAAAGTATAGTTGTGTTGAATTCTTATAAGGCCGAAAAGTGAAATTTAATTTAAAGTTATATTGGCAAAATAAAAAAAAAAGTTTTTAAACAATTAGGTAGATTAGTAAAGAGTAACCATGTACATATGTAAAGTTAGGTTATGTTGTTGTTCTGTAAATGAAAAGAAGTAAGGTTAGTCATGGATATGGGTAAAAAATATAAATAATATAACGTGTTTGATTACTTGATAAAATTGTGTTGGTTTTATTTTAACATCATATTATATTCCAGATGTTGTTGGAATAATATTTTGTTGAAAAGTCACACTTGCATTAAGTAGTGAACTAAATGGTGATGTGATTGAAATTGGCATGATATCTTGAGAATTATTAAAAAATCTCTGGAATTATTGATATTTATTAGGAAATGTGTAAAAATCGGGAAATTTATTGAGAAGTCTTGGGAATTATTGAAAATATTATTAATCTTATTACTAATATTATTAGGTCTATTAAGCCAATTTGTATTTTTTATCTTGAAATAATTGAAGAAACTCCAGAAATCATGATAATTATTGAAATCGAATCGAAATCTTGAGGATTATTGAGTGATCTGTATGTATCTCAAAAATTATTAAGACATCAGGGAAATGATCTCACAATTTCACAATATTTAGAAATACTTCGATATTATTTAAATTATCAATAAATTTGGAGAAAAAAAAAAGAGTAATGATCGAGTCAATCATCTTTGATTTTTATGAGTTCGTAATTGTTTCTCAAAATCGTAAGAATTATTGATATATTTGTAAAAATCTCGAAAATTATTGGGATATCTTGAGAATTATTAAACACTCTAGAATTATTAATATTTATTAGGAATTGTGTGAAAATCTCGAAAGTGATTGAGAAGTATTGGGAAGTATTGAAACTATTATAAATCTTATTACTAATATTATTAGGCCTATTAAGCTAATTTGTATTTTTTGTCTTGAAATAATTGAAAAAACTCCAGAAATCATGATAATTATTGGAAAATCTGTAGAAATCTCCAAAAATATATCGAGAAATCGTAAAAATTATTGAAAAATCTCTTGGAAATCATGATAAAATTTGGAAATGTTTGATATATGAAGAATGAATCATAGAAACATTTGTAGAATGAAAACAAGTATATGGAAATTATTAAACAATCTCTCGAAATATTGAGGATTAATGAGTGATCTGTACATATATATCGAAAATTATTAAGAAATCAGGGAAATGATCTTGAAATTTGACAATATTTAGAAATGTCTCGATATTTTTTTATGTTATCAACAAATTTGGAGAATGAAAAAATATGAGTAGTGTTCGAGTCAATCATTTTTGATTCTTATGAGCACGAAATTGTTACTCAAAATCATATGAATTATTGAGATATCTGTAAAAATCTCTAAAATTATATGAATATCTTGAGAATTATTAAAAAATCTCTGGAATTATTGATATTTATTACGAAATGTGTAAAAATGTCGAAAGTTATTAAGAAGTATTGGGAAGTATTGAAAATATTATTAACCTTATTACTAATATTATTAAGCCTATTAAATCAATTTGTATTTTTCATCTTGAAACTATTGAAGAAACTCCAGAAATCTTGATAATTAATGAAAAATCTGTAGAAATCTTCAAAAATATATCGAAATATCGTAAAAATGATTGAAAAATCTTTTGTAAATCATGATCAAATTTAGAAATGTTTGATATATGAAGAATGAATCATAGAAACATTTGTAGAATGAAAAAAAATATATGGAGATTATTAAACAATCTCTCAAAATCTTGAGGATTAATGAGTGGTCTGTATATAGCTCGAAGCTTATTAAGAAATTAGGGAAATGATCTCGAAATTTGACATTATTTAGAAATGTCTCGATATTTTTTATATTATCAACAAATATGGAGAATGAAAAAATATGAGTATAGATCGAGTCAATCATATTTTATTCTTATGAGCTCGAAATTGTCTCTCAAAATCCTAAGAAATATTGAGATATCTGTAAAAATCTCGAAATTTATGGGGATATCTTGTGAATTATTAAAAAATCCCCGGAATTATCGATATTTATTAAGAAATGTGTGAAAATCTCAAAAGTTGTTGAGAAGTCTTGGGAAGTATTGAAAATATTAATAATCTTATTACTAATATTATTAGGTCTATTTAGCCAATTTGTATTTTTCATCTTGAAATAATTGAAGAAACTCCAGAAATCATGATAATTATTGGAAAATCTGTAGAAATCTCCAAAAATATATCGAGAAATCGTAGAAATTATTGGAAAATCTCTTGTAAATCATGATAAAATTTAGAAATGTTTGATATATGAAGAATGAATCATAGAAACATTTGTAGAATGAAAAAAAATATATGGAGATTATTAAACAATCTCTCGAAATATTGAGGATTAATGAGTGATCTGTACATATATATCGAAAATTATTAAGAAATCAGGGAAATGATCTAAAAATTTGACAATATTTAGAAATACTTCGATATTATTTAAATTATCAATAAATTTGGATAATAAAAAAATATGAGTAATGATCGAGTCAATCATTTTTGATTTTTATGAGCACGAAATTGTTACTCAAAATCGTATGAATTATTGAGATATCTGTAAAAATGTTTACAATTATATGGATATCTTGAGAATTATTAAAATATCTCTGGAATTATTGATATTTATTAGGAAATCTGTGAAAATCTCGAAAGTTATTGAGAAGTCTTGGAAAGTATTGAAAATATTATTAATCTTATTACTAATATTATTAGGCCTATTAAATCAATTTGTATTTTTCATCTTGAAATTATTGAAGAAACTGCAGAAATCATGATAATTATTGGAAAATCTTTAGAAATCTGCAAAAATATTTCGAGAAATCGTAGAAATTATTGGCAAATCCCCTCAAATCAGGTTAATATTTAAAAAAAAAATGATATTTTAAGAATAAATCATAGAAACATTTGTGGAATGAAAAAAATTATAAGGAAATTATTTCATAATCTCTCGAATTCTTGAGAATTAATGAGAGATCGGTATATATCTCAAAAATTAATAAAAAAATCATGGAAATGATCAGAAATTTGACAATATTTAGAAATATCTCGATATTTTTTTTATATTATCAACAAAGTTGGAGAATGGAAAAATATGAGAAATGATTACGTGAATCAATTTTGATTTTTATGATCTCGAAATTGTCTCTCAAAATCGTAAGAATTATTGTGACATCTGTAAAAATCTCGAATAGTATTGAGATATCTAGGAAATTAAAAAAAAAACTGGTATTATTGAAATTTATTAGGTAATCTGTGAAAATCTCGAAAGTTTTTGAGAAGTCTTGGGAAGTATTGAAAATATTATTAATCTTATTACTAATATTATTAGGCCTATTAAATCTATTTGTATTTTTCATCTTGAAATTATTGAAGAAACTCCAGAAATCTTGATAATTAATGAAAAATCTGTAGAAATCTCCAAAAATATATCGAGATATCGTAGAAATTATTGGAAAATTTCTTGAAATCTTGTTAAAACTTAGAAATGTTTGATATTTTAAGAATGAATCATAGAAACATTTGTAGAATTAAAAAAATTATTGAACATCTCTCGAAATCTTGAGGATTAATGAGTGATCTGTATATTATCTCGAAACTTATTAAGAAATTAGGGAAATGATTTCGAAATTTGATAATATTTTTAAATGTCTCGAGATTTTTTATATTATCGAGAAATTTGGAGAATGAAAAAATATGAGTAGTGATCATATCAATCATTTTTGACTTTTATGATCTTGAAATTGTCTGCAAAAATTGTAAGAATTATTGAGATATCGGTAAAAATCTCGAAAATTATTGGGATATCTTGGGAATTATTAAAAAATCTCTGGAACTATTGATATTTAATAGGAAACCTGCGAAAATCTTGAAAGTTATTGAGAAGTATTGAAAATATTATTAGACCAATTAGATCTATTTGTACAGTATTTCATTTCATATACTATATACAATTATAAATTTAGCAAGGACATTTGAATGCGTATGTGTGCAATTGTGTCTGTGGCTATGAGCAGCTATGTTTTTAGCATTTTGTTTACAACAAACTCAGTTCAATTCAATTTTGTTTCTATACTTTGCCATCTATATAGTATAAAATAACAATAGTGGATGTATGCATCAATTACTAAATAATTAATAAAATGAATTTGTTTATTTTATTGTATCAAGTTGTAAGCTCTGGGGTGCGCTTTACATATAATTGTTATGACTTAGAAATAAATTTAAGAACAGGTGTGAAATTAAGTGATATTTGTTCATTGAGACATGTATAATTGGGGCTATTTTTAATATTTTCGATCGTTAGAGCCTCGTATAACGTTAGCTTCCATCCTTTTTGTATTGGTTTTATTAGTTTGGCTTTTGGCATTATGTCACAAGTATGATTACAATCGTATAGATGTTTACCTAAATGAGATGTTGTGATATTCTTAAGGTGTTCTTTGGCTCTTGTAATAATTTTCCTACCGGTTTCTCCGATATAAATTGCATTGCACTCGTTGCATTCTATTGAATATAGACTAGAATTATCTTGGTCATTCTTATTCTTGTCGGATTTATAAACTAATTTGTTTTCGAGTGACAGTTGGTTTTTGAAATAAGGCACAATGTTTTTGTTTTTCAAGATATCAATAATAGGTTTTAGTTGCTGGCCTTGGTAAGTCAAAAGACAGTAAGTTTTCTCTCCATTAGTTGGGGTTTGTTAATTGGTGTGCAGTGAGGTAGATAAAAGTGTATCGACCAATTGTTGTTCTTTGTTTAAAGAAGTTTATTGATAGTTTTTTGTGGGAAATCATGGGTGACGGCTATTTGGTAAATTAGGTTTTTTCCGAATTAAAATCTAATGTATTAAATAGATAGTGAAATAGTCTATTGATATGATGTTGACAGAAAGCAAGTTTATGAGAGTGATTGTGAAAAGAACTAGATGTAATGATATAATCTGTACCAGTATGTTTTCTGTATATATTAAAATTAATAGTGTTATTCATAAGGAGTTGAATGTTAAGATCCAGAAAATTGAGATTATTATTATTGTTGTTTTCAGTAGTAAAACTCATGTTGTCATGTAAACCGTTGATGTAATTGTGCATGTTATTGATGGTGTCATTACTGCCTTTAATGATACAAATAATATCGTCTACAAATCTGTTCCAGAACTTATGACTTATATTGATTTTATAATTGACATACATTCTTAAATGTTATACGGGTTAACTGAAACGAACATTCCTGCATAGTGTTTCAATTACGCTTCATTCAAGCTCCCAGTTGCATGCAGTAAAATAAATGCAGTCAATGTGCCTTTGCAAATATTGTTATTCTACCATAACAATGAGCGCTGCTGTATGGTCGGGCGATGGAACAACAAACATAAATACGGCTGAAACGCTGCAGTTGGACATAACATTATGCACGGTGCTAATTCCGTTTCGTTCAGCGGCATTTGCATTTTAATTGAACTAATAGCGGAGCTGATAAAATCGTGGAATAAAAAATGTACCTCCCAGATGCACCTGGAGCGCTCGGGGGCTTTCATGCCGCCCCCATAAAGTGCTCGGGCATGTGAGGTCCGTATCAGGGCGTCCATCACTAATTGTTCCATGGAAGTTGTAAAAGGGCCTTATCTGAGCGAGTTTCCGGTGTTTACAAAAGAAGTAATGCGACTCAATAACGGCCCAGTCTCTGAACTGGATAAAGGTAATACCTTCAGGGCTAATTAAACAATTTCTTGCGGACTAAATGAAAACGCGCCGTTTCGAGAACGTGGCTGGCCCCTATAAAAGTTATAATAAAGTTATAATTTACGGCATGTAGGAGCAACGGTTTATTATTATTTTATGTGGCGGCGGTTATTAACAACACGGCAAGCTGCGGAACTTTGTTATGTACAATATATTTTTTTGCGTGCGGCGATTTTTTTTTTGTTTACGTGCTGGATTTTCAATTCGCCCGAGGTGCGCGCCTATCGATCCATGTTTATGTTGCATAACATGTTATTTATGTAACACCGATTCGAAATCGACGTGGCTAGACTCCTGCAAGTGTCACATTTTGTAACATAAATAGCGTACACGTGTAAATAAAAACTCTTGACATAAATTTAAATAATTCATAGAATTATAATTGAGATAACTTCTGAAAGTAAATCCTTGATTCCTATTCGATTTACGATTGATGGACTTCATTAACATTTTATTATTTATTTATAAATTATGATTTTATATATTATATACCTGTTGTGTACTTAGCACCGTACACCCTATAACATGGAGGCAGTTATGTAAGGGTACAATGTGGATACCAAGATATGTTGTAGTGGACTGTATTTATTGGAGTTCAAACTTCTACAAGATTTTCTGTGTCGTTGGTCTGCACCTTGCAAACGCTGAGAAGTGAATGAATATTCTAGACGAGAGGCGAACAAGGGGTCGTACCGACGAACGTTAATTGTAGGGAAACATCTGCATTTCTTGGAGCCTCGTAGGGGTTTTACCGAAACATGCGGATTAATGGACTAGGTCCACGGAAAGCCCGCCGAAGACATAATACATTTTAATCCGTCCAATATACAAATGATGCCGCCACTTAATGAGAGACACAACAATACCTGTATTCAAAAAATCTGCACGCATTTATCTGGTTACCTGATATGTGTGTGCCTTAAAATTTCGTCCACATAATAATCCTAGAACGAAATTTAGCGTTGAAACTTGATATTTCACAGTTATGCTAACGCAACTTTAACTCGTTGAAGAAGTCCCAATTCGGTTGTACCTTTGTAAATAAATGTACATTTATGGTCGATGCAAGGCGGAAAGACGCCATATAGAGTCGACGGACAAATAAAGTTTATCATGGAAATAGATTTGGCGGATACTTGTTTAAACTCCATTATTATGACTGGGTAAATAATGCAGATAATACAATATTTTTATTACACTCAAAACGTGCGTTATTTACCCAGTCAAAATAAAGATTATTTATATCACCGTTTCAGCAGTACGAAAATGTACCAAAAACAAAATAGTGGAGTTTTCAATCATTTGTAAAAACACTATGATTCCTTTTGTATGACAATTTATTTATTTATTCCTTTGCTTATCTACCTCTTAGTGTCAGGCCTCCATTATTAATTTTTATAGTATTCTCTCCAGTACCTTCTTTCTTTTGTTATTTCCTTTATTTCTTACCACGTGTTCCCTTTTCTTGTTGCCTCTTCTTTTATTGCGCTGTTCCACTTTTTTCTCGGTCTCTGTTGCTTTTCGGACGCGTCATTCTTAGAGTCCGTGACTGTATATAACTTGTCATTTTTGCGGAAATTATGACGTGTACTGCCCTTTATAAACAAACAGAAAAAATGTCGTATAAATAAATTCATACACGTTTCACATAATTACGTCTCACTTGAATGAATTCAGAAATATGCCTCCTCTATCATTTATTATATTTTCTTATACACTTAGATAAGTGAAGAGTTATTTTATTAACACTGGAGGCTTTTACTTCGCCATACATTATGTATAAAATAATAATGCAATTTTTTACTTTGTAGGTATCACCGTTTATTTTAATATATGTTTGAAAATAACCGACTATTCGGTCGAAACTATAGTCACTTTATTAAAATAAACGGTGATACCTACAAAGTAAAAAGAAGAGTTGTTTGACTAACGAACAAGTACAAAATACTAAGCCGGACATGCAAAATTAATCAGGTTCGTAATTTTTCTCTAAATTAATTTACATTGTGAGTACCTACTTAAGTCCGTTTGAAATAACAACCCCCAAATAGCATATATTAAAAATGTAATTACATTATTATATGGACCGATTAAAGTTAAACAAACTCAACCACATAATGACCTTTATTTCATAGCCAGTCTACATGATGTATACGAAATTTTATTCAGCATTGAATAAATGCCGATTCAATCCTTCTGGATTAATAACTATTAATACAAACAATTCAAATGCCCGGCTGCTGTAAATTCAATTGAATTTGGAACAATATGAAATGATATGAATTGTATTAGTAAATAATTCTAAAATTTGCACTATTAGATTTAATATATCATATGTAAATTTTGACGGAAATATACTTTTTGGGGCCTCTGATCATAAAATTACTATTTAGAAATAAGTCCATATGTCATGTAACCAAAAAAGTTTGTACGGTTTTTGATTTATTCGTTGTCATATCCATATTTAAAATTTGAATAAATTAAATAATAGAGTGGTTAAATTTACAGGATATACAGTCTGTTCGATAAAAAGGGGCCCAAAACTAATAAATTGTTTTCCTGTTGCTCTTGTCTCGTATATTTTGTTAGTGTTTCTTTCTTCTCCCGTTCATCTCATGTGTCCATACCACCTCATTTGGCATTCTGTTATCTTTTCCCACATTAGTTTTATTTTTAAGTTTTTCCTGTGCGTCTCGTTCCTTGTCCTGTCTCTTCTTGTTTTGTTTTCCATTTTTCTTAGAAATCTCATCTCCATGGCATTTATTATTTTTATTTGTTTTCCTGTCATCGTTCATATTTCGCTGCTGTAAGTTAGCGTTTGTCTAATTACTTTTTTCACTATTTCTATTTTTGTTTCTGTCTAGATACCTCCTTCTTGCTAAGAAAGGTGTTTTTAACATGTTATCTAGTTTTGCTGTTATTCCTATTTTATCTTCTATTTCACTATCTAATTTACCACTGCTCTGTATGATTGTTCCTTAATATCTGTTTTGTTCTACTCGTTCGATTTTTTCCTTGTATTTTTATTTTGTGTTTATTTATCTCTTTGGCAATTATCATGTTTTTTGTCGTTTCGTAATTTATTGTAATGTTTATTTTCTTAATCTATTTCTCAATTATTTCCATGGTGTGTTGCAATATATTTTTGTACAACCTTCTTCCTCTGTTCTTCCACTGTTTCTGTATTGCCATGTCATCCGCGAATTGTAGTTCTGCTATTTTCGTTATCTACATTTTCCAATATCCAATTTTTCGCATTTTCAATTTTTGCTTTGCTTTGTTCATCGCCTTATCCAATACAATTGAGAAAAGCAAAGCGCTTAGCATGCATCCTTGTTTTACTCCTTTCCTCGTTCCGAATTCTTTTGATTCCTCATTGTTTGTTCTCACAATATTTCTGTTTTCTCTGTACATGTTTTTTATTGCATTAATTATTTCCTCCACAATTCCTCTTTTTGCTTGTTCGTTCCATATGTGCTCTCTCCTTATCCTGCCGAATGCCCTTTCTATCCCCAACTTATCCCTGTTCTGAATCCGCACTGGCTGTCCTCTGTTGTTGTTTCTAGTTTGTCTTGCATCCTTCTTTCTCATGCCCTGGTCATTATCTTACTTGGTATACGCATTAGTGTGATTCCTCTGTAATTTTCGCATATTCTTTCAACCCCCTTTCTTATGTATTGGTAGAATTATTCCTTTATTCATTCTTTTGGGTTTTCCCGCGGCTTATTATGTCATTTATTAGTTTGGTTATTTGTGTCATGGGGATGTCTTTTCCTATGTGTTTCATCATCTCTGGGGTTATATCGTCTATTCCTGGTGCTTTTCCCCTTTTTAGTTTTTTTATTGCTCCTTGTACTTCTTCTTTTTTAATTTGCTCAATTTTTTTTTCTTGCCTTTCTTCCGACCTTTCCTTCAATTCTTGTGTTACGTTATCTTCTTCATCTTGTTCGGATAATTATTTGAAGTATTGTCTCCATCTTTCCATTATCTTGTCTTCATTCGTGATAATTTGTTCATTTTTTTTTTGTTCATCATCTTGTGTTTGTTTTTTGTTTTAGTTACTTTAATGTACCGTAGAATAGTTTTTGGTTCTGCCCAAAATTGTCATTCATTCTTTCGCCATATTTTGTCCATGACTTTTGTTTTGCTTCTTTTATTATTCGTTTTGTTTCTATTTTCTTCGTATTTTTCACAATCTTCTATTTTTTTGTTTGTTTGTAGGTATCTTCTTCAATTCTCTTTTTTGTCTATTGTCTCCTTTTTCACTTCCTCTGTCCACCAGTTTGTCTTTTTCATTTCCCTGTTTCCAATTTTTGTTGTTCCGCAGTTCTTCTTTGCTGCTTCTAGTATATTTCTTTTGAATGTTTCCCATTTTCCCATGTTTAGCTTCATATGCCTCTCTCAGAATTTATTTTGTAGGATCTCTTTGTATTTCTCTTGTGTTTGTGTTTCTCTTAATCTGTAGGCTTTTATCTTTTCTTTAACTTGTATCCTCCTCTTGTCTGTTTTTTTTGTATTTTCTTCCTACTCATGTCCATTTTTAGTAGGTGGTGGTAACTGCCTATTTCAGCTTGCCTTCTAACTCTTACATTCATTAGTTGCTTTAGTGTTCCGTAGAATAGTTTTTGATTATGTCCAAAATTCTCATTCATTCTTTCACAAATTTACGTCCATCATTTTTGTTTTGCTTCTTTTATTATTGAATTTGTTTGTTTCTCTTTTGTTTGTATTTTTCATATTATTCTATTTGGTTTTGTTTGTAACATTGTCTTAAATAAATCTTTATTTTTCATAAATGTGTGCCGTTTAGCCATAAACTGAAAATATATTTTTAACTCTTACGGTGCGTTTACACGAATGTTAGTAACAAGTGTTGCTAAAAATCTACATTTCCCAGCTAATAAGAAACGTCAGAGTGGTGATTAAGCCGAGAGGCTAAATTAAAGAATTCGGATGTAGTTTTTAAAATCAAACCTTCTATTAAATTACAATAAAAACCTTTCATAATTTAATCACTCAAAGACATAATATACTTGGAAGGTGTTTTATGTCAAGCACTATTTTTAAAACCAATATTCCGGTGTATTTAGGGTATCCCTTAAGAGTGGAAATTTAGTCCAAAGATATGCGATGAATTCCTGTAGTTAAATCAAATCCATCCTCTACGTATATAAAATGTAACAATGAAGCACCAAAATAATGTAATATTTTTTTAAATAAATTGACAAAATTGCATTTAATACAATAATGATGCACTGATATAATGCAGAGCTAAAAATACAATAAAAATATAAAACAAGGTAATGAAATCAATACACACATTAATTTCATGTACCTATGGATGTAAACATCAGTTTAATGAATTATATCGATTAATGTCTATGGGAATAAATTGAATGTATTGTAGCCGACAACTTTAATAATCGATAATATGTAACACTGCGATATTTGATTCTAATCGAATTAGTTCTATTAATGAGGCCTCACATAAATTGTATTTATATACAGGGTGGCCCACCTATCCTCGCTGGGATTATTACTGCTAGACTAATGAACATTAAGGAAAAAATCTGATTGGAAGTTATTGGACACTTGATGTGCTACATTCTGAAATAATTTTTGAATGTACAGAGTGTATCATAAATGCGGGACACAATATTTGGTCTCATTTTTAAATGAAATACCCTGTATATTATTTCATTTTTTGAATCTGCTTCATGTGGACTTCACACATTATTTTTATTTTTTAGGGATCAGATGTAACGTTGCCAAGTTTATTTTAATTAAATTTAACGAAAAATCATGGAAAAAATTATATAATACGTATTACGTATATATATTTTATTACGTATAATTACGTATTATATAATACAACGTGGAAATAAATTCAAAAACACCTTATTACAAGAGAGCAATGAAAGAATCTGGGTATGAAAGTACTCAAGCAATATGCCAAAACATACACAATATTTGGAGTCCCGTTGAATATATAGGGTGTTCTGAAACAACGATAGAATTTTGCTATTTTGCAGTGGCTAAAACTTATTGAGATTGATCGTTATTTACTTGTTAAAAAGTATTGTAAGATCACAGTCCATATGCTGCCATTTAATAGCTCATTATATGTGCACTCAGAATATGATGCTATATACAGGGTGTTCCATTTGAAATAAATGAGTTTCAGCCATTTGAAAATAGCAAAATTGTATCGTTGTTTCAGAAGACTCTGTGTATTCTATGTGACTCAAAATATTGTATATGTTTTGGCACATTGTTTGGGTAGTTCCATACATTTATTCTTTTATTGGAATCTAATGACCTAATCTCCAACAATGCATTTTCTTGAACACTGTTTGATGCAATTATTTATGCAATTAGTTATTTTATCAATCATTTGATTGCAATTATGCATTTATTGATGCATTCTTGATTTGTAGGTTTATTTATAGGTTTAAATTATATCTAGAACAAACTGATAATTCATTCATTTATTATACATTATGTTTGTAAGTATATATTGCTTATAGAAAATAACTTTCAGTGCATTAAATTTTTACTATTAAGTTTAAGCGACTAAATTGCTGTCAAGCTATTCTAGCTTATATGTTTCTTTATTTGTGTAAGAAGATAAGTGTCCTGCTCACGTTTACTCGATATATATTTAATAGTATACTGAAGGTATTAGTGGCAAAGTTTCCTTGGCAACTGAACGTTGCCTTCATTTACAATTTCCGATTCCGCATGGCGCACGTGGAAAACTAGGAAATCCATTTATGACAGAGTCGAGTGTTTTTTTATTACGAACTGCCAGCTTTGATAAATGAACTATTAATGTCTGCTTTCTTTACGATCTGCTCGGCCATGAATGTAATATCAGGGCTTAATACAAAACGTGCACAAACGGCTGGATTTTCCACGTCCGCGTCGATGGAAGGCAAACACAAAAATCAAAAAGCTCCAATTTAATCTGCGTACGTATCCTGTGGTAGTTGTGTGTACATATGTGTGTTTTCGCGTTTCCCTGAAACGGAATAAATACATTTTTCATAGCTCGCTCACCCCAAGTCTGATTATCGCGAGGCCTCGTACAGTACTTAATTAATTCAAGGTTTGTTCTTAATTAAATATACAAGCCGTGCTTGCATGGAACCGTTACGTCGGACCGCATATAATGGGTTTTAATTTTTATCCTTGCCTTCACGATTTACGCCCGCCAGGTGTATGTATGCCTTTATAAATAATCTCAGTTTACCGCCCGCTCTCGAATAGACACTTCATTAACCATGCGAATATGCATCAGTTTAATCTCTTAATTATACTTTACAAAACGGGATATACCTATGTACATACCATTACCACACGAAGTTGAACTCATTTACTTGTTCACGATTTAATCCATATCTAAATTGTATAATAATTTGTACATTCAATAAAATGTCGTAATTTAAAAGGCATATTTATTAAGTTATACTAATGGATAATATCATAAGTAGAGATAATAATATCAGACATAATAATATCATATACCCACTTAGTGGATAATCTGTAATGTGCACAAGCAATTAGTATACTTCATCCTAAGTGCATATCCTAAGTTACTTCGTATTACTTAAATATTTAAAATTTCAATATCAATAACATTTTCAAAATTATTTCTGTAAAAAAAAAACATGATATAAATAAAGATCTACTTAAAGTCGACTTATATCCTTCCAATCAACATTCTGTCTTAATTTTTTTAATTTATTAGTGTATTAAAAAACAAGTATCACAAGGCACAATTTGTATAAAGAAACGAGACAATACTATTTTTGCTATGTTGCACCTTTTATACCCTTTTTAAATAAGAAAATCGCTGTTTGAAAAGTTGTGAAATTTTATGGTAGGTATTTGTTACTTACACAGATGTGATATTTCAGTAGTGGTATGGCAAAACATGTTATCTGCCATTTTTGTTATTTTACCGGAAAAGCAAAAACAGTTTTGCATTTATAATTGTGAATATAGATTAGCACGTATCATTGCCATAGTTATAGTTATAATACATAGGTACAATAAAGATACTTCGTTCTTTTGTTTTCGTTTTTTCGTTTATAGTATAGTTTATTTGTGGTCATTTAATGCCAAAAAGTGCATTTTGAAAAATAAAGCAGATAACATGTTTGCCATAACACTACTGATTTGTCAAGAATCATTTTATGGTTGTATCGTTTGAGATCGTTTGATACTATAATATTTCGATGCTGCCAACTTTGAAAATCTTGCTTTTACTAGGCTACTAACGGCCGGTTCCATAATGGTATTAAAGTTTCCTTTAAATTGAAAAGGCACCTTTAAGTACTGTAACGTGTTCCATAATTGATTTTTAAACGTCACTTTACGAAAAAGTGTCTCTTCATATGGAGCAGAAGTAGACTTTAAAGTCGCCTTTTCTATTAAGTAAGCTTTGCATAAAGGAGACTTTTCTGTGATATTATGGAACCGGCCCTAACACACTCAAAGGAGTTATTAAAGCACCCAAATGAGTGCTGTAATAGAATTATTTCCATCTGTAAGTTGCATACAGGCGCAGATGGGCAATAATAATAATGCCCCTCTCCTCTTAACGCCCGCATAACTTGCAATAGTACAGGGGCCTATGTAAAAAAAAAAGTAATTGGGTCAGAATTCGCTGTCAAATAATGACAGCAACCATAGGTGAAGGAGTAGTAGAAATTATTATTATTATTACCAACGCGAAATAGGTACAGGCAGAAACTTATCAAAACAGATTTTTTAATTAGAAGATTTTCAGGAAATCAATATTTTTCTCAAATAATTTTGGAGAAGAAGTTGATAGGATATTATTTAATTACAACGGGAAATGTTAAAAAAAATCCATAGATATTCAAAATGTCTTTCAAATTAAGTCAGGTTTAAGTTAAATATCACTTGGTCTCATTCTTTGCATATTACGCCATAGGTGGAGAAGTAGTAGAAATTATTATTATTATTATTACCAACGCGAAATAGGCACAGGCAGAAAGTTATCAAGACAGATTTTTTAATTAGACGATTTTCAGGAAATCAATATTTTTCTCAAATAATTTTGGAGAAGAAGTTGATAGGATATTATTTAATTACAACGGGAAATGTGTAAAATAATCCATAGATATTCAAAATGTCTTCCAAATTAAGTCAGGTTTAAGTTAAATATCACTTGGTCTCATTCTTATTCATGTACATTACGCGACAAAATAAAAATAGGACAACTCTTACTAGAGTCTTTGATATTATTGCTTTGCCTAATATTATTCCTTAATATTAGGCATTTTCCGATAAAAAAAAAACATTTCTATATACACTGGCGAGCAAAAAATAGAGGTCACTTTAAAATTATGACTTATTTTTTGGAATTTTTTTGTTTTAACTTTATGTTTGCAAATTGTAAACCAAAGTAGACGTTTAATAATACATTTCCTGACAAATGTATTCTACAAAATTGCAGGAATGGAATAATATCTACCAAAATGTGATCGTTAATTTAATTCAAAGAGTTCCTCGTCGACTTCAATCAGTAATGCAAGAGGGGGTAATACTCGTTATTAGTGACAACTTTTTTTCATTATTTATTTTCTATATTAGTCCTAGAAACAAAAATTCGAACTTCGTCTGAACTGTAAATTTGTGATATTTCCAAAATAGGCAATAAAAACAATAAATATGCTTTACGATTCAACATTGCTTTTTTTTTTTAAATTTAATGTGCAAAATACAGTACAATTGTTTACAATTTGCAAACGTAAAGTTAAAACAAACAAAAATCCAAAAATAAGTCATAATTTTAAAATGACCTCAATTTTTTGCTCGCCAGTGTATGTATTTAATTTCCTACAGAATTACAAAATTAGAAATTAAATTTGATAGGTATGGTGAAATATATTACTACGTGTACTTCTTCTTTTTAATTTGTTCAGTTTGTTTCTCTTGCCCTTCTTGCAACATCTTCCCCCATTGTTGTGTTACGTTATCTTCTTCATCCTGTTCGGTTAATTCTTTGAAATATTGTCTCCATCTTTCCATTATCTTGTCTTCATTCGTGATAATTGTTCCATTTTTATCTTTTATGTTCATCATGTTGTGTTCTTTTTTTGTTTTAATTGCTTTAGTGTTCTGTAGAATAGTGTTTGGTTCTGTCCAAAATTCTCATTCATTGTTTTACCAAATTTCGTCCATGATTTTTAGTTTGCTTTTATTATGTTTGAATTCGTTTTGTTTTTCTTTTCTTTCTATTTTTCATAATCTTCTATTTTTTTTTGCTTTTTTTATCGCTGAACATAGGCTATGTTCAGTTTTAAAACGACAGTATCAAATTCATTGCTAAAATTCAATGGTAGGCAACCAAAATTACAAGCCGCGTTACAAGAACTCGGTCATTTCAAAAGTCAAAACTGTTGACAGAAAATGTATTCAATGCCGTTCAATCAACAATCATCCACCGTTAATCCCGAAATAGTAACTCATTTGCCAAATGGAAGATATTGGTTCTTCTTTGGCATAACGTAATACATTTCATGTCATTTCTTCATTTGAAATATGGCATCTCCAAGTTCTTCTTGCATTTTCCCCCATTGTTGTGTTATGTTATCTTCTTCATCCTGTTCAATTAATTCTGTGAAATATTGTCTCCATCTTTCCATTATCTTGTCTTCATTCGTGATAATTCTTCCTTTTTTATCTTTTATGTTCATCATGTTGTGTTCTTTTTTTGTTTTAATTGCTTTAGTGTTCTGTAGAATGGTGTTTTGTTCTGTCCAAAATTCTCATTCATTCTTTTACCAAATTTCGTCCATGATTTTTAGTTTGCTTCTATTATTATTGAATTCGTTTTGTTTCTCTTTTCTTTGTATTTTTCATAATCTTCTATTTTTGTTGTTTGTAGGTATCTTTTATATTTCTCTTTTTTATCTTCTATATCCTTTTTGACTTCCTCTGTCGGCCAGTTTGACTTTTTCATTTCCTTGTTTCCAATTTTTCTCATTTTATCTTTTCGTTATGATTTGTTCTTTTTATATATTTATGCTTAAGCCCTTCATAATTTTTGCAACTACATTTTTTCACGATTATTCCAGTTTCTCAACTTCTTTTATTATTACATTGTTTCTGTTGTTTTCTAGTAGGATTTTTATTATTTCTACTCTTTCCTCTAATTTTTCATTCTAGTAGGATTTTTATTATTTTTACTCTTTCCTTCAATTTTTCATTTTGTTTCTTGAATACCTTCAGTAGTTTCTTAAGTTTTTTATTTTCTTTCTAAATCTCGTCGACTTTTGCGCTTATAAAGTCTAGTGATTTTTGTTATTGTTTAAATGTTTTCATTATTTCTCCGTTTATTGTTTCTTTCTCGCTATCACTTGAGTTTTTCTTTGGGTTGTTTTCGGAAGTTTTTCTCGAATTCATTTTTAGTTAAATTGGATGTGTAAGTGCTTACCACTTGGTGAAACATACCACTTACATAATCTGTAAGTAGGTGCGTTTATATTTGATGCAAGTGGTCGATTTGAGACATCTTTTTTATGAATTTTTGAAAGACCATATAAGCTAAAAGTCTTAGGGTTCATTACTTTTAAACAAACCTCTCTCTTTTACTTCTAATAGTGTTTGACACTCCTTGTTCAAAGAGCACAAAAGAGCAATTCTAATTAATAATACTTAATAATAAGGAGGATACTGGACTGGCCCCAACACTGCATTAATAGTAATCACTTCTTTAGATATGATGGGCTGGAAGTTTACGCACGGAGCACAAAGGAAAGCGGATGAATTTGCTAGAAATCGTTTCTCCAAATAAATATAATATAATAAATAAATCCAAATTCGCAAAGCTGTCATTAAAGGAGACAACATTGTGAATGAACAATTGATGTTAGACAATACACTTTTACTGAATTGCGTTAGTTGTTAAATTTATTTTAATGTGTTCATGATTACCATATTATTAAGCACTGTTTGTGTATATATTGCACTGTTTGAATATTTTTAATTTAGTTTATACTCTTGAGAATGTCTGAGAGGCCGAAACAATTGTAGAGTTGTAACAATTGTAGAGATCTTTTCTATATCTGGACCTCAGAGCCAAATAGTATTAAGTCACATTTTTTAAGTTTTACTGTAGAGCAATTAAGAGCTTAATTAGAGCTAATTGAAAGATTTTGAACATTGGTATTTTTCAAACCGGTTATTATTGTAAATAGGAGAGCATGGATTATTATTTTCCCAGTTATGAATTTCGAAGCTAACTAAAGCTGATAATAACGAACCTCTTACAATAATTTATTTAATTAATTTAAAATTAATTGTGGGACTTAATACTATTTGGTTGAAGCAATGGACTTAATATATAGTGACTTAATACTGTTTAGCGCTCCTACGAATTTATACATACGTGGCAGTTGATACTGAATTATTATTAAGAAACCCATTGTAGAACAATGCAAAGTAGAAACAAAATTAATTATTATCTATTATAACAAGTTAACAAAGCGTACCAAAACGCAAGAAGAAAAAAAAATATTTTAAAATAATTGAGAGATTACACCAAAATGTTACAAACGAAAACTACCAATCTTAAAGTTCAAGTAACAAACAAATAATTAAAAATTAATAATATCTAATTAAAGAGAAAATGCATAATGAAGATCGTTGCATTTTTCAGTCGTTTTCCTTGAGGTTACCATGTGGAAGATTTTTAAAGTACTCATGGAATCTTTTAGGCACCCATGTTAGAAAGTTTTGCAAATTCTTATACTTTTTTGTTGAAATAGGTTTTAAACTTTAAAACCTATCTATCTCTTATAGGTTTCAGCAGCATTAAGTTAGCATTTACAACAATTTACTTAGAACTAACAGTACTTTCTCATTGCATGTTAGTCTTTGACCAGCACTAT
Source organism: Othius punctulatus (assembly GCA_951805005.1). NCBI lineage: Eukaryota > Metazoa > Arthropoda > Insecta > Coleoptera > Staphylinidae > Othius > Othius punctulatus. The sequence continues at coordinate 126,927,890 of OX638138.1, read as the reverse complement.
TGAAATCGAGTTGTTAAAAAAATTCAGTTTTCTGTTCTGGTGTTTCTGTTAAAAACTTCATATGAACCACTTAAGATATCAAAACGTTTTGATTAATTATGTTTTTTTTGTTATTGTGAAAGTAAGATCCAGATTCTTCAGATAAAAGGGTAAAATTCTTCATGGTTTCCATTTCCGCTAGTTCAAAGTTATTGCCACAAAATTTAAAGAAGCTGTTGCCAATCTCATGGAGTTATTAGAGAAAATTGGGAGGAAGCTTTCTTTTGTCTTTCTATTTGTGCATGAATTGTATCCACCTCTATGTGGGTATATCCTCCTGAAGCGTACATATGTTCAATGCATTTTATGGAAGGTTTGAGCACAAGAATCAAAATAAATAAAATAAAATGAAATTGTTAAATACACATTTGGAATTTTGCATGTAGAAGAATTAACTCTATTCACATCTATGAATTAGTATATTTTCATATAGCATATCATATATGGTTATTAGAAATATTTGCCACAATTTTACGATTTCATAAAACAAAAATGAAACTAATAAGCAAGTCACTTGAACCATTTATTCACTTTAAACATAGACACGGATTACTCTGCACTGCAGTATTTCATAAATTGGTCCAAATTCGATTGTACACCTTTCTGTTTTCACACCATTTCGAGTTTATTTTTGTAAGCACCTATCACGGCATAAATATGCATGGTTTAAAACGCGGCCGGCACTCGGCCACGATATTTGTTATCGCGGAAAAACTCACAACATTGAACCGGCTGGAAAAATGAAACGGCCATTTGAATATCCAGCTATTTCCCGGGGTAAGGTAGGCAACAAAAAATTTATGCCCCAGTGCATTCATGAAACATCACACCGCGGCGTTTATATCAATTTAATCAATCTGCATTTGATGCGTGCATAAATGAAAATGAAACAGGCGCGCTGGTAGTTGGAAAATTCAGAGTATGGTTGTATGATTTCAAAAGTGCAAAAAATTTGCACGAACCGACACCTTCGCCAATTACTCAGTACTGTACGTGTCGGTATAAAGTGTTGGCAGTAATGAGGGTGGTGAAAGATGGATTGTATTCAGCGTCTGATGCGGCGTGTGTGCACTGATTATCCAGCGAGCGTTAAATTAACTTGATCACTGCATTATATATTCGATAATAACTCGTTAAAATGATAATGAAATACTGCCACCCTCTGTTCGGGGTTCGAATATTTCATTTCACACGGGCTAAATTCATTGGGGTTAACAAAATTAATATGTGAACTGGGGCCCATAACAACACTCTCACCGTCTCGCAGAGGTGCAAGTTAATAACTTGGTGTATTTGTTGCAGCCCTCCCGAAGGAAGACCCGACGATAACGGGGGTAGAAATACAGTACCAGATAGGGGACGAGATCAACTTGAACTGCACTTCGGGAAAGAGCCATCCCGCCTCCATACTCCACTGGTACATCAACGAACAACAGGTATGCACTTGTGGCACCGACATACAGGCTCCATAAATTTATTGATATAAGATTTTTGAGTGTCTGCCAGTAATGGACCGAGACTGTGAATCGTGAACCGAGAATAGATTTATCAATTTTTAACGACGTAATGGTTCAGCGCCAAATGCGTTTTTGTTTCGTGATGGAGGAGTTCACTCGAAATCTTTCTACGAGACTCACTTAAAATCTCATGTTTTATATTAAATGTAATATAGTGTATACGGGGTGTCCTAAATAGAGTAGGATTGCATGGGTATCTTTGTTATTTTGAAAGCTAGAGATCTGGTTAAATAGGCAATGTCATGCAGATTTGTATACTGGTTCAGATTATATTAAAAAATTATGTTATTTTACTTCTTAGCTGTATGACGTTTTTAATTTGTTTTACATTTGTTTTAAAAATAACTTATACAATAAAAATAAAAATGGGAACAATTAATATATCCCATATTTTTTATTTTGAGATATGTTGTTATACATAGTTGAAAAGAGGAAAAGAACGTCTATTTAGTCGTATAAAAATTAAATATGGTGGTCATTTAAAATAAGATAGTTGGTATTAATATCTCGGAAACCGCCATCTTGACTTTTGTTTTGACTTGATTCTCAAGTTTGTGCGATCGAACCAAGTAACTTTCACAATAAACTTTTTTCCGCATCTTTAATAATTATGAATATATGAAAATTTTTAGAAACTCGCAATTTTTAATTCTTTCAGAATAACTTCAAAACTGCTCCGAATTTTGAAAATTTTTCATAATAATCTGAAGCAGCATATAAAACTGCTCATTATTGCCCATTAAACAAGATCTCTAGCTTTAAGAATATGAAACATACCCACGCCATCCCACTCTATTTCGGACACCCTGTATATCATAATGTGTTTACAGCTGGTTTATTCATAAGAGTATTCATACAGTTGTAATTAGCGCTTAATTGTACTATTTTTATACTATCATTACAATAAAACCGTATTACCACTTTTGATGAACAATTTTGGTTTTTATTAGATTAGACTTCATTAGTTAAGCTATTTGCTACTATATCTTCTGTTTAAATAAATTATAGTTAAGAATCTATTCACTTTTCCATTATTGTCGGTCTTCGTTTCAAAAACCCATTCACATTTGAAAACACTTCTTTGAGGTTTTTTTACTAATGTAATCTTATTTTCGATCAGAGATTAATATTCTTCACCCATTGCAGATTTCTATTCATCACTAAAACCATTTATCATTGCTTCATCGAGTGTGTCAGTACCTCAAGACTTGCATCAGTTGAATATGTTACAAAATTTTCAGACTGTGTCAGATTTCGAACACGATTTGTTCTTCTAGGTATTGAATTTAGTTCTTCCAAGTCTTCAGTTTCGGGTGTACACGGAGCATTACTTGTTTCATCTTCCGAAGATATTTGATTTGATTCTTCTGTTTCAACCGATGAATCATCTCTGTGTTGTTATCTCCTTTCACCCCCACAATCAATTTTAAGACTGTTTCAGTTTTCGAACACGATTTGTTCTACTAGGTATTAAATTTAGGTCTTCCAGTTCTTCACTTTCAAGTATATACTGAGATTCACTTGTTTCATCTTCCGAAGATATTAACTTTGATTCCTTTGTATCAATCGTTTAAACATCATGTGTATTGTCATCTCCTCCCCCCCCCCCCCACACAATCAATTACAAAATTTTCCGACTGTTTCAGTTTTCGAACACGATTTGTTCTTCAAGGTATTGAATTGAGGTTTTCCAATTCTTCAGTTTCGGATATATACTGATATTCACTTGTTTCATCTTCCGAAGATATTTGATTCGATTCTTCTGTTCGAACCGATTAATCATAATCTGTATTGTTATCTCCTTTCACCCCCATAATCAATTTTCAGACTGTTTCAGTTTTCGAACACGATTTGTTCTACTAGGTATTAAATTTAGGTCTTCCAGTTCTTCACTTTCAAGTATATACTGAGACTCACTTGTTTCATCTTCCGAAGATATTAGCTTTGATTCCTTTGTATCAATCGTTTAAACATCATGCGTATTGTCATCTCCTCCCCCCCCCCACACAATCAATTACAAAATTTTCCGACTGTTTCAGTTTTCGAACACGATTTGTTCTTCAAGGTATTGAATTGAGGTTTTCCAATTCTTCAGTTTCGGATATATACTGATATTCACTTGTTTCATCTTCCGAAGATATTTGATTTGATTCGTCTGTTTTAATCGATTAATCATCATTTGTATTGTCATCTTCTTGCACCCCCACAATCAATTTTCAGATTTTTCGACTGTATCAGTTTTCGAACACGATTTGTTCTACTAGGTATTAAATTTAGGTCTTCCAGTTCTTCACTTTCATGTATATACTGAGATTCACTTGTTTCATCTTCCGAAGATATTAGCTTTGATTCCTTTGTATCAATCGTTTATTCATCATGTGTATTGTCATCTCCTTCCCCCCCCCCACACAATCAATTACAAAATTTTCCGACTGTTTCAGTTTTCGAACACGATTTGTTCTTCAAGGTATTGAATTGAGGTTTTCCAATTCTTCAGTTTCGGATATATACTGATATTCACTTGTTTCATCTTCCGAAGATATTTGATTTGATTCGTCTGTTTTAATCGATTAATCATCATTTGTATTGTCATCTTCTTTCACCCTCACAATCAATTTTTAAATTTTTAGACTGTATCCGTTTTCGCACACGATTTGTTCTTCTAGGTATTGAATTTAGGTCTTCCAGTTCTTCAGTTTCGGGTATATACTGAGAATCACTTGTTTCATCTTTCGAAAAAAATTGATTTGATTCGTCTGTTTCAATCGATTAATCATCATCTGTATTGTCATCTCCTTTCACCCCCACAATAAATGTTCAAATTTTCAGACTGTTTCAGTTTTCGAACACGATCTGTTCTTCTAGGTATTGAATTTAAGTCTTCTAATTCTTCAGTTTCCGGTATATACTGAAAATCACTTGTGTCATCTTCTAATGATATTTGATTTGATTTTTCTGTTCGAACCGATTAATCATCATCTGTATTGTCATCTTCTTTCACCCCATTTTCAATTTTCAAATTTTCAGACTGTTTCAGTTTTCGAACACGATTTGTTCTTCTAGGTATTGAATTGATTGATTCCAATTCTTCAGTTTTGGGAATACACCAAGGATAACTTGTTTCATCTTCGGAAGATATTTGATTTGATTCGTCTGTTTCAATAGATTAATCATCATCTGTATTGTCATCTCTTTTCACCATAGTAATCAATTTTCAAATTTTCAGAAGGTTTCAGGTATGGAACGGGATTTGTTCTTCTAGGTATGGAATTTAGGTCTTCCAGTTTTTAAGTTTCGGATATATACTGAGAACCACTTGTTTTATCTTCCGAAGATATTTGATTTGATTCGTCTATTTCAATCGATTAATCATCATCTATATTGTCATCTCCTTTCACCCTTACAATCAATTTTCAAATTTTCAGACTGTTTCAGTTTTCGAACACAATTTGTTCTCCTAGGTATTGAATTGAGGTCTTCCAATTCTTCAGTTTCGAGTATACACTGAGCATCACTTGTTTCATCTTCTGAAGATATTTGATTTGACTCTTCTGTTCGAACCGATTAATCATCATCTGTATTGTCATCTCTTTTCACCATAGTAATCAATTTTCAAATTTTCAGAAGGTTTCAGGTATGGAACGCGATTTGTTCTTCTAGGTATGGAATTTAGGTCTTCCAGTTTTTAAGTTTCGGGTATATACTAAGGCTAACTTGTTTCATCTTCCGAAGATATTTGATTTGATTCGTCTGTTTCAATAGATTAATCATCATCTGTATTGTCATCTCCTTTCATCCCCACAATCAAATTTCAAATTTTCAGACTGTTTCAGTTTTCGAACACACTTTGTTCTTCTAGGTATTGAATTGAGGTCTTCCAATTCTTCAGTTTTAGGTACATACTGATGATCACTTGTCTCATCTTTCGAAGATATTTGATTTTATTCATCTGTTTTAATCGATTAATAATCATCTGTATTGTCATCTTCTTTCACCCCAATTATCAATTTTCAAATTTTCAGACTGTTTCAGTTTTCGTACACGATTTGTTCTTCTAGGTATTGAATTAAGATCTTCCAATTCTTCAGTTTCGGGTATAAACTGAGAATCACTTGTTTAATCTTCCGAAGATATTTGATTTGATTAGTCTGTTTCAATAGATTAATTATCACCTGTATTGTCATCTTCTTTCACCCCCATTAAAAAATTTCAAATTTTCACACTGTTTCAGTTTTCGTACATGATTTGTTCTCTAGGTATTGAATTCAGGTCTTCCAATTCTTCAGTTTTAGGAACATACTGATGATCACTTGTTTCATCTTCGGAAGATATTTGATTAGATTCGTCTGTTTCAATCGATTAATCATCATCTGTATTGTCATCTCCTTTCACCCTATAATCAATTTTCAAATCTTCAGACTGTTTCAGTTTTCCAAAACTATTTGTTCTTCTAGGTATTGAATTGAGGTCTTCCAATTCTTCAGTTTCGGGTATATACTGAGGATAACTTGTTGAATGTTCCGAAGATATTTGATTTGATTCTTCTGTTTTAAACGATTAATCATTATCCTTATTGTCATCTCCTTTTAGCCCCACAAACAATTTTCAAATTTTCAGACTGTTTCAGATTTCGCTCACGATTGTTCTTCAAGGTATTGAATTGACGTCTTCTAGTTCTTCAGATTCGGGTATATACCGAGAATCACTTGTTTCATCTTCCGAAGATATTTGATTTGATTCGTCTGTTTCAATCGATTAATCATAATCTGTATTGTTATCTCTTTTCACCCCCACAATCAATTTTCAAATTATCACGACTGTTTCAGTTTTCGCACACGATTTGTTCTTTTAGGTATTGAATTTAGGTCTTCCAGTTCTTCAGTGTCGGGTATATACTGAGAATCACTTGTTTCATCTTCCCAAGATATTTGATTTGAATCTTCTGTTTTAATCGATTAATCATCATCTGTATTGTCATCTCCTTTTACCCCCACAATCAATTTTCAAACTTTTTTAGTTTTCGAACACGATTTGTTCTTCTAGGTATTGAATTGAGGTTTTCCAATTCTTCAGTTTCGGGTGTACACTGAGTATCATTTATTTCATCTTCCGAAGATGTTTGATTCGATTCTTCTATTTCAACCGATGAATCATCTCTGTATTGTAATCCTCTTTCACCCACACAATCAATTTTCAAATTTTCAGACTGTTTCAGTTTTCGAACATGATTGTTCTTCTACTTATTTAATTTAGGTCTTCCAGTTCTTCAGTTTCAGGTATATACTGAGGATAACTTGTTTCATCTTCCGAATATATTTGATTTGATTCTTCTGTTTCAACTGATTAATCATCATCTGCATTTTCATCTTCTTTCACCCACATTATCAATTTTCAAATTTTCAGACTGTTTCAGTATTCGAACCCGATTTGTTCTCTAGGTATTGAATTGAGGTCTTCCAATTCTTCAGTTTCGGTTATATACTGATAATCACTTGTTTCATTTTCCGAAGATATTTGATTTGATTCGTCTGTTTCAATCGAATAATCATCATCTGAATTGTCATTTCCTTTTACCACCATTATCAATTTTCAAAGTTTCAGAGTGTTTCAGTTTTAGAAGTAGAGTATTGAATTTAGGTCTTCCAATTCTTCAATTTTAGGTACATACTGAGGAAAACTTATTTCATCTTCCGAAGATATTTGATTTGATTCTTCTGTTTCAACCAATGAATCATCTCTGTATTGTAATCTTCTTTGACCTCCACTATCAATTTTCAATTTTTCAGAAGGTTTTAGATATCGAACACAATTTATTCTTCTAGGTTTTGAATTAAGGTCCTCCAGTTCTTCAGTTTCGGGTATAAACTGAGGAGAACTTGTTTCATCTTCCGAAAATATTTGATTTGATTCTTCTGTTCCAACTGATTAATCATCATCAGTATTGTATTCTTCTTTAACCCCTATTATCAATTTTGAAATTTTCAGACTGTTTCAGTTTTCGAACACGATTTGTTCTCTAGGTATTGAATTGAGGTCTTCCAGTTCTTCAGTTTGGGGTATATACTGAGGATCACTTGTTTCATCTTCCGAAGATATTTGATTAGATTCGTCTGTTTCAATCGATTAATCATCTCTGTATTGTAATCTTCTTTAACCCCTACAACCAATTTTCAAATTTTCAGACTGTTTCAGTTTTCGAACACGATTTGTTCTTCTGGGTTATTGAATTTAGGTCTTCCAGTTCTTCAGTTTAGGGTATATACTGAGGATCACTTGTTTCATCTTCCGAAGATATTTGATTTGATTCTTCTGTTTCAAATGATAAATCATCTCTGTATTGTAATCTTCTTTAACGCCCACAATCAATTTTCAAATTTTCAGACTGTTTCAGTTTTCGAACACGATTTGTTCTTCTAGGTATTGAACTCAGGTCTTCCAGTTTTTCACTTTCGGGTATATACTGAGGATCACTTGTTTCATCTTCCGTTGATATTTGATTTGTTTTTTCAGTTTCAACCGATAGATCATCTGTATTATTTTACCCCCACTGAAACTGTATTCCCCTCATCTTCAACTTCTTCGAGTGAATTTTATTACTTTTTCATAAGTACAGTTTACATTGTTATTGCAAAGTCTATACATATTGTTGATAATAACAATAGATATACATATATCTATTGTTATACATACATATACATATACATATACATACAGGGTGTCTACGCTAAACCGTTCGTTAAAAGTTTACGGGGTTGCCATTGTACTAAAAATTTCAAAAAAATCCTCGTGACACGGTTGAATCAGTTGTCCTCATGTGAAATATTTTCAAGTTTCTATCACTTCCGGTTCCACCGGAAGTAGCACCAACTTTCTTATTTTAAATGGAACACCGCATATATTATTATATTTTTGAATTCCTCGCTTAAATTGGAACATATTTTGTAAGAACGTATGTACACTTATCTCTTCTAGTTTTCAAGAAAAAAAATGTTTTCTAAAATTTTGACCTCTAAAAGGTAGCTTGAAATCTGTCTATAACTTCTCTTAGGAATAAGATAAAATTATGAATTACATTTCTAATTATAGATAGAGGATGCCTCTATGAGTGGCTCTTATTATCTTTTGATAATAAGTGTTCATAAAATGTCAATATCTAAGTGCCCTCTTAAATATCCTGTAATTCATTTTCTTTAAATGGAATGACACATTTTTTATTTCATAGCACGATAGGGAGAAAAATTTACTACAAATAAGTATAATACAACCATACTCCTAAAGCAAGTATTTTTTGAAATATTTCGAGGATTACTTTTTCGTCGCATTTCTGCAGGGTATAATTGTGCATGTCACAAGTGCACTTTAGTAGGCATGTGATATGCTTTTGTTTTATCGCCATTGTAATGCAACTGTCAAATAATTAAACTATTTAGAATAAAGTATTACAGAAATCAAAATCAACAAAATGAATCATTACACAAATCAACAAATTATCAATTTATTATTTTTACTTGGCAACTGTGATAGAATTGTTGTTCTGACATGTAGAGTATTCAATAAAACTTATCCACATTTGCCGCCGATGAATAAATCAATTCCCTGCTTAAATTGGAACATATTTTGTAAGAACGTATGTGTACATACGTGTACATACGTTACCAAGAAAAAAAATTTGTTCTAAAAGTTTGACCTCTAAAAGGTAGGAATAAGATAAAATTATGAGTTATATTTCTAATTGTACCTAGAGGATACCTCTATGAGTAAAATAATTGGAAACTGTCAATTTTGATAATAAGTGATAATTGTGCATGCTATGTTTTTTCAAAATTGTCTGTACTGAAGATTTATCAACGCCTAAATCCTCTTGAGCACAGCGGATAAATGCTTGTGGATTAACTTGAAAATAGGCCGGCCGACACTGTTTCTTGCACTTCCTCATTTTCCATAACTGGCTTTTGTCGATGTCTTATTGCATTCACTTGTCCAAATTAAACAACATTTGATTCCAATCTTCTAAATCTTGTTTCATTCATCGGCGGCAAATATGGATAAGTTTTATTGAATACTCTACATGTTAGAGCAACAATTTTATCGCAGTTGCCATGTATAAAAAATAAATTGATAATTTGTTGATTTGTGTAATGATTCATTTTGTTCATTTTGATTTCTGTAATACTTTATTCTAAATGTTTTTATTATTTGACAGTTTGCATTACAATGGCCACAAAACAAAAACATATCACAAGCCTACTAAAGTGCACTTGTGACTTGCAAAATTATATCCTGCAGAAATGCGACGAAAAAGTAATCCTCGAAATATTTCAAAAAATACTTGCTTTAGGAGTATGGATGTATTATACTTTTTTGTAGTAAATTTTTCTCCCTATCGTGCTATGCAATAAAAAATGGGCCATTCCATTAAAAAAAATGAATTACAGGATATTTAAGACGGCACTTAGATATTGACATTTTATGAATACTTATTATCAAAATTGACAGTTTCCAATTATGTCACTCATAGAGGCATCCTCTATCTATAATTAGAAATTTAATACATAATTTTATCTTATTCCTAAGACAAGTTATAGACAGATTTGAGGCTACCTTTTAGAGGTCAAAATTTTAGAAAACATTTTTTTTCTTGAAAACTAGAAGAGATAAGTGTACATACGTTCTTACAAAATATGTTCCAATTTAAGCGAGGAATTCAAAAATATAATAATATATGGGGTGTTCCATTTAAAATAAGAAAGTTGGTGCTACTTCCGGTGGAACCGGAAGTGATAGAAACTTGAAAATATTTCACATGAGGATAACTGATTCAACCGCGTGACGACGATTTTTTTGAAATTTTTAGGACAACGGCAACCCCGTAAACTTTTAACGAACGGTTTAGCGTAGACACCCTGTATACATATACATTCACATATGCATATACATATACATATATCTATTGTTAACTAATTTAGCATTGGCCATAAGTATGTTATATATGTTCACTATTGAGCAACAATTATTGTCAAATTTAATTGTTTTACAATTTTGTATTATTTGACTCGCTGATAGTAAAATGGTTGTAAGTCTTGGCACCCACAAGACGTTAATGATTCAAGTTCAAATCAATGTTTCTATTGCACCGTCAATGCAGACTATCAGTTCCAAAAAAATATATATAAAAAAATTAGACATACCTACATATATTTTTTTAACGAAATTTTAAATTTTTCAGTTTTTATTTTGAAGCTCTGCACCTAGTCTACACGCATCTGGATAAAAACCATTGGTTTCTTATTTGAAATTTTAAAGTTGACTGTTTAAAGTTAACAAACCTAGCAATTTCAAGATCATTTAAGGTTACGATAATATCACCTCTAAATAGATTTTTTCAAGCCACACAACGTTTGTTTGAAACATTTTTCACGAAACCGCCATCAATCCGAGACTTTCTGGTGTATCCATATTTTTTGAGATGGATACTCCCTGTATATTAAATTTTATCGGTTTTTACTTAAGTTATTATAATTTTGCCATTACACGAATATTTTGATTTCAACTAAAATTTTTGATATCTCAAAATTATCGTACAAAGTTAGTCAAGAGCAACGACTATGGAGTATGGAGTACGTTAGTTGCAGCTCTAACTTTTACATTTGTAATTTATAATCTGGAAATCGTGAATAGTCATATCGATGCTTATTTTATAGAATAATGCAAAACAGTATAAAATTTTAAAGATGTGAATTACATTATGCTTCGGTGGTATATTAAGAAATGTCCACAGTTGACTACTATTTCTACAGTCTAAAGTTTTAGAATTAATGCAATCTTGCAGATTTTTTTTTAAAGACTTTCTTAGTTTTGTAAAGACCTGCCACACAACTATTTTTTTTACAATAATATGACTTACGACACGTTGCCAAATACTAACCAATATGTATTATGCCTCCAAAAAAATGTTAAATCTTTATGAAAAACAATCGAACTAAAATAGTACAAACAATAAAAGCTTGAGTAACGTTTCTCTAGCAGTACTTACTTATGCATTGAAATTGTCATTTCATGGTTTATGTATTAATAAATTATTGAGTAGATAGACGGTAGTTGCCACAGCTCGCAAGCAAAGGCTTGAGTAACGTTTCTCCAGCAGTACTTACTTATACCTTAAAATTGTCATTTCATGGTTTATGCATTAATAAATTATTGAGTAGGTAGACGGTAGTTGCCACAGCTAGAGGTATAGTGGTAGTGCATGTGCCTCAAATACTACATGTGCCCCCGAAACGTATCGTGGCAATAAAGAGTTGACGAGCTACGTGACGGACGCAGACACCGCAAAATAGGACGCGCGTGAGACAAGCGCCGCCTCAAGACTGATCACGCGCGCATTGCACACTGACAATGCACAAGAGATAACTCGCTGGCATCTACCACTCTCTGTTATCTTATTTATATCGGAAAAACATCTTAGTTTACAAGTTTAGCAGACCATCAGATGAATATTATGAAGAGTGATTTATAACTGAGGACAAACATATTATGTCGTCTGTAAAATCGAATTGTTCCACATTGAATTGGTAAGTTAATTAGGATTGTAACCAATCTTAGCAGTAAAATATTTTACCAAATGTATCGTATTTTCATCAATGCCAGTATATTTACTAAAAAACCTCGAGACACTATAAAAAACTTTGCACAATATTATAGAAAGTAACCAACAAACAAAAAACTATATTCTCGTAAAAAGAGAACACAGAAAAGAGGTAGTAAACACTAAAGTAAGGAGAGGGCCAGAAATTGGAAGTGACCACTACCTAGTGGTAGCAACAATAAAAGAACCAATAATAAAAAGTGATGATAACAAAATGAAGAAAATCCAAGTTAAAAAGATCAAGGCTCACAGATTACAAGAAGAAGACGTAAGCAACGAATGCCAGGATCTGGTGGAGAATGAAATAGTACTCAAACAAAATACATACAGGGAAGATGACTTAGATGGAATGTGGGATGCATTCAAGAATATTATACTAACAGCTGCACATACAATATGTGGAAGCTACCAAATGACAAACACGAGAAGACAAACGGGATGGTGGACGAATGAGATAAAGGAGGAGATAAAAAACAAGAGGATAGCATGGAAAGAATATCTAGGAAAGAAAACTGCAGAAAGCTATGAAAAATACAACCACAGCAGATAAATGGTTAAACAATTAGTAATAGAAGCAAAAAAACAAAGTTGGAGAGAATTTGGAGACAAAATTAAGAAAAGTAGCAACGACAACATAAAACTGTTCTACAACATAATCAAACGGAACAGGACAAAAGGGACAAACGAGACGAGACATATAATGAACAAAAAAGGAGAAACAATAATAGATGACATAGAAAGGATGGAGAGATAGAAACAATACTTTCAGGAGTTACTTAACACGGAAGAGGAAGAAAAAGTGACAAATACGAACGAACAAGAACAAGATACAGAAAATGAAGAAGAACAACAGATAAGTATGGAATATTTGCCAGAAGTAATAAGAAAACAAAAAAAATGGAAAAGCAGCAGGAGTGGATAGAATAACAACAGAAATGATCAAGAAACTAGGCACACAAGGGAAATCAATGCTACTAAAAATCTACAACAAAGCATGGCAAGAAGAGTGTGTGCCAAAGGAGTGGCAGATAGCAATGATAGTACCCATATACAAGAACGGCGACAGAAAAGACTGTAACAATTACAGGGGAATTAATATAATAACTACAAATATGAAAATATATGAACAACTAATAAATAAAAAATTAAAACAAAGCACAGAAAGAACAATAATGGAATCACAGAGTAGATTAAGGGAAGGCAGAAGTATACAAGACCACATATTTATGATAAAACAAATACAGGAAAAGGTAATCTATGAAAATAAACAGATGAACATAAGATATGGTTTAAACGTTCGACAGGGTGCCTCGTGAAAAAGTATGGTCGATTTTAAAGAAAAGAAATCTGAATAACAAGATGATAAGGGTAATAAGAAGCATATACCTGAACAACCGGAATATAATAGTGGAAAGAAATCAACACGAATCCAGCGAGTTCACAACAAACAACGGATTAAGACTAGGTGGAGGACTAGGAAACAATTTTCTACAGCCGTACTTTTCAAAGGCCATATGAATTGTAACGTGTTAAGAGCCAAATACAGGCTCACGCGACTCTTGAATTAAAGTAGGACTGAGACACAACTTTGGTACCACGTGACCATAATCATTAAAAAAATTATCATTATGGTGGATGCGCCGGGTAACAAATTTTTCATTATGGTGGATGCGCCGGGTAGCAAATTTTTCATTGTGGTGGATGCGCCGGGTAGCAAATTTTTCATTATGGTGGATGCGCCGGGTAGCAAATTTTCATTATGGTGGATGCGCCGGGTAGCAAATTTTTCAATATGGTGGATGCGCCGGGTAGCAAATTTTCATTATGGTGGATGCGCCGGGCAGCAAATTTTTCAATATGGTGGATGCGCCGGGTAGCAAATTTTCATTATGGTGGATGCGCCGGGTAGCAAATTTTTCAATATGGTGGATGCGCCGGGTAGCAAATTTTCATTATGGTGGATGCGCCGGGTAGCAAATTTTCATTATGGTGGATGCGCCGGGAATTAATATAATAACTACAAATATGAACATATATGAACAACTAATAAATAAAAAATTAAAACAAAGCACAGAAAGAACAATAATGAAATCACAGAGTGGATTCAGGGAAGGCAGAAGTATACAGGACCACATATTTATGATAAAACAAATACATGAAAAGGCAAACTATGAAAATAAACAGATTTACATAGGACTCATAAATATATTGAAAGCGTTCGACAGGATGCCTCGTGAAAAATCATGTTCGATTTTAAAGATAAGAAGGAATATATCCTGAACATATGAAGACATCATAATACCAATTATATCAATTATACCAATAATACCAACTATACACAATTATACCAATCTACAAGAAAGGAGACAAAACAAGCCGAGAAAATTACAGGAAAATTACAACGAAGATCGAAATCACGTTATTATCTTTCTACACTGTGTATGAATAACAGATATTTATGTATCTATACGTATGTATAGATCCGTATGTATAGATACGTATGTATAGATACGTATGTATCTATACGTATGTATCTACGCATGCCTTGGAAATATTTCACAATAGTGAATATAAATTAAACAATAATATTGTACCTATACGTAACAATATATGTTAATCCGAGTTGCAAATAATTGTCAATATTGAATCAATCATATATTATTTCATTGGATGGTGCATTGTTATACAAAATCTCGTCGCAATTTAAAATAAACATGTTTCAAAATAGTTTAATATTATGCCAAGATATTTACTTTATACACCTGCCACAAAATGCATTTAATTTTCATCCGGGTTAAATAGAATACAGCGCAATATTAATAATATATACATATATATATATATATATATATATATATATATATATATATATATATATATATATATATATATATATATATATATAAATATAATATAATAATTTCATTTTATATTCGCTAGTTTTCAATAATAATATAACGCGATATTATATCGATATTATTACCCTTTAATAAAAAATTAAAATATGTAAAACAATTTTAACATTGCTGTGAATATTTTATACTTCGTTCATTGGATTTTTTTATATGCAGTAGCGACCATGTCGCATATTCTATAAATAATCTAATTTTAAATAAATGTGAGTGAAACTGAACAATATTCAATAGTAACGAACAATGTGAAGAAAAAAATTACGGAAAATATGATTATGCAGCACATTTTTAATACAGGGTGTTCTACGTTTGCTTAAAAGTTTTTGGGGTTCCTGATAAAATACAAATTTGAGGGAGGAAAGACCCCTTCTGGGGTCGATAGCCTTAATATAGATCGTTATATATATATATATATATATATATATATATATATATATATATATACAGGGTGTCTACGCTAAACCGTTCGTTTAAAGTTTACGGGGTTGCCGTTGTCCTAAAAATTTCAAAAAAATCGTCGTCACGCGGTTGAATCAGTTATCCTCATGTGAAATATTTTCAAGTTTCTATCACTTCCGGTTCCACCGGAAGTAGCACCAACTTCCTTATTTTAAATGGAACACCCCATATATTATTATATTTTTGTATTCCCCGCATAAATTGGAACATATTTTGTAAGAACGTATGTACACTCATCTCTTCTAGTTTTCAAGAAAAAAAATGTTTTCTAAAATTTTGACCTCTAAAAGGTAGCCTGAAATCTGTCTATAACTTCTCTTAGGAATAAGATAAAATTATGAATTAAATTTCTAATTATAGATAGAGGATGCCTCTATGAGTGACATAAATGGAAACTGTCAATTTTGATAATAAGTATTCATAAAATGTCAATATCTAAGTGCCCTCTTAAATATCCTGTAATTCTTTTTTTTTAAATGGAATGACTCATTTTTTATTGCATAGCACGATAGGGAGAAAAATTTACTACAAAAAAGTATAATACAACCATACTCCTAAAGCAAGTATTTTTTGAAATATTTCGAGGATTACTTTTTCGTCGCATTTCTGCAGGGTATAATTTTGCAAGTCACAAGTGCACTTTAGTAGGCGTGTGATATGTTTTTGTTTTGTCGCCATTGTAATGCAAACTGTCAAATAATAAAAACATTTAGAATAAAGTATTACAGAAATCAAAATGAACAAAATGAATCATTACACAAATCAACAAATTATCAATTTATTTTTTATACATGGCAACTGCGATAAAATTGTTGCTCTAACATGTAGAGTATTCAATAAAACTTATCCACATTTGCCGCCGATGAATAAAACAAGATTTAGAAGATTGGAATCAAATGTTGTTTAATTTGGACAAGTGAATGCAATAAGACATCGACAAAAGCCAGTTATGGAAAATGAGGAAGTGCAAGAAATAGTGTCGGCCGGCCTATTTTCAAGTTAATCCACAAGCATCTATCCGCTGTGCTCAAGAGGATTTAGGCGTTGATAAATCTTCAGTACAGACAATTTTGAAAAAACATGGCATGCACAATTATCACTTATTATCAAAATTGACAGTTTCCAATTATTTTACTCATAGAGGTATCCTCTAGGTACAATTAGAAATATAACTCATAATTTTATCTTATTCCTAAGAGAAGTTGTAGACATATTTCAGGCTACCTTTTAGAGGTCAAACTTTTAGAACAATTTTTTTTTCTTGGTAACGTATGTACACTTAACATACGTTCTTACAAAATATGTTCCAATTTAAGCAGGGAATTGATGTATTCATCGGCGACAAATGTGGATCAGTTTTATTGAATACTCTACATGTCAGAACAACAATTCTATCACAGTTGCCATGTAAAAATAATAAATTGATAATTTGTTGATTTGTGTAATGATTCATTTTGTTGATTTTGATTTCTGTAATACTTTATTCTAAATAGTTTAATTATTTCACAGTTGCATTACAATGGCGATAAAACAAAAGCATATCACATGCCTACTAAAGTGCACTTGTGACATGCACAATTATACCCTGCAGAAATGCGACGAAAAAGTAATCCTCGAAATATTTCAAAAAATACTTGCTTTAGGAGTATGGTTGCATTATACTTTTTTGTAGTAAATTTTCTCCCTATCGTGCAAAGCAATAAAAAATGGGTCATTCCATTTAAAAAAAATGAATTACAGGATATTTAAGAGGGCACTTAGATATTGACATTTTATGAACACTTATTATCAAAATTGACAGTTTCCAATTATGTCACTCATAGACGCATCCTCTATCTATAATTAGAAATTTAATTCATAATTTTATCTTATTCCTAAGAGAAGTTATAGACAGATTTCAGGCTACCTTTTAGAGGTCAAAATTTTAGAAAACATTTTTTTTCTTGAAAACTAGAAGAGATAAGTGTACATACGTTCTTACAAAATATGTTCCAATTTAAGCGAGGAATTCAAAAATATAATAATATATGGGGTATTCCATTTAAAATAAGAAAGTTGGTGCTACTTCCGGTGGAACCGGAAGTGATAGAAACCTGAAAATATTTCACATGAGGACAACTGATTCAACCGTGTAACGAGGATTTTTTTGAAATTTTTAGTACAATGGCAACCCCGCAAACTTTTAACGAACGGTTTAGCGTAGACACCCTGTATATATATATATATATATATATATATATATATATATATATATATATTCAAATTTGAAAAAATTCACACAAACATGGTTCGTCGTGATCCCCTAAAATAAAATACGCACATGTTTCTATCACTTCCGCTTCTACCGGAAGTAGCTATCAACTTTGTTATATTAAATATAACACCCTGTATATTTTTACATATTCAGAATGCTCGTTTGCTTCGTGTTTAATTCTGAACACATTTTATGAAGCACTTAACTTTAGTAGTTTTTGAGTAAAAACAATGTTTCCGAATTTTTTGCTTCAAGTAGACGATTTAAAATACACTGCGTTTCAAAAAAAATGTACCACCTAGAAGGAGTTGACGTAGAACTCTGAAATTATGTGAAAATAGTTAGTATGTGTTGAGAAACAATTGATTAAATTTTCATTGAAAAATAATAATATTTATTAAGAAAATAATTAATAATGTGTTGCATCTCCGCGCACTCTTATGCATTCAGCAACCCTTCTGGGCATGCTGGAAATCAAATGGTCCAATGCATCTTGAGGCAGCTCATCCCAGGCAATCTGAAGATGGTGTCTTAATTCATTTAAATTGTTGGGAGGATGCGCCTCAAGATGCATTGGACCATTTGATTTCCAGCATGCCCAGAAGGGTTGCTGAATGCATAAGAGTGCGCGGAGATGCAACACATTATTAATTATTTTCTTAATAAATATTATTATTTTTCGATGAAAATTTAATCAATTGTTTCTCAACACATACTAACTATTTTCACATAATTTCAGAGTTCTACGTCAACTCCTTCTAGGTGGTACATTTTTTTTGAAACGCAGTATATATTCATAATTTCTCTCATGAATGAGAGTCTTATTAATTTGTTGTACACAAGTATCCCCATATAGTAAGTCGAATTCTTATAGAGTGTTGTTTTATGTGTGGGCAGCGACAAATTGGAGGAGTGACGTGTTTGTATCGCAGTACTTATACTGCCATTTGTTTTAAATTTATATAATTTTTTGAACATGTGTATTGCCAAGTTATAAAGGTAAAGAGACTAATAGTAACCAAAGCTTTATCGGTAAGTGGGGCTTACTTCCATCAAATCAATGTCACCACAGTGTACTACAATCCTACTCTATTTAGGACACCCTGTATAATATGTATATATTTCAAGTTACATTTTATGTTATCATGTATTTATAGAGTATCTTGAGAATAAATATTTATTATTATTTGAATTTTTAAATTACAGATATCTGTTTGAAGTTTTAGTTCATCGTTTTTGTTGGCAAAGCTCTACGTTTTCTCCACTTTTTTTCTAAATTGGAGACTTCTTACTACTGTAAAAGTAGAAACAAATATGCCTGTAGCTAATTTAAAGTCGAACGAAGTTTTTCTGATTACAAATATATTACGAGCGATAGAAATCATTACCAAATAATGGAAAATTTATAGCAACTCTTAATTATATACTGTTTTCAGAAATATTAGTGTTTGATTTTATTTTGTTAATTAGTTTCTTTATCAAGGATATTTTTGTATTTTTTTCTTAAACTTACATTCAAAATCATTGATCATCATATCATCATATCATATCATATCATATCATATCATATCATCATATCTGAACATTTATTACATTTTTGAATAATAAAACTGTACAATACTGTATAAAATTTCAATATTTTTTTCTAACATATAAATGCTTTAATTTATATGCTTCGTTCAATGTATTACTCTTTATGGTATTTCAGTTAATGTTTTCCATGTAGGTAAGTTTATCAAAATATTCTGTAGTTCATTTTCTGATTTAAAGTAAGACATTAATCAGGATTATGTTCCTGTCATAGAACACTCATGTTACATTTTATTTGCTTTTTTTGCAAATTTTTCGTACCAGTACAAAAATATGTGCACATTCAAATGATGTATTACTTTGAGCAAAATCGCTTTCACATAACAATTCGTCGGTCGTTAAATAAATATGATACGGTGATATTTTTCGCAATTGTATTGTTTATAATCGAATTGTTATTGCATATTCATGCGTCGACATGTCTCCCTGAAGTGTTTTCTGAAAATGCATTTAACTATTATAACGTGAACGTGGCCGAAATCCAATATTAAAACTTCGATCTTCTGTCAGATGATAAGTGGACCGAATTAAACAGTCTGCTTCACTTGCGGCATTCTAATGCATTTTGTAGCAGTGCTGCATCCTGCGCCTCCAAAGCGGAATATTGCGGGGTTGCTTGGATAATTGGTCGTCGACAAGTGCTGAATAATTAATCCGTTCGTATTTCGACCTGGCCGAAGCGCTGAAATTTTATAATTGAATAATTCTGGCGGATAAATAATGCGCGCCCATTATTTATAAATATTCATTCCAGCCGGGAGGCGGCTGGTTGTGTGGCGGCTGCCGGTGGACTCCACATTCAGCCCCCAGGTTTGACGGACGTGTAATGATTGAGTTGCCTGTCATAAATAACATTCATATTCTGTCGACATATACGGGAGTTGGATTACCCAAAACCTCCAAAATCCCGCAGCCTGCTCCCGATAACCCCGTCTCCTGTGAGCGCTACAAATTATAATTTTGCATATTTATTGATGGGAGTATTTAGGGAATTGCCGTAAATTCGTCAATTTGGGATGAACACTCTTTATATTAACTGGCCAGTTAATTAATTGTCACAGTTGGTGCAGCTCTGCAGCATTACATTGCTTTAATGTCAGTGCAGGATTTACGTATAAGCTACACAAGCTATAGCCCACATTTTCACCACCTTTTTTTTTTCTATATCATGCAATGTTTGGAAATCTTCATTTTTGGCAAAAAACTTTGCCTAATTTTATTATATTTATATTATAAATAATATAATAATAATATTAATTTGAATATTTATGTTTCAATATCGATGGAAACAATGGTTCCTGATATTGGACGTAACGCTAACACATCTGTTAGCAAGGTTCACCACACTTATAAATTACGTCCTTGTACAGTGCATTCATCTTTATTACTTACAATATTAATTTGATTTTATTAATTCATTGGGTCAACCTAGTTCATAATTTACAACTGAATGATGCTGCAAAACGAATAATTTATTTTAAGCTTGCTTAATTATTATTACCTATTGCTTGTTCCAGATAATTTCTGATTTAACAGCCTACGAGCTCAAATCAGTTTTTTACATTTTTTGCAAATATTTCACAGTATAATCTTACTAAAAATTTAGACCGGTGAAAATTACTTAAGCTGCTCTTCAAGAGTACATAAAAAAATTATACAGAGCCATTTAATAAAAATTGTCGGTGACGTCACTACAAATAAATGAAGGTATTAAAAAATCATTTTTTGTAGCTAATAAAACTTTAAATGGGCAGAATAAAATATATGGTTTGTTGATGATTAAATATCAAATGAAGCCGCTACAGTCTTGGGCGCTCTTTATCGAACACAGTGTATATATATTTATATACAAAATTTATAAGAAAATTGACACTGCTAACGATTTTGTTGAATTTGATTCAATCGTTTATTTGTTCGCTTCAGATCCGAAGCAGATGAATACAGTATAAAAAAAAATAAATATTGAAATTTTAACACACAAATTTCTACATTGTTATAGTCAAGGACAATTATGTTTGTTTATACAAGATGGATACTATTTTGATATGTCTTTGATGAACTGATTGTTGAATTGAAAGTTGAATTTTCTTGAATGTTAAGGTCAATGTACGATCGTGGATTATCTTTGATTATGGTTCAGTTTTTAAGGATTTCATTGTATTAATAATCGTATTCAAGGTAACTGAACCATAGCCAAGGATGATCCACTATCGTACAACTGGGCATAAGTA
Organism: Othius punctulatus; assembly: GCA_951805005.1. NCBI lineage: Eukaryota > Metazoa > Arthropoda > Insecta > Coleoptera > Staphylinidae > Othius > Othius punctulatus. The sequence goes on along the minus strand of OX638138.1, from coordinate 126,906,243 downwards.
TATTAAAAGGTAAAAATTTAATTTTATGGAATTTTCTAAATTATTTGCGGAATTCTCACTTGTTTATGAAAATTTCAAAACTAGGCGTAGATTTGGTTATTAATGATATTCTGTGCTGTTGCAACTAGTTTTCTTCCTGGAACGAATTATCAATTGCACAAATTTTATTAAAAAAAAACTTATATTTACATGTTACTAATTACACAATGATCTAGAAAAACAGTAATCTAAACAGTATCTAAGAAAAACAGTGCTTGCACAAAAATTAATAGACATATGACATACATGCTTAAATGTTTTCTGTGCTTTTAAACTTTGCAGAATTCAGGAAAATCGTTCAATAATATAATGCCGTACATATTCCAGAATATATGGAAAAAATAACAAGAATTTTTTCTTTCGTGATCTGGTAAAATTTCATAAATAACCATGACAGTTCTGGAAAAGTCATGAAAAGATTTACATAACCTAACCTAACCTAACCTTACCTAACCTAAAATAAATATCAAAGCATAATCGTCGATACTGGGTAGGCCATTTTAATCAAACCACGCAAATTACTCTGAAGATACATTAGATAGAAAATATTTGGCCCTAACAAAAGTTGTTTAGCTACAACGGGAACATCCGATGATGACTTTTAACTTGACCTTGTAGTTGACTTTCAAGGTCATTTTAAAGATAACTTGGTACGTGATAACCTTACTTTTCTGTTTTTTTTTTAAATTGGTCATCATATTGAAATTTTAGTTCAAATAATCGAAACTATTAAAATATGAAATATTTGACAGAAATAAATGAAAATTTGACAGTAATCATTGAAATGTTGATAGAATAATGAAATATAAACATAAATTCAGTTAATTGTATAAAGGTTGTTTTAATACCTATTGTTTTAACTGCTTGATCCCAAATTAGCCATATACAAAACTGAAACTTTTTTTAGGTATCCTCGACAAGTGATAGTAATCATTAAAAATTTATTTGATTGACATAATTGAAATTTAAACAGATATTACAAAATAATAGAAACACAAGTAATTGAAATATGACACCAACCATTGACATTTTATCAGAATAAATTAAAGTCTGGCAGTAATACTATTTAGTATTTAATTATATTAAACATGACAGAAATTTAATATTTAGTCTTAATACAATAGCTATTTATGGTATAACTGAATGAAGCGTGAAGTGTCATATTGTCAGGTGACAACGAAACTTTCAAGGATAGTGCGAATTTACCTATTTTTTTTACTTTATTCACATTGCCAATGGTTATAGTGAATAAAATGAAAAAGTAAACATTTTATTCATCTATTCGATTAAAAGTGTAGTTTTAACGATGAGATTCAATATACATAATGAGCATTCTAATAATGCCAATTGGAAACAATATGTTATTTCATTTTTGTGGGAGATACTGTTTGATTAAGGCAATTAGCCATAGCAGTCGAAAACGACCAACATTTTGTTTTGATGTAATTTTTGATATTATATTTAATATAACTAAATTTCTATCCATCTTTCAACTGTCAAATTTTCAATGGTTACTCTCAAATTTTAATTTATTTATTATATCAAAAATTTAATAAAGATGATATTAATCAATGCTTTCAGTCAACATTTCAATTATTTGTATTAAAATTGCACAAAACTTACAACAAATCTTCACAAGTTGTACAAAATGTAACCAAAGTAAAAAACTAAACTTCTAAACTCAGAAACAAAATATAACGAAATTTCCGTACAAATAATTGAAATTGTTGCAGAAATAATTGAAATATAGACATTTGTGAAATATGACAAGAATAATTGAAATTTTACAATAACTATTGAAATTTCGATAGAAATAATGGAAATTTTATGATGAATTTTTGCATTTTTTATAGAATTTAAAAAATATACTATATAATTCAATTTAGTAAATTATAATTTAAAGTGTGCCAATAGTTGTTGGAATTAAATATCTGTCCATCTTGCAACTGTCAAAATTTCAATGGTTACTCTCAAATTTTAATTAATTTAAATTTAATTTTAATTTTAATTTAAATTATTATATCGAATATTTAATAAACATGTAATTTATCAATGATTTCAGTCAACATTTTAATGATTTGTACTAAAATTGCACAAAACTTACAACAAATCTTTACAAGTTGTACAAAATGTAACCAAAGTAAAAAATTAAAGCTCTAATTTCAAAAACAACAAATAATGAAATTTCCGTATAAATAATTGAAATTACTGCAGAAATCATTGAAGTATAGACTTTTGTCATTAAAATATGACAAGAGTAATTGAAATATGACAATAACTATTGACATTTCGATAGAAATAATTGTAATTTTATGATGAATCTTGGCATTTATTACAGAACTAAAAAATATGCTGCATAATTCAATTTTGTTAGAAATAATTAAAAATTTGCCATTAATTGTTGGAAATATGCCAGTAATTATTGAGTTTTTAAGACGAATCATTGAAAATTTGTCAAAATGAGTAAAATTTTGACAGTAATTAATGAAAATATAACACTAATAATTGAAATTTGATAATGACATTTGAAATTTGATAATAACAATTGAAATTTGACAATAACAATTGAAATTTCAACAGGAATAATTGAAAATTTGGTACACTGCTATAAGTAATTGTAATATCCACAGTAGTTATTAAAGCTATAACAGTATTAATTGAAATTTGATACTAAAACTTTGAATTCAAAAACAAAAAGTAATAAAATTTCCGTACAAATTATTGAAATTGTTGCAGAAATCATTGATATATAGACATTTGGCGTTGAAATATGACAACAATAATTGAAATTTGACAATAACTATTGAAATTTCGTTAGAAATAATCGAAATTTCATGATGAATCTTTGCATTTATTACAGAATTTAAAAAATATGCTGCATAATTCAATTTTGTAAGAAATTATTGAAAATGTGCCTGTAATTGTTGGAAATATAAATAAGGATTGTCAGTAATCATTGAATTTTTTAGAGCAATCATTGAAAATTTGCCAAAATGAGTGAAATTTTGACAGTAATTAATAAAAATATAACGGTAATAATTGAAATTTGACAATAAAAATTGAAATTCAAACAAAATCATTGAATTTTTTAGAGCAATCATTGAAAATTTGCCAAAATGAGTGAAATTTTGACAGTAATTAATAAAAATATAACGGTAATAATTGAAATTTGACAATAAAAATTGAAATTCAAACAAAATCATTGAATTTTTTAGAGCAATCATTGAAAATTTGCCAAAATGAGTGAAATTTTGACAGTAATTAATAAAAATATAACGGTAATATTTGAAATTTGACAATAAAAATTGAAATTTCAACAAAATCATTGATTTTTTTGGAGCAATCTTGAAAATTTGCCAAAATGATTGAAATTTTGACGGTATTTAAAAAAATATATAACAGTAATAATTGAAATTTGTACAATAACAATTGAAATTTCAATAGAAATAGTTGAAAATTTGGTATACTGTTATAAATAATTGAAATATTTACTGATAATTTGATTGGTGGTGGCGTCTACTTCGTAATACATTTTATTAATTATAAATAAAACAAAATACTTACTTTGTTATTATCACATTAAATTATTGATTGATTTGTTAACAGTTTCGACTCCTTAAGTAATCATTTTCAAACCTCATTATTTATAATGAAATATTCACAGTAATTATTAAAAAAATAACAGTATTAATTGAAATTTGATATTAACCACGAAGATTTCGACAGAAAAAAAATTGTGGTTTGGAAATTTTGATCGGAACTTAGTAGTTATGAAATTACAGTAGTGATATTGCTGAAGCGATGTATTTACGAACAGTTCAAGATCGGAACTGATAATCAGTATTTATGAAAATTATAGGGAAACCCGTCAATAGCACAGTTTATACGTACCAGTACAAATATCTGACGATCATACATGTACAAAAATGGCATAAGCATGAATAAACTCATTAATATTATTATTATTAATTATATCTGTTAAATTTGCAATGATTACTATCAATAATAAAAAAAGTACAGCTGCGTATAAATTTCAATACCTTACATAAGAAAATTAGCGAGAAAAAATTTAAAGAAAAGATTACTGAAATACTAATTAAAAGCTCCAGGTGTTCAGTTTCAAAGCAAACCAAACGATATTTCCGGCTACTAATATAATAATGCCCTATTTGGCAACCATTTGACAATAATAACAATAAAAGATAAACTATTTTTGAAATGTAATTAAAAAGAAAATAGGTTAAATTAATTTATCTGAAGCTTTAAGTTAGTAGTAAACTTTTCCATTTTACAAACAGTTATTTCCCCTAGTTGGTTCATTGATCGTATATTTTTATATCTGTATAAGATAAGGAACTTACATTGCAATACAGCATAGTTCTCCATTGAAATGAAATGCATATTAAAATAGCTGCGTATTATCACGTCCAAAAAACCAAAATCTCATGACATTGAGCTCACAAAACTGAAATTCTTTCCCCATTTAATCGTCCTTGTATCTCCGATAGTTTCCTAGATCAATGACAATAATGACTATTTATTACATTATAGTTAAAAAATTGCAAAAATTCTAATGTCCGCTGCATTTTTCCTACACAGATAAAACCTGCCTTCAGGTAGAGTAACGTAACCTACATAGAAAATATTGTTTTAATATCTATGTGTTTTGTTGAGAGTACAAGCAACTATATTAGTGCCTATGATTAGTGTCTATTCAGTGCCTTTTCAAAGGGAAATGATGATTAATCATTGGGGCAGTTCAATGTTTAATTAGCATAATACTAATATGATGCTTCTCTTGGTGCATGTGCTGTGTTGTTGATTATTATTATTTAATTGTTAGACGTTTTGGCATAAAATAATCATAATTGCGCTATTGTGCGGTACTCGTATGAAGCGCTGGATTTGCTTAGGATCTTATTGAGATGTATTGTGAACTGTTGAAGTGCTTATTGCGAGTTAATTATGTAATTGTAGCAGACAATTCCGCGCTCCGCTTTGACTAGAACAATACGGGGGTAGCCAAACTTTAGCAGTCAAAGTGCGTTATTAATTACACAACTACATTAACTGAATTACGTTTCGAGATTTCGCGGCAAATCGTCTGACAAACGGCCAATTTCATGAAGTCATAAAGCCTCCAGATCCGGGTTTTATGGCTGAATTTTATTGCTAAATAAATTTGTTTTTATTTCAGGTGGTGGGCTCGGGGGCGCTAATCCGCTACCCCCCGATACAGCACCGGCACGGCCTAGTGACGACGACACTGGGTCTCAGGTTCGTCCTCAGCAGCCGCCACTTCCTGGGGGGCTCAATGAGGGTGAAGTGCGTGGCATCCGTGTCGCCGGTGCTGTGGCGGGGAGACAGGGAGTCTGTAGTGCAGAGTCTCCCCATTCAGGATATGCGAGAGGCGCTACTACTTGGTGAGTGGACGACCCTTATGCATGGTTCGTATTTCATCACGCATTTATCATATAGAGTGAAGAGCGAAAAAAAAAGAGAGAAAGCATGCCCAGCCGCCCCCCAATTCCAGCAATTCCCGTTTGTCGAAATCTCGACCCTCTCGTTCATTAAACGCCGCATAATTATTTCGCTGTTTCCTGCGGTTATTGCCAGAGGCCGGAGATTTTTTTCCCCGTCTCCAAAGCCATTTGAAATATTATGTGTAATCGTGTAACCTATATTTCCATTCAGATTTATTTCCCCCGATACTGGAGCTCCGCACAATCCCATTCTCTGCACAAAGAAATATATCAAAGCGCGTAATGTGTACATTCTATTAACCATGCCGTTACACCAGACTCGTTTAGCAGAGCTGAATATTGCTAAAATGGTCCATGCGCCGGGCATACCGTTTAATAATTTTTCTTTTAAAGCTGTGTAAGCTGTAATGCAAATGTATTTGGAACTTAACATCACGGAAACTATTAGTGTTATATGTGGGTGAACTAAATTTGCCAATAATCCATTAGAATAATTTAGGCGTGGTACGTGGGAACATATATTCTCCAACACCCCAAATAAAAATTTAATCAATAACACTGAGATTAACATAATGATTGAGAATTAATATGCTACAAAAAAATCTGAATAATGATTAACATAATGAGAAACAATGATTGAGAATTATTTATGCTACCGAAATAATCTTGCCCGTGATGCGTACATATTTTTTTTTAAATAGCGTGAATTATGTTACTTGTAGTAACTGTCACAAATTATACTATTTGTAAACATTGTGCATGCATTGCACATGCATTGTGAAATCGATTATAATATATTCATAATTAAATTATAAACTCCATTTTTTAATCGACAAAATTCATCGAGTAGTTGTTTTGAATTATAATGAGTAGTTTACTGTAACTAATGACACTGTAATTGTAACTGTAATTACAATTACATAACGAATAGTAATGATTGATTAGTTTAAACGAATAATACGATAATTCCAATATTATAAATGCACATATTAATATTTAGAAAATATATATTTAATAGGTTTATAAAACCTCATTGGTTTGTAGTAAGTAACTATATAGAATGTCTAAGTCAGGAGATCACGAAATTATCTGACTGGCAGTATGTGTTAGTTCATTTAGCGTTATCCAGGGTGCACCACGAGGAGGCGAACTAACTTTACACCCCATTATTATTATTATTATTAATATAATTATTATTATTATTATTATTATAATTATTTTTATTATTATTATCTACACGGTGTTTCAAAGCCATCTGAAAATATTTGATAAAATAGAAAATAATCTTATATGCAAATGTTTTAAAGAACCGATAGGGCATGCTGAACGTTTTTGTATTTTTTTAATATTTCTTTAAATAAGGGAGTAACGACGCTTTTTCGAAAATCGAATGAACGCAAATAACTATGAACTTAGGCTCCAATTCAAAAATTTTAACTACGAAAAGTTGTTTGTTTCAATGAGTTCTAACTGCCATTTTCGGGTGTTACAACTTAGTACTAACACCCTGTATACCTGACTCTTTCGTAATAGCTGACTACCTCCGTTTCGGAGAGGGTTTATGATCAGCCAGAGTCGGTACTTAACCCCTCCGCAAGAAGCCCTGGCGCGCTGTCGCCCGGGAAAGTGTTAAAGACCAAAGGGCCTCTTTGAAAGCAGAAAACGCACATTGCATTAGTTCCCGCATCAGCCAGAAAGATGCACCAACAACCGAACACTAATAATAATACCAACAACAACAGTATGGAGTACCTCCTACGTGTACGCAACCCTTGAAGGATGCCCAAGTATACAAACACATGCGCATTCTTCACCTTTGCAGGGCCAATGAAACCCGCGCATTCTACTCACCAGTGTTGACCCTTCTATCTTAATACTTTCCCAACGGCAGCACTGTATATACCTGACCCTATCGTAGAAGCTGACTACCTCCGTTTCAGAGAGGGTTTATGATCAGCCAAAGTCGGTACTTAACCCCTCCGCAAGAAGCCCTGGCGCGCTGCCGCCCGGGAAAGTGTTAAAGACCAAAGGGCCTCTTTGAAAGCAGCAAACGCACCTTGCATTAGTTCCCGCATCAGCCAGAATGATGCATCAACAACCGAACACTAATAATAATACCAACAACAACAGTATGGAGTACCTCCTACGTGTACGCAACCCTTGAAGGATGCCCAAGTGTACAAACACATGCGCATTCTTCACCTTTGCAGGGCCAATGAAACCCGCGCATTCTACTCACCAGTGTTGACCCTTCGATCTTAATACTTTCCCAAAGGCAGCACTGTATATACCTGACCCTATCGTAGAAGCTGACTACCTCCGTTTCAGAGAGGGTTTATGATCAGCCAGAGTCGGTACTTAACCCCTCCGCAAGAAGCCCTGGCGCGCTGCCGCCCGGGAAAGTGTTAAAGACCAAAGGGCCTCTTTGAAAGCAGAAAACGCACATTGCATTAGTTCCCGCATCAGCCAGAAAGATGCACCAACAACCGAACACTAATAATAATACCAACAACAACAGTATGGAGTACCTCCTACGTGTACGCAACCCTTGAAGGATGCCCAAGTATACAAACACATGCGCATTCTTCACCTTTGCAGGGCCAATAAAACCCGCGCATTCTACTCACCAGTGTTGACCCTTCGATCTTAATACTTTCCCAACGGCAGCACTGTATATACCTGACCCTATCGTAGAAGCTGACTACCTCCGTTTCAGAGAGGGTTTATGATCAGCCAAAGTCGGTACTTAACCCCTCCGCAAGAAGCCCTGGCGCGCTGCCGCCCGGGAAAGTGTTAAAGACCAAAGGGCCTCTTTGAAAGCAGCAAACGCACCTTGCATTAGTTCCCGCATCAGCCAGAATGATGCATCAAGAACCAAACACTAATAATAATACCGACAACAACAGTATGGAGTACCACCTACGTGTACGCAACCCTTGAAGGATGCCCAAGTATACAAACACATGCGCATTCTTCACCTTTGCAGGGCCAATGAAACCCGCGCATTCTACTCACCAGTGTTGACCCATCGATCTTAATACTTTCCCAACGGCAGCACTGTATATACCTGACCCTATCGTAGAAGCTGACTACCTCCGTTTCAGAGAGGGTTTATGATCAGCCAGAGTCGGTACTTAACCCCTCCGCAAGAAGCCCTGGCGCGCTGTCGCCCGGGAAAGTGTTAAAGACCAAAGGGCCTCTTTGAAAGCAGAAAACGCACCTTGCATTAGTTCCCACATCAGCCAGAATGATGCATCAATAACCGAACACTAATAATAATACCAACAACAACAGTATGGAGTACCACCAACGTGTACGCAACCCTTGAAGGATGCCCAAGTATACAAACACATGCGCATTCTTGACCTTTGCAGGTGCAAATGAAACCCGCGCATTCTACTCACCAGTGTTGACCCATCGATCTTAATACTTTCCCAACGGCAGCACTGTATATACCTGACCCTATCGTAGAAGCTGACTACCTCCGTTTCAGAGAGGGTTTATGATCAGCCAGAGTCGGTACTTAACCCCTCCGCAAGAAGCCCTGGCGCGCTGTCGCCCGGGAAAGTGTTAAAGACCAAAGGGCCTCTTTGAAAGCAGAAAACGCACCTTGCATTAGTTCCCACATCAGCCAGAATGATGCATCAATAACCGAACACTAATAATAATACCAACAACAACAGTATGGAGTACCTCCTACGTGTACGCAACCCTTGAAGGATGCCCAAGTATACAAACACATGCGCATTCTTCACCTTTGCAGGGCCAATAAAACCCGCGCATTCTACTCACCAGTGTTGACCCTTCGATCTTAATACTTTCCCAACGGCAGCACTGTATATACCTGACCCTATCGTAGAAGCTGACTACCTCCGTTTCAGAGAGGGTTTATGATCAGCCAAAGTCGGTACTTAACCCCTCCGCAAGAAGCCCTGGCGCGCTGCCGCCCGGGAAAGTGTTAAAGACCAAAGGGCCTCTTTGAAAGCAGAAAACGCACCTTGCATTAGTTCCCGCATCAGCCAGAATGATGCATCAAGAACCAAACACTAATAATAATACCGACAACAACAGTATGGAGTACCACCTACGTGTACGCAACCCTTGAAGGATGCCCAAGTATACAAACACATGCGCATTCTTCACCTTTGCAGGGCCAATAAAACCCGCGCATTCTACTCACCAGTGTTGACCCTTCGATCTTAATACTTTCCCAACGGCAGCACTGTATATACCTGACCCTATCGTAGAAGCTGACTACCTCCGTTTCAGAGAGGGTTTATGATCAGCCAAAGTCGGTACTTAACCCCTCCGCAAGAAGCCCTGGCGCGCTGCCGCCCGGGAAAGTGTTAAAGACCAAAGGGCCTCTTTGAAAGCAGAAAACGCACCTTGCATTAGTTCCCGCATCAGCCAGAATGATGCATCAGGAACCAAACACTAATAATAATACCGACAACAACAGTATGGAGTACCACCTACGTGTACGCAACCCTTGAAGGATGCCCAAGTATACAAACACATGCGCATTCTTCACCTTTGCAGGGCCAATGAAACCCGCGCATTCTACTCACCAGTGTTGACCCATCGATCTTAATACTTTCCCAACGGCAGCACTGTATATACCTGACCCTATCGTAGAAGCTGACTACCTCCGTTTCAGAGAGGGTTTATGATCAGCCAGAGTCGGTACTTAACCCCTCCGCAAGAAGCCCTGGCGCGCTGTCGCCCGGGAAAGTGTTAAAGACCAAAGGGCCTCTTTGAAAGCAGAAAACGCACCTTGCATTAGTTCCCACATCAGCCAGAATGATGCATCAATAACCGAACACTAATAATAATACCAACAACAACAGTATGGAGTACCACCAACGTGTACGCAACCCTTGAAGGATGCCCAAGTATACAAACACATGCGCATTCTTGACCTTTGCAGGTGCAAATGAAACCCGCGCATTCTACTCACCAGTGTTGACCCATCGATCTTAATACTTTCCCAACGGCAGCACTGTATATACCTGACCCTATCGTAGAAGCTGACTACCTCCGTTTCAGAGAGGGTTTATGATCAGCCAGAGTCGGTACTTAACCCCTCCGCAAGAAGCCCCGGCGCGCTGTCGCCCGGGAAAATGTTAAAGACCAAAGGGCCTCTTTGAAAGCAGAAAACGCACCTTGCATTAGTTCCCGCATCAGCCAGAATGATGCATCAACAACCGAACACTAATAATAATACCAACAACAACAGTATGGAGTACCTCCTACGTGTACAAAACCCTTGAAGGATGCCCAAGTATACAAACACATGCGCATTCTTCACCTTTGCAGGGCCAATGAAACCCGCGCATTCTACTCACCAGTGTTGACCCATCGATCTTAATACTTTCCCAACGGCAGCACTGTATATACCTGACCCTATCGTAGAAGCTGACTACCTCCGTTTCAGAGAGGGTTTATGATCAGCCAGAGTCGGTACTTAACCCCTCCGCAAGAAGCCCTGGCGCGCTGCCGCCCGGGAAAGTGTTAAAGACCATAGGGCCTCTTTGAAAGCAGAAAACGCACCTTGCATTAGTTCCCACATCAGCCAGAATGATGCATCAACAACCGAACACTAATAATAATACCAACAACAACAGTATGGAGTACCTCCTACGTGTACGCAACCCTTGAAGGATGCCCAAGTATACAAACACATGCGCATTCTTCACCTTTGCAGGGCCAATGAAACCCGCGCATTCTACTCACCAGTGTTGACCCATCGATCTTAATACTTTCCCAACGGCAGCACTGTATATACCTGACCCTATCGTAGAAGCTGACTACCTCCGTTTCAGAGAGGGTTTATGATCAGCCAGAGTCGGTACTTAACCCCTCCGCAAGAAGCCCCGGCGCGCTGTCGCCCGGGAAAATGTTAAAGACCAAAGGGCCTCTTTGAAAGCAGAAAACGCACCTTGCATTAGTTCCCGCATCAGCCAGAATGATGCATCAACAACCGAACACTAATAATAATACCAACAACAACAGTATGGAGTACCTCCTACGTGTACAAAACCCTTGAAGGATGCCCAAGTATACAAACACATGCGCATTCTTCACCTTTGCAGGGCCAATGAAACCCGCGCATTCTACTCACCAGTGTTGACCCATCGATCTTAATACTTTCCCAACGGCAGCACTGTATATACCTGACCCTATCGTAGAAGCTGACTACCTCCGTTTCAGAGAGGGTTTATGATCAGCCAGAGTCGGTACTTAACCCCTCCGCAAGAAGCCCTGGCGCGCTGCCGCCCGGGAAAGTGTTAAAGACCATAGGGCCTCTTTGAAAGCAGAAAACGCACCTTGCATTAGTTCCCGCATCAGCCAGAATGATGCATCAACAACCGAACACTAATAATAATACCAACAACAACAGTATGGAGTACCTCCTACGTGTACGCAACCCTTGAAGGATGCCCAAGTATACAAACACATGCGCATTCTTCACCTTTGCAGGGCCAATGAAACCCGCGCATTCTACTCACCAGTGTTGACCCATCGATCTTAATACTTTCCCAACGGCAGCACTGTATATACCTGACCCTATCGTAGAAGCTGACTACCTCCGTTTCAGAGAGGGTTTATGATCAGCCAGAGTCGGTACTTAACCCCTCCGCAAGAAGCCCCGGCGCGCTGTCGCCCGGGAAAATGTTAAAGACCAAAGGGCCTCTTTGAAAGCAGAAAACGCACCTTGCATTAGTTCCCGCATCAGCCAGAATGATGCATCAACAACCGAACACTAATAATAATACCAACAACAACAGTATGGAGTACCTCCTACGTGTACAAAACCCTTGAAGGATGCCCAAGTATACAAACACATGCGCATTCTTCACCTTTGCAGGGCCAATGAAACCCGCGCATTCTACTCACCAGTGTTGACCCATCGATCTTAATACTTTCCCAACGGCAGCACTGTATATACCTGACCCTATCGTAGAAGCTGACTACCTCCGTTTCAGAGAGGGTTTATGATCAGCCAGAGTCGGTACTTAACCCCTCCGCAAGAAGCCTTGGCGCGCTGCCGCCCGGGAAAGTGTTAAAGACCATAGGGCCTCTTTGAAAGCAGAAAACGCACCTTGCATTAGTTCCCACATCAGCCAGAATGATGCATCAACAACCGAACACTAATAATAATACCAACAACAACAGTATGGAGTACCTCCTACGTGTACGCAACCCTTGAAGGATGCCCAAGTATACAAACACATGCGCATTCTTCACCTTTGCAGGGCCAATGAAACCCGCGCATTCTACTCACCAGTGTTGACCCATCGATCTTAATACTTTCCCAACGGCAGCACTGTATATACCTGACCCTATCGTAGAAGCTGACTACCTCCGTTTCAGAGAGGGTTTATGATCAGCCAGAGTCGGTACTTAACCCCTCCGCAAGAAGCCCTGGCGCGCTGCCGCCCGGGAAAGTGTTAAAGACCATAGGGCCTCTTTGAAAGCAGAAAACGCACCTTGCATTAGTTCCCACATCAGCCAGAATGATGCATCAATAACCGAACACTAATAATAATACCAACAACAACAGTATGGAGTACCACCAACGTGTACGCAACACTTGAAGGATGCCCAAGTATACAAACACATGCGCATTCTTGACCTTTGCAGGTGCAAATGAAACCCGCGCATTCTACTCACCAGTGTTGACCCATCGATCTTAATACTTTCCCAACGGCAGCACTGTATATACCTGACCCTATCGTAGAAGCTGACTACCTCCGTTTCAGAGAGGGTTTATGATCAGCCAGAGTCGGTACTTAACCCCTCCGCAAGAAGCCCTGGCGCGCTGTCGCCCGGGAAAGTGTTAAAGACCAAAGGGCCTCTTTGAAAGCAGAAAACGCACCTTGCATTAGTTCCCGCATCAGCCAGAATGATGCATCAACAACCGAACACTAATAATAATACCAACAACAACAGTATGGAGTACCTCCTACGTGTACGCAACCCTTGAAGGATGCCCAAGTATACAAACACATGCGCATTCTTCACCTTTGCAGGGCCAATGAAACCCGCGCATTCTACTCACCAGTGTTGACCCATCGATCTTAATACTTTCCCAACGGCAGCACTGTATATACCTGACCCTATCGTAGAAGCTGACTACCTCCGTTTCAGAGAGGGTTTATGATCAGCCAGAGTCGGTACTTAACCCCTACGCAAGAAGCCCTGGCGCGCTGCCGCCCGGGAAAGTGTTAAAGACCAAAGGGCCTCTTTGAAAGCAGAAAACGCACCTTGCATTAGTTCCCGCATCAGCCAGAATGATGCATCAAAAACCGAACACTAATAATAATACCAACAACAACAGTATGGAGTACCTCCTGCGTGTACGCAACCCTTGAAGGATGCCCAAGTATATAAACACATGCGCATTCTTCACCTTTGCAGGGCCAATGAAACCCGCGCATTCTACTCACCAGTGTTGACCCATCGATCTTAATACTTTCCCAACGGCAGCACTGTATATACCTGACCCTATCGTAGAAGCTGACTACCTCCGTTTCAGAGAGGGTTTATGATCAGCCAGAGTCGGTACTTAACCCCTCCGCAAGAAGCCCTGGCGCGCTGTCGCCCGGGAAAGTGTTAAAGACCAAAGGGCCTTTTTAAAAGCAGAAAACGCACCTTGCATTAGTTCCCACATCAGCCAGAATGATGCATCAATAACCGAACACTAATAATAATACCAACAACAACAGTATGGAGTACCACCAACTTGTACGCAACCCTTGAAGGATGCTCAAGTATACAAACACATTCGCATTCTTGACCTTTGCAGGTGCAAATGAAACCCGCGCATTCTACTCACCAGTGTTGACCCATCGATCTTAATACTTTCCCAACGGCAGCACTGTATATACCTGACCCTATCGTAGAAGCTGACTACCTCCGTTTCAGAGAGGGTTTATGATCAGCCAGAGTCGGTACTTAACCCCTCCGCAAGAAGCCCTGGCGCGCTGCCGCCCGGGAAAGTGTTAAAGACCAAAGGGCCTCTTTGAAAGCAGAAAACGCACCTTGCATTAGTTCCCGCATCAGCCAGAATGATGCATCAAAAACCGAACACTAATAATAATACCAACAACAAAAGTATGGAGTACTTCCTACGTCTACGCAACCCTCAAAGGACGGCCCAGGTACATGGACACATTCGCCTTTTTGACCTTGAGCAGAACACGCACCTCGCATTAGTTCCCGCATCAGCCAGAATGATGCATCAAAAACCGAACACTAATAATAATACCAACAACAACAGTATGGAGTACCTCCTACGTGTACGCAACCCTTGAAGGATGCCCAAGTATACAAACACATGCGCATTCTTGACCTTTGCAGGTGCAAATGAAACCCGCGCATTCTACTGACCAGTGTTGACCCATCGATCTTAATACTTTCCCAACGGCAGCACTGTATATACCTGACCCTATCGTAGAAGCTAACTACCTCCGTTTCAGAGAGGGTTTATGATCAGCCAGAGTCGGTACTTAACCCCTCCGCAAGAAGCCCTGGCGGCAGGCGCCCTGCCGCCCGGGAAAGTGTTAAAGACCAAAGGGCCTCTTTGAAAGCAGAAAACGCACCTTGCATTAGTTCCCGCATCAGCCAGAATGATGCAACAATAACCGAACACTAATAATAATACCAACAACAACAGTATGGAGTACCTCCTACGTGTACGCAACCCTTGAAGGATGCCCAAGTATACAAACACATGCGCATTCTTCACCTTTGCAGGGCCAATGAAACCCGCGCATTCTACTCACCAGTGTTGACCCATCGATCTTAATACTTTCCCAACGGCAGCACTGTATATACCTGACCCTATCGTAGAAGCTGACTACCTCCGTTTCAGAGAGGGTTTATGATCAGCCAGAGTCGGTACTTAACCCCTCCGCAAGAAGCCCTGGCGCGCTGACGCCCGGGAAAGTGTTAAAGACCAAAGGGCCTCTTTGAAAGCAGAAAACGCACCTTGCATTAGTTCCCGCATTAGCCAGAATGATGCATCAACAACCGAACACTAATAATAATACCAACAACAACAGTATGGAGTACTTCCTACGTCTACGCAACCCTCAAAGGACGGCCCAGGTACATGGACACATTCGCCTTTTTGACCTTGAGCAGAACACGCACCTTGCATTAGTTCCCGCATCAAACAGAATGATGCATCAATAACTGAACACCACACACAATTATACCAACAACAACAGTTTGGAGTACCACCTACGTCTACGCAACCCTCAAAGGACGGCCCAGGTACATGGACACATTTGCATTCTTGACCTTGAGCAGAACACGCACCTCGCATTAGTTCTTGCATCAAACAGAATGATGCATCAATAACCGAACACCACACACAATAATACCAACAACAACAGTTTATAGTACCACCTACGTCTACGCAACCCTCAAAGGACGGCCCAAGTACATGGACACATTTACATTATTGACCTTGAGCAGAACACGCACCTCGCATTAGTTCTTGCATCAAACAGAATGATGCATCAATAACCGAACACCACACACAAAAATACCAACAACAACAGTTTGGAGTACCACCTACGTCTACGCAACCCTCAAAGGACGGCCCAGGTACATGGACACATTTGCATTCTTGACCTTGAGCAGAACACGCACCTCGCATTAGTTCTTGCATCAAACAGAATGATGCATCAATAACCGAACACCACACACAATAATACCAACAACAACAGTTTGGAGTACCACCTACGTCTACGCAACCCTCAAAGGACGGCTCAGGTACATGGACACATTTGCATTCTTGACCTTGAGCAGAACACGCACCTCGCATTAGTTCTTGCATCAAGCAGAATGATGCATCAATAACCGAACACCACACACAAAAATACCAACAACAACAGTTTGGACTACCACCTACGTCTACGCAACCCTCCAAGGACGGCTCAGGTACATGGACACATTTGCATTCTTGACCTTGAGCAGAACACGCACCTCGCATTAGTTCTTGCATCAAACAGAATGATGCATCAATAACCGGACACCACACACAATAATACCAACAACAACAGTATGGAGTACCACCTACGTCTACGCAACCCTCAAAGGACGGCCCAGGTACATGGACACATTTGCATTCTTGACCTTGAGCAGAACACGCACCTCGCATTAGTTCTTGCATCAAACAGAATGATGCATCAATAACCGGACACCACACACAATAATACCAACAACAACAGTATGGAGTACCACCTACGTCTACGCAACCCTCAAAGGACGGCCCAGGTACATGGACACATTTGGATTCTTGACCTTGAGCTGAACACGCACCTCGCATTAGTACTTGCATCAAACAGAATGATGCATCAATAACCGAACACCACACACAATAATACCAACAACAACAGTTTGGAGTACCACCTACGTCTACGCAACCCTCAAAGGACACCCCAGGTACATGGACACATTTGCATTCTTGACCTTGAGCAGAACACGCACCTCGCATTAGTTCTTGCATCAAACAGAATGATGCATCAATAACCGGACACCACACACAATAATACCAACAACAACAGTATGGAGTACCACCTACGTCTACGCAACCCTCAAAGGACGGCCCAGGTACATGGACACATTTGGATTCTTGACCTTGAGCTGAACACGCACCTCGCATTAGTACTTGCATCAAACAGAATGATGCATCAATAACCGAACACCACACACAATAATACCAACAACAACAGTTTGGAGTACCACCTACGTCTACGCAACCCTCAAAGGACGGCCCAGGTACATGGACACATTTGGATTCTTGACCTTGAGCTGAACACGCACCTCGCATTAGTACTTGCATCAAACAGAATGATGCATCAATAACCGAACACCACACACAATAATACCAACAACAACAGTTTGGAGTACCACCTACGTCTACGCAACCCTCAAAGGACGGCCCAGGTACATGGACACATTTGCATTCTTGACCTTGAGCAGAACACGCACCTCGCATTAGTTCTTGCATCAAACAGAATGATGCATCAATAACCGGACACCACACACAATAATACCAACAACAACAGTATGGAGTACCACCTACGTCTACGCAACCCTCAAAGGACGGCCCAGGTACATGGACACATTTGGATTCTTGACCTTGAGCTGAACACGCACCTCGCATTAGTACTTGCATCAAACAGAATGATGCATCAATAACCGAACACCACACACAATAATACCAACAACAACAGTTTGGAGTACCACCTACGTCTACGCAACCCTCAAAGGACGGCCCAGGTACATGGACACATTTGCATTCTTGACCTTGAGCAGAACACGCACCTCGCATTAGTTCTTGCATCAAACAGAATGATGCATCAATAACCGAACACCACACACAATAATACCAACAACAACAGTATGGAGTAGCACCTACGTCTACGCAACCCTCAAAGGACGGCCCAAGTACATGGACACATTTACATTCTTGACCTTGAGCAGAACACGCACCTCGCATTAGTTCTTGCATCAAACAGAATGATGCATCAATAACCGAACACCACACACTACAATAGCAACAACAACAGTTTGGAGTACCACCTACGTCTACGCAACCCTCAAAGGACGGCCCAGGTACATGGACACATTTGCATTCTTTACCTTGAGCAGAACACGCACCTCGCATTAGTTCTTGCATCAAACAGAATGATGCATCAATAACCGAACACCACACACAATAATAGCAACAACAACAGTTTGGAGTACCACCTACGTCTAAGCAACCCTCAAAGGACGGCCCAGGTACATGGACACATTTGCATTCTTGACCTTGAGCAGAACACGCACCTCGCATTAGTTCTTGCATCAAACAGAATGATGCATCAATAACCGAACACCACACACAATAATAGCAACAACAACAGTTTGGAGTACCACCTACGTCTAAGCAACCCTCAAAGGACGGCCCAGGTACATGGACACATTTGCATTCTTGACCTTGAGCAGAACACGCACCTCGCATTAGTTCTTGCATCAAACAGAATGATGCATCAATAACCGAACACCACACACAATAATAGCAACAACAACAGTTTGGAGTACCACCTACGTCTAAGCAACCCTCAAAGGACGGCCCAGGTACATGGACACATTTGCATTCTTGACCTTGAGCAGAACACGCACCTCGCATTAGTTCTTGCATCAAACAGAATGATGCATCAATAACCGAACACCACACACAATAATACCAACAACAACAGTATGGAGTACCACCTACGTCTACGCAACCCTCAAAGGACGGCCCAGGTACATGGACACATTTGCATTCTTGACCTTGAGCAGAACACGCACCTCGCATTAGTTCTTGCATCAAACAGAATGATGCATCAATAACCGAACACCACACACAATAATAGCAACAACAACAGTTTGGAGTACCACCTACGTCTAAGCAACCCTCAAAGGACGGCCCAGGTACATGGACACATTTGCATTCTTGACCTTGAGCAGAACACGCACCTCGCATTAGTTCTTGCATCAAACAGAATGATGCATCAATAACCGAACACCACACACAATAATAGCAACAACAACAGTTTGGAGTACCACCTACGTCTAAGCAACCCTCAAAGGACGGCCCAGGTACATGGACACATTTGCATTCTTGACCTTGAGCAGAACACGCACCTCGCATTAGTTCTTGCATCAAACAGAATGATGCATCAATAACCGAACACCACACACAATAATAGCAACAACAACAGTTTGGAGTACCACCTACGTCTAAGCAACCCTCAAAGGACGGCCCAGGTACATGGACACATTTGCATTCTTGACCTTGAGCAGAACACGCACCTCGCATTAGTTCTTGCATCAAACAGAATGATGCATCAATAACCGAACACCACACACAATAATAGCAACAACAACAGTTTGGAGTACCACCTACGTCTAAGCAACCCTCAAAGGACGGCCCAGGTACATGGACACATTTGCATTCTTGACCTTGAGCAGAACACGCACCTCGCATTAGTTCTTGCATCAAACAGAATCATGCATCAATAACTGAACACCACACACAATAATACCAACAACAACAGTATGGAGTACCACCTGCGTCTACGCAACCCTCAAAGGACGGCCCAGGTACATGGACACATTTGCATTCTTGACCTTGAGCAGAACACGCACTTCGCATTAGTTCTTGCATCAAACAGAATCATGCATCAATAACTGAACACCACACACTACAATAGCAACAACTACAGTTTGGAGTACCACCTACGTCTACGCAACCCTCAAAGGACGGCCCAGGTACATGGACACATTTGCATTCTTTACCTTGAGCAGAACACGCACCTCGCATTAGTTCTTGCATCAAACAGAATGATGCATCAATAACCGAACACCACACACAATAATAGCAACAACAACAGTTTGGAGTACCACCTACGTCTAAGCAACCCTCAAAGGACGGCCCAGGTACATGGACACATTTGCATTCTTGACCTTGAGCAGAACACGCACCTCGCATTAGTTCTTGCATCAAACAGAATGATGCATCAATAACCGGACACCACACACAATAATACCAACAACAACAGTATGGAGTACCACCTACGTCTACGCAACCCTCAAAGGACGGCCCAGGTACATGGACACATTTGCATTCTTGACCTTGAGCAGAACACGCACCTCGCATTAGTTCTTGCATCAGACAGAATGATGCATCAATAACCGAACACCACACACAATAATAGCAACAACAACAGTTTGGAGTACCACCTACGTCTAAGCAACCCTCAAAGGACGGCCCAGGTACATGGACACATTTGCATTCTTGACCTTGAGCAGAACACGCACCTCGCATTAGTTCTTGCATCAAACAGAATGATGCATCAATAATCGAACACCACACACAATAATAGCAACAACAACAGTTTGGAGTACCACCTACGTCTAAGCAACCCTCAAAGGACGGCCCAGGTACATGGACACATTTGCATTCTTGACCTTGAGCAGAACACGCACCTCGCATTAGTTCTTGCATCAAACAGAATGATGCATCAATAACCGAACACCACACACAATAATAGCAACAACAACAGTTTGGAGTACCACCTACGTCTAAGCAGCCCTCAAAGGACGGCCCAGGTACATGGACACATTTGCATTCTTGACCTTGAGCAGAACACGCACCTCGCATTAGTTCTTGCATCAAACAGAATGATGCATCAATAACCGAACACCACACACAATAATAGCAACAACAACAGTTTGGAGTACCACCTACGTCTAAGCAACCCTCAAAGGACGGCCCAGGTACATGGACACATTTGCATTCTTGACCTTGAGCAGAACACGCACCTCGCATTAGTTCTTGCATCAAACAGAATGATGCATCAATAACCGAACACCACACACAATAATAGCAACAACAACAGTTTGGAGTACCACCTACGTCTAAGCAACCCTCAAAGGACGGCCCAGGTACATGGACACATTTGCATTCTTGACCTTGAGCAGAACACGCACCTCGCATTAGTTCTTGCATCAAACAGAATGATGCATCAATAACCGAACACCACACACAATAATAGCAACAACAACAGTTTGGAGTACCACCTACGTCTAAGCAACCCTCAAAGGACGGCCCAGGTACATGGACACATTTGCATTCTTGACCTTGAGCAGAACACGCACCTCGCATTAGTTCTTGCATCAAACAGAATGATGCATCAATAACCGAACACCACACACAATAATAGCAACAACAACAGTTTGGAGTACCACCTACGTCTAAGCAACCCTCAAAGGACGGCCCAGGTACATGGACACATTTGCATTCTTGACCTTGAGCAGAACACGCACCTCGCATTAGTTCTTGCATCAAACAGAATCATGCATCAATAACTGAACACCACACACAATAATACCAACAACAACAGTATGGAGTACCACCTGCGTCTACGCAACCCTCAAAGGACGGCCCAGGTACATGGACACATTTGCATTCTTGACCTTGAGCAGAACACGCACTTCGCATTAGTTCTTGCATCAAACAGAATCATGCATCAATAACTGAACACCACACACTACAATAGCAACAACAACAGTTTGGAGTACCACCTACGTCTACGCAACCCTCAAAGGACGGCCCAGGTACATGGACACATTTGCATTCTTTACCTTGAGCAGAACACGCACCTCGCATTAGTTCTTGCATCAAACAGAATGATGCATCAATAACCGAACACCACACACAATAATAGCAACAACAACAGTTTGGAGTACCACCTACGTCTAAGCAACCCTCAAAGGACGGCCCAGGTACATGGACACATTTGCATTCTTGACCTTGAGCAGAACACGCACCTCGCATTAGTTCTTGCATCAAACAGAATGATGCATCAATAACCGAACACCACACACAATAATAGCAACAACAACAGTTTGGAGTACCACCTACGTCTAAGCAACCCTCAAAGGACGGCCCAGGTACATGGACACATTTGCATTCTTGACCTTGAGCAGAACACGCACCTCGCATTAGTTCTTGCATCAAACAGAATGATGCATCAATAACCGAACACCACACACAATAATAGCAACAACAACAGTCTGGAGTACCACCTACGTCTAAGCAACCCTCAAAGGACGGCCCAGGTACATGGACACATTTGCATTCTTGACCTTGAGCAGAACACGCACCTCGCATTAGTTCTTGCATCAAACAGAATGATGCATCAATAACCGGACACCACACACAATAATACCAACAACAACAGTATGGAGTACCACCTACGTCTACGCAACCCTCAAAGGACGGCCCAGGTACATGGACACATTTGCATTCTTTACCTTGAGCAGAACACGCACCTCGCATTAGTTCTTGCATCAAACAGAATGATGCATCAATAACCGAACACCACACACAATAATAGCAACAACAACAGTTTGGAGTACCACCTACGTCTAAGCAACCCTCAAAGGACGGCCCAGGTACATGGACACATTTGCATTCTTGACCTTGAGCAGAACACGCACCTCGCATTAGTTCTTGCATCAAACAGAATGATGCATCAATAACCGAACACCACACACAATAATAGCAACAACAACAGTTTGGAGTACCACCTACGTCTAAGCAGCCCTCAAAGGACGGCCCAGGTACATGGACACATTTGCATTCTTGACCTTGAGCAGAACACGCACCTCGCATTAGTTCTTGCATCAAACAGAATGATGCATCAATAACCGAACACCACACACAATAATAGCAACAACAACAGTTTGGAGTACCACCTACGTCTAAGCAACCCTCAAAGGACGGCCCAGGTACATGGACACATTTGCATTCTTGACCTTGAGCAGAACACGCACCTCGCATTAGTTCTTGCATCAAACAGAATGATGCATCAATAACCGAACACCACACACAATAATAGCAACAACAACAGTTTGGAGTACCACCTACGTCTAAGCAACCCTCAAAGGACGGCCCAGGTACATGGACACATTTGCATTCTTGACCTTGAGCAGAACACGCACCTCGCATTAGTTCTTGCATCAAACAGAATGATGCATCAATAACCGAACACCACACACAATAATAGCAACAACAACAGTTTGGAGTACCACCTACGTCTAAGCAACCCTCAAAGGACGGCCCAGGTACATGGACACATTTGCATTCTTGACCTTGAGCAGAACACGCACCTCGCATTAGTTCTTGCATCAAACAGAATGATGCATCAATAACCGAACACCACACACAATAATAGCAACAACAACAGTTTGGAGTACCACCTACGTCTAAGCAACCCTCAAAGGACGGCCCAGGTACATGGACACATTTGCATTCTTGACCTTGAGCAGAACACGCACCTCGCATTAGTTCTTGCATCAAACAGAATGATGCATCAATAACCGAACACCACACACAATAATAGCAACAACAACAGTTTGGAGTACCACCTACGTCTAAGCAACCCTCAAAGGACGGCCCAGGTACATGGACACATTTGCATTCTTGACCTTGAGCAGAACACGCACCTCGCATTAGTTCTTGCAGCAAACAGAATGATGCATCAATAACCGAACACCACACACAATAAAAGCAACAACAACAGTTTGGAGTACCACCTACGTCTAAGCAACCCTCAAAGGACGGCCCAGGTACATGGACACATTTGCATTCTTGACCTTGAGCAGAACACGCACCTCGCATTAGTTCTTGCATCAAACAGAATGATGCATCAATAACCGAACACCACACACAATAATAGCAACAACAACAGTTTGGAGTACCACCTACGTCTAAGCAACCCTCAAAGGACGGCCCAGGTACATGGACACATTTGCATTCTTGACCTTGAGCAGAACACGCACCTCGCATTAGTTCTTGCATCAAACAGAATGATGCATCAATAACCGAACACCACACACAATAATAGCAACAACAACAGTTTGGAGTACCACCTACGTCTAAGCAACCCTCAAAGGACGGCCCAGGTACATGGACACATTTGCATTCTTGACCTTGAGCAGAACACGCACCTCGCATTAGTTCTTGCATCAAACAGAATGATGCATCAATAACCGAACACCACACACAATAATAGCAACAACAACAGTTTGGAGTACCACCTACGTCTAAGCAACCCTCAAAGGACGGCCCAGGTACATGGACACATTTGCATTCTTGACCTTGAGCAGAACACGCACCTCGCATTAGTTCTTGCATCAAACAGAATGATGCATCAATAACCGAACACCACACACAATAATAGCAACAACAACAGTTTGGAGTACCACCTACGTCTAAGCAACCCTCAAAGGACGGCCCAGGTACATGGACACATTTGCATTCTTGACCTTGAGCAGAACACGCACCTCGCATTAGTTCTTGCATCAAACAGAATGATGCATCAATAACCGAACACCACACACAATAATAGCAACAACAACAGTTTGGAGTACCACCTACGTCTAAGCAACCCTCAAAGGACGGCCCAGGTACATGGACACATTTGCATTCTTGACCTTGAGCAGAACACGCACCTCGCATTAGTTCTTGCATCAAACAGAACGATGCATCAATAACCGAACACCACACACAATAATAGCAACAACAACAGTTTGGAGTACCACCTACGTCTAAGCAACCCTCAAAGGACGGCCCAGGTACATGGACACATTTGCATTCTTGACCTTGAGCAGAACACGCACCTCGCATTAGTTCTTGCATCAAACAGGATGATGCATCAATAACCGAACACCACACACAATAATAGCAACAACAACAGTTTGGAGTACCACCTACGTCTAAGCAACCCTCAAAGGACGGCCCAGGTACATGGACACATTTGCATTCTTGACCTTGAGCAGAACACGCACCTCGCATTAGTTCTTGCATCAAACAGAATGATGCATCAATAACCGAACACCACACACAATAATAGCAACAACAACAGTTTGGAGTACCACCTACGTCTAAGCAACCCTCAAAGGACGGCCCAGGTACATGGACACATTTGCATTCTTGACCTTGAGCAGAACACGCACCTCGCATTAGTTCTTGCATCAAACAGAATGATGCATCAATAACCGAACACCACACACAATAATAGCAACAACAACAGTTTGGAGTACCACCTACGTCTAAGCAACCCTCAAAGGACGGCCCAGGTACATGGACACATTTGCATTCTTGACCTTGAGCAGAACACGCACCTCGCATTAGTTCTTGCATCAAACAGAATGATGCATCAATAACCGAACACCACACACAATAATAGCAACAACAACAGTTTGGAGTACCACCTACGTCTAAGCAACCCTCAAAGGACGGCCCAGGTACATGGACACATTTGCATTCTTGACCTTGAGCAGAACACGCACCTCGCATTAGTTCTTGCATCAAACAGAATGATGCATCAATAACCGAACACCACACACAATAATAGCAACAACAACAGTTTGGAGTACCACCTACGTCTAAGCAACCCTCAAAGGACGGCCCAGGTACATGGACACATTTGCATTCTTGACCTTGAGCAGAACACGCACCTCGCATTAGTTCTTGCATCAAACAGAACGATGCATCAATAACCGAACACCACACACAATAATAGCAACAACAACAGTTTGGAGTACCACCTACGTCTAAGCAACCCTCAAAGGACGGCCCAGGTACATGGACACATTTGCATTCCTGACCTTGAGCAGAACATGCACATCGCATTAGTTCTTGCATCAAACAGAACGATGCATCAATAACCGAACACCACACACAATAATAGCAACAACAACAGTTTGGAGTACCACCTACGTCTAAGCAACCCTCAAAGGACGGCCCAGGTACATGGACACATTTGCATTCCTGACCTTGAGCAGAACATGCACATCGCATTAGTTCTTGCATCAAACAGAATGATGCATCAATAACCGAACACCACACACAATAATAGCAACAACAACAGTTTGGAGTACCACCTACGTCTACGCAACCCTCAAAGGACGGCCCAGGTACATGGACACATTCGCCTTTTTGACCTTGAGCAGAACACCCACCTCGCATTAGTTCCCGCATCAGACAGAATGATGCATCAATAACCGAACACCTTGGATTTTTTATTTCAATTAGGAGTCGCCATTTTTTGCCTGGTAATAAAACGTGAATCACCCGGTATATATCTCTAACATAAATAATGCTTATTTAATTTTCAAATGTGATTTTAATTAAATATATTTGTATCTATTGGCATATATTTGAAATGTTGGTGCATGTTTTTTAAATTTTGCGTGCATATATATGCGCATATTTTCGTCTTTTTTCGTGCATATTTGTGCGTGCTTTAATTATAATAGAATCGAGAAAAAGTTTGAAAAATCGAGACAAAGTAGAGATTTTTCAATTTTCGAGATGCACCATAAATCCGGGACACAAAATTTGGTCTCTTTTTTAAATGGAACACCCTATATTTTATTTCATTTTTTGAATCTGCTTAAATAACTGTAAAAGTATTGGAAATTAGTGGCAAATTCTGTAAATTAATAAAACATCTCTGGAATATTGACATTTATTAGGAAATATGTGGAAATCTCAAAAATTATTAAGAAATCTTGAGAATCACTGAAAATACCAATTTGCATCTTTTGATTTTTCTTGAATAAAAACATCCAATTGAAAGGTTTTGGACACTTCATGTGCTACTTATTAAAATTATTTTTGAGTGTACAGATTGATTAGTTTAAACAAATAATACAGTAATTCCAATTTTATAAATGCACATATTTTAGTATATTGCACGATTAGGCTGGTAAATGCGTTATAACAGAATCGAGAATATTTAGTACCTTAGTTATATATATTTAGACATTTATTTCTCAATATTGTCAAATTTCGAAATATTTCATCATTTCTCTGATGTCTCAATTATTTTTTAGATCTTTACTGATTTTGCAATAACGCTAAATTTCTTGAGATTCTTTAATAAATCCAAAGATTTCCCACTAAATACTTGCTATTAAAAACTCCACTTCTTAAAGGAAGTAGTTACAATTTAAAAATCAATTTTAAACGAAGGACGGAAGGCGGAATGCAACCAGATAAATGGGTTATTTATTTGTTCATGTTGTCAATTACAATGTTCGAGTATTACTGCGCACAAGTTTGAACTGACATATTGATTAATGTTCACTGGCATTTATGTTTTAAATTAGATTATAGAAATAAATTTTGATTATGTATTTACCTATTTGTATTCAGAAGATTTTCAATGCAAATACATAACTTGTAACTGAAAACAGAACAGAAAATTTAGTACATAGTAAATCTATGCTTTTTCTGAAATGAGGGAATTTTCGATGAGTGGCACCTCTTGAATATGTTGCAAAACTTCGCATGAATATGGAATTGATGAATCTATGCTTTTTGTGCAATGAGGGAATTTTCGATGAGAACATTTTCGATGAGTAAATTTTCATGAATATGTTGCAAAACTTCGCATGAATTTGGAATTGATAAATCTATGCTTTTTGTGCAATGAGGGAATTTTCGATGAGAACATTTTCGATGAGTGAATTTTCATGAATATGTTGCAAAACTTCGCATGAATATGGAATTGATAAATCTATGCTTTTTGTGCAATGAGGGAATTTTCGATGAGAACATTTTCGATGAGTGAATTTTCATGAATATGTTGCAAAACTTCGAATGAATATGGAATTGGAATAAATTAAGCAATGGAATTGATAAATATATGATTTTTGTGTAATGAGGGAATTTTCGATGAGTGGCACCTCTTGAATATGTTGCAAAACTTCGCATGGATTGAAATATTAGACGAAATTGAAATAAATTAAAGCAATGGAATTGATAAAAGTGAGTTTATTTAAAAAACAAGGAATATGGAACACAGAGTTTTCTCTCACTGAATTGTATAACAAGCAACTAATAGAGAAGGTAAATAAGTTATCGGGATTATTACCGTAACCCAAAATTTGCACCTACACAAATCCTCATATACACATATGTGGTCCATAACTCCGAGTAACACAAACAAAACACAACTTCACACAACATAATACCACATACTGCAAACTAACTCGTAAACGTAACTTAATACAATGTAACACAACCTAATATTCGTTAATAAAATATGAAATGATTGTGAGTGGTTGGATATATAGAGGGTGTCCCAAAAATTTTGTACACGCTCAACAGCACACCACCCAAGGATGGCCACTGAGTGCTTAGAAAGTAATAAAAAAATTAAAAACAAATCTTTCAATTACATTATTAAAAAATTAAATAATTTTTTTTTTAAATTCCAAAATACACAAATCATAGGCCACTGAGTCCTTAGAAAGTACTAAAAAAATTGAAAAAAAAACTTTCATTTAAATTATTATCGTTTTTTTAAATTTTCGAAAAACATAAATCATAGACGACCTTATTATCAGTTTTTTGATTATACAGCAGATTTTCCCATTTACTTAAAATGATTGCACCCCTGAATTAAGCCCAGTGAAACCCTTAAAAATAAAATATAAAACTATGTTGGAAACTTAATGTTTTTACAATATTAACAGTAGATTTTAAACAGGCAAATGACATACCTTATAACACCTAATGGCATAAATACTTATATTTGTATTACAAGGAAATAAAAAGTTATAATACAACAATTACTGGTATTAACATGTATTGCTAATCTATGCATTAGTGGAATTCAGTAAACAGAATTTCATTTAGTATAGTATCCAAAGCAGGTCACTATTGTTTTATATATGCTGTATGTATATTTATTAAATTTAATTATGTGTATGTCATTAATATGAAATAATAATTCTATATCATTAATTAATCAACACCTAATATTACCTTTATTATTTATTTGTTTTAATGCCGAGCTTTGGAAATACGGTACAACTAATGTAATTATTATTTGCACTGCAGTATAATAATATAATATGAAAGTAAATAAACACATTTTATATAGTTTAATTAACGGAGTTCTATATTTCCATTAACACCCTACTAATAGTTATACTTCAGAAACAGCATCCTTCTTAACTAAGTGGGACAACATTCTTTTCCTATTTCTCCTTGTGCGCCCCAAGCAATGCTACTGATTTCCCCCACATTATACCACCGCAGAAGTAAACATGGGGGAAGCCGAAAATTATCACAATTTACGACAGCCCGATGCTCCCCTAGTTCAGCAGAATAACGGATTATTAGTCCTTTCTGGCTCCCCATGAGGTACGACTTCTTTCCTCCTTTTCCTCCCTGTTCCCACCTCCATTGGAAACCAGCACAGCGTCCTTGTTTTATTTAGGGAAATACTCTGGTGATTGCGCCGTGTCTACCAGCGCTGATTACACGTTCATTCCCACCGAAAATAAGAACGTGAATATTTCATGCGTGCTCATGGTGTATTAGTCGCCCTGAAACTTTCATGCAATCACATAATGCACGGCCAATGTATAGAAACGTAAACATACATTTCGTATTTGTCAATCATGTGTATACTTGTTTTAATTATACATTTAGAATGAGGATATAATTGTAAAATAATTACCCGAACAATGTTGAAACATATATGATTTATGCAAGAAATTATTACATCAAAAGCTATAGGAAATTACCTGTTCCACAACTAAACATTTAATGAATTTAATTGTATGAGTATATCAACTATTGTGGGACCATCCTCTAAAAATTCAATTAAAACATTGAAATATAACTAATTTGCAACATTTGTATCGATTTTTATTATATTATAGTTTCATCCATTATACCAGTTGTATATGTTATATTATATTTATATTTTCGTACTTTCTGGTGAAGTAATAAGTTCTTATATGTAGTTTTTTAAATGTTTTTATTTATTTGCCTGAGTAGTTTCGGCCGATTATAGCCATCTTCAGCTATTCTAATATATCAATGTATTCTAATCTATTGATTTCAGTTGAAAGTCCATTGAATTCGGCAAAACTATTCAGTTCTAAATAAATTTCAGTAATCGCAGAATAATTTTCAACAGTTCGTACAAAAATTCAATTTTGTTTTTTTTAAGTTAATCATTAATTTGTAAATTTAGAATGTAAAGTAATGATTACATATAGACACTTTATTGATTTCAATTAAAATTCCATTTAATTGGGCAAAACCATTGAGTTATGGACACATTTCATTAAACGCTGAAGAATGTTCAACGAATTGTGCAGAAAATCATTTAAATTTTATTATAACATGCAAAAAAAAATCGTTATCTTTTAGAAATTATCAATTTCAGCGTAAAATTCATCGAATATGACAAAACTAGAGTAAATTCTGCAAAAATCATTCAACGCTGAAGAATTTAAAAATTATCGAATTTGATAAAACTAGAGTTAATTCTGCAAAAATCATTAAACGCTGAAGAATTTACAATTAATCGTACAAAAATGCCAACAAAGAAAGTAGTTATTTTCTATAAACTGTATTAATTTCAGCAGAAAATTCATCGAATTTGACAAAACTAGAGTCAATTCTGCAAAAATTATTAAACGCTGAAGAATTTACGATGAATCGTACGAAAATGTAAATAAAGAAAGTAGTTCGGTAGAAATTTCAAAGATTTTTTTCATTCAATGTTTCAATTATTTTGTACGTATTGTATTGTATTTTACGTTTGAATTATTTTGTAACATGCAAAAAAAAAATAGTTATTTTCTATAAACTGTATTAATTTCAGCAGAAATTTCATCGAATTTGACAAAACTAGAGTCAATTCTGCAAAAATCATTAAACGCTGAAGAATTTACTATGAATCGTACGAAAATGTCAATAAAGAAAGTAGTTCGGTAGAAATTTCAATGATTTTTTTTAACTTTGTATAAAATTCCAAAAAGTACATTCATGTCTCTGCTTTCTTTTTTCATTTATTGAAAGTCAATGAAAGTTCTATAAAAGCTCGTACATTTCATACAATCTCTAACAACCTGCATAAATATTATCAAAACTATGTGAAATTGAAAGGAAACTGATAAAAAATCGGGAGGAATTTAAATAATTTTAGCAAACTTTGTTTTCTATCTCACGGAAATTTGGAAATATGTATTATTATTGCCATATATTATTTACAATATTATCGTATATAAGTACACATTTCATTAAACGCTGAAGTAATATGCAAAACAAATCGTTATTTTCTATAAACTGTATAAATTTCAGCAGAAAATTCATCGAATTTGACAAAACTAGAGTAAATTCTGCAAAAATCATATAACGCTGAAGAATTTACTATGAATCGTACGAAAATGTCAATGAAGAAAGTAGTTCGGTAGAAATTTCAATGATTTTTTTAAACTTTGTATAAAATTCCAAAAAGTACATTCATGTCTCTGCTTTCTTTCTTCATTTATTGAAAGTCAATGAAAGTTCTATAAAAGCCAGTACATGTCATACAATCTCTAACAAACTGAATAAATATTATCAAAACAATGTGAAATTGAAATTAAACTTATAAATAATTCTGGCGTAATTGGTTTTCTATCTCACGGAATTTTGGCAATATATATTATTATTGCCATATATTACGTTCACTGCCAAACAGCGTTAATTCGTTCAGCGCGTTAATTAATTCTTAAATTTCTATTATTATTGAATTTTTATTTTGAATGATAACTTTTTTTAACTTTTTTGAAAATTTCATGAATGTAACCTAACCTATGTAACCTAACCTGACTTATTCGAGGATCTTATATTTCGACCACAGTTACACTTGAGGAAATACATTTTCGAATAATTAATTTTAAGCGAGTTCTTTTAAGCAAATTACCATTTTAAGAGTATTGTACATGATTTATATGACATTTTATGACATGATTTATATTTTTATGATTGCGTATTGTAGCAATTGCCTAAAAACTTGCATATTTATTTCTATATTTTTATATTATATTTAAACTTTCTGGAATTCTCGATATTCGCTAAACCCATAAATTCTTACAGTGTTTAATAAACTATAAAATTCTTGTGAATGTTTGGAAAAAACTATATACATTTTTTCAAATTTAGTTAGTTATATATTGCATTTATTCCAAATGCTCGACATTTTGTGAATTTTTGGCACATTTCTGATTAAGTCCCTAGAAGATTTTTAGAAAAACCTTTGTTCCTAGAAACCTTGTATTAGTTTTTTTTTTTAATTGGGTTAAGTATCGAGTTCATCACGAATTCTTTATAGTTTGTGAATTGTTCAAACATTTATAATATATTCTTTGATTTTGTTAACATATGTATTTTCTCGTATATTCTTGCAGTTCGTTATTAACTACACTTCTGGACAAAACTGAGGGACCACCAAATATTATTAAAATAACTTTTTAATTTATAAGTTATTCTCAATAGATATTTCACATGCCATAAATTAACGTTTATTAAACACTATTATTATTTGTTAGGACAAAATGAAAGGACCACCAAATATTCTTAAAATAACTTATTCAATTTATAAGTTGTTTTCGATGGATTTTTCACATGCCATAAATTAACGTTTATTAAACACTATTATTTGTTTATTATATATTTATTGTAACTATTATTATTGTTTGTTAGGAAACACTTGCATTTATATATTTATTTGGTTTAATAAATGTCGTTATCTGGTTTTAAATTTATTTTGAATTTTACTGCTGGTGGAATTTATGGTTATACTAATCACAAATTCTTTGAATTTTTGACCGAAACCTTATACACTTTAAAAATGTTCTCAATTATGGATCACATTTATCAAAGATTCGATTTTTAATATATTAACTTGTCATATTGTTTTGTTGAATGTTGTATGGATTAACAGAAACTTATAGAGTGGTTTGAAATTTAGATTTTTTGTTCGTTAAAGCATTGTATGTTTGATTATTTATTTAAAAGTTTATCAATTTTGTATGATTCTAATAGTGTTTGTTGCAGATCTTGGTTGGTATTAAGTCAAAGTTTAGTTTAGTTTAGTGAAGATATATTTTTTTTATAGCGAGAAATATGTCTCAATTATTATTAATTGGACTCTATAATTCACATATGTATACAGTTCAGTTCAATATGTACAAAACTTTGTTTTTGCAAGTTAAGAAAATTGTATTTACCTCACCTGATTTCAAAATTTATTCGTTTCAGATAAAGTATAACAGGTTTGAAACTTTACGCTAACATTTTCATCAAGATAACTCAAATTTTATTTTTAGGGTAAAACTACGGAAATTCTATTATATAAAACGATAATGTATGTAACACATGAATAAAATTATACTTATTTTTTAAGAGGTTTGAAGTAAAGTCTCAGATTTTGGGCATGGGTATTTCTTAAGATTTTTTTTATAGTTTTTGTTAAACTTTGCTAAAGTCTCAGAAATTCATGCAGATGTTCATTAACTATATAATTCATAAAACAGAATATTTGGCACATTTTTTGGCACATTTTTGGTCACCTTATAATTTGTTTAGTTTATTTAGTTAAATATAGCTAACATATATAACGAACTCCCGATATTTTGAGAATTTCTCTCGAATTTCTGATGCATTCTTAGTGTTTTGTAAACTTTTGCTGATCTCTCTTGTAATTTCCTGGAGTTTTTGATTGACTATAATTCTCTGTTAAAATTTTGATTGTAGTCACAAATTCTTGAAATTTTGTGAAATTCTGAGAGATATCTTATATATTTTTTAAATTTACTTAATTATGGGTTCTATTTAAACCGATTTTTTTAAATTTCCTAAAGTATTGGCGCATTTCTGATGAATTCTTGATGTTTGCTTAACCTTTGCTGAATCATTTCATACATTCTTGCATTTTTTTTTTAAATATTCAATAATATAACAATATAACAACAAATATAATAATAAAAAATAAATAATTACTAATATACAAAATAATATCTATATCAATATCAATATATATAATATCAAATAATATCTATATACAAATAATAACAAATAATAATATAACTTTTAACAAAACCCTCTTGAATTTTTGTTTTTTTTAATAACAAATTCTCCGAATTTTAGGCACAACCTTTATACAGGGTGATTCATTGGAAACTGCGTATACAGTAATGGCAGATGCGGCACACCGAATTTTGTTTGCATATTTGGAAAGAGCAGAAAAAATTAAGCAACACTAAATGTATTAGGTACTTTCGCATACAACTTTGTTACTTATTTACTTAAGTCAAATCAAGATGTTTTGATAATAATTTTGCACAATATTGAAAAAATAAATAAATCTTTGCTAAATGATAATTTTCATCACCAATGAGGTGATTCTAAATAAACTATATTTTATGGATCTATCGTTGTTTATAACCATTCGTTGCCATATCGTTGCCATTCCCGTATGCGCATTTGCCAATGAATCACCCTGTATATATTTTAAAATTGATTTGGATAGGTTACATGTATCAATAATTCTTGAGATTTTGTACATTTTTTAATATTTCTCATGAATTGTTATACGTTATGTTAATCATTGCTGGACCCATGTAATAACAAGTGTGCCAACCTATACAGGGTGGTTACTTTTCCGACGCCCACCATTAGGATCTATTAAACGGAAATACATACAGAGTTGGTCAAATGGAATAAAAGTTTCTCATTTTTGTGCCTTTTACTTTCAATATACTAAAACGAAATCCGGGATATCATGCACAGTCCTGAAATATTGCTAAAAAACTGAAAAAGTGCACTTTCATTTTCTTCTTATAACTTTTTTACTTTTGAAGGAAATTTTACGAAACTTGGCACGCATACAATTTTCGACTTGAGCTTTCTGATGACTGTACCAAACATTTTTTGCGCCAACAAGATGCCCAAATATTGGATTTTAATAGCATTAAAAAGAGCGAAAAATTTTAATTTCGACCATGTATAACACATGGGTAATCTGATATTATTTACCACCAAAAATCGATCATTTAAAAATTTGTTGCAACAATCAAACTGCTGTGGACTACTCTAAAAAGCAAGTTGCCATGGAATAACTAATTACCATTTTGACATTTCTTCATACAAAGAAAATAACTTCTTAGTAATATTATTGTGTATAAAGTGCAAAAAGGAGATAATACCTTTGATAGGTAAAAATGGCAAGATATTATCCTCAACATGAAAAAAATGACATGCACAGTTTCTATTATGTAATATCTTACATTATATTTTCCTGGCCGAGATTGCAAATCATAAATCATATTGTATTCATTAAATATTGTGATCAAATACCATTCTTGAATTAAAATTTAGTATATTTAAATATTGCTATTTTTACGGATCAAAGATATTATATACTTTTTTGGACTTTATGCACAATAAAATTACTCAGAAGTTATTTTCTTTGTACGAAGAAATGTGAAATTTGTTAGTCCATGGCAACTTGATTTTTAGAGCAGTCCACAGCAGTTTGATTCTTGCAACAAATTTTGAAATTCTCGATTTTTGGTAGTAAATAATGTCAGATTACTTATGAGATTACTTAATTTTTCGCTCTTTTGAATGCCATTAAAATCCAATATTGCGGCCATTAGAAAATCAAAAGTTGACTATGAAAATTTGGGCATCTAGATAGTGCAGAATATGTTTGGCACTGTGATCAGAAAACTGACGTCGAAAAATGTAAGTGTGCTAAGTTTCGTAAAATTTCTTTCAAAAGTAAAAAGTTATAAGAGGAAAAGGGAAGTGCACTTTTTCAGTTTTTCAGCGATATTTCAGGAACCGTGCACGATATCCCGGATTTCGTTTCAGAATATGGAAAGGCAAAAAATGAGAAACTTTTATCCCATTTGACCAACTCTGTATATATTTCCGTTTAATAGATATTAAAAGTGGGCATCGTAAAAGTGACCATCATGTATATGCAGGCTATGATATTTTGTTTCATTCTTGCCTTCGTGTCATCACTGACCATAACTCATAATAGATTAGCTGCGTATATATATTTTTTTGTATTGTTTTGTCAAAGAATTTGTATCGTTGATTAATATATGGTTCTGACAAAAGTTTATAATTTTTATGTTTTTATGAGTTATAGAGGGTGTAAACTGCGTACAATCTGGCCCATATCGGCTTAATTTTCGTTAAATTTGCAGTAGGAATGAACAATTCCGAGTATTTCATTAATCCATAAATTATAAATGTAATATACCCGCACCCACATAAATAACAATTAAATTATGCTCGTTCATTTATGCACGACCACATATTATAGTTCAATTACTGTATTATGGATAAAGCTGCGCACAATAGCATTCCCATACCATTGCTAATCCCGTAGTATCTCCGGGCTAAATGCTAAAAAAATAGGCCTCATCAAAATGGAAGCGAGACAATTATCTGGGTCACGGCGAAAAACATCCCCCACCCCCTGCATCACCCTACATTTTATAAATTTTCGCCTGCAGTATAAAGCCTGTAATTATTTCCATTTAATCTGTACATTTTTCTTTTTCAGTGAAAAGCTCGGCGAGTGAAATGAACGCTAGCTGCCTGGCCGTGGCTCTCACCCTGCTGTTTATGCTAATAACATAAATGATCGACGCACACAAAAAAAACGACAATGTAGCGCCGCTTTGCGCGGGGGATGAAAAATTCAATTGTTACGTGTGTAAGTGTGTGCATAGAGTGGAAGTGCGGTGGAAGGTAAAAATGCGAGTAAAACAGTCGTAAAGCCCAGACTTAATGACGAATTAACGGCCGAGCCTGGCGTAAAGTGTGCGCAACGACGACCTAAATCTACGTGTGATAATTATTTTAATCATTAAAAGGGATTCGTAAAAACAGCGCCGTGAAAGTTATGGTCAATTCAGACGCAGCGAATCAATCGCATCGCCGATATTTTTCTGTTACCGTTGTCTATAATAGCGATAATTAATGTTCATCTAATTAATACATAGTTTGCTTATGAATATTGATTTTGTTATTCATTTGTACCCTGCATATATGTAGATAAATTATTAATGAGAAGTGTAAATAAACTAACTGTACTTATACTTACTTAAAACTATACGTGATACATAATTATATAAATATTATATAAATCAAAAATTAAGGTGTTTCAACTTCGCCCCAGAGTTTATTGGATGTAAATAAATATTGATTTTACGCTAATGAATCAATTATAATTCGTGGTGAATAATTAATAGCTGTTGATTATGTACAGTATAAATGAGTTTTAATAATATATTTTAATTAGTTTAAATTATTAATGGATTTAACTAGTCGCTCTGATGGAACCTGTATATATTAAAGGCACACAAATACTAAACTAAATGAATGTACATAAAATCGTTATCAATCATTTCGTTTATCGAATTTTCCCCCTCGGTTATGATGAATTGTAAGTCGTACGTTTCCTATTTTTACGTTATAAATAACGAATATTAATCACCGCGTATGGGCCAACAAATAATTTAAAACTTATCTGATTTATGATTTTTCCCTGTTGTGTGAGAACATAATGGCATCATGACATGACCCCTGGATGTATATATTTATATGAAACAATAGCTTCTCCGCTAATTACAGAATCCAAGTGCAATATAGACTGATAACACAAACATAACCCGGTACATTTCAGGCAATGTTATGAGTAATCCTACTGTGTAAATCGTATATTAAAAAAAACAGAATCTATTATATAGCATACTACAATACATGACGTTGAACGGCGCCAGCAACGTGTTCGCGTGTGTTTGTTTCAATTATTTTTGTATTTGCTTTAAAAAAAGGAATAGACGCGAACACGTCGCCATGCTTCCGTGTTTTATGATAATTACAAAATGCTTCTGCACATGTGTATATAAACAAATATAAACCTATTATTGAGAAAGTATATATAGAGATACAATCATTTTGTAACATTTATGTCGAGACATTCAGAAGATTATTGTAAAGTTATTTTATTTACATAGGTTTAGATACATTTTCTCGATTTTTTGATCATTTGAAAATAAAGTGTGATTCCTGTATACTTGTGGATTCTTATTTCCAGAAATTCCTCCTCATTTACATTTCTATTAAAGGTAAGTGCAGAATTTTCATGCTGTATTCTCGCCCGATAACAAATTATATCCTCCAAGAATTGGATTGTTATTGCAAAAAATTTACACACAAACAACATTAATTCGCCATCAGAAAAGAAGTATGCATACGAACGTTCGATTTTATTGCAATTTACATAACAGAATAAAATTGAACCCATAACGTTAAAATATATTCAATCAGAAAAAGTGTTATATTATTAAAGCTTACCCTTAAAACTGCGGAATATAGACGTAATTAATTAAGGATATACTGACTATAAATTATGTCCATCTGAGAATTGGATTGTTAGTGCAAAAAATCTACACACAAACAACATTAATTCGCCATCAGAAAAACAGTATGCATACGAATGCTTGATTTTATTGCAATTTACAGAACAGAATAAAATAGAACCTAGAAGGTTATAGTATATAACGCCATTAGGCCGATATGTAGCAAATAACAGGCGCGGGTTGAAGTTTGTAAACCTGTTATTTGCATATCGGCCGTATGTTGTTCGATATTTTTGGTTGAATATAAACCTCGGCTGCGCTCCGCTCCGCTTCGCCTCGGTTTACAAACTTCAAAACGCGCCTGTTATTTGCATATCGGCCGTATGTTGTTCGGTACTTTTTGTAATACCTAAATTACAAAAACTGGTCAATTTATCAATATTAAATTTCAAAATAATAAACTACTTATCCAGGCGCAATTTGATACCATAGCAACATCAACGGTTCAAATACAAACAAACAAATCAAAGTGAAATTAGAAAGATAATGTCAGATGTGCAAAGTTCTTCGTTTTGTGGTATCCCCGAAGATGTACTAAATGAAGCAAATGCTGCCACAATCGATTTACTTCCCCAAAAAAGCAGCAGCAGGTATGAGAAAGAATCTGAAGACTTTATTGCTCATAAATTTGCGTTGTCAGTTAAATAACGTCCACGGCCGTTATTATAACGGCTAAGGCCTTTACGCCTGTCATATCGATTAAGCAGACAGTACTGATAAATGTCAATAACACAGAGGTATTACAAAAAAATATATTCGATCAGAAAAACTGTTATATTATTAAGGCCTCCGCTTAAAACTGACGGAAAATGGACGTAATTAATTCAGGATACATTGACTTTAAATTGGAATTTAATTGCCGTGGAGGTGAATGTAAATTTAGTTGCATAAATAATAATTCAATCCATTTTTAATAAAGCGGCATTTAAATATTATACATGGCCACGAAACGATAATAATTTAGTATTTAGGTACACCTTGTAGTATTTGATAATATATTAATGTACGGTCGTGGCCAAAAAAAAAAATGGGACAAGTCTTATAGTGTATTTGTTTAAAATTAAGCTGTGTAAACAAGTCACTCGTCTCTGCAAAGAAACAGCAAGTAACACATTATTATCATTGTCTCATAAATGATAAACCTTTTGTGTGTATTTCAATTTTTGACAATCATATCCACGAGATGACTGTACTATTAGTATTATTGTAATGTGGAATAAATGATAAATATCTATCTGTTTATCTATCTATCTATCTATCTATCTATCTATCTATCTATCTATCTATCTATCTATCTATCTATCTATCTATCTATCTATCTATCTATCTATCTATCTATCTATCTATCTATCTATCTATCTATCTATCTATCTATCTATCTATCTATCTATCTATCTATCTATCTATCTATCTATCTATCTATCTATCTATCTATCTATCTATCTATCTATCTATCTATCTATCTATCTATCTATCTATCTATCTATCTATCTATCTATCTATCTATCTATCTATCTATCTATCTATCTATCTATCTATCTATCTATCTATCTATCTATCTATCTATCTATCTATCTATCTATCTATCTATCTATCTATCTATCTATCTATCTATCTATCTATCTATCTATCTATCTATCTATCTATCTATCTATCTATCTATCTATCTATCTATCTATCTATCTATCTATCTATCTATCTATCTATCTATCTATCTATCTATCTATCTATCTATCTATCTATCTATCTATCTATCTATCTATCTATCTATCTATCTATCTATCTATCTATCTATCTATCTATCTATCTATCTATCTATCTATCTATCTATCTATCTATCTATCTATCTATCTATCTATCTATCTATCTATCTATCTATCTATCTATCTATCTATCTATCTATCTATCTATCTATCTATCTATCTATCTATCTATCTATCTATCTATCTATCTATCTATCTATCTATCTATCTATCTATCTATCTATCTATCTATCTATCTATCTATCTATCTATCTATCTATCTATCTATCTATCTATCTATCTATCTATCTATCTATCTATCTATCTATCTATCTATCTATCTATCTATCTATCTATCTATCTATCTATCTATCTATCTATCTATCTATCTATCTATCTATCTATCTATCTATCTATCTATCTATCTATCTATCTATCTATCTATCTATCTATCTATCTATCTATCTATCTATCTATCTATCTATCTATCTATCTATCTATCTATCTATCTATCTATCTATCTATCTATCTATCTATCTATCTATCTATCTATCTATCTATCTATCTATCTATCTATCTATCTATCTATCTATCTATCTATCTATCTATCTATCTATCTATCTATCTATCTATCTATCTATCTATCTATCTATCTATCTATCTATCTATCTATCTATCTATCTATCTATCTATCTATCTATCTATCTATCTATCTATCTATCTATCTATCTATCTATCTATCTATCTATCTATCTATCTAATATGAAGATTAACGCTGTTCATTTGTTTCGTATCAATTATAGTCTTTAATAAGGAGTTTGTTTTAAACTTTTGTTTTTGTATTAACAATCTGATTCAAAACATTCACCTGAATGAGCAGTAATCATTGTATCTCTCCTTATAGTGCCACCTTCTACCAAAGAGTGGTTGTTATCGAAACTAACCGTCGATTAAGACGTTAAGTTAGGTTAGGTAAGGTTAGGAGAACCTTAAGGTAAGAACTCGACCATCCAACTTAAATTTCGTTACAAACCATTAGCAAGACGTTGTTGATAGATCAAAAAACTGTTCAAGATGATTAAATGAAATGTTCTTATTTATCTATCTATCTATCTATCTATCTATCTATCTATCTATCTATATATCTATCTATCTATCTATCTATCTAATATGAAGATGAACGCTGTTCATTTGTTTCGTATCAATTATAGGCTTTAATATGCAATTTATTTAAAACTTTCGTTTTTGCATTATCAATCTGATTCAAAACATTCACCTGAATCATTGTATCTATCCTTATTGTGCCACCTTCTACCAAAGAGTGGTTGTCATGGAAACTAACCGTCGATTAAGATGTCAGGTTAGGTTTAATTTGCAGTTTGTTTAAAACTTTTGTTTTTGCATTATCAATCTGAATCAAAACATTCACCTGAATGAGCAGTAATCATTGTATCTCTCCTTATTGTGCCACCTTCTACCAAAGAGTGGTTGTCATGGAAACTAAACGTCGATTAAGACGTTAGGTTAGGTTAGTTAAGGTTATGAGAACCTTAAGGCAAGAACTCGACCGTCGAACTTAAATTTCGTTGCAAACCATTAGCAAGACGTTGTTGATAGATCAAAAAACTGCTCAAGATGATTAAATGAAATTTTCTTATCTATCTATCTATCTATCTATCTATCTATCTATCTATCTATCTATCTAATATGAAGATAAACGCTGTTCATTTGTTTCGTATCAATTATAGGCTTTAATATGCAGTTTGTTTAAAACTTTCGTTTTTGCATTATCAATCTGATTCAAAACATTCATCTGAATGAGCAGTAATCATTGTATCTCTCCTTATTGTGCCACCTTCTACCAAAGAGTGGTCGTCATGGAAACTAAACGTCGATTAAGACGTTAGGTTAGGTTAGTTAAGGTTAGGAGAACCTTAAGGCAAGAACTCGACCGTCGAACTTAAATTTCGTTGCAAACCATTAGCTTGAAGTTGTTGGTAAATCAAAAAACTGCTCAAGATGATTAAATGAAATTTTCTTATCTATCTATCTATCTATATATCTATCTATCTATCTATCTATCTATCTATGTATCTATCTATCTATCTATCTATCTATCTATCTATCTATCTATCTATCTATCTATCTAATATGAAGATGAACGCTGTTCATTTGTTTCGTATCAATTAAAGGCTTTAATATGCAGTTTGGTTAAAACTTTTGTTTTTGCATTATCAATATGATTCAAAACATTCACCTGAATGAGTAGAAATCATTGTATCTCTCCTTATTGTGCCACCTTCTACCAAAGAGTGGTCGTCATGGAAACTAACCGTCGATTAAGATGTTAGGTTAGGTAAGGTTAGGAGAACTTTAAGGTAAGAACTCGACCGTCGAACTTAAATTTCGTTGCAAACCATTAGCTTGAAGTTGTTGGTAAATCAAAAAACTGCTCAAGATGATTAAATGAAATTTTCTTATCTATCTATCTATATATCTATCTATCTATCTATCTATCTATCTATCTAATATGAAGATGAACGCTGTTGATTTGTTTCGTATCAATTATAGGCTTTAATGTGCAGTTTGTTTAAAACTTTTGTTTTTGCATTATCAATCTGATTCAAAATATTCACCTAAATGAGCAGTAATCATTGTATCTCTCCTTATTGTGCCACCTTCTACCAAAGAGTGGTTGTCATGGAAACTAACCGTCGATTAAGACGTTGGGTTAGGCTAGGTAAGGTTAGGAGAACCTAAAGGTAAAAACTCGACAGTCGAACTTAAATTTCGTTGCAAACCATTAGACAAGACGTTGTTGATAGATCTAAAAAACTGCAAAAACAATGATTAAATGAAATTTTAGCCCCTAAAGTTAGTGCTTTTAATAAAGCAAGAATAGTAGAGGAATTGAAAATGGATGGTCTGTTAGGCAAGTTGCTTAATTTTTTGACTTCATCTTTTATTTATTTTTTATGACTTTTTATGACTATTTGATTTTATGACTTCATCTTCAGCAAAACCTAATTTACACTAGGTAAACCTGTCCCACTTTTTTTTGGCCGCGACCGTACCTGGTATATTTCCTCAAAACAAATGCAAACATGGAATTTATGAATATAAAATTGTTATCCAATTCATCAGAAAAATAATAAATATGAAAATATCATGCTTTAC
The DNA here is from genome assembly GCA_951805005.1 of Othius punctulatus. Taxonomy (NCBI): domain Eukaryota; kingdom Metazoa; phylum Arthropoda; class Insecta; order Coleoptera; family Staphylinidae; genus Othius; species Othius punctulatus. The sequence goes on along the minus strand of OX638138.1, from coordinate 126,862,946 downwards.
CAAAATTTCAGGTAAGAAAATCAATTGAGCAACAATTGCAGGGTAACTTCTAAGCTTTTCTGAAATCATGGTGGCTTTGTGCATTATTAGCTTCTTAGATTACGATAATGATGAATTTTTAAAACAATGAACAACAAATGTACAAACATTTCAAATTTAAGTTTGCATATTATGATCATTACTAAGTTCCTTGCAGGAATAGTACTTTTTCATAAAAACATATTTTTGTAACATAATCAAACTTATGTTTGACTTAACAATTTGATACATAATGATCTACCTAAAGAAAAAAAAAAACTTATTCCCTTTAGAGCTGTAGTTTTGATATAATTTAATAATTATTGCTCTATAAGCAGCAATTTTGAAATCAAGTTGCTTACCAAATTCAGGTCATTTGTAATGTTCGATGTCTTATACAAATTGGTAATTGGAATGTTGCAATATTGATAAAACATTGTATTGGATTCATTCACAGGAGCAAAAACAAAGTTCCATTTCCAAAATTTTCACTGAGCTCTCTGGGATTATATGTGCATTTCAATGGTCTGGGGGTTATTGTACTTTATGCAGAAAAACAATTCCAAGCATTATTTAATGACGATTTTAAAATTTATTCGGATTCAATGGGTTTTCCTGTAATTTTTATCTTGAATGCTGTTTGTAAAAATAATTCTAATCTTGTGTATATTGTTACTAACTTTATCAATTTTCACTAAATTTGACAATGTATTGACTATGTATTTGTATTATATTGTATCGACTTTAAACTATTTGGCAAATATTTAATTTATAACCGAGATAGTAGTGCAATAGAATTATAACCACAGTTTTTAATGGAAGATTTAAAAAAAAATGTAAGTTTTGAAATGGAAATTTATTAAAAAAATTATCAATTCATTTTATATTCTTTAAAATTAAAAAAATTGACAATATTTTAGTCTTTTTAGATGAACTTGTTCAGTCATTCAGTCAAAATTTCAACTATGGTTACAAGTAATACAATAAACTTTTCTGATTTTGAACTTTTTAGACAATCTAAAACAGATTTCACAATTGTGACTTTATATAACATTTTCACAAAATTTCACTGATAACTGTTGACATTTCATTTGTATGTATTAAAACTTCAATTGTTGCTGCCACAATTTAATTATTACTGTTAAAATTTCATTGGTTTGTATTTAAACTACAATTTGGAATGTTTCTGCCAACATTCCCATCAAATTTTCAATTGTTTTTGTCAAAGTTTTAGTAAGACTGCACATATTTTAAATATTACTGTAAGTTTCAAGTATTACTTTCAGAATTCAGTGATAACTTCAAAATTTCAATTACTGTAAAATGTTCAAAAGTATTACTGTAAGTTTCAAGTATTACCTTCAGAATTCAATTATTTTTATAAAAATGTCTATGATTTTTTTACTACCACTACGGATTTTTATGCTTAAACTTCTGATTTAGTTATATTTCATTTCTTATTATAATTGGACTAATACAATTTATTTATAAATATTTATTAAAAATAGGTTTTGTTTTAATTTTCACAATTAAAATGTAAAGTTTATTTTATTTTGATTTGCTTATGCAATTTTTTGTTCATTTTTTATAAATATTCCTTATTATTGTAAAGTTACTGTAAAAGTTTTAATAATTTCTGTAAAATTCAATTATTCTGTTAAAATTTCAATGATTACTTTTAATTCAAATATTCTGGTATATATTTAATGGTTAGTGTCAAAATTTCATTATTTTTACCTGTATTACATCAACATTGATTCTGTCTTTGAAATAAACTGTACTTTAGTCAAAATGGCAATAATCAAATCTGAGTGCTTGAATATAATAATATGTCCTTATTTATTGATTTACTAACTGGCAGTTTAGTATAATTCTTGTAGGTGATGTATGTATATTTGACAGAAATCATTAAAATTAAAAAGTTTGACAGAATTATTAATGTATGTAAATCGTCTTTATTGCCTTTATTAATATTTTGACAGGAAGAATTAAAAGTTTTACAGAAACAATTACTGGAATTAAAAATGTTGACAGAATTATTAATGTATGCAAACTATCTTTAATGGCTTTATTATTATTTTGATAGGAAGTATTAAAAGTTTTACCAAAACAATTAAAATTTTCATTGTAACGATTGAAACTTTTAAAGTAATAGAAATTTGGATATTAATAATTGATAATCTTGAAGTGATTATTCTATTCTAAAAGCAATATTTGAAAACTTATAACTAACTAACTAAACTGACAAAAATAATGGCAAAATTTGACAGTGATCAATGAAATTTTGGCAGTTAAATAATAATAATTGAAATTTTGACAGTAACTTGACACTTCAAAATTTTAATTACTGTGAAATGTTCAAAAGTTGCAACGAAATTTTTAAATATTTCTGTAAAAATTTCTATGATTACTGTCTAAATTGACAGTACATATTGTCGATATTAATAATTGATAATCGTGAAGTGATAATTTTATTCTGAAAGCAATATTTGAAAACTTATAACTAACTAACTTAACTGACAAAAATAATTGCAAAATTTGACAGTGATCAATGACATTTTGGCAGTAATAATTGAAAGTTAAATACAAATAATTGAAATTTTGACAGTAACTTACACTTCAAAGTTTCAATTACTTTAAAATGTTCAAAAGTTGCAACGAAATTTAAAATTATTACTGTAAAAATTTCTATGATTACTGTCAAAATTGACAGTACATATTGTAGTAAATGGACATTTTTTTTCTTAAATGAATGTTGATATGAAGTAAATTGTGGAATCAATTTTATTTATTATCTCTACAACAAACTCAAAATTCAATCATAACTGTTAGAATATAGAGTATTCTCGTGCGATTATTGGAGTATTAAGATGTCAATCTTTGCTTAAACCTATTTTGGAGTTACATATAAAAGGACTTGTATAAAATGGTTTTATTAATACTTCGACAGATTCTTTTTTAAAAAGATGGCCAGATTGGTAAGATTTTTTTTAATATTTATGCAATAAAATAAAATATTTGTATGCATAGATTCAGTTAGTTTTCTTAAGATTATATGATTCACGTCAACAAATTCAAAACCATGTCAAAACAATGTTTGATAGACACGGACTGTATATCACACTGTATATTATACTACTAATTATACCGTGACTGAATTAATCTGTGATGATCTATAATTATTTCATTTGTGTTATTTACATATGTCATTTTAAAACTGTTATGTCATAATGTGTGTCATGTATTTATTTCTGTATATTATACAATTTTTGGTTTTTTGTTTTTTGTTTTTTTTTTGGTTTTTGTGTCTCATTATTTCTCTCTGACTGACAAGTCACTCTTATCACATCTGTAAAAACTAAAAAATTATTATTATTATCGTGGACAAGTCTACGAACAAAAAAAACGTATTTCATCATTATTATTATCATTTTACACTAGTCAATTTTTTACATGTTTAATCACTTTTAAATTGAACGTGATGAAACATTTATATATAGTTTTTCCGCCTAGAACTGACAATGACTCATGGTTTTTTGCACAAAGAATCGCCTTTTCTATGCTCCATCGCATGTTTAAGGAGAATGTAATAGAATGAAATGAAATAAGAAACATATCTCGAATTCCTGCAATGTGGAGCGATGAGTCACAATCAGCTCTCGATGGACGACTGTACACAGAATATCTATATGAAAGTTACGCCAAAATTTTACACCATACGTCATTTTATGATCTGAAATTGAGAGGTCAAGTCTTCAAGTCTGAGGAGGTCAGTCTGAGAATATCATTGTACAGGTAAGTTATTGCAGTTTGCATGCAATCGTTTTAGGGAATCTAAGCAAAATTGTATATTTTGCAACAAGAGATTAAAACACCGTTTTTTTTTCGTAAGTGGACATTTGTTTAAGAGCTGTGCCAGCGGTGAGTGGGGCAAGTCTACGAACAAGAAAAATACGTATTTAAAAAATTATTAAAAAAAATTCAAGTAGAAAATGCTATTTTTTCTACGATATTGTGTTTAATAAAATTTTAGGAGTAAATATCAGAGAACTTTCAAGTTCAAAACTTTTTTAAGTTCACAACTTTCAAGTTCAATTTATTTTAAAAATAACTGTCACAGTCACAATGCAAATTACTGAAATTGATGTTTATAAAGTTGTTTACATAGAAATGAATGCATGCTTCCATTTAATTTTACATGTTTATTTTTATCTCTGGATGTCAAAATGTTAGTAGTAAAAAAGTATCACTTTCATGTATAGTAAGCCGTGGAAAAATTACTACTTTCACATTTATGAGTAGAAAATATGGATTCTAACACAAATATTAAAATATACCAGTGCAGATAAATTACTACTAAACTACTAAAATAGATACTAGAACAGATTAGAATACTAGTAGAATAGGAATAGATCCCAACTATTTTTTTGGGAATATATCGCTGCATACAGAGTATCTCCATGACTTGCATCCTCATGACTTGCTGATGGTTCATTCCAAATTATCATTGACATTTTTTTTAACTAATTCTCACGTTCTCATAACCAAATCATAACCAAAATATGATCTATACTAAGATCGGGCATCAAACATTTTCTTTGCCTAAATCCGGGCTCTTTAAAGAAAATTTTATCATTGTTTTTTTTTATAACTAATTCTCACGTTCTCATAACCAAATCATAACCAAAATTTGATCTCGACTACGATCGACCATCAAACATGTTCTTTGCCTAAATCCGGGCTTATTAAAGAAAGAAAACAGACCTAACAGACGATGAAGATATTTTGTCGTATGTTCAGTACGTTCACATTGTAGAAATCGCATTCTGTTATTAGCCAACTTGCGACAAATTCAATCCATTAATTCTGAAGTCACAGTGAAACTTCTCATTTTAAGTTTAACAATTATACGCCCACGAAAATCATATCCACGAAACCATTATGTTCTTGAAATAAAATGAAAATCTACAATCATTCTCCTACTTATTAAAAAGAAAAGATGAGTGCACTAATTATGTTCAAAAAATGTCAAAATATGTCGTGATATCTTCAATAAGACTGAAAATTGCATATATCAGTATTTTGCAGTGTGCCGTGAACCTTATACAAAAAGCCCTGCCAAATTCTGAAGGGCCCAAGAACGGATCGGAATAGAGGTTCATAGAAGATCTAATGTAGTCTATTGTGCAAAGAGCAAATATGAGTGATTCAGCGGTATTTCACTGCACACATTAAAACTTTACTCAATAGTACAGTAAAATTGTAAGAAACAATCCTGTTACCTCGGAAAAAATAGAACTTCAATTTTTTTTTTTCAGAAGTGTTAGGTACATAAGACAAGTTTAAAACTAAAAATTCGTATCTCCACTACCTTGAAGGTGGGGTGGATCTTTGAGAAGAAGAATGTATCAGTTCTGTTTTTGTACCAGTCATTGGAGTAACACTTTGAGTTGGCTGGACAAAGTATAAATACATGCTGTCTGCTTCAATATTAAAGTTTCATTTCCCTAAACATTTGTGTTAGGGAAACACAAAAACAATGTTATGTCTAACAACAATGTTAGACTTTCCCAGTCTAACATTGGGGCTGATGACATCAATGATCGCTTCAATAAATGGTGATGGGATTCATTCTGATAACACAATCAAATGCATTCGAAAGAGAAACGCTCTATAAGTCTGCAACGTACTTTTATATGTACATACGTACTGTAGACTTCATTTGAATTCTAAGAAGCATGAAATCATTTGGATATTTCTGTTATTTTAATTCTGTTACCACAAAGAGTAAGACATTAAACAATTCCTGGTGCTCGCGTTTTTCCAATTTGTTTTCAATCTCACTTATGCTCATTGAATCGCTCCCGTGCCACGTCCTTTATTTCCCTAATTCGCGTTTCCATTTGTAAATACGCAACTCTTTTCGAGCGGATGATTTGTTTACGTTCCCCGTTTGCTCCCCGCCCGAAAAGAAACTCCACTCGCTGCCGCGGAAGTAATGTAATGCAATCTGCACGCCGTGTTTATTTATCCGCAAGGCCCTGAGGAGTTTTTCTACTCTGTTTGTTTGAGAGGACACGCTCGCGAAATAATTGATGCTAGTTTATTGTTTGTTGTCCTTAACCTGTGCGTGTTGTAGCTAAGTGAGTATTACTGTGCAAGGTTACTAAATTCTTGTAGAAGATCTGGTTAATAATTTATAAATTCTAATTATAATTGATAATTCATTTATAAGTATGGCTTTACTCGGCAGGCAGTCTGAAACGTTGAAAATCTACTGTGTTTTTCTTAGAATCGCATCATCTTGCGTCTGTTAAAGTTTGCCACAGAGATTTAAAGACCGAATAAAAAGCACAAAAAAACATTTAAAAAAAGCACTTACAATAGCACAAATGTATTAACATACGCAGAACAGGCACAAATTTACATAAAAAAGCACAACAAAATTTGCAAAATCCGAAACATATTTAAGAAAAGGTTATTTTTAAAATTTATTTTATATCATAGAATAAAATTTGCAAAAACAGAAACATAATTAAAAAAAATTACTTTTAAAATTTATTTTATATCATAGAATATAAAAGTAACTACATAATGGTATGGCAAACTTACCTAGATTATGGATGTGCTTTTTATTATTTTGTTCAAAACACAGGACAAAACATTTTCTTAGGAAAGTGACACCGATAACTGTCAAACTAAAATTTGAATCTAGTATTGCCATAAAAAAAATCAGAATAGGTCTGCATCCCAAAAAAAAAATATAACTTACACATTTTGCAAAAATTGATATATCACAAAAACGTAGCACGTCACGTTTTTGTGATATTTTTTTTAGCTAAATATTTTTGACGTTTCTGAGATCAGTGTAAAATTTTCTATGGGAATCGGCTATTTACGTCTAAGGAACCAAAAATGTGTAATTGATTCTATGTCAATTGTATTACAGTAAGTATCCTAGATTTATTACCCACACAAAGTTAATGATTGGTACATATTTGAGCTTCTCTAAATATGTACCAATTACGAAATAATCGGTTCTACATTTACCACGTTCTATGTGCATATTAATGTTTGTTGCAAATATTGCTACCTTCTAAACAGAAAACAATTCTCGGCATAGTTATATTTGAAATTATTTCATTACACCTTTATTAATAAATGATCAATTGCAAGCATCACGGATGCATGGTACAAAAAATTATTTTTCGCCCACGGCATAATCAGTGGCTGATATCAGCAACTAATTGGGTCGTGGTGAATATTTCTCCATTTGAAATAAACATTACACATGACGTTTTATAATATAAATTTCGCCATAAATCACAAAGTTATAAATTCCAACTGATATCAAACATGAAAACAATTATTACTGGCAATTATTACGGCGACCGGTCATTTCGTGCATTTGCGCCGATTTGTAATACCCAGAAATTATTTAATTGCCGGCGGCTTATTAATAATAAAATATTCACGTTCCTGTTAATGGTGGCAATAAATAAAGAAAATATGGCGCGCAATGTCGCTTGCATTTTATTTTACTATCACCAATCGTAAAGTCTGCAATGGCATTGTAACATGATCGCGTAATACCAGAACAATAGAGGCGAGTATGGATTTCTTAAAAGGCGGCTGTTTATGCTCATTAAAATAGAAAGCTTTACACAGCCAATTGAAGACTTCTGAGGTCAATTAGCAGTTTCCACGTCTCTATGTTTTACCTCGAAAAGAATGCCCAGGGATTTGAATCCACATTCATTAATTATTAACAAACAATTCGTTCCTCAGTCGCAGGCCTAATCGCATTAATTACATTTAAGGGTGTCCGAGGGGGATAAAAACGGTGTCGTGGTGAGCCGAACGATTCGGCCTAAATTATGGCCGCAATAAAGCCGTGTCAACAAGCCTGTGAATTAGAGAAATGCCGGCGATACCGCGAGGGGTCATTAAGATGACACTAAAGAGTAGATCCTAATGAGAAGACTGAGGAACAATTTTAAAACAGGAATTATCAAGTTGACGCGGGTTAGGAGGGGCTGAGAAGTGGAGCATTTGGGGTTCTTTTTCGGTCGCTTCGTAAATTCTGGAAGTGTTGGAGGAGGCAGCTGAGTTATCGGAAAATGAGCTGTAATTATAAAATTCCCGGCTCGTTCTGTTTTCTTCACCTTTTTTGAGGTGGGATTGATATTGACATTGTGACATATAATATTACCCATAAAGGAATTTGATAATATTATCCACAGATTACTCATTTTATACAAGGGTAATCCTGAAACTAATATCTCCATAGGCCTGGGACCGCAGAAGAATCATTGGCGCTCCTGTTGACCACACTTCCGTCTTTGTTGCACATATCAACTTATTAAAAAAGAACAAAATAACAAATGATTACTAAAACATTTTAAAGGAAAGCGGAAAACAAAATATAAAAAAAAATACAAATAAAAGACAAAATAATAATGGCAATATTTCATCACATCATTCATAACAAATGCACAACTTATAGAAGACATAATAATAGAGTTTCCAAATAAATCCGACAACAGCGCTATTAAACAAATTTAAAAGAAACAAAAAAAAAAAAAAAAAAACATCAACATTTCGAATCTATAACAACAAACCAAACAAAAATAACAAAAATAATAAATAAGATGAAATAAAATCTACCAACATACACTCGACAAATAATTTCGAGACAAGGTCATAAAGACAAGACATAAGACATTATCAAAAACTTTGCAAAATGCTATAGAAAATAACTAACAAACAAATCAATTCAAAAGAGGAGCTGAAGCACCCTCGATAAATGTTTTTATAATAAAAAAAATTATACAAAGAAACAAACTTCGAAAAGAAAACATCTCAAAAACCCAAACAATGAAATTACAAATTAAGAGTACAACCAGCAGACGAAATTAATAACAGCACAAATAAAAGAACAGAAAACACAATACTACAACACATTTCAAATAAGCAAAGATAACCCAATAAAAAAACAACAACAAAATGTGGAAAATAATAAACGACGAAATCAGTAGGACAGAATCAGATAAAAATTACATAGAAGAAATACGAAAAATAAAAACCGGAAGCACCACAAAAAAATCGGAAGAAATAGCAAATGAGATAAACGAATACTTTGCGAATATAGCAAAAGAACTACAGAAAAACATATAAGAAACAGCCAAACAACACCCATAACAACAGAAACAAAAAGTCAAATCGAAACCCTCGTCTTCCAGAAAACAACAGAAGAAAAATTAAACTACATAGTAACAAATTTTAAAAACCATAAAACAGCGGGTTTTGACAAAATAACAAACGAAACATTAGAAAGAAATAGAGCAATACTCACACCTCTACTCGTAAAAATCATAAACACAGTACTAGAAGAATGAATATATCCTAATTATAAGAAGATACTCACAATTATTCCAATTTACAAAAAAAGAGACAAAAGAAACACAGAAAATTACAAGAACATTTCATTACTGTGTACACTAAACAAAATATTATAGAAAACAAACCAAATACAAATCACCAATCACTTACTTAAAAACAAAATTATCAACCAACAACAATATGCCTATCAGCAACATTCAGGAACGATATCGGCAACACAAAATTTCATACATCACATAACAACACAGATGGACAAGAAACAACTATACCTTTTCAAGTTCAAATTGAGACCAATCAAGTTCAAATTGAGACTAATCAATTTCAAATTGAGACCAATCAAGTTCATATTAATACCAATCAATTTCAAATTGAGACTAATCAATATTGGGACTAAACAAAATCAAGTTGACTCTAAACTATACCAAGTTGTCATAATAAATTTTACTTGTTTACTTTTAACTTGATATTGTTTAGTGTCAATTTGATTTTGTTTAGTCTCAATGTGAAATTGATAGGTATCAATTTGAACTTGATTGGCCTCAATTTAAAATTGTTTGGTCTCAATTTGAACTCGATTGGTCTCAATTTGAACTTGAAAAGGTATAGTATTAGCCATATACATCGACATTAATAAAACTTTCGACACCACATCCAAACCAAAACTGATCGAAAAGAGTATGGCAATACGAATAAAAGGAAAAGAACTAAACATATTGAATACATACTTAACAAATAGAACACAAAAAAACCAAAGTAAACAATGCAGAATGCCAACCACTTGAAACTGAATATGGAATACCACAGGGAGGATACCTACCACCAATCTTATACATCGTAGGTATATACAAACGACCTGCATTTTTTTTTAATTTTTACTTTTAAGGAAAAATGTTATAAGAATTAAAAATTCCTGCTTGGTCTGAAACTACCATTTCAGTTATTTAAATATTGATGTATTTATACAGGGCGTTGGCTTAATAAAAAAAAAACTAACTTTGAAACTTTACGTCAAATAATTATGAAAAATAACATCTTTTAAACAATCCCCCAACATTTTCTTCACACAGTTCAAGCCTGGTATGGAACTCCTGAAGACTGTTTTAGATTTCTTCAATAGTTATTGATGCAAATGCCTCTCGTAGGCGACTTTTTAAATATTTACTATCATTTTCTGCATTTGGGGGATTGTTTGAATGATTTTATTTTTCTATAATGCAGCTAAATGTAATTTTAAATTCCCTTTGGTAAATAGTAAATAAATATGAGTCAAAATAATATTTAAAAAATTTGATTTTGCCAACACCCTGTATAAATAAATCAAAGTTTCAATAACTGAACTAGAAGTTTCAGCCAAGCAGAAATTGTAATTCCTATAACATGTTTACTTAAAACTAAAAATGAAAAAAATATCCCTCTTGTAAACTCAATCCTGGGACATACTGTATATGCAGACGACACCTGCATAGTCTACACGGGAAACAACAACAAACAAATACAATACAATGTAAAAATGAAGATGTAAAACTGCTGGAAGAATGGTTTTTCAACAACTCGCTAACAATAAATGAGGCAAAAACAGAATATATGATATTCTCAAATGATAAAATAATAGCAGATATCAACATTACGATTAGGAAAACAAAAATGAAACAAATAAAAAAAATCAATTATCTAGGACTAAAAATGACAAAATAACCTGAAATGGCATCAACATATAATAATAAAAATAATAAAGAATATTTATTAGCAAATAACGCTACATAATATACAAAATTTCAACAAAAAACAACAAAAGAAAACACACAAATAGCAACTATAGCAAAAACAATAGCAATATAGAAAAAATTGAAAAAAATAACTCTAAAACGATTGCAGCAAAGAATAATCAACATTACGATCAAGAAAACAAAAATAAAACAAATAAAAGAAATCAGTTATCTAGGACTAAAAATGCAACATAACCTGAAATGGGATCAACATATAGAAAAAATTGACAAAAATAACTCTAAAACGATTGCAGAAAACAATAATCAGGAACTATAATAATAATAATAATATATATTTTGTGTCAGTACAAATAATAATGTTTATCTACGACTAATTTATAATGTAAGTATTATACTTGAGGTTTTTGCAGTATAATGCTAGTCATTAATCCCTTAGGGAATAATAACTAGGGATTAATGACTACTAATCCCTAGTCCAATCACAAAATTTCTCAAATTAAATAATACCACAGAAACAATATACACAAACTCAAAAGTGGCACTTTGAAACGAGTAGTGTTTAGGTATTTGTATTGAAATGGGTGAAAATGAAGAGTTTTTTACTTGCACACCTCCAGAAATTATACAACTAGCTACAGCAACAACATCTACCTTGATACCGGAAACATCGAATTCCATTTACAATAAAAGGTACGCAATCTTCAAGAAATAGCGTCTTCGAAAGAACGCAAATTAATTTTCCGAAAATGTTCTACTTACTAGCCTATTTAGTCGTAGATAAAGTAGAGTATACTACTCGCAATAATGGCTATTAGTACCTCGGAATGTTACTCCCTTGCCGCTTACGCGGCTCGGTTGGTAAATATTCCTCGGGAATAATAGCTATCATTATTTAATCGTGGTATAATCTACTATTACACAAGTCAGGTACATGTAGGATACATAGATATATTATAAATATAAAATTAAATATATATATATATATATATATATATATATATATATATTATGTCAACAATTCAAATAATGGTTTTTTAAATAAAGGACGATCACAGACATGTTAAAGTTATTGAATCAAGAATTTATAGCTTAACTCCCACGCAATTACGTATTTTATGGTAGGATTACATTGCCAGATAGCTTTGGAATCCACTAACTGTAATCCGATATATTATTTCATACTATGGTACGCCTAGTGTAAATATATAACTCCACATAATTTCGTCCATATTCCACTGATCTAAACTATGTTAGATGTCCTGCTTAGACATTCTTTCAGACTATAGAATCCTTTGTCCACAAAATAGGATTTTATTACATTTTTTAATTTTGCCGTTGGTAGATCTTTAATGCCATTCGATATAAGGTTAAATAGTTTTGGCCCTTGAAAATTGATTCCGTTTGAAGAGAAACCAGAAGAGAAAAAGAAAGAAATATATCATGCACTTTTTAAATTACAAAATAACTATCTAAGCAACATAATAATAATAATAATAATAACTTTATTGATGTTTACACTAAAAATAGTTTACACAGGTCAAATAAGTACATCAATAGCACAGAATAATATATAATATACAATACGAGAAACAAAGTGATTGGGCACTTAACATGCACGTTAATGTATACTAACCACCGATTAAAACTAATCGGAGACTGTAAAACCTGACCCAAATATGATATAAAATGTTGTTTAGTTGCAACATATGGGGAAACACTACGGAAAATAACCTGAATAAACTCCAAATGCAACAAAATAAAATATTAAAAGTAGTATATAATCTAGACCGAAGAACGGCTGATTTATACAGGGCGTTCCTCAATGACGTGCTAATATTCAAGGGTGTCATTTCTCAGGTCATTTTATGAAGAATATTTAATATGAACATATATCCGCAACGGCTTAAATTATTTGCTACGGGGTGTTGAATTTTTTTTAAATCGTTATTTTTTTAATATCTCTATTCATATTGATGAATAAACACTAAATCTAGTTACTATGAAACAAATAGTTTTTACAAATATCATTCACAACAATAATTGTTGACATAAAGTTTACTTTATTGTTTCGCTAATTCTATTCGAATATCTCGGTAAATTATGGCGAATTAAAAATATTTCAACACCCTGTAGCAAAAAATTTAAGCGTTGCGGATAAATGTTCATATAAAATTTTCTTCATAAAATGACCTGAGGAATTACACCCTTAAATATAAGCACTGATATTTTAGCCTGATACTGATACCATTGATTATAATACCCTTAGAGTATTAAGTATTAGGGTAATAAGGGTATTATAATCAATGCTGATACCTTCTTCTAGTATAGTATACATAGAGCCTCTTGTGTATTATTTGCAGAAGAACTTTCAAAGTATGACTTATGAGGCTTATTGTTATGTAGTCACTACAGTCTCTTGCATTAGCTTTCTTCGCTACCGTTAAGAATTTAGATATTAAGCATTCTTTTGGTATGACTCCTGTTTTGCATATGGTATTGTAGAGGTGTGTAATTATATTAATTTGTTCATCATTTATTAGTTTGAGTAGCTTTACATGAACTTCATCCGGGACGATAGCTTTGCCTGCTTTCATGCTCTTGAAGGCGTGTTGTAATTCTTCTTTTGTTATTTCTAAAACAAAAAAATGAAAAGTTATGAAAATATATGGAAATAGTCCTAGAAAATTGTTAAATAAAATAAATGAAAATAAGGAAACAAAAATTAAAGTTCTTCCTTTTGTATTATTTCTTAATAAAATTTTAAATTTCGGTTAGGGGGCCGAAAACTTAAACAATTAGTTTAAATAATATTACTACTTACTGGTTTTGTGCTGCGATGTCAAACTATGGGGCCAAGTATATTCCATTTACTCCGCTTATGTACACTTTATTAAATGAAGAAGGGTAATTTTAATAACCTCACGGTTAATAGTAATGAAGAGAGGGAGTTTCAGAAACCTAACTTGAGCGATTGAGAGGCATTTTCGAGGAAGTCACTACAATTGTGACGAGTAAGGAATTTGAGACACTCACTCACATTACTGAAACGTTGAATTTGGTCTTCGGCACCTGATGGAAACCTGGTGAAAATACCGAGACTTTTTCCTTAACTTGGTGAAGATGTGGAGATTACCGACATCACATCATCACATCATCATCATCGAGACCTGGTGGAGATCAAATGCCCAGTACCATATTTGTCTATAATGCTATACGCAGTTGAAAATACTTCAGTTACTTCCAGACCATCACAGCGACAACATCGTCCTGCGCTCGAGTAGGTTCGTTGATCTTCACTCTCACTACTAACTTTTCCTACCTGACCTTGGAACTTAACCTTGACCTTGAGTTTCACTCAAACCTTCTCCTTCCTGACCTTGAGACTTTTCAAGGTCACAAGCCGATTTGAAGGATCACCTCACGACCTTGATTCGTGAGGAGGTTCTAGAATCGACTAATTTACACTACTTCTGGTGTCTTTGAAGAGTTCGTCAATGTACTCTTTCGATTGCATTAGGTCTTGTGATTGTTCGGTTATAGTTTTTCCGTTTTTATAATTGAGGGTGTACTTTTTTTTCCAAGTGCCAGTTAGTTCTTTTATTTCTTATGGAAGTCTAAATTGTCATATTGCTCCTGACGATTCTCGATTTCCTTGCAGTTTCTATCACTAGCATATCAAAATCTTAATACAATAGACGTCCACCGTCAATATCTGACGGAATTTGCTCTCTGGATGATATTCATGGCATTGTGACTTATATATTGGTAGTTTTGTGTAATCACAGCTCGTATAGTGTGGTAAGTTATGGAGGGGCGATCCGTAGAGGATCGTGGGGCTTGCAGGCCGCCTCCAGCAGCCGCACTTCTTTCGCCTCCGCACTGCAAAACTTCTGCGGATTAATTGCGGTTCGCAAGAAATCCGGCGACAAATGGCGCACGAGACGCATTAAGGTGGAGGCGGTGGAGGCGGCGGAGGCGGCAGTTTCTTGCATGCGCCGCGGGATCCGGGCCGTATGCATTTCGTTCCGTAATTAAATTCGAAGTTTCCGGGCGTACTGAGTTGAAGTAAGGCGATATTTCAGGCAAGTATAACCAAACCAGTAATATGTTTTACATACATTAGTCGCTCACAGGTGGTTTGTCTCTAACAACAAGAAGTTCGAAATATCAACATAACTTCGGCAAACATTGTTACGCTCTGTGGCGCGCCCGCGCGTATGGAAGGAGGCCTCCTCTTGCACTGATTCATGTATTATTAAAATCCGGCGCCCAGCCGACGCATTTCTAATCCCCGTGGGAAACCGTGTAGCTACCCGACGAAATTACTGCCAGGCCTCTCTATAACTTATTAACCGCAAAACTTGATGGAAGCACCAAGCGCTGCACAAATAAAATTCCGAGACCCGAAACACTAACATAATACGTGTGGTAACTCGTGAACAATATACTAAAATTACACCATAACAAAATTGTAATTATCTTTATTACTCCGGGAACTGATATTTTACAGCACGAGTGAGACGTTTAAAGATGAGGCGACGAAGGAGGCGAGCCCTGAACCCCAAAATGAGTAATGTAAAAAGAGTTCACAGACGCATATCGTTATGTGTCCAATTTCGTATTAAGGAAACATTGAAATTAATTTTAAAATAATTTAGCAAATGCTCCAAATTTAGTAACATTTTCGAAACATGATTAGCAACGATTGATTGGCAAAAGTTAGCAACACTTTACCGGACTAGACGGTTTTTCGCGTTCTCCCGAACTGAAACTGTTGACGTGAAGTATTGAAATTTGACACAGGATGAGTCATAAGGAACGTAAGGACACTATAACGTTCCAGGAAGAATTGTACCGGCCGAAGGAACCGAGGCCCGTAATTCTTCCAAAGAATATTAGTTCTTATGTTTCGTATGGCTTATTATGTTTTTTCCACTAGCAGACGTCAATATCCTGCAAAATATTCAAAGTTTTCTTGCCAAGTGCTAGTTCGTAAAGTTGGAAAATTGAAATGTCTAAAGAAATCGCAAGTGCGTAGTTTTCATGTGTCTAAGCACATTTTCTTTTACTTAACAGGCTACTATGCGTAATATAAATGTTTTAGCAAATATGCAAAGAGTACTGGTGATATGAAAAGTGATTAAATTTTATATTTAAACTTTTACTTTCCACACGGATGTATATGCTCCTATTTTTTTTTTCACTTTTCACTTTTCAAATCATGAGCATAAACACAAATTACTAGACAAATGTCGCCTAAATTTCAACAAAAATACTGAACTATATGGACACACGTCATTTTAATCTCAATTTTTAACTTTAACCTTCATCTTCTACAAACAAATTCAAACGATACAATCAGATAATGCATTGCAACCAACCACTTTGTAAAACTTTGAATGGCTGGAGACCTTCTTCAGACCGAAACCGGTTCCATGTAAACAGAAACATACTTTTTTATGATTTCTTGTAAAAAAAAATATATAAAGAACCTGATGGTTTCTAAACCTCTGCATTCACTCATATCATCATAAATTAGGATGGATCTTTATACATACGTAAATAAAACACTTTAATAGGTAGACACATAGATACACTCTACAATTGTTATTGTTTCTTGATCACTCTCAAAGTGTAAAGTCCTAAACCTTTGCATTCACTCATATCACCATAAATCAGGATGCATCTTTATACATACGTAAATAAACACTTTAACAGCTAGACACATGGATAAACTCTACAATTGTTTCAGTTTCTTGACCACTCTCAAAGTATAAAAAAACTTGATAGATCCTAAACCTCTGCATTCACTCATATCACCATAAATCGGGATGGATCTTTATACATACGTAATTAAAACACTTTGATAGATAGACACATAGATAAACTTTACAATTGTTTCAGTTTCTTGACCATTCTCAAGAGTAAAAATTAGATTGAGTCAGTTTATTTTGTAGTATTCAAAATGGCCAATTGTAAAGTTATCCTAAAATTGGCGAAACATTTACCAAGTATTATATTTACATTTTCGGAGGGTGATAATTTATTCACCTCCCTCTGCATACAAAATATTTAGGAACACAATATTTTCTATCTAAAGCACGTCATACTATTGCAATGATTGTCAACAACTATTTTGTCTTTCTAAAAAATCACATGAAAAACATAATAATTTTAAAAAAACGAGTTTCTTTGTGAAAAATGAAAATATTATTTTTAATTTAGAAGGAAAATATTTTGGAACACAATATTTTCTATCTAAAGTATGTCATACTATTGCAATGATTGTCAATAACTATTTTGTTTTTCTAAAAAAATCACCTGAATAACATACTATTTTTAATAAAACGAGTTCCCTTGTGAAAATTGAAAATAATATTTTTAATTTAAAAGGAAAATATTTTGGAACACAATATTTTCTATCTAAAGCATGTCATACTATTGCAATGATTGTCAATAACTATTTTGATTTTCTAAAAAAAGCACCTGAATAACATAATATTTTTAATAAAACGAGTTCCCTTGTGAAAATTGAAAATAATATTTTTAATTTAAAAGGAAAATATTTTGGAACACAATATTTTCTATCTAAAGCATGTCATACTATTGCAATGATTGTCAATAACTATTTTGTTTTTCTAAAACAATCACATGAAAAACATAATATTTTTAATAAAACGAGTTCCCTTGTGAAAATTGAAAATAATATTTTTAATTTAAAAGGAAAATATTTTGGAACACAATATGTTCTATCTGAAGCATGCCATACTATTGCAATGATTGTCAACAACTATTTTGTTTTTCTAAAAAAATCACCCGAATAACATAATATTTTCAATAAAACGAGTTCCCTTGTGAAAATTGAAAATAATATTTTTAATTTAAATGGAAAATATTTTCGAACACAGTATGTTCTATCTAAAGCATGTCATACTATTGCAATGATTGTCAATAACTATTTTGATTTTCTAAAAAAAGCACCTGAAAAACATAATATTTTTAATAAAACGAGTTTCCTTGTGAAAATTGGAAATAATATTTTTAATTTAAATGGAAAATATTTTTGAATACAATATGTTCTATCTGAAGCATAGCATACTATTGCAATGATTGTCAACAACTATTTTGTTTTTCTAAAAAATCACCTGAAAACAATATTTTTAATAAAACGAGTTCCCTTGTGAAAATTGAAAATAATATTTTTAATTTAAAAGGAAAATATTTTGGAACACAATATTTTCTATCTAAAGCATGTCATACTATTGCAATGATTGTCAATAACTATTTTGATTTTCTAAAAAAAGCACCTGAAAAACATAATATTTTTAATAAAACGAGTTTCCTTGTGAAAATTGAAAATAATATTTTTAATTTAAATGGAAAATATTTTCGAACACAGTATGTTCTATCTAAAGCATGTCATACTATTGCAATGATTGTCAAAAACTATTTTGATTTTGTAAAACATCACCTGAAAAACATAATATTTTTAATAAAACTCGTTAGACGTCTATGTAAAAATTAAAAATAATATTTTCAACAAGATTTAATATTTTTAACAAAGAAAGTAACGAAAGTCAAGAAATCACGAAGAATTAAGTCGTCTTTCAACGGAATCGCCATATTGCTACATTGCTAAATTGCGTATTGAAAAGATTTCCACCAACAACAAAAAAAAAACGGAAACATCAACAACATATTTCATGTATAATTTTGTAGATATTTTATTTAAGTATCTTAATCTAATAAAAAATGTCTTTTATATTTAAATTTATTCATGTATAATTTATTTTTTATTTCCTATTGCAGTAGGAGATCCTATTTAGTTCCTAAGAGTAACTAGGAGTAAGTAGAAGTTCCTTTTAAGTATATTTATTGTAATGTGAATTGAAATATACAAAATTTACAATAATAAAAATATTCGAGGCGGAAAGACCCCATGGACTCGATAGCCCAATAAAGATTGTTTATATATATACACTGCTCAACAAAATGAGGGGAACACCTTTAAAAAAGGGTTAAAATAGAAATTTAACAACTATACGAAATTAATTATTACTGATTAATCTTAATCATGTTTATTTAAGCAGAAAGAGGCATTTTAAAACCATGTGCTCAAAATAAGCAAAAAAAATACCACCTACTATAAAAAAATTAACCATTTTTACCCTTTTTTATAGGCGTTCCCCTAATTTTGTTGAGCAGTGTATATAGATAAAAAAATCAATTCATTTTCCCGCGCCACATAACTTAACGGTTTTTCCTACTTGGTTAAGCCTTGTCAAGAGTCATCTAGTGGTGGGTGCTCGAAACTATACAATTACAGATCACGCGAGTGAAGTTTGAATTTTCCGCGGTCCTTCCTTCTGGTCATTGCTGACTCCTTTTGGAAAAGAATAATGTCTTCTTCGCCGAAACCTTCTGGACATTGTCAATTTCTTCAGCAAATGACCTTGAAATAACCTTACGGTCATTGACGACTACTTCTGCAAATGACCTTGAAAGAACCTCCTGGTCATGGCCGAAAACACTTCTTCTGCAAATGACCTTGAAACTTCTGGTCATTGTCGACAACATTTCTTCAGCCAAGAATTTTCACTAAAATGGTCTCTCCTGATGGACACGCCATCGTACTGTCCTGTCAGTCCGGTAGCTAGACTACTGACATCTGTGTATCTGTGACATCTGTGTTTCGGTCATGGCCGAAAACACTTCTTCTGCAAATGACCTTGAAACTTCTGGTCAATGTCGACAACATTTCTTCAGCGAAGAATTTTCACTAAAATGGTCTCTTCTGATGGACACGCCAACGAACTGTCATGTCAGTCCGGTAGCTAGACTACGGACATCTGTGAATCTGTGACATCTGTGTTTCGATCATGGCCGAAAACACTTCTTCTCCAAATGACCTTAAAACTTTTGGTCATTGTCGACAACATTTCTTCAGCGAAGAATTTTCACTAAAATGGTCTCTCCTGATGGACACGCCATCGTACTGTCCTGTCAGTCCGGTAGCTAGACCACTGACATCTGTGTATCTGTGACATCTGTGTTTCGGTCATGGCCGAAAACACTTCTTCTGCAAATGACCTTGAAATAACCTTCTGGTCATTGTCGACAACACTTTTTCAGCCAAGAATTTTCACTAAAATGGTCTCTCCCGGTGGACAAGCCATCGTACTGTCCTGTCAGTCCGGTAGCTAGACTACTGACATCTGTGTATCTGTGACATCTGTGTTTCGGTCATGGCCGAAAACACTTCTTCTCCAAATGACCTTAAAACTTTTGGTCATTGTCGACAACATTTCTTCAGCGAAGAATTTTCACTAAAATGGTCTCTCCTGATGGACAAGCCATCGAAGTGTCCTGTGAGTCTGGTAGCTATACTATTGCCATCTGTGTAAATTCATATTGCTATTGCTACGTGCTCGGATTCTAGCAGTTTCATATGGACCAATAAATTAACCGCAGTAGGTTCGATTGCAGGAATAATTACATACGGGCGAAATAGCAAATAGAAATAACTGTTTGGTTCATTTTCTCCTTCCACTCGTAACTCTTCATGAATTGAAGCAATGGATGTAAAAGCTTCTATCAGAGGAGGTAAGTTTTTTTTATATACGCCAATTTTGATTTTTTAAATGTGCCGTTATCGAACGCACCAGGGAAGATTATATCTCTTTAGTAATTTTATTTTTAGACAATCCTTTTCTGGATTTTTAAAGGACAATTCGTGGATTTTCTTAATCATCCCGTCAATTTTTCTTGATGGCCATATACTAAACATTTTGAAAGCTTAAAAATGCCTTCTCTGATCAAGAGAAGCTTCAACATGAAGTGCATCATTTGTTATCGAGCCCATTACTCCAACGCAGATTCTTCATGCTTTATTTTAGATTATTTCGACTGGTCAACAGTTGGCTTTTACTACTCACACCATATAAGGCAAAACATAATTTAAATGTGATCGTATACAAGCTTTGTAGAACATTAAGGAAGCAAACTTATCTGCCCACCCAATTTTGGAGATTACACCAAAGATGTTTATGTATTTCTCGCATTTTGTTACAATGTACAAGGTATTATTGGTCCATTTTACCTTGTTATCATTCCCAGATACTTTGGGTGTTGATGATCAACTGCAGTAGTTGATATTTTTGTCTGTTCATTACGTGGCTTCAAGTTTCCGTCTTTTGATGGTTATTAAGAGTTTTCGTTGTTTATCCATTCTTCTGAGGATCTCAGCATTAGTAATTTTATCGATCTATGACACCCCAAATAG
This sequence comes from Othius punctulatus, assembly GCA_951805005.1. Taxonomy (NCBI): domain Eukaryota; kingdom Metazoa; phylum Arthropoda; class Insecta; order Coleoptera; family Staphylinidae; genus Othius; species Othius punctulatus. Next base: position 126,841,517 of record OX638138.1, on the reverse strand, counting down.
TCATATGAATATGTAATTTTTAACCCCCCACCATTTAACCCCTAAGATGTAGCAATTTAAATAACAAACCCTTTATGAAGGTTTGTTGATAAACAATAAAAATAAGTATTTCAAAATCGGTTAGTAAATAATAGGGATATTTCCCAAAAGGTATACAAATTAAAGTGCTATTTTTCGAGCTGGCGTTGATACGACTCTAGCAATGAGTTGTAAAAACAATTGCAAATTGTTTGTGAGTAATTAAATTTTAAACAAAATTATACAATATTCATCAAGCATTTGTGCCTAGAACAGAAAATTACATCTCTAAATGACAATTTAAAGATCCGAGCATTTTTTCGTGTATTTTTCTGAGCTATTTTATTGAATTATCCGAAACTGTCTGTACGTACAAGTATATATTTCTGGTTCACAATTTACTCTGAAACGATGTAAATATGCTCGTAGAGATAATAATATTTTGTACTACTTAGGTCTAAAGATACGTATCATAAATAATACTGCAATTGCGAGCTCACAGCCCTCGTCATCGTTAAATCAGCTTAAGACGAGTTGAAGGAGCAAGCACACAGAAAAAAAAAACGGGAAATAGCGATTATAAACATTACTGCTGCGCCAGCCGGTTCCATATGTTTGCTTTCATCCGGCTTAGACGGAAGAAACATCCCCCGACCCCTTCTGTAGCCGCTGTCGGATGGCTTTCCCCGTATAAATTATTTCCCGGATGATTGCGGCGATGTTGTTTTTCCATTCGTCGATGATCGCGAAATAATTGGTTGTTAAGTCTTATAGGGGATCTGCCACTACAGCGGCGCTGTTTGTTATTTATCAGCTCTAACACACAAAATGATGCCGAGGTACAACGTTATTCAGACAGGAAACTTTTTAACTTCGTAAATATATAAGCCAAGTACTTAATTTAAAACAACATTAGTATGCCTCATATTGGAAAAACTGTTCTCGAGACGAATACAAATATTGGAGATATTTATGATGCTTAGTCTAGAAGAGTGGCTACTTGAACGTTGAAGAGACATGTTATCAATTTGCATTACAGTACCTACACTAACAAAGTTTTGTAAACCAACTACATTTTGCAAAATAAAAAGTACATATTATAATACTTATCAGAATATCTAGAATATCAGAATACAGAATATCTTAAACTAATACAACACATGGGTGAAAAATTCATACTTGGAGGCGACTACAATGCAAAACACAAGGACTGGGGATCCAGAATAACTCAACCCAAAGGTGAAGAGCTCAGGTATGCAATGGAAGTTACAAACTGTAGCTACCATTCCACAAGCAAACCTACATACTGGCCAAGAGATTTAAAAAAAAACGATCTACTGGACTTCTACATCGCAAGAAAAATATCGTCCGATTTCATCGATATATCAGAAAACTTTGACCTTAGCTCGGATCACTCATCTCTCATTCTAACGCTCAGTGAAATGATAATTAGGAAAGAAGCACCGCATAGACTGGTAAATAAAACCACAGATTGGGAAGGATTCAGAAATTCAATTGAAAATAATATAAGCCTAAGAGCTAACCTTAAAACCAAGGATCAACTGCACAAAGAAGCAGAAAATCTAATCAAAACTATACAAGAATAAAATATACCTAAGAGTTAAACTTAAAACCAAGGATCAAGTGGACAAAGAAGCAGAAAATCCGATCCAAACTATACAAGAAGCTGCGTATGATAACACAAGACAAATAACCGATGTAACAAAAGGAAAAAAAAAACTACCCTAAGAAAATCAGGGAAATGGCCAGTGAGAAGAGGAAAGCAAGGCAAAAATGACCACAAACAAGAAGTCCTGCAAATAAAACCGAGCTAAATAATAAAGCCCAGAAACTTAAAAGAGAATTTAAAAAAATAAACGAAGATACCATAAGCAGGTACTTGAGGGACCTTTCAGCAGATGCGGATAAGGACTACTCATTGTGGAAAGCCAACAAAAAGATCAAAAGACCCATTACAACCATTCCACCAATCAGAAAGGAAGATGGGGGATGGCCTCGTGGCAATAAACAAAAAACGGAAGTTTTCGCCGAACACCTAGCAAACACCTTCAAACCAAATCAACCACATCCATGTATAGTAGTTGAAAAAATACAAAATCCATATATACAAAGCATTCCCCTAATTACTACAAAAGAAGTGGCCCAAGAAATTAAAACAAACCTAAACCCAAGAAAAGCTCCTGGTATAGATCTTATTACAGGTGAGATTCTAAAGCAGCTTCCAAAAATTGGAAGAATAATGCTAACATACTTGTTCAACGCAGCAATACGACAGAAGTATTTCCCAAATTCATCTTTAATGACAATGTTCCCTGCAGTAGTAGTTTGTATCGGCAGATTTTGGCAAAATGTATTAAAAAATTGACAGATTTTCACAGCTAAAGCTCAGAGTTTGACTAATTTGATAGTGGCAATAAACAATGTTACAGATTTCGACTGTTATGTTTGAATATTTGATATATGTGGACAGTTGCACTTAAAGATCTTATAGATGTTTGCATGTTAACACTATATATCAAAAATAGATAAATTTCGGCAAATTTTGGCAAAATGTATTGAAAAATTGACAGATTTTCACAGCTAAAGCTCAGATTTTGACTAATTTGATAGTTGCAATAAACAAAGACACAGATTTCGACGGTTTTGTTTGAAAATTTGATGTATGTGGACAGTACCACTTAAAAATCTTACAGATGTTTATATTTTAACACTAGGATATCAAAAATAGACAAATTCTGGCAGATTTTGGCAGTATCAAGTGAAAAATTGATATTTTTCACAGCTGATGCTTAGAGTTTGTTTAATTTTGGTAGTTCCATTTCAAAATTTCACTGATTTCGACGGTTTGATTTAAAAATTTGGCATATATGGATAGTTGCACTTTAAAAATGTTATAGATGTTTATATTTTAACACTTGGATATTAATACTAGACAAATTTTTGCAGATTTTGGCAGTATCTATTGAAAAACTGGCAGGTTTTCACAGCTGAAGCTTACAATTTGACAAGTTTTGGCAGTTGAAATTGAAATTGGACATATTTCGACGATTTTCTTTGAAAATTTGACGTATGTGGACAGTTGCACTTAAAAATCTGATAGATTTTTGCATGTTAACTCTATATTTCAAAAATAGATAAATTTCGGCAGATTTTAGCATAATGTATTGAAAAATTGACAGATTTTCACAGCTGAAGCTCAGAGTTTGACTAATATTGATAGCTCCAATTCAAAATTTTACAGATTTCGACGGTTTTGTTTAAAAATATTACGTTTGTGGACAGTTACACTTAAAAATCTGACTAATGTTTACATTTTAACAATCGAATATCAAAAATAGACAAATTCTGGCAGAGTTTGGCAGTATCAAGTGAAAAATTGATAGGTTTTCACAGCTGATGCTTAGAGTTTGTTTAATTTTGGTAGTTGCATTTCAAAATTTCACTGATTTTGACGGTTTGATTTAAAAATTTGGCGTATGTGGATAGTTGCACTTAAAAATGTTATAGATGTTTATATTTTAACACTTGGATATTAATACTAGACAAATTTTTGCAGATTTTGGCAGTATCTATTGCAAAACTAGCAGGTTTTCACAGCTGAAGCTTACAATTTGACAAGTTTTGGCAGTTGAAATTGAAATTCGACAAATTTCGACGATTTTCTTTGAAAATTTGACGTATGTGGACAGTTGCACTTAAAAATCTGATAGATTTTTGCATGTTAACACTATATTTCAAAACTAGATAAATTTCGGCAGATTTTAGCATAATGTATTGAAAAATTGACAGATTTTCACAGCTGAAGCTCAGAGTTTGACTAATATTGATAGCTCCAATTAAAATTTTTACAGATTTCGACGGTTTTGTTTAAAAATATGACGTATGTGGACAGTTACACTTAAAAATCTGACTAATGTTTACATTTTAATAATCGGATATCAAAAATAGACAAATTATGGCAGATTTTGGCAGTATCAAGTGAAAAATTGATAGGTTTTCACAGCTGAAGCTTAGAGTTTGTTTAATTTAGGTAGTTCCATTTCAAAATTTCACTGATTTCGACGGTTTGGTTCAAAAATTTTGCGTATGTGGACAGTTGCACTTAAAAATCTGATAGATGTTTATATTTTAATACTAGAATATTAATACTTGACAAATTTTTGCAAATTTTGGCAGCATCTATTGAAAAACTAACAGGTTTTCACAGCTGAAGCTTACAATTTGACAAGTTTTCACAGTTTAAATTGAAATTCGACAAATTTCGACGATTTTCTTTGAAAATTTGACGTATGTGGACAGTTGCACATAAAAATCTGATGTATGTTTGCATGTTGACACTATATATTAAAAATAGATAAATTTCGGAAGATTTTTCAAAATGTATTGAAAAATTGACAGATTTTCACAGCTTTCCACAGAATTTGACTAATTTTGATAGCTCTAATTCAAAATTTTACAGATTTCAACGGTTTTGTTTAAAATATGACGTATGTGGACAGTTGCACTTAAAAATCTGACTAATGTTTACATTTTTACAATAGGATATTAAAAATAGACACATTTAGGCAAATTTAGGTAGCATCTTTTGAAAAGTTGACAAATTTTCACAGCCGAAGCTCAAAATTTGACTAATTTTGACGGTTTTGTAAAAATTTGACGAATGTGAACAGTTGCACCTAAAAATCTGACAGATGTTTTCATGTTAGCACTAGTATATCAAAAGTAGATAAAATTTAGCAGATTTTGGCAGGGTATATTATGAGTAAGTCATAATGCTACAAAAACCTGGTAAAACCACCCAACGATGTTAAGTCATATTTATATGACTTAAATCGGTTTACCGATTTTTCTACTATTAATTATTTCAAAGATTTTTGAAAAAAAAAAAATCTTGTTAGCTGCATTTAGTGGTGCATTACTACACCTTTTTTATGTGTAGTAATTATCCTTCCATGCATCCATTCTTCAGGTAATTGCTCCCCAATCCATATCCTTTGGATTAGTATGTATTTTTTCTTGCAGTTTCTTTCGTCCATATTTTATTATTTCCATATTTTTGTTCTTGTTATTCTAAGTATTCTTCGTTCTCCTCTGCTAGCAGATCCATGAAGTGTGTGTTCGATATTTCTTTACCTTCTTGATCGTCGTCCGCTGCTTTTCCATTTTCATTTCTTATTCGTTTGATACTCAGAGAGATTTTTTTATGTACCATTATTTTCAGGTAGAAGGTCTTTGTGTTTTGCAATTTTCTTTAACGCTCTATTTCATCCCATTTTTTATCCATCTACTCTCTTTTTATTGTCCCTATGACTCGGTTGCTTGTCCTTCTCTTTCGCTCGTATTCGTCTCTGTCTTCTGTTTTGTTGGTTTTCATTCATTTTATTTTTGCTTCGTATTTTATTCTTACTCCGTCTTTGCATTTGTCTTTCCACCTGTTGTTACCATATCTTCTTTAAGTCTTTCCTATTTTCTTCCTTGCCGCTTCTCCTATATTCCATTCTATTTCACGCCAAACACTTTCAATGGCTTCTTTTGTCTTCCCATTCGCTTCCTTGTACTTCATGAGTTCGTCCAGTCTTATTTCATATTTCTCTTTATTATCTTCGTCTTTTAATTTATCTACATTCCATTTTTCTATTGCTCTGTATTTTTCTTTGTCTTTATTTAGTTTTTTTGTAAGTGTCACCATGACCATGTTGTAATCTGTGTTTATTACTATAGTTTTATTTTTAAACCTTAACTGCAAAAATTACAATATAATAAAAGTGTCTTGAACGTAGGTGTGCAAACTATTAATTCGTGGCCTAGGGTACATAATCATTTGTTTGAGTACTCAAGCAATCTAGTGCTCCAGCAAGATATGAAATGTGAACAGTTCATCCAATTATTGGAATGTCTTTTCGACATTTTGTAATTCAACCGCAGCAACAATCTACAAATGGGAATTAAACGACGCCAATCCATCCAGCCGTCCCGCATTCAATCCGTACAAAATGGCAACATCACTCGGGATTGATACGATCTCTCCTCATATGCGCTCCTTGTAAGAAATGCATCAGTCGTAAATCACATTCTGCTGCCGTTGTGCATGACTGCAGCGCAGCTTTTACATGCATCCAGGCAGTGTTCCTGCGTGGGGTAATAAACATTTGGATTCCGAGGCGCAATCCGCCATCGGAAAACGTGAGCGGCTGCAAATTACCAGTTGCACGGAAGCTGCAAACGCAGCGCATGCCGATTGATAAATGCGTGCGGATTATGGTTATCTGTGTAAATATTGACACGCGGATGTGGAAAATGTTAATGTCAATTCCATGAGGTCTGGCGATTCGACGATTCGCGGCACGCACATTGAAACTAGAATTAAGACCTCCACTTGCATGCATGCATCACTAGGGTGCAATCTACCAGACGTAGTGGTGCGAAGGTTGACAATGAAGGTGATGTTAGTAATGAGAGTTAGCCACACGCTAAGGAAATCAGCATGTCACATATGACAACTAATTTGTAAAGAGAAATGTCTAAAGATATACAATTACCCATTTTAAAAGTACTACAAAGTAGCATATTCAGGCGATCGCACTTATGTATGTATTATAGTAATGCAGAAAAGTTCCAGGAACAGAAAAGGACTACGAGAGATACAAGAAACAAAGAAAGAGAACCAAAGCAGAAACACAACGTGCCCAAGCAAAAACTTGGGAGGAGTTTGGAGAGAAGATAGAAGAAGATAGCAGAGGGAATTAGAAATTTTTCTTTAAAGTATTAAAAAATCTTATAACAGAGGAAAAAAACAGCAAAAACAATTAAAGTAAGTAAAAAAAGAGTAGTACCGACAGAAGAGTAGAAAGCCATGAACAGATGGAAAGAACACTTCAAGGAGCTGCTTGAAGGAGAGGAAAGACGGAAAAACCAAAACAAGGAAACGAAAAGAAAGCGGGATGTAAAAGCCAGTCAGGAGAAATAAAGGAGGAAACAATAACAGAGGCATAATAAATAAAAGCAATAGGCAATATAAAGCTGGGAAAGGCAGCAGGACATTGGTATTACACCCGAGGAAATAAAATATATGGGAAAGAAAGGATAACAGACGCTACTAGAGATCTAAAAACTGGCATGGAAACACAAAAGAATACCAAAAGACTGGGAGGTAGCAGTGATAATTCCAGTTTATAAGAAGGGAGACTGCAAACAATGTAACAACTACAGAGGTATATCACTTCTCAGTGTACCAGGAAAAATATACGAGATAATTCTTGAGACGAAGCTAAGGAAAATGATAGAACACCAACTACACGACTTCCAGAGCGGGTTCAGACCAGGACACAGTTTGCAGGACAAAATCTTTACGATAAAACAGATAACTGAAAAACTCGAGGTATGACAAAGAAGTATACCTGTTTCATAGATGTAGAACAGGCTTTTTGAACAGGCAGTATACCATGGGAGGAAATATGAAAGGGATTAGAGAAAAAATTGGCAGGTGGGGAATTAATATAGGCAATCCAATCACTATACAAAAAACGAGAAACTACATAAGAACCGGAAACAGGCAGACAGAAGAATTGAGAACAAACCACGAATGAGACAGGCAGGAATACTAAGCATCATTCATATCAATAATGGACGGTATAATAAAAGATACAAGATTAGGAACCAAAGGAATATACGTAGGATACAGGAATATGAGGAAAATAGAAATAAAAGGGTGTGCATTTGCTGATGATATAGTGATATTTGGATAAAACAGAAAAATACTGAAAAAGAATGTGGAAATATGGAAGGAGGCTGTAAATAAAAGGAATCTAAAGATAAATAGAGAAAACACAAAAGTGATGGTGATAACTAAGGCGAACAAACTAACCAACATACGAAGAAGTGGAGAACAAATAGAACAAGTGCAAGAATTTAAGTATCAAGGAACAATAATATACAGTCAAGGAAAGTATGAAAAGGACATGAACAACAGAGTAAAAACAACAGGGCTACTGTATAGTACACTAAAAAGAGCGTTCATAAAGAACAAAGAAATATCAAAGAAAACGAAGATGACACTTTTCAGAAAAATCTTTGCACCATTACTGACATACGGAAGTTAGACATGGATGATTGACACAAGACAAAAGTCTAAAATGAAGTACTTAAGGAGAGTGGAAGGAGTGACAAGGAATGACAGACTGTGAAAAGTAGAAATAAGGGAGAGGATGGGAACCACATCGATAATGAAGAAAATAGAAGAAGGGCTATTAAGATGGTCCGGGCACATAAACAGACTGAGAAGAGAGAGGCAAGTTAATCAAGTGTAGACGGCAAGAGCAAACGGGAAGAGAGCAAGAGGAAGACCACAGAAAATATAGAATGGTACAATAAGCAAAACGCTGTAGAGAAAACGAAGAGTTGGAAGCACGCGAACGCCTGCTAGTTCGCATGCAGAAACAAAAAAGAATGGATAAAATTCCATAATAAATAGAATTACACCTTAACACCAAAAAGAGTAAAATTGGGAAAGAATAAGAAAGAAAGAAAGAAAGAAAGAAAGAAAGAAAGAAAGAAGGGAAGAAAGAAAACCCTTAGCTTACCAGCGGCTATAGTGATATTATCTTGCCTTTATCGTATATCCAACATACTGTAAATTCGAAATTATTTTTAGTATGTATAGTTTCGGTATGCTGAAACTTTTATTTTGATTTTTTTAAATGTATTTTAAAAATAAAATTAGATATCCTCCGATTCTGCACTGTTGACTCGCCCTGTATATGCGCTGATATGATGACGATGTTGATTAAATTTAAAAAAAAGTTAATAACAAGACACAAAGAAATTAATTGTTGTCATCACGTGAACATTACTAGGTTATGTGAATTTAATAAGAAAACATTTAGAACTCGATATTTCAACTTTTGTTTAAAATTTGAAACATTTCATGCCATTCTTTGAATTTTCAGAACCAGGAAACATTTTCAGAAACAAATATTTTTTTGAGAAAACAAAAACTAATATTTTTGTTAGTATTTTATCCATTTTCCCAGAAATATTTGAATATTATTTGTTATTTGTTAAAGTACTTTCTTATATCTTCTAGTATATATGTATTTAAGTTTCCCTACTAGTTTCAGCTTAATATTCAGCCATAATCAGAGGTTTTTGTAAATTAAATTATATTTTTCAAGATCATATTGGACCTTTGGTCTCCTGTCAGTTTCAAGTTTATATTGTTAAATACAAAATATTAAATACAAACTTCAAACTGATACGACCCAAAAAGTCAAATATAATATTGAAAAATATAGTTTCATTTACAAAAACCCCTGATGATGGCTGAATATTAAATAAAATAAAATAAATAATAATAGAAAATAAGTTAATAAATACGAGAAGATACAAGATAGTACTTTAACATATAACAAATAATAATAAAAAATAAAATGTTCGTCATGTTGTGGACCCAATGCGTGGGGGGGACACTCTGAACAGAGATATTTAAAAAAAAAACAAAGTTAAATCAGTTGAATTTAAACGTTTCTTTTCATTTATGTTACAATTTATATGGTGTAGCGCACAAATGTGGTTAACAAATAACAAATAATATTAACAAATAAATTGGTCGTCAATTGTGGACTCAATGCGTGGACACTCTGAACATAGATATTTCAAAAAAATTAAAACAAAGTTAAATCAGTTGAATTTACACTTATATTTTCATTTATGTTGCAATTTAGATGGTGTAGCGCACAAATGTTGTTAATAAATACCAAATAATAATAAAAAATAAAATATTCTTTATATTGTGGACTCAATGTGTGGACACTCTGACCATCTCACCATACATATTTCAAAAATTTTAAAACCAAGTGAAATGAATTGAAGTTTCACTTATCTTTTCATTTATGTTGCCATTTAGATGGTGTAGTGCACAAATGTTGTTAACAAATAACAAATAATAATAAAAAATAAAATGTTCTTCATATTGTGGACTTAATGCGTGGACACTCTGACCATCTGACCATACATATTTCAAAAATTTTAAAACAAAGCTAAATGAATTGATTTACACTTTTCTTTTCATTTATGTTGCAATTTAGATGGTATAGTGCACAAATATTGTTAATAAATATTAAATAATAATAAAAAATAAAAATTTCTTTGTATTGTGGACTTAATGCAAGGAGACTCTGAACATAGATATTTAAAAAAAAACTGTAATGAATTGAATTTACACTTTTCTTTTCATTTATGTTGCAATTTAAATAGTGCTATCGCACAAATAATCAATAATAATTAAAAATAAAATGTCCGTCATATTGTGGACTCAATACGTGGTGCGGACACCCTGGATATTAATATTTCAAAAATTATAAAACAAAATTAAATCAGTTGAATTTACACTTTTCTTTTCATTTATGTTGCAAATTCCATGGTGTAGCATACAAATATTGTAAGTGCAAAAATTAAACAATAATTTGTATGTGTATAATTTACACATTTGTGCATTGTATTAAAAATTACGATATAACGAAATTTTGCTATTAGTGAAAATGAAGTATGTTGTTAAAGAAAATAATTGATGTATTTTATTTGCTTATCAATTTAAATATTTTTACGCATTTAACACAATTTTATACGAAAGTATAGTTAAAACAGAAAATAATTGATTTATTTTATCTGCTGATCTATTTTAATATTTTTACGCATTTAATACTATTTCATCCGAATGTGTAGTTACAACATTTGTGTGCTGAACGATCGATTTTATGTACATATTTCAAAATTCCTTATACACTAGCGAGCAAAAAATAGAGGTCATTTTAAAATTATGACTCATTATTGGATTTTTGTTTGTTTTAACTTTACGTTTGCAAATTGTAAACAATTGTACTGTATTTTGCACATTAAATTTAAAAATAAAAGCAATGTTGAATCGTAAAGCATATTTATTGTTTTTATTGCCTATTTTGGAAATATCACAAATTTACAGTTCAGACGAAGTTCGAATTTTTGTTTCTAGGACTAATATAGAAAATAAATAATGAAAAAAAGTTATCACTAATAACGAGTATTACCCCCTCTTGCATTACTGATTGAAGTCGACGAGGAACTCTTTAATTATTTTAATTAATTATTAAGTTAACGATCACATTTTGGTAAATATTATTCCATTCCTGCAATTTTATAGAATACATATGTCAGGAAATGTATTATTAAACACCTACTTTGGTTTACAATTTGCAAACATAAAGTTAAAACAAAAAAATTCAAAAAAATAAGTCATAATTTTAAAGTGACCTCTATTTTTTGCTCGCCAGTGTATTAACAGAGATGGAACAAATGTTATACTACAAAAGAATCTTTTTCTACTTCTACATTTTAATTGATATATAAAACATTCGATAGCTATACCTAAATGATAATCACTTAGATAATTTTTTTTCTTTAAGATACAAGTTTATCTAAATAGCAATGACACTGACAGATATCAAACTAATTGGTTTTGACAGCTGTGCCTGGGGAATTGGTAATTCGTATTCTTAATAAATTGTTGATTTTTTAAATAAAATCATTAAATATGTCGAATAGTGATAGTGATATGAAAAAATTAACCCCACAAGACATTGTGAAGCAAGCCACAAGAGCGACAAACAATTTATTAGCAGTGAAATCGTTAAAAACTTACGAGAAATTTTACTCGAATTTTATGGATTGGAAAAACACAAATAAGGTCAGCAGCTTTTCCGAAAATGTCTTACTTGTTTATTTTACTGAATTATCAAAAAAGTTGAAACCTCCAACTTTATTGTGAAATCTACGTTGGGTATCAAACATAATGTGGACATATCCAAATATCCCAAATTGCATGCTTTATTAAACAGAAAATCTGAAACATAACCTAAAAAATCTAAAACGTTTGCGACCAACGAAATTAAGCAATTTATTACAGACCTTCAGATGTTAAATATTTGTTGTCCAAAGTAAGCAAAATTATCTTAGTATTATCATTTAATGGAAAACTGTATTTCTGCATAGGTGGCATGCATATTTGGTATTATGGTATTATTATCTATGTTGTAGAAAAAATAGTGTATGCTACTCACATTTAAAAGTTCGTAAATGCTCGTTGCATAATATATTATTAATTAATAATAAACGTATACGTACCATTATATATCATATCGTTAAAATAATAATGAAATAAAGTTATACCAAGTAACTCGTTTAGTAATTGAAAGTGACATACTGGAGCGGGTACAACTTCTCAATTCAGCAGGTCTCGCAAAGCATAAATAATGCAAATTTCATGCAAATGTATTTCACATCGATTATGTCTGAAAATTGATTTTGGATGAAGGAGGGATACTTTTAATACTATTTAATCAATAGCTAAATTTCAATATTACATCTTATATTAACACTCTTTATTACTCCTATTACTCTTAATACTTACTCTTTATTAGAACTAATATAATATTCGTATTAACTTTTTGCAGCTTCTGCAACTTGTTTTAGTTTATTCCACACTATTTGATTATTTACACACTATTCAAACGGCTTCTAATAACATCACGGTTAATATAAGAAATAAAAGAAACTACACCACGTCTATTGCTGAAAAACTAATCATAATTTTACAATAAAATATTAGGGAGAAGAGTATTTCTACCGTGTTAGGTATTAAGAGTGTAAGTCAAAAATCGACCATTTCCGTTTTTGCTCCCATTATTGCTCTTTTATTCTTTTTGTTCATACGAGTATAAGTCAATACAACGACGTTAAATTATTTTCTCCTACTAAAGTTTGGAAATCTTTAACATTTGAATACTAATTTGAGTTAGGGAAAGTAGAATATTTCCTAACATGTGCGGAAATAATATTTCAACATTAAAAGTTATAAGTCAATTTATTGAAATTGTACGTGTTAATTTTTATCTGTATTGTAAATCTTAACAGAAATATGTTCACAATTCGTAAATGAAATTCCAGAACAGGTCTTTGTGGAAGTAGAAATATAGTTGTTATATACGTTTATTGCCTCTTCTTTATTGCCCAATAGTTTCGTTGCTATTTAAAGTTTATATCCAACTTAGCTCTCAATATATCCTTCTGCCACATTTGACTCTCTTTTATTCTTTTTGCTCCTACGAGTATAAGTCAATAGAACGACGTACAAATATTTTCTCCTACAAAAGTTTGGAAATCTTTAAGATTTGAATACTGATTTAAGTTAGAAAAAGTAGAATATTTCCTAACATGTGCGGAAATTATATTTCAATATTAAAAGTTATGTCAATTTATTGAAATTCTACATGTTATTTTTTATCATTATTATAAATCTTAACAGAAACATGTTCACAATTCGTAAATGAAATTCCAGAACAGGTCTTTGTGGAAGTAGAAATAAGGTTGTTATTTACGTTAACCTCTTCTTTATTGCCCAATATTTTCGTTGCTTTTTAAAGTTTATATCCAATTGAGCTCTCAATATATTCTTCTGCCACATTTGACTCTCTTTTATTCTTTTTGTTCCTACGAGTATAAGTCAATAGAACGACGTTAAAACATTTTTTTATACTAGAGTTTGAAAAAGTTTAACATTTGAATACTAATTTGAGTTAGGAAACGTAGAATATTTCCTAACATGTGCGGAAATAATATTTCAACATTAAAACTTATAAGTCAATTTATTGAAATTGTACGTGTTAATTTTTATCATTATTATAAATCTTAACAGAAACATGTTCACAATTCGTGAATGAAATTCCAGAACAGGTCTTTGTGGAAGTAGAAATTGAATTGTTATTTACGTTAACATTTTCTTTATTGCCCAATATTTTCGTTGGTAGTTGAAGTTTATATCCAACTGAGTTCTCAATATATCCATCAGCCACATTTGAATATTTCTATCTACCATTCCTCTTAGGAGTGGTAATGTCTGCTCCTACATCAACCAGTATCTTGGCAGACGTTCTTCTAAAGTTAAAGCAATGCCCCGTTTAATTGCAAGGATTCGGTAACTTCAAAAACTCTGCATTGTTTTAGGCAGCCTCCAATGCTATTAATTCCAATAATTTGCCTCGTACATTTTCCGTTTCGAAATCCCAAGAAAAATCTTGACGTTTCAATGGGCGAGGGACGAAGAGTATATTAGTATATTATAGTATATTATAGTAAGAGTAGAGACGAAGTATATTTGTGAAATATTTCAAGCAAATCCACATTATCCATGTTCCCACTGGAAATAGTAAATTCTCTTCGCACGTTGGTATTTGTGTTGGGAATATCAATCAAAATAAATGACCTAATGTCCTTGATGTTTTGTACTTGAAGAAAAGTTGGTTCTTCTCGTCAATACGCTCCACTAATACTAACAACCAACACTATCTGATATTTAAACAAATTTTGTAATATTTTAATTAATTTAAAATTTTACCTTCATCATTAAGTAGGTTCTATCATTTGCTTCTCTTAGGAATTTTTCTATTTCTAATTTTGTAAAAACACTGGATTTCTTAGAATAATGTCCCACTGACTTTCCTTTAACAAAAATCATTAAACTTACAAGCTTCTTTATATCGATATTTTTCTTCACGGATAATGTTGTCCTCAGCATCAAGTAAATGCTGCATAATGTAGAACTCTTGTAGGCTATGGATTTTTACTGAAAATATGCCAGCAACACTTCCTCATTGATCTCTTTCACTCGTTTTTCTTTACTCCAATCATCAAATTGTCGATAAGCATTTTCATACTTTTCCTTTGATTTCTCTGGTAACAGAGACTCAACAGTTAACGCTGCCGATTCTTCAATATCAGGCGATTCACTTGTTTCAGACATTTTGATAAAATTTCCGTAAATTTACTCGAACGAACAACTTACAATGCCTTCAGAAACTTTGTTTTTTTAAAAACATAATTGTTTTTCCATAGTATCGATAGCAGAACAATCTTGAAGATTTAGAAATAATTTTAAAATATTAAAATTATCCAAATTAAATTTTCCAAACTCAAGTGAAAAAATCATGTATGCAACACGTAGGAAATCAATGTTTTTCTGTACACGGCATGTTTTTAATCACGGCTGTCGCCTCGATCAAAAATACCATGCTTAGTACGGAAAAAAAATACATTTCCAAACTTATTGCACAAATAGTGTATCACAAATCGTGATAGAATGAAGTTATTTTTTAAATACTGTGTTACGTATTAAGAATACAAGGCGTTGTTCTGAAATTGAACTGTTTTTAACTTATACTGTTAGTAACTAATACGTTAATTTAGAATGGACTTTTAATAAGCCACTTCTGTGTGCATCATTTAGCCAAATGATGTTAGAATTCTGCATTATTAATCTCTGTGTTACATCCTTTACAGTTTTATTGTTATAAGATTTATAATCTATGTGCATATGGTGCAACGTTCAAGAATCCAATTCAAATAAATAAAATTATTCGTGGGCAAACCATGCAAAAATCCTTTAATTTGTTTTTCTGGGCCACATTTCACGCACTAAGAAATCGCGAAAGAATTATTCTATTTATGCCTCTGTGTGTTTTTCTGGATCCAAATTTATTCCCGGAGGCGTTTCATTTGTATGTGTTTTTTTCTGCTCAGTGCGAAATTCCCCTCCATTTCCGCTCCGAATATCGGCGCCACGTATGAAAATGGACTTATAAAGTGCTCTGGGAAGGCGATCAAATTTCGCATGTGAGTGTTTCGGATGCACTTACGCGGCCTCACATTCGGATGCAATACGTCTGTAAACAAAAGGAGATATTTGAAATTCAAACGGCACGGAAGACTGCACTCCATGGCTTTGGAAGCCATCCACGTAATTATACAGAGTTAGTCAAGATGGAGTTACAGATTTACATTACGATTATATGTGTGCATACCGCACATAAAAGATGTTTACTTAATTTGTTTTATTATTTATTTATGGGGCAGGTAATCAGTCGATGCTTTTGTAGATACTGTCTGAAATGTCCACATTTTGTAGTTTAATGACATAGGTAATTAGTCTTTGATTTATTACCAATTCTGGGCTAAAACTAACATGTTTACAATGAAATGAACGTAATGTAAATTTACCAGTAATTACAGTAAACCAGGAAATTCATAACCATAGCATAGTAATAACTTCATGATAGTATATAAATTATAACCAAGAATTTAAACGTCTGAAGACTTTTTATCTTTTAGATATTTTGATTGTGATCATCGATATTTATGATTTGTATATTTGGTTGCGTATTTTCTATAAGCGTGTATGTACTGAACGCAACCAAATATACGACTTGAGTCGAACTCAAGCTTAAGTACGGACTATATATACGGGCCTTAAATGCCTAATATTGCAAAACACGAATTATGCACTTTTGCCCCTTTTGACGCGAGACTATTGGCAATTGCATACAATATGAGGGAACCTATCACATATCTTTTATACTCCAAGTTTACACCAAAATATCCAAGATACGTTTATTATGATTAAACCAGATATACAGTCATGCTCACATAAATCTAGTACAAGAAATTAGGTTACAATAACAATTTTATATAGCAATGTCACTTTTTTTGTACTAGATTTATGTGAGCATGACTGTACATTGCCAAATTATATTATATTATATTATAAAACAAATCAGTTCGGATGATTTCGATTGCGAATTTTAATATTGCAATACTTTACTTACCGGTACAACTGACACCGTTCTTATCCCGACTCGCACACTTTAATCACTTAGTAGGTAAAAGTAAAAGCCACTTTTCAATTAGTTAATGCAACTGCCATGTCATTGCGAGTCGAGGGAAAGTTCCAGTTCCTTCGTGGAAATTCACTTAAAACGTCCCACGATATAAAGGCCCAATGCCTTATTGGTTTTATTGATAAAAAATAAAATTTGAAAGTTCGCATCTAAACGTGCGAACAACTTAAGGTAGCGAAAAAATTACTTACCACTGACAGCGTAAATGCAGGTATACACAAAGCTGAGCGAAGAAAACTAATGCACTTTACTAACCAACTGCATCGATTTACCCGATAATGTGTAATTCAATTATATATTAAATTCATTTTAAATTCGTACTAAATTTCCATTTTAATTTTTCCAATCAAAATAACAAATTTAACAACGAATTATTTAATAGGTTTGAATCTCCCTGAAAGACCTTTGCTTTAAAATATGGCGTAAAGGAAATGCTGCATCTGCTAATATTAAATATGAAAATTAATAATCCATCTGTGGCAGTGGTTTGTCATCAGGTTAATGTAAATTTTCTCTGTTAAGTTCCAAGTTAAAACCACATTGTTCAAACACACCTGAATTTAATAATGCAAAATATGAACAGTTTTAATTAAACGTATGAACAGTCCGGCATACCTATTTTACCTCCTTTACTTATTCTCTCGTTTGTACAAACATCTATATATAAGTGAATTGTGTGGTTAGTACAGGAAGTGATATATTCTCGGCCGAAGCGGGAATTGATGTCCGAGCTTTTAGGCGAGGAACAGCAAGCCGAAGAGGCCGGAAAGGCACATATAAGGCATATATTTTTGTAATCCATCATACGGAATTTTTCGCAAAAGTAAAGAAATTACAAAATATTTACAAATGCGTAAATATACTCCGTATAAGTTATGTCAGGTTAGGTTTGGTAAGGAAAGGTTAGGTTAGGTATAGCTATTAAAGTAATTTTTCAATATTTATTTATAGTATATTTAACATTAGATTTGTGTTCAGCATATCTGAAGCTAATTCTCTTGGATATTTGACAAAGTTTCAGTACTAGATAAGTGCGAAAATCAAAAGTAGGTTAGGTTCGATTAGGTTCGGTATATCTATTAATGAAATATTTGAAAATTTATTTATTGTATGTTTAATTTTAGATTTATGTTCAATATACTTGAAGCTAATTCTCCTGAAAATTTGACAGAGTTTCAGTACTAAATAAGTGAGAAAATAAAAAAAGAGGTTAGGTTAGGTTAGGTATAGCTATTACTGAAAATTTTGAACATCTTTTATATATTTAATATTAAATATGTGTTCAGTGTACCTGAAGCTAATTCTCCAGTAAATTTGACAAAGTTTCAATGGTATATAAGTGAGAAAACAGAAAATAGGTTAGGTTAGGTTAGGTTAGGTGCGGTTAGGTTAGGTAAGGTATAGCTATTACCGAAATTTTTGAAAAATTATTATTGTATATTTAATATTAGATTTGTGTTCAGTATACCTGAAGCTAATTCTCCTGAAAATTTGACAAAGCTTCAGTATTAAATACATAAGAACATCGAAAGGTTAAGTTAGGTTAGATCAGGTTAGGTTAGGTATAGCTATTACTGAACTTGTTGAAAATTTAATTATTTTGTATTTAATATTAGATATGTGTTCAGTATACCTGAAGCTAAATCTACTAAAACTATGACACAGTTTCAGTACTAAATAAGTGAGAAAATCAAAAATTGTTAGGTCAGGTTAGGTTAAGTATAGCTATTACTGAAATTTTTTGATATTTATTTATGGTATATTCAATGTTTGATTTGATTTGTGTTCAGTATACCTGAAGCTAATTATCCTGGAAATTTGAAGTGTGACTACTACATACGTGAGAAAATCAAAAGTAGGTTAGGTTAGGTTAAGTAGGTAAGGTATAGCTATTTCTGAAATGTTTGAAAATTTATTATTGTATATTTAACATTAGATTTGTATTCAGTATACCTGAAGCTGATTCTCCTAAAAATTTCACTAAGTTTCAGTAGTGAATAAGTGAGAGAATAAAAAATAGGTTAGGTCAAGTTAGGTTAGGTATAGCTATTACTGAAAATTTTGAAAATGTATTAATGGCATTTTTAATGTTAGATTTGTGTTCAGTATACCTGAAGCTAATTATCCTAGAAATTTGAAGTGTGAATACTAAATACGTGAGAAAATCAAAAGTAGGTTA
The DNA here is from genome assembly GCA_951805005.1 of Othius punctulatus. Taxonomy (NCBI): domain Eukaryota; kingdom Metazoa; phylum Arthropoda; class Insecta; order Coleoptera; family Staphylinidae; genus Othius; species Othius punctulatus. The sequence continues at coordinate 126,822,542 of OX638138.1, read as the reverse complement.
AGTCAGGTTAGGTTAGGTTAGGTTAGGTATAGCTATTTCTGAATTATTTGAAAATTTATTTAAGATATATTCAATGTTATATTTGTGTTCAGTATACCTGAAGCTAATTCCCTGGAAATTTGACAAAGTTTCAGTACTAAATAAGGTAGAAATTCAAAAGTAATTTAGGTTAGGTTAGGTATAGTTCTTACTGAAATTAAAAAATATATATTTATGCTATATTTAATGTAAGATTTGTGTTGAGTATACCTGATATCAGTATACCAGTTATCCTGAAAATTTGAAGTGCGAGTACTAATTTCGTGAGAAAATCAAGAGTAGGTTAGGTCAGGTTAGGTTATGTAAGGTTAGGTATAGCTATTACTGAAATTTTTGAAAGTTTATTTATGGTATATATAATGTTATATTTGTATTCAGTATACCTGAAGCTAATGCACCTGAAAATATGACAATGTTTCAGTACTAAATACGTGAGAAAATCAAAAGTATGTTAGGTTAGGTTAGGTTAAGTTAGGTATAGCTATTACTAAAATTTTGGATAATTTATCATTGTATAATTAATATTAGAGTTATGTTCAGTATACCTGAAGCTAATTCTCCTGAAAATTTGACAAAGTTTCAGTAGTACATAAGTGAGGAAATCAAAAGGAGGTTAGGTAGATTAGGTTACGTAAGGTTAGGGATAGCTATTACTGAAATGTTTGAAAATTTATATATGGCATATTTAATGTTAGATTTGTATTCAGTATACCTGAAGCTAATTCTCCTGAAAATTTGACAAAGTTTGAGTACTAAATAAGTTAGAAAATCAAAAGTAATTTTGGTTAGGGTATAGTTCTTACTGAAATTTAAAAATATATGTTTATGGTATATTTAATTTAAGATTTGTGTTCAGTATACCTGATATCAGTATATCAGTTTTCCTGAAAATTTGAAGTGCGAGTACTAAATACGTGAGAAAATCGAAAGTGGGTTAGGTCAGGTTAGGTTAGGTTAGGTTAGGTTTGGTATAGCTATAACAGAAATTTTTGAAAGTTTATTTATGGTATATATAATGTTATATTTCTATTCAGTATACCTGAAGTTAATTCACCTGAAAATATGACAAAGTTTCAGTACTAAATACGTGAGAAAATCAAAAGTATGTTAGGTTAGGTTAGGTTAAGTTAGGTATAGCTATTACTAAAATTTTGGATAATTTATCATTGTATAATTAATATTAGAGTTGTGTTCAGTATACCTGAAGCTAATTCTCCTGAAAATTTGACAAAGTTTGAGTACTAAATACGTGAGAGAATCAAAAGTAGGTAAGGTTAGGTTAGGGTAAGGTAGGTATAGCTATTACTGAAATTTTGGATAATTTATGATTGTATAATTAATATTAGAGTTGTGTTCAGTATACCTGAAGCTAATTCTCCTGAAAATTTGACAAAGTTTCAGTAGTACATAAGTGAGAAAATCATAAGTAGGTTAGGTTAGATTAGGTTATGTTAGGTGAGGTATAGCTATTACTGAAATTTGTGAAAATTTATATATGGTACATTTAATGTTAGATTGGTATTCAGTATACCTGAAGCTAATTCTCCTGAAAATTTGACGAAGTTTGAGTACTAAATACGCGAGAGAATCAAAAGTAGGTTAGGTCAGGTTAGATTAGGTACAGCTATTACTGAAATTATTGAAAATCTATTTATAGTATATTTAATGTTAGATTTGTGTTCAGTATACCTGAAGTTACTTATCCTGAAAAATTGAAGTGTGAGTACTAACATACTTTGTAAAAAAATCAAAAGTAGGTTAGATTAGGTTAGGTATGGCTATTACTGAATTTAAAAAAAATATTGTTATGTTGCATTTAATGTTAGATTTGTATTCAGTATACCTTAAGCTATTTCTCCTGAAAATTTGACAAAGTTTCAGTACTAAATACGTGAGATATCAAAAGTAGGTTAGGTTAGATTAGGTTAGGTTAGGTATAGCTATTACTAAAATTTTTGAAAACTCATTTAAGGTATATTTATGATTAGATTTGTGTATACATGAAGCTAATTCTCCTGAAAATTTGACAAAGTTTGAGTGCTAAATAGGGGAGAAAATCAAATTTTGGTTAGATTAGATGAGGTTAGGTTAGGTATAGCTATTACTGACATTTTTTTAAATTTATTTATTGTATTTTTAATGTTAGATTTGTGTTCAGTATTATATCTTTAACAAGCAATACTTCAGGAAGTATACCCCGAGGAATATTTTTAGTATATTTTAAAGACTCAGTTGGCATCCCTGAGTGGCATGCAGTTGAGCTAGTCCATTATTTTTGGGACACCCTGTATATATCATGCAAGTATTATTAGTTGCCACTGCAGAAAATTCGATTTTTGGGTAAATTTCTATTCGATTTTATTCAGTATTAATTTTTCATAGAAATTAATATTTTGGGAAGGTCTCGTACACATACCAAATTTTTATAAACAAATAAGCTATAATTATAATCTATTATAATGAAGTATGGTAAATTCTATTTATAATTCAAATATAACTATTACTATTACTGAAATATTGTAATAAATTTATTATTATATATTTAACATTAGATTAGTATTCAGTATCCCTGAAGCTAATTCTCCTGAAAATTTCACTAAGTTTCGGTAGTAAATAAGTGAGAGAATAAAAAGTAGGCTGGGTTAGGTTAGATTAGGTCAGGTTGGGTTAGTTATACCTATTACTGATAAAAAAAAATGTATTTATGGTATATTTAATGTTACATTTGTGTTCAGTATATCTGAAGCTATTACTCCTGAAAATTTGACAAAGTTTCAGCACTAAATACGTAAGAAATCAACAGTAGGTTAGGTTAAGTATATCTATTACTGAATTTTTTAAATATTTATTTATTGTATTTTGAATGTTAGATTTGTGTTCAGTATTATATCTTTAACCAGCAATATTCAGGAAGTATAGCCCGTGGATTTTTTTTTATAGTATATTTTAAGCAATCAGTTGGCATCCCTGAGTGGCATGCAGTTGAGCTAGACCACTATTTTTTTAGGACACCCTGTATATATCATACAAGTAATATTAGTAGCCATTGCAGAAAATTCGATTCTTGGGTAAATTTCTGTTCCATTATAAGCATTATGTGCAAGGTCTTGTGCACATAACATTTTATTATAAACTAATCAGCTATAATTATAATCTATTATAATGAGTTATGTTTAATTCTATTTACAATTCAAATATATTTACATTTTACATTTAAATGAATCAATTCAATTACTAACTATCGCTCCAATTAATTTTAATTTACATTAAAATAAAAACAATAATATATGAATGTCCGATTTTGCACATTTTGCTGCAATATACAATATAATTGTTATTCAGTAAAACATGTGAACTTCGTTAATTTTATTTTATCTATTTGCTTTTGAAACCGGTTTCGATCAATCAATTGATCATCTTCAGGCAAAACTAAAAAGAATAACATATTACAATTTGTACATTAACAATTTGTTTTTTTTTTTAAACAAGATGATGATGTAATGTGTGATATTAATAAGTTACGTTTTTTTTTCATAAGAATAGATTACAAAGATAAGTGTATTAGTGGTCCAATATTTACAAAGTATTGTGGATAATATTGTCCTGTCTTGAAATTATACAGAAAGAAAATTGACAAAAAAAACGTTTTTTTTTTCAATAAGTGATTGTCCCAAGCGATCTCGCAAATTCTTGATTTATTTGTATCTTTTTGTTTTATATGTGTAATTATTGATATTAATAATGCACCTTCTACTGAAATTTTTATCTCATTATCTTATGTATTTAAAAAAAACTTGATTTGAGTAGTTTTGACATTAACATAAGTCCATAAATCAATAAGTGTCCCAAGAAATCCCGCATATTGTTGATTTATTTATGTCTTTTTGTTTTATGTGTGTAATTATTGATATTAATAATACACCTTTTACTGAAATTTTTATCTCATTAACTTATGTATTTTAAAAAACTTGATTTGATTAGTTTTCACATTAACATAAGTCCACAAATCAATAAGTGATTGTCCCAAGCGATCTCGCAAATTCTTTATTTATTCATGTCTTTTTGTTTTACGTGTGTAATTATTGATATTTATATTAATGGTGGGTCGAGTCCTTACATGTTTAAGTAGGTACAAATATCCAAAACATCCATTAGTTAGATATTCCTATAAATAACTTACAATACGAAAAGCTTGTTTATAAAGTTTTTAAGTTTAAGTGGCAAGTTCTCTGGGTCATGCCCGAAGGAGTTATCTGCGGGATTACATTTATCGCGTTATTGTCGCTGAACTGTATCTCTTTCTGCGGTAGACGTAGCAATCAATGTTCCGCATCATCCGGGTCAAATAAGTTTTTCGAAATTAAATTAAAGAGCATCGATATTGTGCGGCCTTAACAAACTCGCCCACTCCAAAAATATATATATACAATATATCGCCGTCGGGAATCGGCGGGCGATAAGGCGCGTGACATTAATTTCCTACGAGGCTTTTTATACCTGTGCGGGGGAGAATTAATTGAAATGATAAGTGATTTCGGCCGATTTTTAATGTGGTCAATTAATAAGAGTAAATAATGAGGCCAAGATTTAATCAGGCGAACTTTTATGGTTTTTTTTCCTCGCCCGTTGTACACGAACTGTTGTAAAAGTACCAGTTTAAAATGAAATTGCGAACTTGGTCGCTTTACTTAATTACTTAAACACTGGATCGTTTGTATTGTCCGTAACTCCTGCAGCGTTGTCATCGATTTAAATTGTTTTAAAATGTACAGTTTCAAAAAGTGCTGCAACAAAAGGAGCAATAGTTCGAGATAAATTTTTCGCATTATCTCCCGAAGCAGTTCATTTAACAATACTGGACATTTAGCCTAGCAAAATGAGGAACATAAAGCTCTATCTCCTTCCCGGCGTTCCTTTGAATTATTCTCAGATAAATAATTTGGGTTATCGCTTTGAAGCGGATGCTTTAATGGCACCCAAAAGCACGGCGGCGATTTTTTTTTCGCGTACATTGCGATTAATTGGGGCGCACTGTGCATTTAATCGTGCACCCCTCCGCCACAGATCGCTGTTTGCGCAGCCATTTAACCCCTCGAAATTGACACATGAAAATCACATCGATTCCACCATTCAAACGCTGGACTACATAAAAACACGTAAATCAAATCAGGTCCAGTTAATTATGCAATTGGCGAAATTGGCAGCCGCACAGCAATTATTTACACGGGATTTATAGTCGACAGATTGGACGGTTGCTATTCACGGCGTCAAACTATGTATGGTTTATGCACGGAGGTATGTAAAATGCACAAAGCGCGCGTCCAATTATGATTCTTTCGGCGATTAATTATTCTCATGTTTCGAGATTAATTTCAACCATGGCGCGTGCACACACACTATGGGTCAACAGTCTGAAATGTTTATAAACCCTGCCATTCTGTATTCTACGGAACATAAATCAATATATTTAAGATATTACAAGTAATAGCAGTTTATATGCATTGAGAGACTGCTATGAAAGGTTACTTTATAAATTATGAAGCATTTAAGTTTTTTTTTTTATTTATATTGCAACACATGCAAAACACTTGATCGTATTTTACTATCATTAGTACAATCTGATCAAAGATGGATCAATGAGTTATGTTATGCAAACTTAAATTACCAAATGAAGGTTTTTCATTCCATAATATACCCATACTAAATGTAGACAATCATGTATAAATCAAGAACAATATTTTCTAATCAATTTTTTTTTCACAACGACCAGTAATGTTATGTTAACTTGGCAGTTTAATGCTTAGGGCCTACTCATTAATACCCCTTAGATACTAATCACTTAATTACGCTAATATTAGGGTGTACACTAGCACTATGCTCTGCTTATGCACTAACACAATATTAAACTAACTCGAATGCACTATGGTTTCTAGAGCCCGATTACTTGGCCTAAAGTCATTTTTTCGATTGTAAGAAAGCGTATTTTTGGACATAATAACAGATGCTAAACATTCCAAACTACAACATTAGTCACACATTTGTCTATCGACGACACGTTTAGCATAGTGAGTGCTATGACCGTGTGTTTCAATAAAACTGTGTGCAGTAATTTTTATATTATTCTTTCATGTATGTTTATTTAGTATATAAAATCTTAACCCCGTTCGTTGATTTTAAATGGTTCAAATTAATTGTAATCAATATCGATGTTTGTGGTTTCCTATTAAATCATTTTTAAAGTTTCACTTGACTTGGAAAAAAATGGCGGGGTTTGGCGGGATTTATTTTTGCATATACGTTTTAAGCCTTATTTTAAGATGTTAAAAATATTAAAATTACGTTGCTATTTTCTGCTATAAGCACGACAAATTGTTGTTTTTTTCTAGCAATGCATGTGTTCAAAAAGATAAACCTATTCGAAATTTGGCTGAAAGGCACTAATAAAGAGGAGAAGTTCAGAAAAATTGTAGATTATATTAAAACACTTATTGGAGAACCCTTGATTCCCTCAAATGGAGGAAAACTTTTTGCAAAAATTCACCGTTTGTCCCGAAATTTTGAAGAAAGGTACAATCGAGCTTGTCGACGAGTAGAATATTTTAAGAGGACAAATTTTGCTTGGCCGAATGAAATCTTTATAGTTGAAGTAGACAAACCCACGGCCATTTTTGGTCGACCCACTCTTCCATTTTCCGTAAAAACAAGCCGATCACAAAGGAGAGAAGCTTCAAAATTATCCAAGGAAAAATATTATGAATGCGCTTTATTGGTACAAGCTGCATCCTCGGCAGCATGACATCAAGGCCAACATGATTTAGCGGCCGTTTTGAAGGAAGTAAACCATCACGACCATCGAATATTCGGAAAATTATTTCTACTCCCAAAAAAGAGATATCAAAATATACCGCCGAAAAATCATTAGAGCAGGGGTCTCCAAACTACGGCCCGAGGGCCACATCCGGCCCGCGTACAGATTTTGTCCGGCCCGCGGAGACCTAGCACACTTGAAAACTCCTTTTAGAGAACATATTTTTTATAGCAAATTAAATTTAGTTTACTGAAGTATTCTAATTTTATGTTGAATAATTATTAATATGACATCTACATTGATATGGTTATGAGCTAACTACTCATAACATTGTTGTAGGCTTATTGTTATTGTTTTTGTGATAAGTTGGATAAAGAAACACAGAATTGTAATGAGTAAAGACATGTATAATATGCAGAAAATTTAACTTCAGTGTATAATATCTAACAAATTATGTAAATGAATCCAACTAACATTTTATACATTTTAAATAAAAACATAACTTATAACAAGCATAATGACACATGAAATACTAATGAGATTTAAGTAATTGAGATTTTCCACTGACAATAGTTTGTAGTTGTGGACTAATTTTACTTGTACCAATTATTAAAAGAGATTTAAGATGCTGATCAGTTAATTTAGATCTGTAAACATTTTTTGTGTACTTCATTTTGGAGAAGGTCTTCTCACACAAATAAGTAGTACCAAAAACAGAAAACAGCCCACGAGCAAATTTATGCAAATTATCAAATTGTGTCAGTGGAAAACTCTTATAAAATTGCAACAAAGATGAGTTTTGATATTTGTTCTTAATTATATCACTGCACTGTAGATCAATCATTTCCATTTGAAGTTCCGGGGCTAGGGTTTCAATGTCAGTATCAAAAGGATTCTGAAAAATCTTAATTTGATTCGCAATGGCATCACAGTCCGAGAAACGAGTATCAAAATTTATTTTCAAAGCACTCAAAGTTTCGATTGCAAAATCGATAGGAAACTCAGTCTCAGTGGTGTGGCTGAATATTTCACATGTTTTAAAATGTGAAAAACATTTACTTCGTAGTTGTGATTGAAACAGTATCAATTTCTTCCGGAATGATTTGATATTAGTGTATAAATCAGGAAGATGCTGGTTTTCTCCTTGCAATCTCAAATTCAGTTCGTTCACATGTTTTGTCAAATCAGCATAGAATGCTAACTTCCACAGCCATGCATTGTTTTGTAATTCAGTAAGAGGGCGATGCTTTTCATTCAAAAAAATTTCGATCACTGCTCGAAGTTCAAAAAAGCGCTGAAGGACTTTCCCACAACTAAGCCAACGTACCGCAGTATGATAAGGTAAGTCATTTTCTCCAATCTCTTCAATAAATTGTCGGAATTGTCGGTGATTCAGCCCAAAACATCTGATAAAATTAACAGTTGATATGACTGGTTTCAGAACTTCAGACATATCCAAACATTTTCCGCACAAAGACTGTTGATGAATGATACAATGCAAGACTAATGGTTTAGAACCACCGTCATTTTCTACAGCCTTTGACACAAGAGCGACCACTCCTTTATCTTTCCCAGTCATGTTTTTGCCTCCATCAGTTGTAATACATTTCAAGTTTTTCCATCGAAGGTTCTTTTGATTAATGGCCATTTCAACTCCTTCAAAAATATCTGTACCAGTAGTTGTGCCATGAATACTATACATATCAAGAAGTTCTTCATGCACTTCATAGCTTTTATCTACTCCTCGAATATAAATCAACACCTGAGCAGTATCTGACACATCCGTTGACTCATCCAAGGCCAAAGAAAACCACTCAACACGTTCTTTTTTGTCGAACAGTTGAGAGGATATATTTTCAGCGATGTTTTCTACCCTTCGAGCCACAGTGTTTGCTGACATACTGACGGTTTTTAATAAATTTACCTTTTCAGGGCACATTTCTTCGGCTGCTGCAATTATGCATTCTTTGATCATTTCTCCATCGGTGAATGGTTTTCCACGTTTTGCAATTTCAAGAGCCACACGAAAGCTAACCGTAGGCTTCCTGAACGAAAATTTGCTGGTAATTCAAAACTACAGTACGTTGATATGATGAGCTACCTAAGGCTTGTCCCTTGGGACTTAGTGGAGGAGTCAGGGGACTATAGGTACGGGCCTAAAATCATCATGCAGAAAATGTAATAATTATACAGGGTGAGTTTGTCTTTCATTTTAAGCATTGAGATCTCGGAAACTATATGACATAAAGATTCTGTTAATTGAAAAAAGAGTTGTCGTTTTAAGAGCTTATGCAAGATATGCCTTTGTTTAAAAAAAACACAGTTTTTGAGTTATAATACATTTTTTTTAAATGACATAGTTCGCTTTGAAATTTTTAAAAAAGGACAAAGTTTTCTCTTCATAGCGATATATGGTTTACTATACCTGCTTTGATGGGTAAGTAAATTAATTCAAAAATCTACTGATGATACCAACTATTGGTACAGTTTGAGTTTTGAATGAAATCCAATAATTGGCACTTGGTGCCATATTTTCAACTATTGATTATCAACTATTAACTTGATTGCCAACTATTAGATACACTAGGTTATTATTACCTAATAGTTGGCACCCACCAAAATACCAATTTCCGCCATAAATTGTTATTTTTAGGGTTATAATCTAAATTATAAACAAATTTAATGAAATACGACTCTTTGGATTGCTCTATGTATTAGAATACTAAGAAAATCGATGGTCTATAAATCGCAAGGCAGTTATAAAATTTGCAATTACTCACCTTTCGACTAAACGTGAGCAGAAATACATTTCATTCTAACTCGCATTTGTCAACATCGATAAAAATCTTATTTGTAATACCTCTGTGTTATTGACATTTATCAGAACTGTCTGCTTGATCGATATGACAGGCGTAAAGGCCTTGGCCGTTATAATAACGGCCGTGGACGTTATTTAAATGACAACGCAAATTTATGAGCAATAAAGTCTTCATATTCTTTCTCATACCTGCTGCTGCTTTTTTGGGGAAGTAAATCGATTGTGGCAGCATTTGCTTCATTCAGTACATCTTCGGGGATACCACAAAACGAAGAACTTTACACATCTGACATTATTTTTCTAATTTCACTTTGATTTGTTTGTTTGTATTTGAACCGTTGATGTTGCTATGGTATCAAATTGCGTCTGGATAACTAGTTTATAAATTTTGAAATTTAATATTGATAAATCGACCAGTTTTTGTAATTTTGGTATTACAAAAAGTATCGAACAACATACGGCCGATATGTAGCAAATAACAGGCTTGGTTGAATGTAAACCTCGGCTGCGCTCCGCTCCGCTTCGCTTCGCCTCGGTTTACAAACTTCAACCCGCGCCTGTGATTTGCTACTTATCGGCCTAATGGCGTTATATACTATAACAGCCTACCTTCAGATATCAAAGCAATAGCGAGACGAAAAGATTTTATATGTAGCCATAAGAATTTCCTGCATGAACTAGTTTTTTACTCCATGGACGAGTTTTTTGCCGGAATATGACATTTTGTTCTCCGTTGTAAACTATTTTTGTGTTTTATGTATGTATGTGTGTACGTTTTAGATAATTGCTAAAGTTTTAGCATGACATTTTTTATATGAATATTGAAATTTTGTTTTGCACACATTTTATGTTGAAGTAAATACATATACTATACTATACGTTTGAACAGTAGCAAAATATCACCATACCGATAAACTCACATATACTTTACATCTTTAATAGAACATTTATATTGATAAAGCAGTTTTCAATTTTAAAAAAACCCTTCTTTTTAAGAAAACTATTGAGGTTTCTCCCTCAAAACAAATTTCAATCATTTTAATAAAGAAATAAATTTCTAGTGCCAATAACACTGGTAAACCAAATTGTTACATTGTCGTGCCACATGAATTTTTATGATATTATTAACTTTAGTAGGTAGATAGCCAGTAAAATCAAACATAAAAAAAATCTGTTAGCCAAGAATTTTATTCTCTTAAGAAATTTGAAATATTTCAAATAACAATGACCTCCTAAACCAAAAATGTAAAAAACTTTTAATATGAAGTTACGATCTAAGATTTTCTAGCAAATTTAACTCCTGGATGGTCCCTTTTGAATGTCCAGCAGTAATCTGCCAACATATTTGGGTTCCATTTGCCCTGGTAACGTTTTTCCATCTTAGAAATGTCCTGATGGAACCTTTCTGCGTGCTCATCGCTCATAGCCCCCAAATTTTCAGGAATAACATGAAGGTTGATGAAAAATTTTTGATCTTGTCTAATATGTTGTAATATGTAATTATATAAATCTGTGATTGTGTGTTTGTTATTATTTGTCCATATTATTAATATGTCATCCGCATAGCGTTTACAAATAGTTATGTATTCATTGAAACGGTTTGAGTTATTAATAATTAGGTTTTCTAAATTGTCAAGAAAGATGTTTGCTAGTTTGCCAGAAAGTGGTGAGCCCATAGATAGTCCATCGTTCATTTTATACTACGTGTTATTGAAAAATCAAAAATTTTGTTCTATTGTTAATTTAGTTAAATTGAAGATGTATGCACTTTCTTACCCTTCTTCACAATTATGCTGTGTATATAAGTAAGTGTTTCATTAATTGGTATATTTGTATATAAATTTGTGATGTCCAATGAGACTAAAGTGTATTTTGTTGATAATTTTATGTTGTTTATATGTTAAATAAGTTCGTTTCTATTGTTTATTATGTGTTTTGGTTTGTAATTTTTAGTGTTCTTGATTATATTATTAAAGATATTATCTAATTTATGTGTTGGAGAGTTGATAGAAGATATAATTGGTCTAATTGGGTTGTGTTTTTTATGTAATTTAGGTTGACCGGTGTAACAGGATTCATTGGTAGAAGTTTTTGTGTTGTTTATAATAGTATTTGTTTTGTTTCTAAAAGAGATGATTGGGTTTTTGGTTAGTTGTGTGAAATTGTTGTTATTTATGAAATTTTCTGTTTTATTTATATAGGTTGTTTTATTTAAAACTACTAGACCTGCATTTTTATCTGCAGTCAAATTTGTTTATTAATTTTCTTTTTTAAATTATTAAGAATTGGTTTTTCTTTTTCATTAGTTGTTGTGTATGTATTAGTGTTTTTTTTTTGTTCTGCTATTTTCATTATTTTTATGCATTCTCCTTTTATTTGTTGTTCTTGAGGGTGATGTTTTAGTGCAATATCTATTTCTATTGAAAGAGGAGGAAAATTGATTTTTTGTTTGAGTTATGGCATATTTGTGTCCTTTGTTTAATATTTTTAATTCTTTTTTGTTAAAAGATGTATTTGAAATATTTGTTATTTTTGGTTTTGTTAGTGTATTATTGTTTGTATTGGTAATATAAGAATTATTAGTTATTATTGTAAAATTCTTCTCGGTCTTCTTTCTTAATATCTTTATATTTATATTGGTGTGTTAATAAACTATGATAGCTCGATAGACATTTTTTATCTTAACTGTTTAACTGTGTAAGCTTGTTGCTTATCTCGCATCTGTTAAAATATTATATTACAGATAGCGGAGTACATTTCATTTGTATGGAACTAGATTAAATGTTCTGCATCATAATGCACAATAATATTTAGATAATATTTCTAGCTATATCGAAATTGAACTTCCTCGCTGTTTGCATAACATCGATAAATAATTATCGACTACATGTAACCCTCGGTTATATAAAGCTTCCGTGCGCTCGAAATTAGCATTCAGGCGCTCGCCATGGGGATAAGTGGGAGTCTTCGAAAATTAGATTTAAAACGTATCACGCAAAAAAATATCACGGGACGTAACTCGATAAATATATTGTAGCCGTGAAATTGTGTGCGACTTTCTTGCTGCTCGTTAAAAAAAAATGCACGCGGGAAATTTCCGCCTTGCACACGAGACGCGAGAATTGGCCAAAAAAACCGGCCGCGAAAATCCAATACTAATAAATTTATCATCTTGTCAGTGCGGTGTGAGTGAAAATGTGGCCCGTAATATTCATTTCCCGGGAAGAGGAGCGTTTATATTAAAGCGGTCTATAAGTCAAGATCAGCCTTAGAGATTGGGAATAATTCAATTTCGAGTCGTAGGCCATCTCTTAGTGTCGCCTCAATCTAATATATTCGGAATATTTTCTTGATCTTCACACTCCCCCGTCTCGCCGAAATACGCAAAGTACGTAAATAGTAATACACCTGAAATATTTCTCGAATATATTTTTAGAGGTAAATATTAGTTCTCAATCTTATAGTAATAAATAAGTACTTACCAACCAGAATTCTTGAAAGTAACTAACACTAATTGGGGACTACCTTAAATATAGAACAAGAAGATTTAAGATTTTAGGAATGACGTCTGAAACGTACGGGGATCTGTAGAAGAGATTATTAAAAAAAATGTGATGCAGTTTTGTCAAAAAATGAAGGGTTTGGCGAGTTACAAAAAATATCAACAGTTTTAAAAGGAGATTTCGTGGAAGATTTGCTGATAAATATTACAATTGTTCCCTAATTTAAATATGCACCGATTACAAGTGTGGATGTGGAGAGACACACTTAAAAAATATGCTCAGTGATAGGAGAATGGGATTTTCCATTGAAAATTTAGAAAAATATTTAATTATTAGTTCATTTAAAAATGGGCAGTAATCATTATTTGTTATTAATTATTATTGTTATTAATATTCGCCACAAAAACCTATGTTATTACAATATTACTTTTATCTACCTATAGTGCATTCTTGTTAATAAAATTATGTTTTGTTTTGTTTTTCTGTATTTTCATAAAAAATAAAATATGCCTTTTCATGCTTTTTCTGCGTTTTTGTGCTAATTCTAATGCTATTTTATATGCTTATTTTCTAAGACTTTTATGCATTTTTAAGCGCTTATTTTGTATTTTTTATGCTTATAAATCCGCGCTTGGATCATAAAATCAAGAAAAAATACCATTAAATACCAACGAAAACAATTGATTTGAGATCGGTACAATTTGTTGAGGTAATCAATTTCCGCGAGTTTAATCAAAATCCTCCAATAAATACTTGGTACTCCGTTTTTCTTGAAACGCGCTATATTTTATCCATGATATGTACATAAATTGAAATGCCATACACACTTTTTCAATTTATGAAATACAAACGCTGTTGGTATTGTGACTTTCTAAATTACATCTTATCTCATCCTAATGGGTCATTAATAATTAACGGGATTTTGCAAATATTTACATATACTGTATGCCCTAACTTGTGGAGATAATATGTAATGTATGCATTATTAATGGTGCCGGGATGACATTGATGCACAAGGTTTGGCCCAGAGGCGCTGAATTTTCCTGCGGGTCTCGCTTTAATAAATTATTATGCGTAATGTTTTACTTGCAAATATCAATGACGTAAAATTGTGCGAGTTTGGCGAAGCTCATTTCAAATGTGTATATACTTTGCCAGAGTATAATTTTTATCATGTGTAGCCAACACACGATATAGTATATAACGCCATTAGGCCGATATGTAGCAAATAACAGGCGCGGGTTGAAGTTTATAATCCGAGGCAAAGCGAAGCGGAGCGGAGCGCAGCCGAGGTTTATATTCAACCAAGCCTGTTATTTGCATATCGGCCGTATGTTGTTCGATACTTTTTGTAATACCTAAATTACAAAAACTGGTCAATTTATCAATATTAAATTTCAAAATTAATAAACTAGTTATCCAGGCGCAATTTGATACCATAGCAACATCAACGGTTCAAATACAAACAAACAAATCAAAGTGAAATTAGAAAAATAATGTCAGATGTGCAAAGTTCTTCGTTTTGTGGTATCCCCGAAGATGTACTAAATGAAGCAAATGCTGCCACAATCGATTTACTTCCCCAAAAAAGCAGCAGCAGGTATGAGAAAGAATATGAAGACTTTATTGCTCATAAATTTGCGTTGTCATTTAAATAACGTCCACGGCCGTTATTATAGCGGCCAAGGCCTTTACGCCTGTCATATCGATGAAGCAGACAGTACTGATAAATGTCAATAACACAGAGGTATTACAAAAAAAGTTTAACGATTTAAGACTCTAACTGTATACCTAACTATTTGGTTCATTGTGGAAATTATACACCCACTATAGACATTTCAAATACATTCCAATTAACTCCTCTAATCCCACCACCAACATTAAGGAAATGTATCGGAATTCCTCGGGTCTTAAGTTGTATTTGTTACAGGAGTTCATCTCAAATTCATCCTCTTCATCCAACCATGACATATTTTTTTGTGCAAAATATTAACCATATTTGCAGTGTTAAGACCTCGCATAAAACACAGAAACACATAAAAAGTAGAACATATAAAATCAGACCGATATATATATATATATATATATATATATATATATATATATATATATATATATATCTTGATTGATGGTGTAATATTCATAATATAATCGGTATATCTGTAAGTTATACAGGATGTCTCATGAAACTGAAAGTTTAAAAACTTGTACACAATTTTACTACTCAACCACTTTCAGAAACTAGAAGAAATGTCGTCTTAATAGTGCAAGATATTTCAAGTTTTCTGAATGTATTCGCAATGTCGTTTTGGCAGTAATATCGTTAGTAACAAATTCCACATATTGCACTTGCATTAGTATTTAGCGGTAAAATAATAAACTGCCACACATGTTTTAGAAATAATGTAGATCTGTGGGTAAAACTATATTTTAAATAAACTCAGCTAAAACATAAATACATAAATAAAGCATAACTACTTCATCAGCAGCTGAAACATTAAGAGCTGTTTAGGGCAATGAAATCAAATTACTTGTCTAATAAAATGTCACTTACGATATTCTGCCAAATAGATGTCAATGATTAATATGAAATTTCCAACAACTCCGAATATGACATTTTGTCTATCCATGTTTCTAATAGTAAATACAATAGAAGTCAGCATTGCAGAACCAAAAACTGCGTTTGAATTTAATTAAATATTTAAAAGAACTGAATGCTGTTGTTTTAATCATTTAATCGAATAATTAATAATTTTTTTATTGTTTTCTTCTTTCTTTATTGGAGTACTTACTGGTAGTTTATACTTTTAGATATACAATTTTTTGTCGATTTTATTATTTTTATTATGTCTTCTTCACCTTACCAGACTAGTTTTGGCTATGTTTCATAATCAATAATCAAAAATTAACAATTTATTGGAGCAAGATATTGAGGAACGACTCAATGATGATATCGCATTTATATCGTATTTAAAACGATAATAAATAAATAATTATATGTTAAATATTCGTATTAAAATCTGTAATAATAAAAAAAATATTAAAAAAATATGAAACTTGACCAAGTGCTTTATTTATACTAATTTACAGATGTTTCATGAAATATTAACCACCGATTCATACAATCTAATTATGATTAATATGTTTGAATATTTTGTTTTGTTAATTTTTATTTTATATTTGAGAAATCGCTAATTTAAACGAGCAGAATGATTGCTAAAGTACGAATATTTACGATAAACGAGATTTTTGCGGGCAGAAATGTGATTAAATCTAGATGTTCTGGAAGATACTGCCTGAAATTTGTTCGGGTCTTGATACTTTGTAATTTTTTGTGAATGTTCATTTCTGGCAATCAAGTCGAGATCACCACTAAAGCATGATGGGCAAGAATTGTAAATTTCACTAAATCAAAAACCTTTCATTAAAAAATACTTCGGCTACACCTTTGATCCTGTTAATTATTTTTTGTAATGCCTCTGTGTTATTGACATTTATCAGTACAGTTATTTTGATCGATATGACAGGCGTAAAGGCCTTGGCCGTTATAATAACGGCCGTGGACGTTATTTAAATAACAACGCAAATTTATGAGCATTAAAGTCTTCATATTCTTTCTCATACCTGCTGCTGCTTTTTTGGGGAAGTAAATCGATTGTGGCAGCATTTGCTTCATTTAGTACATCTTCGGGGATACCACAAAACAAAGAACTTTGCACATCTGACATTATTTTTCTAATTTCACTTTGATTTGTTTGTTTGTATTTGAACCGTTGACGTTGCTATGGTATCAAATTGCGCCTGGATAACTTGTTTATTAATTTTGAAATTTAATATTGATAAATTGACCAGTTTTTGTAATTTAGGTATTACAAAATGTATCGAACAACATACGGCCGATATGCAAATAACAGGCTTGGTTGAATATAAATCTCGGCTGCGCTCCGCTCCGCTTCGCTTCGCCTCGGTTTACAAACTTGAACCCGCGCCTGTTATTTGCTACATATCGGCCTAATGGAGTTATATACTATTAATGTAACTCTAGCAGCGTAAATAGCATAATTGGAGTGTTTACTACATGCGTACGTAATGCGTACGCAATGCGTACGCAATGCGTACGTTCGGAAATTCGGAAATGCGTACGTTTTATCCTATAAAACCATTACTCATTTGAAAGCCAGATGATCATTTTAGCAATATTAAAATCAAGAAGACTCAAATATGTCCAGTGCATTCTGCATGAGCTATAAAAATCCAATTTTCCTGTGAGACCATATGTAAACTTCGGCGGCTCATGCAAGACGAATTGAATAATTCTGTCATTTTATGTTTTTTTAATCCAATAGAAAAATAATTTGGTTTTCATATGAATGATTGTGTTTTTAAATCCATCTTCAGGTGGCCGAGTAATGTTTTTTTTTAAGAAAAAATACTCGAAGCCGAGTATTATTGGTGTAAAACTAGCCCAGCATAAAGCTTGGAACAGCAGCTGGGAGATATCTTCAAAAAATAAGCAAGGCAACCTGAAGCCAGATCCAAATAAGCATTAAGTTTAATGATACGTTATTACCAAATTACTGATAAAAGTTATCTGAGTGAGTCTCATATAGCTTCAAATCCAAGTTTAGGATTCCTTCGTTATCACATTTTGGCCTACTTTAATTTTTCAGTTTTGTTATCGTAATTTTAAATTTATACAAGACATTGCAAAAGGACTTGTATGTACATTTTCTCCTTAAACATTTAAAGTAAAACCAGAAGAAGCATTTTCAAATGAGTCTTCAAACAGTAATCGACTTTCAGGATTTCAAACTAGAACTAGAAGAAAAACTAGAATCTAGTGCAACTAGAAGACGAATGAATACAGCATTTTCTTCTTACCATTAGCCATAATTTTTTCAACATATTTGTATAATAAACATTTTCTCAAATTAAAATAACCCTAGAAATAGAATCTGCAAGAACATCTTCTAACCATCTTTTAATCAATTGCCATTTTACCTTGCGGTGTTGGCGTTTTGTGTACAGTATTATTTTATATACATCACATTTGTCCTATTCTACTTTTCACTATTTATTTTTACATTCTATTTACAATAATCGTAAAAAATAGTTAGTTTGCGTGTTTCGACGAGGTGTTAATAAAAATCAAGTTGCCGTGAATCATAATATTTTTACATAAAAGTCAAAATGAAATAATATTTCTTGCATTCAGTATATAATAAGCGGTCAATATGAATCGATTTGGATCTGATGAGATTCATAAAATCGAAGAATCCATTACATCCACACAACCCATTAATACAGTGCGAACAGAACGTTCGCACTGTATTCGAATGAAAAGAAGAAAAGTGGGATAAAGAATTATGTAAAATTTTAGAAGACTGGGCTTACAACATGCGAAAAGGTAATGGTGAAGATTATAAAGAAGGAGTATTGAAAACACTCTGGAATCTCACAGCTAAGCGTATTCAACATACTTATTATAATATATTCAAAAGAGTTATAGATTCTTTTGAAAGCGTTATATTTCAAAAAGCAAGAGATGCTCGCAATTCAAAGAGGAAAATTTTACAACGCAATTTGGAAAACGGAAACGCAGTTCGTGGGCTTTAAACCATGAAGAAGAAACAAGATTTATAAATTCTTTTAATGGAAATACACCCGATGGTCTACAGCGAAAGTTTTGCCATATTGCGTCTGTTGAACTTGCGTGGAGAGGAGGAGAAGCAAGTGCTTGCTTGACAGAATATTTCAAAGAAGAAATAAACAATTACGGTTTGCCAACAGGTGGGATGGAATACAACACAATTTTCTCCAAAACAGCAGAAGGAGGTGATAAGAAAATTGCAGATAGTAAATGGATTACCTCAAACTCAAACAACATAGACATGTGCCCCGTTCGACTGCTAAAGAAAATGTTTTCTAAACGGACACCTAATATTAAAACTAATAGCCGGTTTCTTACAGTAAATAAAGATTGAGAAAACATGAAAATAGCTATTGGTATGAAAACATGCCCTTAGGATACAATCAGAAATGGGCAAAAAGTACTTCTAAAAGCATCGGAATAAATACCAAACTTGTAAAAATAACAAATCAGATCGTCTACAGTTAGTTAGTTATCAAGTACGGGTATTAACGCTGAAGAAATTATAAAAATAACTGGACACAACAATACTGCTTTAATTCAACCTAATTTGAAACTAAGTAAAAATCATCATAAAAATTTTATTTCAAATTTAAGAAGTAAATCAATGGAATCGGAAATTGAAAATTCTTCTATCAATAATTTTTCGTCAGTTTCTCTTGATTCATCTAATAATAATAATAATTTCAGTGGCTTAGTAATTTATACTAATTGTACATTTAATATTACATACCATAAATGAATCAAGTTCTTATAACTCATAATTATGAATTTAATTTAATTTAGGGGTTAATAAAAATCAATTTGCCGTGAATCATAATATGTATACACGAAAATCAAATTGACAAAATATTTCTTGCATTTACATTTATTATTCGGTATATAGTCCTCTGAATATAACTCCAGCATCAAAAATAATCTGAATATAGCGACTACTGCTCAATGTGTTAAAAATACGCCTCGTCCTACGGACTCGGCGTATTTCTTAGAATACATTTCGCTTACGTCAGCTATGTTCGATTATTTTTGACCCTCTTGTTATATTACTTCTGAAAACATATTTCGTCCTACGGACTCGGCGTATTTTTCAGAACACATTTCGCATACGTCAGCTATATTCAATTGTTTTTGACGCTCTTGTTATATTACTTCTGAAAATATATTTATTTGAAAAATAGTACACATTAGTATTTGAAGTAAGCAATTATTTCATGGATTTAATTAAGATTGGATATATTCGTTGGCTGCAAGATTTATTGTTGATAAATTAATCACTCAATAACTATCAGGATAGTTAATTACATGACGGCATTGCTTAATGGATAACATCAAATTACTGCGAATCTACACTGCAAGGGTGCCTCCATTCATTAACCGTAGGTCCGAATTGGCGGAACTTATCTAGGATAAACGCGTGGACGCTCCGAAGTGTTCCGGGATGATTGAGCCATTATTTGATTAATGAAAATTCCGCATCCCGAAAGTGTTCATTTGCGCGGTCGAAAATTGTATTACCTCTAAAAGCCCAATAATAGGATTCATGTTTCCCTCGCGAATTAAAAACGCGATAATCACGGCGACGGATCATTAATCCTGACGTGTTTCTTTTCGGCCGCGAAAGGGTGAATGGGTACCACCAATGCCTTGGCACCCCCCATGTGAATGGGGGGTTCGAGTATAGGTGTTAGGGGCATAAACCGGGGGATTTCCTCAAATTGCAGAAAGGAATTGTTTTCCGGCACATTCGTCCATCGATCATTAATAATCGCCGGAATGCGTTTGAGGCTTAAAAACGCGTTTATAGAATTAACTGAATTATTCCTGCGGCAGTAAATTTTAATTAATTGGCTCAGTAATAATTCCGGCAATAATAGCCCCTTAATAAAAAGTTGCCGCTGCGGATATCCCTATTTACGGTCGCTACTTTCGTTTATTAATACACTAAAAATTCGGGAAGGAAAACTTCGAGCGGTTTAATTAAATCTATATTATCTAATAAAAATTTTCATTTCAGCTTCGAGGTAACTTTGTTAGGTCGCGTAATTTTTACAGTCAAACGAGCAATATTAAAAATGGTATCGTTTTAATAAGGAAACTGCATCAGGCTGCTCATAAATAGGAAATTGGAGCTTATAAATACGTGAGCATCTGCGATGTGGATCAAAGGAGGCTGACGACCGCTATTTTTAATTGGCATTTCTGCACCGGTTACTTTGGGCACTAATAAAATAACTATAATTGCAGTGCTGCACCTTTTTCGTCTGTTGTTCTCTGGTTCATTCCTCTCATTTATTTTTTAATAAGTGTTTTGCATAATTGCAATAGTTTAATGTCCATTTCAGTGTAATAGTGGATTTATGTCCAGTATATCCTAACCTATAAAATCTGCGTGTTTATATGTTATACAATGGATTTGTCAACATCATCTCAAGAACCTTACCAATCAAGTGGATCGGAATATAAAAATAGTACTGATAGTACTTCCGATACTTCCGGTGGTAAGTAATATAATTGTAATTTTTATGTTCATGTGTCGGTTACTAAAATTATATGTTATCCTGCAATAGAACGAAAAATGTATGTTATTACAGATGATGATTAACTTCCGAGAAATGAGATAAAGCAACACTTTATATGAGTCAACTGTACAAACTGTAACAGAGATTATTGATTCTAAAAAAGGAATAAAAGCGGTTAGTTAAGAAGTCTACTAATTATACGAAAGCATCGCCGATATACTGGACAAGACTATATTACAAAATCTGGAAAAAAATTTCGTTCGAAAGCCTTTTCCAATAACCCCTGTAATTGCAGACAGGGCTGCGTCCAAAAAAATTCAGAGTATCAACGAGGAGCCATTTTTGAATCTTTTTGGAAACTGGCTGAGTATTCCCGGCAAAATGTGTTTCTCAGAGGACTAGTAAAAGTCAACACAGTCAAAAGATAACGTGTTAGAGATGGCTCACACCCGGAAAAGCATGCGTACTTTGAATATGCTTTTAGAGTAGACAACACCACACACAGTGTGTGCAAGAAATATTTTGCAGAAACGTTGCAAATTAGTACCAGTAGACTGCATAGGTATATCTCTAAAGACAAAATGATTGCGGTGACTGATCAACGTTGCATGAATCCTAGAAAAAAGCTTGACGATTTAAAAATGGTAAAGCATATCAATTCATTTCCCGCGTACCAAAGTCATTATTCCCGAAAAGATAATCCCAAGAAAAAATATTAGAATGAAAATTTAACTATAAGTAAAATATACGAATTGTACACCGAACAATGTGTCGAGGCGGGAATTGATGCTGTTGCGAATTCTCGCAGCGTCCCGGTTGTGAAACGCCCTGTTGGGTCTGAATTTGTTCTGAGCCCCTGCCAACTAGTGGGTTAGGAGAATGAAACACCCGGTGTTGTCCGTATGTTTATTCTGACCTTCCACTCTCAGGCCGTACAGGAGACTGTCGATTGCATGTTACATGTGGCGACCTCCTTGCCGTGCGCACAAAATAAAAAGGGGGGGCATGCGAATTTGGTTGCATACATTTGGGTTGAAATGGTTGCGAACAGATGCATTGAAGAAAAAAATCTATTATCATGTATTTAATACAAAATTCAATTTAATTTTCAAACCTCCAGCAAAAGATACATGCCGAATATGTGACCAACTGCAGATGAAAATTGCTGCAGAGCAGGATAAGACCAAGAAAAAGGCTCTAGTAACAGAAAAAACATTATATCTTGCTAAAGCCAACAAGTACGAACATGTCTTCATAAGGATCAATTGACTGCTTGCGATGAAAAGTACGTGGCAACATTCTATCTTCAAAAGGCGCTTCCTTTTCCCAAACTATCTACATCAGTAGCATACTATAAAAAAATCTATATGTTTATAATCTAGGAATCCATTCTTCTAAAGAACAAACAGGATTCATGTATATTAACGACAAAACCGAAGGTGTGCGTGGATTTCAAGATGTAGGCATCATGTCTTGTAAAGTATTTACAAGAAAATGCTCCAAGTCATAAACATATTGTTTTGTACTCTGATTCTTGCACCGGTCAGAACAGGAACATTAAATTATCACTGTCTTTACTAAAATTAGTGCAAGATCCTCGAATGGCTGTCGAAACTATAGATCACAAATTCCTGGTGTCAGGACACTCGTATTTGCCAAAAGACACAGATTTTGGCGTTATTGAAAAGGCAAGTCGCAAGAATCAGTCGCAAAATCTTCTCTTTTCATTTCAAAAACTATAAATTTTGGATTCTACCTTTTAGCAGTCCATGCAATATCCATCCAGTGTTAGGGGAGTAAATATGTGTAACTCCCCTAACACTGGATGGATATTGCACGGACTGCTAAAAAGCAGGATCTAAAATTTATAGTTTTTGAAATGAAAACAGGAGATTTTTTTCTACAAAAATCAGCAATACAGAATTGAAAAAAAAAACTGTTAATAGATACGCATTCAGTAGGCTAAATATCCGTTGGTTAAGATTTGAGAAGACATCGCCGACTTAATTCAAATTTAAACAGACTTTGAATGAAGCTGTTGATTTTGATGAAGTAAATCTTAGCAAAACTGTGTGTGGTCGACCAAGAACTTCACTTAATATAGAACAAGAGCAATTGTATCCAACAAGGCGAATTGTGACAGACTCAAAAAATGGCACATGATAGATTTACTGCCCTATATACCGCCAATATACCATACATATTTCAAAAACCTACCTATCGCATCCAAAACAAGACAAAATTGCATTGACAATACAGAAAATAACAATGATGAAGATGATGAGCCTTTCTATGAATAGAGGAAATTAACTTCCTTCAGAGCAGCAATGGTTTAAGTCCACTTTCGGTACTTTATTTGTGAATAAAAATTATTTTTCTTTTGAATTATTAACTTTTTGCTATACGATAATAAAGTATCATGTTTATAATTAGCGAATTTTTTTGTAATTTTTGTCTACATTTTGTTGCAAATTGATAAAGTAAAGACCTCTTTAAGGCTTGATAACTTAACAAAGATTTTTATGGACTTGGTCCATTTCTCCTCTGAGCACCCCATGTATGATTCTAGTAATTGTGTATATGGTCTGGGCAGAAGTGTTCTTAATTCGTATTTAAGTCCTTCGTGCCACACTTTGTCAAAAGCTTGGGCTACATCAAGAAATATAGTAGAGCAAACCTTTCTTTCTTCCAATGATTTTTCAATTACGTCTGTTATTCTATGGACTTAATCAACAGTTGAATGAGATTCTCTGAAATCAAACTGATGTTCTGGTGGAATGTTTTTGCCTTTGATAATTGGTTTTATTCTTTTAAAATGTATTGTTTTCGAATAGTTTGGAGATTACAGGTAATAATAACGAGATTGGTCTGTAAGAAGAAACTTCATTGGGAGGTTTTCCAGGTTTAGGAATCATTATCACTTCTGTTACTTTCCACATTTTAGGTACATATTTTAATCTCAAAGATGCATTAATAAGATATGTAAGTTTTACGATTGCTTTACGAGGTAGTTGTTTGAGAATTTTGGCAGTAATTAAGTCAAATCCTGGAGCTTTCTTAGTATTAATTTTTTTTCCTGGTTTAGGAATCATTATCACTTCTGCTGCTTTCCATATCTTAGGTATATATTTTAATCTCAAAGATGCATTAATGAGATATGTAAGTTTTAAGATTGCTTTACAAGGAAGTTGTTTAAGAATTTCGACAGTAATTAAATCAATTCCTGGAGCTTTCTTAGGGTTAATGTTTTTTTTTCAATTTGCATTGCAATTTCTTTAGAGGTAGAGGGTCTGATTTCACCTTCTTCCAGGCTAATATTTTCCTAGTCTAGAATGGAAAGGCTGAAAAGGCTAATAGATTTACCTTGAAAGGCAAATCTATCTAGAAATTCCTTGAAAGGACTTTCAAACCGAATCAGGGTAAAGCTCATTCGGTGGGAAAGTCCTTTCAAGATAATCGGCAAATCTATTAGTCTTTTGAGTATTGCTTTTTGCATATGTCCCATATGCACTTCTAATAGGAGAATTCTGCAATATTGGTCTCTTAAGACTGTTAGTACCTTTCCAAAGTAAATAATCACTTTAACTGTCATTTGATGGTCCAATTAGATATTCACGAATAGTGTTTTTTTTAAATTTTTGAATCTCTCTTTTCAGTTGTTGTGTTGCGCTATTTACTTTAGTTTCATCTGCTGGGCATCTAGATTAATTCCAAATTCTTCTGAGTCTTCTCTTTTCGGAAATAAGGGTTCAAATTTCATTGGGGCAATTGTTGCGTTTTGTTCGTAGGGAAATAATAAGATAATTATCCCATGTAGCTCGATGGATATTATAATATCCAATAAGCTACATGGGATAAGCTTCTTGGATATTATCAACAAATGTTGCCTCTTCATTGTCCAGCTGGTCTTCGTTTTGTATTAAGGATGACAAGTTGATAGTGTCTTCAAGTTGAAGTTTAAAGCTCTGCCAGTCAGTTAATCTGTTAGTCAATCTAGCAGGTATTTCCTTTTGTATACTACTATCGCTTAGAGCAGGGGTCTTCAAACTTTTTAGCCCGAGGGCTACACTGAATCCTCCACTAAGTCCCAAGGGCCAAGCCTTAGGTAGCTCATCATATCTACGTACTGTAGTTTTGAATTACCAGCAAATTTTCGTTCAGGAAGCCTACGGTTAGCTTTCGTGTGGCTCTTGAAATTGCAAAACGTGGAAAACCATTCACCGATGGAGAAATGATCAAAGAATGCATAATGGCAGCAGCCGAATAAATGTGCCCTGAAAAGGTAAATTTATTAAAAACTGTCAGTATGTCAGCAAACACTGTGGCTCGAAGGGTAGAAAACATCGCTGAAAATATATCCTCTCAACTGTTCGACAAAAATGGACATGTTGAGTGGTTTTCTTTGGCCTTGGATGAGTCAACGGATGTGTCAGATACTGCTCAGGTGTTGATTTATATTCGAGGAGTAGATAAAAGCTATGAAGTGCATGAAGAACTTCTTGATATGTATAGTATTCATGGCACAACTACTGGCACAGATATTTTTAAAGGAGTTGAAATGGCCAATAATCAAAAGAACCTTCGATGGAAAAACTTGAAATGTATTACAACTGATGGAGGCAAAAACATGAGTGGGAAAGATAAAGGAGTGGTCGCTCTTGTGTCAAAGGCTGTAGAAAATGACGGTGGTTCAAAACCATTAGTCTTACATTGTATCATTCATCAACAGTATTTGTGCGGGAAATGTTTGGATATGTCTGAAGTTCTGAAACCAGTCATATCAACTGTTAATTTTATCAGATCTTTTGGGCTGAATCACCGACAATTCCGACAATTTATTGAAGAGATTGGAGAAAATGACTTACCTTATCATACTGCCGTACGTTGGCTTAGTTGTGGGAAAGTCCTTCAGCGCTTTTTTGAACTTCGAGCAGTGATCGAAATTTTTTTGAATGAAAAGCATCGCCCTTTTACTGAATCACAAAACAACGCAAGGCTGTACAAGTTAGCATTCTATGTTGATTTGACAAAACATGTGAACGAACTGTATTTGAGATTGCAAGGGGAAAACCAGCAGCTTCCTGATTTATACACTATATCAAATCATTCAGGAAGAAATTGATACTGTTTCAATCACAACTACGAAGTAAATGTTTTTCATATTTTAAAACATGTGAAATATTCAGCCACACCACTGAGACTGAGTTTCCTATCGATTTTGCAATCGAAACTTTGAGTGCTTTGAATATAAATTTTGATACTCGTTTCTTGGACTTTGATGCCATTGCCAATCAAATTAAAAAAATTCAGAATCCTTTTGATACTGACATTGAATCCCTAGCCCCGGAACTTCAAATGGAAATGATTGATCTACAGTGCAGTGATATAATTTAGAACAAATATCAAAAATCATCTTTGTTGGAATTTTATAAGAGTCTTCCACTGACACAATTTGATAATTTGCATAAATTTGCTCGTGGGCTGTTTTCTGTTTTTGGTACTACTTATTTGTGTGAGAAGACCTTCTCCAAAATGAAGTACACAAAAAATGTTTACAGATCTAAATTAACTGATGAGCATCTTAAATCTCTTTTAATAATTGGTACAAGTAAAATTAGTCCACAATTACAAACTATTGTCAGTGGAAAATCTCAATTACATAAATCTCATTAGTATTTCAGATGTCATTATGCTTGTTATAAGTTATGTTTTTATTTAAAATGTATAAAATGTTAGTTGGATTCATTTACATAATTTGTTAGTAATTATATACTGAAATTAAATTTTCTGCATATTATACATATCTTTACTCATTACAATTCTGTGTTTCTTTATCCAACTTATCACAAAAACAATAACAATAAGCCTACAACAATGTTATGAGTAGTTAGCCCATAACCATATCAATGTAGATGTCATATAAACCTCGGCTGCTCTCCGCTCCGCTTCGCTCCGCTTCGCTTCGCCTCGGTTTACAAACTTCAACCCGCGCCTGTTATTTGCTACATATCGGCCTAATGGCGTTATATACTATTACCTCACACATTCAACTCGAATTTGTACCCAGGAAATTTACCCAAATCAGTAACGTACGCGTGCATATGCGATTATATTTATTCTTGCACATGCACATCCCTCACTCCTACATCCTTCGTACTTACAGCTTTTGCAATTGCGGCTCGACATGCAATTACATTGCGACGCTCCTTCATCCTGACAAATATATTGTTAAGTCACAAACTTGCGTTTGTTTCAAATGAACGCATAAATTAATTGTGTCCGTAAATTTTATTAATCTCCGCGACCTTTAATTTGCGCACATTGTGCCGAAATTTTGTGCGTAGCAATGTTCAATGTTCGCCTTCATTTTCTCCATATTGTGTCGGCAAATGTCATTACAAAAATCCGCTCTCGGTGTTATTATAAAACGCGCACTGGTTTATCCTGTCCGGATCCTATTTAAATCTCAGTAATGATGTGCGCTTTGTGATCCGATGAATAGGGAAATTGCACTTCGTTTCCTATAAGATGGAGATTGAAATGTAAATCTGAATAACATGGAAAATGCCGCGATTATTCTATAAATTCAACTCCGAAGGAATTAACTCTTCTGCTCGGCATTAATACACACAACAATTACTATTCTCATGCAAACTCCTTAATTACATACATACAGGGTTGGTCGTTTAAAGTGTTACAAGGCGATATCTCGAAAACAGTTTAATATATTTTCATGAAAATTTGGTGAGGACATAGTGACATATTTAAACACATTTTTGGCATTAAACCATTCCCTCCTATTTTTTAAAGTAGGAGGCAATTTTTGAATTTTAAATACTTTTGTTTAAAAATTTTGGCGTATTTTAAGGAACACATTGAGCAGTAGTCGCTATATTCAGATTATTTTTAATGCTCGAGTTATATTCGGAGGACTATATACCGAATAATAAATGCAAATGCAAGAAATATTTTGTCAATTTGACTTTCGTGTATACATATTATGATTCACGGCAACTTGATTTTTATTAACACCTAAATTAAATTAAATTCATAATTATGACTTATAAGAACTTGATTTATTTATGGTATGTAATATTAAAAGTACAATCATTATAAATTACTGAACCACAGGAATTATTATTATTATTAGATGAATCAAGAGAAACTGACGAAGAATTATTGATGGAAGAATTTTCAATTTCCGATTCCATTGATTCACTTCTTAAATTTGAAATAAGATTTTTATGATGATTTTCACTTTGATTCAAATAAGGTTGAATTGAAACAGTATTGTTGTGTCCAGTTATTTTTATAATATCTTCAGAGTTAATCAGTTAATGTGGGTTTATCCTGTATTTTTCTTAGGAACCACATCTCCATTTATTCTTTTTATTTGTTTTCCTGTCATAGTTCATGTTTCGCTGCTGTAAGTTAGCGTTGGTCTAATTACTTTTTTAACTATTTCTGATTTTTTTAACATGTTTTAACGGATTTTCCTATTTTATCTTCTATTTCATTATCTAATTTACCATTGCTATATATGATTGTTCCTAAATATCTGTATTGTTCTACTTGTTCGTTTTTTTTTCTTTGTATTTTTATTTCGTGATTATTTTTCTCTTTGGTAATTATCATGGTTTTTGTCTTTCCGTAGTTTATTTTCATGTTTATTTTCTTAATCTCTTGCTCAATTATTTCCTTGTTGTGTTGCAATTCTTCATTTGTTTCTGCAATTATAGCCATATTATCCGCGAATAGTAGTTCTGCTATTTTTATTATCTCCATTTTCAAGTATACATTTTTAGCATTTTCATTTTTCGCTTTGCTTTCTTCATCGCCTTGTCCAATATAATTGTCAAAAGCAAAGCGCTTAGCACGCATCCTTGCTTTACTCCTTCTCATTCTCATTATTTATTCTCACAATATTTCTGTTTTCTCTGTACATGTACTTTATTACATTTATTATTTTCTTCTCTACTCCTCTTTAGTAGCCATTTTTTAGCATTTTGTTTTTTTTTATAAAAGCTAAATTATAATTAGTACGCGTGAATATCATTAGGTACCTACATAAATGAACAATATAAATTATGTAAACCTATATTACATAATGCAGGATTGGAACAATATGCAGGCCCAATTTATATTTAACTGTTCGCTGAGTTAATAATTCACCACTGCAGGTTATCATAATCAGCTTATGCAGGAGTACTACGTTATTTATTCAACATTTGAAAATGCGCGACATTCGGTGTAAAAATGTAATGTACCTGGAAAACCCATGAATGCTCTGTACAGTGCTCAAAACCGCGTATAAATTCAGTATATGTCGCAGTCCACCTTGTTTCCGAAATTGAAAACCAATCGGGGTGTTAATAGCGGCTGTTGGGCACATGATAAGTTTCTGTGGGAAACAGATACCGGCCAATAAATTCGAATAGATGGTCACTAATGTCCAAATTTATTAAGTCTAGTCACCGGAATAAATTCGCGCCACGTAGTGTGTTGCCATCTATACAACTTTGGAAGTTTGGTTGGGAATAAGTTTATTGGGCTTTAAATTGCCGTGGATGGTCATCGAGCATATTGACTTCCACTTCGGAAATCCGCTGCTGTAACAATGGCACCATATTGCTTGCACGAATTATTTTTCTGCATTGCTTATTGAATGAGATATTTACGTTGTAAGTTGGAATGCTAGAAAGTGTTAAGAATTAATTATCTAATGTAAGATAATTAAAATGCAAAACTTTCATCACATTAATTACTGATTGTTTTATTGCTTCCATTTTAATTAACCTAATGAATGAAGTATACAAAACCAGAGTTGAAAACACAGGATCAAAACATTTAAAAAATATAAATAATATAATTTCATACAAGTGATGCGGAAATAAAATTGTTATTTTTATTTATTCAATTGCCATTTTACCTTACGGTGTTGGGCTTTTGTGTACAGTGTTTTTCTATAAACGTCTATTTAATCAATAGCAATTTTACCTTGCGGTGTTATACAGTGTTATTTTATTTACATCAAGTTTGTCCTACTCTACTTTTTACTATATCTTTTTACTTTTTTATTTTAAATTTTTTTCCATTCGTCTCTATCTGTAGCTAGTTTCTTTGCTTCTGCTTCTGATATTCCTTTGTTTTCTAGAATTTTTATAACCGTTTTATTCCATCCAATTCTGGGTCTTCCTCTTTTCTTCTTATTTATCTTCTTCGCTTCCCACGTTCTTTTTATTTGAGCATTTTCATCCATTCTGATTAAGTGACCCCACCAACTAATCTGCCTCTTTTCTATGTACTCCTGTATAGTTTCAATTTCCAATTCTTTCCTGATTTCCTCATTTCGCCTTTCTTGCCTTTCTTCATTCTACATTCACTCAGATTTTTATATAGATAGCTGACACAATGACAGCTGAATAAACAAACCTGCTTTCGATTTCCAGTGAAAGATTCTTTGAGGACGAGAATGGAAGAACAATTGTAGGAATATAAATACCTTTTATATGGAAAATGAAACAAATTTGTGCGTGAAAATCGTATATTCCTGACCAACTATTATTTGTCTAATGGATCATTCATTTGATATTTGAACGCCAATCGGAAGGTAATAATGATACATCCAGCAGCTGGTGCAACATGCAATGATATTTGTCAATTAATTAAAACCAATTTCGCGGTAATCTCTGGATAATTATGTGAGTTAAATTATAAATTCCATACTCAATAATGTTCGCATTTGCAATATTGGAATACTTCATGCTCAGCTATGAATTCAATACTGATGTCTGAAAATACCCATTAATTGTATTTTAATGTACTTATTAATTTTATATTTAAAGTTTTTATAACATATTAATATGATCATTTCTTCACCTGAAGAAGCCACAGTGTGGCGAAACAATTGTCGTGAACAATAAAAAACAATTTTGAATTTTTTTGAAAAGTGCGTAACTTTATTTCATACATTAATATTAATATGCGATATTCTGGAGTTGTAATAAATAGAACTATATTTAAAACCATTGTAAAAACTAGGAAAAATCAAGTACGGCTACATGGCGTTAAACCAGCTGCTATTATGGAATAATGACCATTCTAATTATCGCTTTATTTGATGTTTTCAAACAACTACCATGAAACAATGCTCTGCGGTATTAATTTTTTTTTGCAGCGGGGATTATTTGATGAGAGCGTCAGGGCGGCCCGCAAATTGGAATCAAGTATTTATGTGGGATATAAAAACACCAATAAAACGCCACTATTTAACTTATTTAGGATCTAATTACGCGACCGTCCCGCTGTGGGACAGTTTTATGTCCCGATTTTTAAAGGTAACTGTAATTTTCATAAAATTCATGGTTATGGTAACTTATGGCTTTATAAAATAATTGAATTTATTTATTGCGATGCAGTTAAAAGTTCATATTCAGTGAAATTGGAAAAGTGATTTTACATATATCAAATCGAATTCTTATAACCCAGCCAGCGCAAATATTACGTATTAGGTATTCGGAATTATATGAATGTTACTGTAATATGAAATGTTTTAATGTTTTACAATTATTTCATAATAAATCGATTTAATTTTATATATAAATTAAGTTTCAATATTTGTTTTATCTATAATATTATTATTTATTAATTGATTGATTTAGACTACTAAACTTCAACTTCAATCTCCCCTCATTTATGTAAAAAAATTTACGTCCTTAATTTTTGATAAAGTTTTGATTTGTTGACAATGTTTGACAATTACGATTATTTTATGGTTCATAAAGATATTTGGCACTTTTTTAGCCAGGGAAAATGAAGAAAACATTAGTGCCTTGCGGTACAAGTAACTATTAAATGTCAAGCTACAAATACTATCGATCGGTTCAATTTGAAAGTTATTTATTATTTACGTATGATAAGGCATCATATGTATATAGTCTGCACGCATGTCTACATATCATACAGTCAACCACGAATGGCATATGGCGTAATTTTTTGGGCGTACACCACAGATAAAAACTCTATAAACTATTCATAATACAGAGACTAGTACGAGTTATAGGCAATGTAAAATCATACACCAGCTCCATCTACTGTTCAGACGGATAATTAGCGAAGAAGTCAGACATAAAAATAAAACATAAAATACAATAAAAATAAATATTACTTACCACTAAGTACTAAATATAACAACCTTAAATATATAACTAGTAATTTATGGATAAAACCTTAAACTTGATGAAAACGACTGATACGCAAAAACTTATCCAGATTCTCTATAAGTCTACATTGAAAAAGAAAATAACAGAACAGCACATTAAATTCGTGAAAACATGCAGAAAAGAAAAATAAACTCTAGCCTTCATAAATTACAAATTCCCCTCTTATGTTATCAAAGGATTCCAAGAACAAATAAAATAAAACAGACTAAAATATGAAATACATAAACACTAAGCAAACCTAGAAAAAATAAAAACTAAAATTGAATTATTAATCAATATCAGTAAAAATAACAGTATTAATTACTTAGATCGAACTTTATATAAAACTAGTAACAAAATCGAATTCAATATTTATAGAAAACCTACATAAACAGATCTCATTATCCCAGCAAACTGTTTTCACCACAATACACACATACGATGTCATATACACACACATACACAAAATGTTAACAACACCTCTTAATGAACATACCTATTTCAACTGTTAATTTTTCATTTTGTCTATTCCTGGTGCTTTATCAAGTTTTATTTTCCCTATGGCTGTAATAGCTTTTATACCTACTTCTTGTTCTTCCTCATTGTCTCTTAATGTTATTTTTTTCTATTGTTCTTTCTGTATTCTGTTTATCTTTTGTTTTGTCATCTTGTTTCCAGTAAACCTTGAAAGTATTGTTTCCATCTTTCTCCTATTTATTCTTTATTTGTAAGTATGTTTCTCTTCTAATCTTTTATCGGGTGTAGATTTATTGTTTTGTCTTTTTTGTTTCTCGCGATAATGCTGTAGAAAAGCGTCTGGTTCTCATGTTTATTTTTTCCATTTTTTTTCCGAATTTTTCCCATGATATTTCTTTCGATTGTTTTATTTTCTTTTTGACTGTATTTCTTTGTTCTTTGTACCTGCCATAGTCTTGTGCTGTTTTCTTTTCTTTTTATTTTTACCATAGTTTCTTCATGGTTCTGGCCCGGTTTTTGAATCTCTTCTGTCTACCAGCTTGTATCCACTATGGTGGATGCAAATTCGTCTATAACGTAGCCGGGTAGCAAATTTTTATTATGGTGGATGCGCCGGGTAGCAAATTTTTATTATGGTGGATGCGCCGGGTAGCAAATTTTTATTATGGTGGATGCGCCGGGTAGCAAATTTTGATTGACCCCACAATGACCACACAATGAAACATAATTTCGTCTATAATATCGTCTATAGTTCACGGTGGGGGGGGGGTATTGTGACTTTTTCATGTTTTATACGATTATTCCAAATTCGAACTTTTGTAGCATTAAATAAAAGGGAACTAACAAGAAAAACAAAACTGTCCATATTTAAGCCAATATACAGACCGGTACTGACATTTGGGTGTGAGTCTTGGGTTCTAACGAAAAGAAAAAAGAGCAAAGTCCAGGCAAAGGAAATGAAGTACCTTAAGAGAATATTCGGAGTGACAAGGGGAATTAATATAATAACTACAAATATGAAAATATATGAACAATTAATAAATAAAAAATTAAAACAAAGCACAGAAAAAACATTAATGGAATCACAGAGTAGATTTAGGGAAGGCAGAAGTATACAAGACCACATATTTATGATAAAACAAATACAGGAAAAGGCAATCTATGAAAATAAACAGATGAACATAAGATATGGTTTAAACGTTCGACAGGGTGCCTCGTGAAATGTATGGTCGATTTTAAAGAAAAGAAATCGAAATAACAAGGTGATAAGGGTAATAAGAAGCATATACCAGAACATGGTGGATGAGCCGGGTAGCAAATTTTCATTATGGTGGATGCGTCGGGTAGCAAATTTTCATTATGGTGGATGCGTCGGGTAGCAAATTTTCAATATGGTGGATGCGCCGGGTAGAAAATTTTTCATTATGGTGGATGCGCCGGGTAGCAAATTTTCATTATGGTGGATGCGCCGGGTAGCAAATTTTCATTATGGTGGATGCGCCGGGTAGCAAATTTTCATTATGGTGGATGCGCCGGGTAGCAAATTTTCATTATGGTGGATGCGCCTGGTAGGAAATTATCATTATGGTGGATGCGCCGGGTAGCAAATTTTCATTATGGTGGATGCGCCGGGTAGCAAATTTTTCATTATGGTGGATGCGCCGGGTAGCAAATTTTTATTATGGTGGATGCGCCGCCGCGTGAGCCTGTATTTGGCTCTTAACACTTTACAATTCATATGGCCTTTGAAAAGTACGGCTGTAGAAAATTGTTTCCTAGTCCTCCACCTAGTCTTAATCCGTTGTTTGTTGTGAACTCGCTGGATTCGTGTTGATTTCTTTCCACTATTATATTCCGGTTGTTCGAGTATATACTTCTTATTACCCTTATCATCTTGTTATTCCGATTTCTTTTCTTTAAAATCGACCATACTTTTTCACGAGGCACCCTGTCGAACGTTTATACCATGTTTATTTTCATAGATTGCCTTTTCCTGTATTTGTTTTATCATAAATATGTGGTCTTGTATACTTCTGCCTTCCCTAAATCTACTCTGTGATTCCATTAATGTTTTTTCTGTGCTTTGTTTTAATTTTTTATTTATTAGTTGTTCATATATTTTCATATTTGTAGTTATTATATTAATTCCCCTGTAATTGTTAGTCTTTTCTGTCGCCGTTCTTGTAAATGGGTACTATCATTGCTGTCTGCCACTCCTTTGGTACACACTCTTTTTGTCATGCTTTGTTGTAGATTTTTAGTAGCATTGATTTCTCTTGTGTACCTAGTTTCTTGATCATTTCTGTTGTGATTCTATCCACTTCTGCTGATTTTCTGTTTTTTTTAATTTTCTTATTACTTCTGACAAATTTTCCACACTTATCTCTTGTTCTTCTTCATTTTTTGTATCTTGTTCTTGTTCGTTCGTATTTGTCACTTTTTCTTCCTCTTCCATGTTGAGTAACTCCTGAAAGTGTTGTTTCCATCTCTTCATCCCTTCTATGTCATCTGTTATTATTTCTCCTGTTTTGTTCATTATATGTCCGTCTCGTTTGTCCCTTTTGTCCTGTTCCTTTTGATTATGTTGTAGAACAGTTTTATGTAGTCTTTGCTACTTTTCTCCATTTTGTCTCCAAATTCTCTCCAACTTTGTTTTTTTTGCTTCTATTCTAATTGTTTAACCATTTTTCTGCTGTGCTTGTATTTTTCATAGCTTTCTGCAGTTTTCTTTCCTAGATATTTTTTCCATGCTATGTTCCTGTTTTTTATCTCCTCTTTTATCTCATTCGGCCACCATCCCGTTTGTCTTTTCGTGTTTGTCATTTGGTAGCAACCACATGCTGTCTGTGCAGCTCTTAGTATTATATTCTTGAATGCCTCACACATTCCATCTAAGTCATCTTCCCTGTACGTATTTTGTTTGAGTACTATTTCATTCTCCACCAGATTCTTGTATTCGTTACTTACGCCTTCTTCTTGTAATCTGTGAGTCCTGATCTTTTTAACTTCGATTTTCTTCATTTTGTTATCATGACTTTTTGTTATAGGTTCTTTTATTGTTGCTACCACTAGGTAGTGGTCACTTCCAATTTCAGACCCTGTCCTTACTTTAGTGTCTACTACCTATTTTTTGTGTTCTCTTTTTACGAGACTATAGTGTATAATTGACTTTTCGTTTCTAGCTCTTTCTTCTCATGTATATTGGTGTATTCTTTTATGATTAAAAAACGTGTTTGTTATTATTAGTTCATTCATTTGGCAATATTCCAGTATTATTTTCCCATTCTCGTTTCTTTTGTTCTTCCCGTTATTACCTATCACATTACTGTGTCTCTTTTCCCTACTCTACTCTTAAAATCGCCTGCTACATGTTACCTCCTCTGTCTTTGTCGTTAGTTCTCCCCAAAATATATCCTTTTTTTCTACTTTTTCAGCTTCACTTGGTCTATAAACTATTATCATTGTTTTCATTTCATCTTTCGTTTTCCCTTTCAGTGTTATTAGCATCATCCTTTCATTTATTGTTTCCCATTTTATTAGTTATTTTTCTCTTTGTTTGTGCACTATGCAGGCAACTCCTGCCGCTGCTCTACTATTCAAATCGCCTGCTACATATAGCTTACCAGTTTACCATTTTTTGTCATGTCATTATCTCTGTACACCTGATTTTTTCTTAGTTTCTTACTAATTGTTTTAATATTGACACAAATATTATAAATTCTAATTTCTTCAAATTAACATTAATGAAATATGATATTTATGCACAGGTGGTACAAAAATGGTTGGAACTCCTATCAACTTGATTGAACATTAAATATCACCAAAAACTGTTTGTTAGTGCTTAGGTGAATTCTAATTCAATACAACTTCTAATTTACAATACAACGGTATATTAACTTTTAAAATCAAGAAATTAATTTTATAAATTGAGCAAAGTATAAAATAAACATTTCATTTCAGCAAAAATATTTTTTTAATATTTTGTTTAATAACCCCGTGGTTGACCGTTCCCAGAGCGAGAATAAATATTGTAATAAAATTCAAAAACTAAACGAAAACATGAAACCCACAAAAGTGAATAAACATTAGAATATTAAATTAGAATGTTACCTTTTTAGAAAACATAATAATACGAGAGGAGTTCCCTTTTCTCATCCACCCAGCCATGAAAACAATATGCTATCGCCACAATATTCTTATGTCACAATTTTATGACATTTTATGGTGCCATCTCCAAGTTTTGTCCAATCACGTAAGATTTATCATTTTTATATCAGTTTAAAAAGACGAAAATGAGTGATTTGCAACACACATAAGCGTGTTGTTTAAATGAACAAACTTGCGAGGCGAATTTGACCACTTTATCTCAAGATAAAATGATAACATTTTGTATATCCTCTAACTCCTTGCTTTCATATCTAGGTAGATAACATAAAAAAACTCTCCCTGTACAAGATTTAAATTATTTTTCAAATAATCCGTCGTGATTTAAATTTCTGGCAAATATTTAATTATATCAGTCAAAATTGTCAGGTGATTCAAAAAAACTTTCATCAAAGTTGGCATTGAAAAAAGGATAGATATAAAAGTTATGTCTCCGCATACAGTGTCAAATGTTACAGATTTGGCAGAGTTCGAATTTGTGCATGTGAAATCTTGTTGATTTAAACGCTATAGTTTTCAGCGATCACCTAAAACGCTGCAGTTGGAAATGTACTTCAGAAATGATAGAAAAATTGATGGGCAGTGGGTCTATTCGATACGTAATGCATTTGAAGATAGTTCAAACTATCTAATTCCTGTCAAATTTTCATTTATTTTGGTCAATATCTAATTATTTCTGTCAAGTTTGTAATTGTAGACATGGGTACAAGATCAGCGTAAGTCGAAAAAATGAGTTTCGAGAAAAACGCGTCCAAGGTTCAAAACTTAATAAAAGTCGTAATATAGCAATTAGAGACATCTTTTTTTTGCAATTTGTATGAACAGTAGCTATATATTTTTTAACAGACTTATAAATAAGGGTACAAATATTCTAATAAACAAATTTGCAAAATTTGCATAAATCGACTTACGCTGTTCTTGCACCCAGCTCCTCATTATGTCGGTCCACATATCAATTAATTGTACTAAAACTGTAATTAATAATTTATATTAAGATGTCAATTGATATGGTGAGATTTTTATTATTTTTGTTATATTTCAATGATTCCTGTCAAAATTTCAATTAATTTTAACATAAAAATACTTTGTGTCAAATTATCAATTATGTTTGACAAACTTTCTTTTACATATATCTTTCAAGATCTGAATTATTTTAGTAGTAGAAATGTTGTCCCTTGTATATTTCTAGACTGTTCTCAATTAAAACAAAAATAGACTGGGGTACCTACTTTGATTTTCAACGGCTCGTGTATATTTTTCAATTCGTTTGTCATTTACTCCGTCATAAATAGACAGTTGCAATGTATGGAAGTTACCATATTGTTGTCGAATTTCAACAAATTTTCATCATTGCTGTCAATTTCATGAACTGTTGTCATAAGGTCATCACGAACAATTACTTTTTCGTCAGCTTAAATTTCATCATCTTCATCTTCTTCAATGTTTTCGTTAAGATGATCCGATTTATCGCATAATAACTGAACTATCCTAATTACGTCAACTAACATCAACTACGTAAAAACGTCAACTTATCGTTGTCAGTGTCGTGCAAAAAATGTTACTTTATTTAGTGATTGTAGAAAAAATATATTAAGCTTTTCAAAACATGCAAACAGATAATTTACTTCAACCTTTGCCTATTGAGTTTGAAATAATGCAGAAATTGTTTGGAAGAATAACATTTTCTGAAAAGTTAATAATACAATATATTTCCATGTGTCCAACTTTCTGGCGGACACTGTATATAAATCAATGATGTAGACAAAAAATATTTTTCTTTTATGGGATGCATTCATAATAGCAGACCCAGGCCCCTCCAGGTAAATTTTAGGGAGCCGGTCACTTAGCCGGCTCAATAACAACACTGAACGCCGAACCGCTCCGAATGCCCCCCCTCCCCGCGCATTCGTCGAAACAAGGACGGCGAACCGCTGGGTCCCACAGACAGTGACATTCTTAGAGTCCATGACTGTACATCATATCCGGATAAAGTTTAGTTAGATTTCTGGCTATAATTAATAAATACTGTGTACAACGCGGCATATACATGCAGTTCCTTGAGCACCTTGTTCACACGTATAAATTAATTGTAATTATTATTAATTAAGAAGGATAATTAATAAGGAAGGATAATTTCTTAATATTTATTAAGAAGGACATAAAAATTAATATCAAAGAATATTTCAATTAAGTTGATGCATGTTTTGGAACTATTTAAATTTGGTTCGCAATTCAATAAGTTTTCGTGCTGCCGCTGGAGGATTTTAATCACAAAGAGCGCCTCTTCGTTTAATGTAGTCTTGCATGCAAGTTATTCAGTGTAAGTACTCGCGACATTGTACATTTGTAGCCCGGGTCTGTGTCTGATGTAACCAAAGTATAAAACAACTGTCATTTTCATTTGTGAACATCTAAGCATGCTTCGTGGTTGTGTACGCCAGCTCTCTGCTCTTTGTCGTGTGCCCCACAAAAGATCTCCGCCGCTCCTCACTGCCGACGTCTTGCCCCTAAGAAGAAAGGCAAAGAAGGCCGTTTTAAAGGCCCTCCGAATTGTTCCTTTACAAACACCACCTCCGGACGTCCAACTTCAATCTTTTTAACTTTTTTTTGTACGCAGACATGTCGACGTAATTCCATGGTTTGGGGAATAACATTGATGCCTGTATGGTTGGAAAATGGGGCTGTGCAGACGGGGATTATGATTCATGGGTCCGCCTTCGGTGTAATTAATTTCCGCATCGATCGGGCGTTAATCGAGACGAAAATCGCTTCTTTGTTCGGTTGTAATGACGATTCCGGCGTGTCCTATAAATTCGGTAAAGATAGCGCGACGGCACATTTGATAATAGTGAGTTCGGAACTGCACATCCCAGAAGAGAAGGCAGAAACAAAACCGGGTCGGCACACAAAAAGGGTTTCACTGTAATATCTGGGGACTGAAAATGGAGGCAAAACACTCGCAAGCGCTAATCTAATAAATGGAATGGCGTTAAGGTTCACGTGTATTGAACTAATTAATATTTATACAGGTGCGGCGGGGTTTTTTTTTTCAGGGGCGGTTTTAATTGCGCGAAACACATTACACGCGCGGGAGTTGGATCGGAGGGCTTTCCTATTCATCCATTTATTTGACGTCAATACTTATTAATAGATCGCCTTCGGCGGGGCTTCTGATGGGGAAAAAACGCTTCATCAGTCATTTCGCGTGCCGTTCGGGGGCGGATTCATATTCGTAATTTTAAATTGCCGACACAGAGACGCTTATTCGAAAATATTTTTTGCGTAATGCCATTTGGAATAAATGTATATATTACATGCGGTTTAGGAAACCCAACAACTCGAGAGTAATTCATATAGAGGCCCTGAAAGAGTAATACATAGATCCGGGCGCATAAAGTCGGCCGACCCTCATTTCGAATACCAGCCCCCGAATTGACATATATTCAAATATATCTGAAATAAAAAGGGGCCCCATTTCCATGAGAATAAAGCAAATAAACGCAACTAAGTCAGCGCTATTCAGGAATTCAATGGACAGCATTTATTTCCCCGTGTTGTTTGAGGGTGTCGCCTAGCTTGTTTCTTGTTCTTGAATTTCATCTTTATTTTCGGGGGGAAATTATTCCCTCTCTGAAGGAGTCGTTTGCGAACGATAAAATAAAACATCTTAATTCAGGCCGTGCCGCGTGGTGATAGATTGTTTTATTCCGTTTCTGGTAATATTTTTTCGAGCACACGTTCAGATTATATATCGATCAATCTTTATTACGTCAAATTGTCTGTTCCGGCGAATTTATAAGCAGTGATTAACGCCAAAGTCCGGCCCAGGACCTGCATATGTGTGGTATTATGCAGTCGCCGAAAATAGGCGCCTTAATAATTTACTGCCTCAATTAATGCTGCTTTCCTGAAATTTACGAGAGCATCGTCAGCGCCAGCAGTAAACTCGGCCAAATATTATGAATTACTTATTAAGAAATATTTCGGCTAAAATCAGATACGTTGTGCTAATACCGAATATATTTATAACATACAACAAATTGCAATGCACAGCACCACGCGATAGAGCACAAAAAATCATTTAAAAAAAATCCTATACACTAATGTCCAAAGCGCGGATTTATAAGCATAAAAAATTACAAAATAAGCGCTTAAAAATGCTTACAAATCTTAGAAAATAAGCATATAAAATAGCATAAAGATTGGAATCAGCACAAAAACGCAGAAAAAGCATGGAAAGGCATATTTTTTTTAATGAAATTACAGAAAAACAAAACAAAACATAATTTTATTAACAAGAACGCACTATAAGTAAAAAATCGTAATATTTTAATATCATAGGTTTTGGTGATTAATATCACCAAGATATTAAGAAATACATCATAGGACCAAGCCAGGAATAGCAAAACAAAGCAAAATAAAATGACTCTACACCATAATTGGTAGAAAGAAGAAGGATATATATATATATATATATATATATATATATATATATATATATATATATATATATATATATATATATATATATATTGTGATGGTATTTGTAGTATTTATTTAGATTAATTAGAATAGATTTATTGTTATTATTATATAAGTTTTAGATAGAATTATAATCTTCAGGGCACAAGCTAACAAAAATTATTGTAAATGTGAATATGAACAAGTATGCACAAATATACAAAGCAATCCGCGGATGAAGGTTGTTGATTGGTTACCACGGGTGACAGGTGACTTCGTGCATAGACGCTTGGGGAATTGAATAATGGAAAGTCGAAAATAATCAACAAAGAGTTTGACGAGGGGGATCGCGGGTGGAGATGTTGCGATTCTAATACGAATACATTACAAAATATTAACGGGGTTTCAACGATTGGACATATTGCTGGGAGAAGACAGTCAACCAGGAGAGGAGTTCAACAAGATAGGAGCCGTGACGGAGATATTCAAAAATCAGGACTTCAAGCCGCTCAACTTCGCACACAAAAGTAGCTGTTTACTTTTGTGGGAATCAACAACGGATCAGACGGGAAAGCAGGGACAAGAGGACGACGTAATCAAGGAACCACAAGAAGATAACTGCAAGTAGAAAGTTTGCGTAAAGTGCAAGAGTCATATTATCACATAAGTTGGCTTGTGTATATAGGATTTATTTTGTTAATGTTGGCCATGGTTTATTTTTTATTTCATAATTTTGTTTTCTATTGTTTTTGATTGGTTTGTTTAGTTCAGTTTTTATTAGACATTTTAATATTTTTGGTTATTTTCAATTCATTAAAGTATTTGAACTAAACTCTATTTAGTTATGATTGAACCTACTATTGAACCTGAGATAAGAGAAAGAACAAAAAGTTACAAAACAAGTAAATGCTTAAATATTAAACACTAATAAAATAGGCAGAGGCAATAAAAACGTAACATTTTGGAGCGAACGTAGGGCAATTCGAAAACGTGACAATATATATATATATATATATTTATCATTACACCTTCTACCAATTAGTATTAGTGTAGGTGTTTTTCTTTACATTTCCCATTTTCTTCTTTCCCTTAGTTTTCTATAAATTTATTCCATTTCTTTCGGTCGTTTGTCATGTTCTTTGCCTGTACCGTTGTTGGTCCTCGTTTTGTTAATATCTCTTTAATCGTGTCGTCCCAGGTTTTCTTTGGTCTGCCTCGTCCGGTCTTCTTGCATTTTGCTTCCCACACAAGTTTTGGTTGTCTGTCTTCTTTCATCCTGTGCATGTGACCCCACCATCCTAACTGTCTCTTTCAATAAATTCCAGGGTCGATTCTATTTATAGTTCATTTCTTATTACTGAGCTTCTGATCTTGTCGAATTTTGTTACCCCTTTCGTTCTTTTCAGGTATTTCATTTCCACAGCTTGTATTCTTTCCTTGTCCCTCTTTTTCAGATTCCACGTCTCACATCCAAATATTAATACAGGTCTTAGTAGTGTCTTGTATAACTTAGTTTTTGTTTTGGTCGATATTTGTTTTCTGCGTAGGATGGTTTTATTCAGTTCATGGTAAGTACTTGTAGCCTTCTTAATCCTCATGTCAATCTCACTCACTTGTTCCCCGTTGCTGTTGAATACTACCCCCAAGTATTTAATTTCCTCCACTTGTTCAATTTAGGTGTCTTTTAATTTGATGTTCATCGCTTCCATACCTCCCACTACTATTACTTTAGTTTGATCCGTATTTATTTCCATTTGGTACTTTTTAAATATCTCTTCCCATATCTTCATGTTCTTTTGTAATTTTGTTTCTTCATTCGCCAGTAATACAAAGCTCGTCTGCGAACGCTCCTTGTTTCACACCGATGTTCCTCATTCTTCTGTATCCTATTTCCATTTCTCTTCTTTCCGTTTGGCATTTTCTTAATATCTCGTCCATGTAGATGATAAATAGAATCGGACTTAGGCTTCCTCCTTGTCTCAGCTTGTCTTTGATCTTGAAGCACTTTGATTCGTTGTTGTTGTACACTATTATATTGTTGTTGTTTTCGTATATCATTTTGATAATGTTCATGATTTTCGCGCTCAAACCTCTTTCTTCCAATATTTTCCAAAGTTTCTTTCTGTTGACCGTATCAAATGCTTTTTTTATGTCTATGAAGCCCATGTATACTTTTTTATTTTGTTTTTGTTTCTTCTCTATGATCTGTTTGATTGTGAAAATGTGGTCTTGTATACTCCTCCCTTTCCGAAAACCACTTTGTGCCTCGTGTAATGTCGTTTCTACTG
This sequence comes from Othius punctulatus, assembly GCA_951805005.1. NCBI lineage: Eukaryota > Metazoa > Arthropoda > Insecta > Coleoptera > Staphylinidae > Othius > Othius punctulatus. The sequence continues at coordinate 126,778,614 of OX638138.1, read as the reverse complement.
TTGTCCTTATTTTGTTTTCTATAATCTTCTCTAATATATTTATTCCAGCACTTATTAGATTGATGCTTCTATAGTTACCACATTCTTTTCTGTCGATTTTTTTGTATATTGGTACCACAAGTGCGGTACTACTGTCGTCCGGTATCCGCTCCTCTTCCCATTCTCCATTATATATTTTTAATAGTAGTTTCTTCGCTTCTTCGCCGATGGTTTTCATCATTTCTGCTGTTATTTTGTCCTTTGCTGCCGCTTTTCCGTTTTCAGGCTCTTAATTACTATGTCTAATTCTTTTTCTGTTATCTCTTCGTTCTCGGTTTTGTTTTCTCGGTTTTGTGTAATTTCTTCTATCTCTCTATCATTGTTTTCCTCAGCATTTAATAATTCCATGAAATATTTCTCCATCTGTTCATAATTTGTTCATCTTCCCTTAATATATTTCCTTGTTTGCTCTTGATTTCACAGTCTGTTTGTTTTTTTTTTCTTTTCTGGAGCTCCTGATAACATTATAGAACAACTTCTGGTTTTCTCTGCTGTTTCTTTCCATTGTTTCTCCAAATTCTTTCCATGACTTTTGTTTCGCTTTTAGTATTACTTCTTTGACTTTCTTTCGGCTTTCTTTATACAGGTCATATTTTCCGTCTGATTTATCATTTAGGTATTGCTTCCAGGCCAGCTTTTTATTTTTAATTTCCTCTTTAATTTCTTCTGTCCACCATCTCGTTTGTTTCTTCTTGTTTGTTTTCCTCATTGTTCCACATGTTATTTTTGCTGCCTCTTTCATAATGTTTCTTATTGCTTCCCATAACTTTATAATGTCCATCTCTTGTATTGCGATATTAACTCAGTCACCATTTTTGTGTCCTCTTTGGCTGCTTCTTCCTCTGTCAATTTGCATAGTTTTGTCGTCTGTCTTTCTTTCTTTATTTCTTTTTCATGTCTGTCGTTTACTTCTACTGTGTTTTATTTTATTTTTGATATCAATAGGTAGTGGTCGCTATCAATTTCGAATCCTCTTCTAACCTTTGTATCGATTATGTTACTACGATGTTCTCTATCTATTTAAATATAGTCGATAACTGATTTTTTGTTCCTTGCCCTTTCTTCTCTCGTATATGTATTTCTTTGTGGTTGTAGAATGTATTTGTTATAATATGGTCCTCTATTAAACAGAAGTCTAGCATTCTCTTTCCGTTATCATTCCTTACGTTTTCGCCATGTTTACCTATTATTCCGTTAAATATGTTATCACCTCTGCCTACTCTGCAATTAAAATCTCCTGCAACATAAATTTCTCCTTTTAGCTGTCATAGTCCAAGCAATTACAACCTTAAAAACTGAAATAATGCATAAAAGCACAAAAAAAATTGTCACGTTACTTCATTTGCTGAAATTCGTATAGATACGAGGTCATTTTGGTTTGCTATTTAAACTGATGTATAGCATAATACCTAGAAATTTGCCCCTTTGCTGATTACATTCCATATACATTGCCTAATTTAAGAACAGACTGTCATTCAAACTGTCTGCTCTGGCAGATTGAAAGTGTTGCAATGAATAACATTACGTACGCAGAATGAGCCCGAATGCGCTTAGAAACTAATTATTATCATTATCTCAGTACAGTGTATGCATACGCTTGTATTATTAGTTACACGATACCTGGCATAGTAGTTTATCTATCTAATACCCTGTCTATACCTACATGTGATTATTTCATTACACGGAGCGTAGGTACCTATGTGTGGCAAATGCCATATCTGGTTTTGGGCTCAGTGTGATTACTTGGACGTTCACGTAGATACACATTGCAAAAGCGTTCACAATCACAACATAGTCGTATTACCTAATTCAAACGCAGTTTCTCGAATATCATATTGCATGTAATTGTAACACTTTATCAGTACTAATTTTAACATCGCCTGTTGTTAATACAAATTACCGTACATAACACAGTAGACTTGCTAATTAAAACATATATACATAGTGTTTCTAAATTGGACAATAAACTATGAGTGGCGATGTTGGTCATAAAATGCTGTATCGAAAATCTTAAAACATGATGACAAATTATTGAGGGTAACTATTATCTACTTCCACGTGCAACTTATGGATATATTAACTGAATAAATGGTACCTCTAGGCTGTGTGTGTAATACCATTGATTATAATACCCTTATTAGGTATTATAATTAATGGTAATACATAACCGTACGACCAAAGAGATCAGATTGTCCAGGAGTTACAAACAATAGTATACATTAACTTCATAATTTACTGACATTAATTAAAACTTCCACTGCTCTTAATCGCATATTGATATATTCAATTGCAAGTGAGCAGATTTGCAAGAGAGTTAACAATATTGAAAGACTAAACTATTATTGACATTTTCTTTCCTAACACTACATTTACGTGTATGATATTAACAAAGATTCTTATACGGTTTTAATTCATCTACATGTAGCTACAATCTATTAAACCAACGCCGTATTTGCATGATAAAAAGATTTATTATTATTAAAATCTTATTATGTAAGATTTACAAACTAAATATAAGAAACCTATAAGAAAATATAAAATATAAGAAATATAAGAAAAAGAAGAAAATATAAGAATCAATTGTAATTATGCGATCCTTCCTTTCCAATTGGAAAATTAACGTGATTTTATCATCGCCACCCCCTGATTAATTAAATATCTAATTAGTACGTTGTTACTGAATAATTGAGTCCATATAATAGAATAATCTTAATAACAGGTATTGGAGACCTTCGACAAATCGAGTGTAATTTGATTAATCTCCGAATTTGGATAGTATTATTGCTTATAAATTAATTGAAATTACATATTGATCTACGTCTTATTACGAGATTGATATAATTATCACATTAATGTTTCACATTAGAAGGGAATTGGCTGAACACACGTGCAAAAGCTCTCTGGTTCAAACGGAATTCCTACTATAATGAATAATACATCTGTAATTATGTGTAATGTGTTATGTATGTGCCGTCTCTATCCTAGTATTTGATCACCATACAGTAGGACTTTCCTGATCGTAAATTAGCCGCAGAGTTAATGTTTACTTTATTTACATCTATACAATGTATATATATATATATATATATATACATATACATGTACATATATATATATATATATATATATATATATATATATATATATATATATATATATATATATATATATATATATATATATATATATATATATATATATATATATATATATATATATATATATATATATATATGTACAGGGTGGCCTACCTATTCGCTCGCTCCATTGCTGCTATGCTAATGAAAATTTAAGAAAAAATCTGATTGGAAGTTATTGGGCACATGAAGTGATACTTTTTGAAATTATTTTTTAGTATACAGAGTGTACCATAAATCCTGGGCACGAAAATTGTTCATTTTTTTTAAATATATCACCCTGTATATTTATAAATTTTCGGAATCTGTTTCATATGGGCTTCATAAATCATTAATATTTTCAGGGATCAGATGCAATGTTGCCAAGTTATTCACATTTTAATCAACTTTAACGAAAAACCATGGACGTTGAAAAAAAATCAACAAAACCTTATTATATGACATCAATGAAAAAATGTTTGTATGCAAGTACCCAAGCAATGTGTCAAGTCATACACAAAATTTGGAACCACGTAGAATACACAGGATGTTCTAAAACAACGATCGAATTTTGCTATTTTCAAATGGCTAAAACATATTGAGAATTGATCGTTATTTACCTATCAAAATGTCCATATGCTACCATTTAATAGCTCATTAGATAAGTACTTAGAATATGAAGATCTAATCAGGGTGTTCCAAAAACAAAAGTTTTAGATATTTGAAAATAGCAAAAGTAATAAAATTTCACTGAAAGCGAAAATAACAATGAAGAACAAAACAAAGAAAAGATGGAGGAACTGAAAGAAATGATGCAAGATTTCATGCGGTAGAAGAGGAAATACAATGAAGAGCTAAAAAAGATCAACGAAGAGATAAAGAAAAACCGCGAAGAAATAAAAGAACTAAAATACGAAATACAAAAAATAAGAAGAGCATCAAATGAGAATGAAGAAAAGTGGAAAAACGAAACAATCAATCGATGATGCGAAGAGATAAAGAAAAACAGCGAAGAATTAAAAAAAACCATATACTAACAATTAAAACAGAATCAAATGAAAATGAAGAAAACTGGAAAAACGAAACAATCAATCGATGATGAAGACCTACAGGAATGAGTGGAAACGCAGAAAAAGAAAAGAAGAGACATAATATCGCAATTAAAGGATTAAACAACAAAGGAGAAAAAGTAAATGAAGAGATGGAAGAGTTCCTAACCTTTTACTAGGTTACAGAGTACTTCTGCTAGTACTACATGGTACTAGCAGAAGTGGAAACGTTGGAGATGAAAAAACAAATAATAAAAGCCAAGAGCAATATAAAGCATACCAGAATATACATAGAAAATGATTTAACGTTGGAAGAAAGAAAAGTGCAAAGAGAAATTGGAAACATAGCGAAAGAAGAAAAAGACAATGGAAATGAAGTAAGAATGGGCTGCAGAAAAATACTAATTAATGGAACAGAATACAGATATAACAAAGGGAGAAAAAAAATGGAACTAATAGCAGGTGCAAAAAAGGGTCCAAAAAACTAAACCAAAAACCAAGACAGAAGACAAACAGAAACAGAAATTTATTAATTCTTCCTCTATTCCTCATTCAGCTAGTTCGTTTAATATGTCATCTCGCCTTATTCTGTCGAATGCCTTTTCGAGAATATACTAGAATACTAGAATATATATAGAAAATAATTTAACGTAGGAAGAAAAAAAAGTGCAAAGAGAAATTAGAAACATAGCGAAAGAAGAAGAAGACAAAGGAAATGAAGTAAGAATGGGTACAGAAAAATTCTAATTAATGGAACAGAATACCGATGGAACAAAGGGAGAAAAGGAATGAAAATAGAACCAGGTGTAAAAAAGGGTCAAAAAAACTAAACAAAAAACCAAGACAGAAGACAAACAGAAACAGAAATTTATTAATTCCTCCTCTATTCCTCTTTCAGCTATTTTGTTCCATATGTCCTCTCTCCTTATCCTGTCGAATGCCTTTTCGAGATCTATGAAGCATATGTGCATTTCTCTGAACTTCTTAATTAGTTTCTCGCTTAGTTGCCTTATTAGTAGTCTTAATTAGTAGTCTGAGTATGAAGATTCGGTCTTGCGTACTTCTCGCTCTTCTGAACCCGTACCGAATGTCCTCTATTGTTGTTTCTTGTTTGTTCCAAGTGCTTTCCCGTTTTTTAGTTTTCTCATTGCTTCTTGTACTTCTTATTTTTTAGTTTCTTCAATTTTTTTTCTTTTGCCTTTCTTGCGACTTTTCCCCCCATTCTTGTGTTACGTTATCTTCTTCATCCTGTTCGGTTAATTCTTTGAAATAATGTCTCCATCTTTCCATTATCTTGTCTTCATTCGTGATAATTGTTCCATTTTTATCTTTTATGTTCATCGTGATGTGTTCTTTTTTTTTTATATATATGGGTTTAATCAACACTTAAAGAATCTTTAAAATCACCGTTATTAATACGGAGTGCAAATTTTGGGCAATTATTTAGAAAACTTTGTTATTTTTCTGTGAAAACAACATCGGTGAGATTTTACAAAAGCTATTCCATTTTTCCATTATCTTGTCTCAATTCAAGATTAAGATAATTTGTTCAATTTTTATCTTTTATGTTCGTCATGTTGTGCTCTTTTATTGTTTTAGTTGCATTTTTAGTGTTCTGTAGAAAAGGTTTTGGTTCTGCCCAAAATTCTCATTCATTCTTTCACCAAATTTCGTCCTTGACTTTTGTTTTGCTTCTTTTATTATTGAGTTCGTTTTGTTTCTCTATTCTATGTATTTTTCTTAGTCTTCTATTTTGTTTGTTTGTAGGTATCTTTTCCATTTCTCTTTTTTGTCTTTTATCTCCTTTTTGACTTCCTCTGTCAACCAGAAGTCTTTTTCATTTCCCTGTTTCTAATTTTTGTAGTTCCGCAGGTTTCCTTTGGCCGCTTAGAGTATATTTCTTTTGAATGTTTCTCAATTTCTTTCTATGTTTAGCTTCATTTCGCTCTCTCTGAATTTATATTGTAGTATCTCTTTGCATTTCTCTTGTGTTTGTATTTCTCTTAATCGGTTGGCTTTTGTCTTTTCTTTAACTTTAATCTTCCTCTTGTCTGTTTTTTGTATTTTCTTCAAACTCATGTCCATTTTTAGCAGATGGTAGTCACTTCCTATTTCACTCCTATTTTGTTTCACATGTTTACATGTTAAATAGCTTAAAAAAAATTAGAGTGGATTTACAATTTGATGGGCTTAGCTCGCTGAAATACTCATCAATATAGACTCGTTGTATAATATCTATATTAATATTGTTCTGTTAAAATACGTTTGAGGAAAATTATATTTAATTACCTCTACCTAATTATGCAATTATTAGTTTAAATATCTAATTATTAATATTATTGTTTAATTGAGTATAAACGCTGCTCTGCAATAACACTATTTTCTGGCTTTGCATCTTAGATACGTGCCCATAATAATATATATCGGCAAGTATATCCTTGTTGGCTGTTTCCTTTCGATACCCACAGAAGCTTCTCCTGTGTACAATATTGATATCCACCCAATGTCAATATCTCCCTCGTACGCACTTGTTAAATATTGTTTCCGTTGTGTCAACCTCGGAATCCTCGGTAATCGTTTCCGGACGAAAATCGAGCGCCTAAGCTAACCCACATTCTTATCCAGCCTAAAAAATATACACTTCAGTGGAATTTTGTACGCTGGATTCCTTTCAATGTTTAAAGCACTAAATTAAGCTAATATTTTTTTAACTCGTTGATCTATTTGATGTCATTTCACATCATTCCTACATTAGAACAGAATTCGAACAATTTTATTAATGCCAGACACGAGGATTGCACCCACTAATTTAAAAATAGACCTCACTCACTGTGAACTCCATAATAATGATTTATTAACGTATGTAATAATAATTATATGGATTGTTACAATGGCACCATTACTTACCTCCAGGCATATCCACGCTATATTTTTTGTTTTAATTATAGAAAATAATAGCACCGATTTATTTTTTCTTATGAAGGCATTCACTGCGTTGACAACATAATAGCGTCTAACGTTCAGGACATAAAACCCACCCGCCCCTTACGAAAACTGCTGAAGGCATTTCCCACTGTTCGGTAATGAGGGCGGAGGATAAACACATGCAATTATATCTTTAATTATTTCCTTAGTGTGCCTCAAGACAAAGAGCGACATTATTGCATGTCGTGTGCCTTCCTTTTATAATAATAATGATAATATTAATAATAATTCATTGCATCTTTAAAATTTCTGAATTATTTAAAAGATACCACGAGCTTACATGCGAATGAACCAAGAGAGCAATATATATATATATATATATATATATATATATATATACAGGGTCCGTCATTTCACCTCCCGTCTTCAATAGCTCAGTTACTAATTGAGTTAGGACTTTCATATTTTGCAGACTTCAGTTGCTTTCTAGGGTGTATTTCAGGAAAATATTTTTGATTATACAAGGTCTCCCAAAAAAGTGTGACGTCATCATGATAAATATTTTTAGACTGCATGGTATATTTTTTGTAACTTATTTGGGTGCCTTTTATAGATGCCTACATACCCATAAAAATTTATTGAAATCGGGTTAGTGACATTAGCACAAAAAAATAAAAACTGAAAAAAAACAGTTTTGCACCATTGGTTAAGAAAATTAATAAGGAATAAAAATAGTGCCTCGTTAATAAAACCATACAAGGTACTCATTAAATAAGGTCTGACAGTTGCGTTAACCAAGTTTTATTGATATACATTATACAGAGTGTCCAAAATTTATTGTCAAACTTTTCAAAATTTAAAGCACTTTATTTTTCTTATTTTAAATTGGAACCCCAGTATATTTTTATGTAATTCCATGCGGAATTAAAAGACAAACATTTTTCCTAATTACAACCCTATCTCAATTCCTAACACATTCAAAGATATTTGCAGAAAACTCCTTTTATCAACAATTCCAATGGCCATTTTAATTAATCAAAATCGAAGGTGGGTTGGAAAAACAATTTATTGGCATTATAGTTTAACAAAGTGACAAAAGCCATTGTTGACTGTAGTAATATAAAAGTTTAAAACTTTTTTAGCTAAGGTCTTTATATCCAAGATAGCAAAATTACTTTTTGTCATGGAAAATATGATATTCATAATATGACAAATATTATGACCTATATTGACAAATGTGGACATGACTTTCATATTCGCATTTCAAAATATTACATTCAACCTGTTACGAAGAGTGGCAATGTCATTTCATACTCGTCTTCGTTTGTGACTTCAAGAGGGCGGAAGACATATAGAACATAAGTTCTAGCAATTAATTAATTTTATAAATGCACAGTTATGGTATGTTTTTTTGAAATTTTATTACTAAAACTATTTTTTATACAAAACTTAATACTTTTACGATGTGTAATAGGTTTAGACGAAGATCTGTGAAACCTTTCATACTTTCGAGGTATTAATTGTAACTACAAAACATGTTATGTCAATAAATTGTTTTTCAAAGTCACCTTCAAATTTTATTCATTAAAATGGCTATTGGAATAGTTGATAAACCGAGTTTTCTGCACATAACTTTCAATGTGTAAGGAATTGCGATAGAGTTGTAATTAGGAAAAATGTTTGTCTGTAAATTCCACATGGAATGACATAAAAATATACAGGGGCTCCAATTTAAAATAAGGAAAATAAAGTGCTTTAAAGTTTGAAAAGTTTGACACTAAATTTTGGGCACTCTGTATAAAGCATATCAAAAAAACTTGGTTAACGCAACTATCAGACCTTATTTAATGAGTACCTTGTATGGTTTTATTAACAAGGCATATTTTTATCTCTTATTAATTTTCTTAACCAATCGTGCAAAACTGATTTTTTTCAGTTTTTATTTTTTTGTGCTAAAATCACTGAACCGATTTTAATCAAATTTCATAGGTATGTAGGCATCTATAAGGGGCAGCCAAATAAATAACAAAAAATATACCATGCAATTTAAAAATACACATCATCATGACGTCACACTTTTTTGGGACACCCTGTATAATCAAAAATATTTTCCTGAAATACACCCTAGAAAGCAACTGAAGTCTGCAAAATATCAAAATCCTAACTCAATTAGTAACTGAGCTACAGAAGACGGGAGGTGAAATGATGGACCCTGTATATATATATATATATATATATATATATACGTCTGTTTATTCTAGCAGTTCAATTATTGCTATCGTCAAATAATCAAAACATTTTCACATACATATAGGTACATTGAATTTTGATGTAGAGGCGAGATGACCTTAACACATAAAAAGTAATAAAGCCAGCCAGTAATAAAATTACACGCACTCAAAACGGTGAAATATGTTATTATTGTAATTTTTGTTGTTCGTGTACAAAACGAATGTAAGAAACCTTAACTTCAAATCGTTTAAAACAAATTAAAAACTACATTAAATTTCAGGACTTTTCAGGACTCGTGTATACTGCATTCTTACGTAAATCTAATCTTCTTTGTAGATGGTATACTTTAACTTAAGTATGTTGGAAATTACAAGTAAATTATGATTATTATTATTATACATGATTCATAGCTATATGGCTGGTTTATATCCAGGATACAGGAAGAGTCTAAGTACTTTGCATAAATAAGAATTTTATAAATTTAGTTCAAATTGTTAACGCTGAGATATAATCTTCTAGTTAGGTGAAACATTATAGATGATATAATTTGACTAAGTATGTTGGAAATTACTAGTAAATTATAATAATTATTATTATTAAATTTCAGGACTTTTCAGGACTCGTGTATACTGCATTCTTATGTAAATTTAATCTTTTTTGTAGATGGTATACTTTCATTTATGAATGTTGGAAATTACAAGTAAATTATGATTATTATTATTATACTTGATTCATAGCTATATGGCTGTTTTATATCCAGGATACAGGATCTTTTTTTTATTTGTCTTTATCTCCATATTGGACGAGGAATATATTATGGATCTTATTATATTACTCTAACATGATTAATTGGTGTTATTATTCTTTTACTAAGTCTATTACTATGTACGTATAAGAATTTTATCAATTCAGTTAAAATTGTTATTGCTGAGATATAAACTTCTAGTTAGGTGAAACATTCCTAGAATTGCTTGCTTTTGAAGTGCAGCATATGTGTTTTTTCTGTATAGCTTTATAACCTAGAGAGAATCGAGCAGACTCTTGGGTTTAACACCTGTTGAAAATAGCACTATTACCAGTATCTCAACTATCAACTGCATTATTGTTATTGTTATTATATCCAAAACGTGTATTTCTGTAAATAAAATACATATTGCCTGTAAAAATATAGCATTATGATCTTTATATCGTCAACAATACTCATTTCAGTCAACGAAAATAATAATTTAAGGTATTATTCTGTACTTACTAGTAAAGTTATTTGTCAACAATTCTCATTTCAGTTAACGAAAATAATACTTTAAGGTATTATTCTTTACTTACTGGTAGAGTTATTTGTCAACAATTCTCATTTCAGTTAACGAAAATAATAATTTAAGGTATTATTCTGCACTTACTAGTAGAGTTATTTGTCAACAATTCTCATTTCAGTTAACGAAAATAATAATTTAAGGTATTTTTCTGTACATACTGGTAGAGTTATTTTTTATTTTATTTTATTATTTATTTATTTTTATTTTGCCTGACTAGTTTCAGTTTGTTTTGCAAACCATCATCAAAGGCGTGAAATGTCTACAAATAATACAATCATTATGTTAAATAAATATGAAAATAATAATGATAAAATAATTATTTATTTATTTTTATTTTGCCTGACTAGTTTCAGTTTGTTTAGCAAACTATCATTAAAGGCGTGAACTGTCTACAAAAAATACAATAATTATGTTAAATAAATATGAAAATAATAATGATTATGGTCACGTTGTGACTGAAATGTACATAAAGTCCCAGAAAAATATAGTGAAGAAAAGGTACCGCAATTATTATTTTCGTTAACAATTTCCTTCACGTGCTCAACAACATATTTTCTGTCCAATTCTCTATGCACATTGCTGATGGTTGAAATCGAAAATATTCGCTATTTTAAATGCTATTAAAATGCAATATTTTAACAATATACTGAAACGAAATCAGGAATATCTTGCACAGTTCCCGAAATATCGCTGAAAAACTGAAAAAGAGCTCTTTCCTTTTCCATTATAATTCACCATAAATTTTGTGTTACTTAGCAATATGTTTTATGTATCGTATGTAGAAAATATTGCTAAGTAACACAAAATTTATTGTTTTAATAAATTGGACAGAATATATGTTGTTGAGCACGTGAAGGAAATTGTTAATTAGTTGTTATTAAGAATAGCATGATTTGATCTTGCTTACTATTAGCAATATGCATAGAGAATTGGACAGATTATCTTATTTCAGTTATTATTTAAATTGCTATCATTACAGATTATATTATTATAGACTGATCCAAATACGATTCAAGTTAAATTCTAGTGATGTGAATGATCATATTTCAGTAATGTGTCATAAATATTAAGAATAAAGTCACTATTTTAAAGCGTATTGTATTCAAGCAATCACTTTTATTTATTGTTTGACACATGTGTGTTGCATTATACAGGGTGGTCACTTTTACGGCGTCCACCATTAGGATCTATTAAACGGAAATATATACAGGGTTGATCAAATGGGATAACAGTTTCTCATTTTTGGGCCTTTCAATATACTGAAACGAAATCAAGGATATCTTGTACAGTTCCTGAAATATCGCTGAAAAGCTGAAAAAGTGCACTTTCTTTTTCTCTTACAATTCATCATAAATTCTTGATGTGATGATCGTATTTCTGTAATTTCTTACATAGAGATTGTACATTAATCTGACGTTTTATACGATTTCATAAACGCCGAAAAGTTGTTGGATCTGGCTTTAGGGATACCGAATTCACCATAAATTCTAGATCTGACTGTCGCATTTCTGTAATTCCTAACATAGAGATTGCACATGTCATTTTTTTCACGTTGAGGATAATATCTTGCCATTTTTACTAATCAAAGATATTATCTCTATGTTTGCACTTTATATCTGTAATTCCTAACATAGAGATTGCACATGTCATTTTTTTCACGTTGAGGATAATATCTTGCCATTTTTACTAATCAAAGATATTATCTCTATTTTTGCACTTTATACAACAATAAAATTACTCAGAAGCTGTTTTCTTTGTACGAAGAAATGCCTAAATGGTAATTTGTTATTCCAGGGCAACTTGAATTTTAGAGCAGTTCACAGCCGTTTGATTTTTGCAAAAAAACAAAACGATTTTTTGTGGTCAATAATGTCAGATTACTTACGTGTTTCACATGGTTGAAATCAGAATTTTTCGCTATTTTGAATGTTATTAAAATCCAATATTTTTCAATATACTGAAACGAAATTCACAGTTCCCGAAATATCGCTGAAAAACTGAAAAAAAAATGGCAATCACAGATATTATCTCCTTTTATGCACTTTATACACAATAAAATTACTCAGAAGTTATTTTATTTCCATGATGAAATGTCCAAATGGTAATTTGTTATTTCATGGCAACTTGATTTTTTGAGCAGTCCACAGCAGTTAGATTGTTGCAAAAAAAAGTATCGGTTTTTGGTAAATAATATCAGATTACCTACGTGTTATACATAGTTAACTAGCTAGCATCATAATCCTAATAATCAAAAGCATCATAAAGCATTATAATCATAATCATCGTAATCTGAAGCATCATAAAGCATTATAATCATAATGATCATAATCCAAAGCACCACCATCCAAGTCAAGTCAAGATCATAGAAGCAATCAAATTTTTTCGCTCTTTTGAGAGCTATTAAAATACAATATTGCTACCATAAGAAAATCAAAAGTTGACTATGAAAATTTGGGCATCTAGTTGACGCAGAAAATGTTTGGTACAGTCATCAGAAAGCTTACCTCGAAAAATGTAAGGGTGCCAAGTTTCGTAAAACGTCCGTCAAAAATAAAAATGGTATGAAAGGAAAAAGAAAGTGCACTTTTTCAGTTTTTCAGCGATATTTATTGCGATATTTATTGACATGTGCAATATCTATATAAGAAATTACAGAAATACGACCATCATATCTAGAATTTATGATGAATTTTAAAGGAAAAGGAAAGTGCACTTACAGAAATACGACCATCATATCTAGAATTTATGATGAATTGTAAAGGAAAAGGAAAGTACATACTTTCAGTTTTTCAGCGATATTTATTGCGATATTTATTGACATGTGCAATCTCTATGTAAGAAATTACAGAAATACGACCATCACATCTAGAATTTATAATGAATTGTAAAGGAAAAGGAAAGTGCACTTACAAAAATACGACCATCACATCCAGAATTTATGATGAATTGTAAAGGAAAGGAAAGTGCACTTTTTTCAGTTTTTCGGCGATATTTATTGCGATATTTATTGACATGTGAAATCTCTATGTAAGAAATTACAGAAATACGACCTTCACTTCCAGAATTTATGATGAATTGTAAAGGAAAAGGAAAGTGCACTTACAGAAATACGACCATCACATCTCGAATTTATGATGAATTGTAAAGGAAAAGGAAAGTGCACTTACAGAAATACGACTATCACATCTAGAATTTATGATGAATTGTATAAGAAAAGGAAAGTGCACTTTTTTTAGTTTTTCAGCGATATTTATTAAGATATTTATTGACATGTGCAATCTCTATGTAAGAAATTACAGAAACACAATCATCACATCTGGAATTTATCATAAATTGTAAATGAAAAGGAAAGTTTACTTACAGAAATACGACCATCACATCTAGAATTTATGATGAATTGTAAATGAAAAGGAAAATGCACTTTTTCAGTTTTTCAGCGATATTTATTGCGAGAGTTATTGACATGTGCAATCTCTATGTAAGAAATTACAGAAATACGACCATCACATCTCGAATTTATGATGAATTGTAAAGGAAAAGGAAAGTGCACTTTTTTAGTTTTTCAGCGATATTTATTATGATATTTATTGACATGTGCAATCTCTATGTAAGAAATTACAGAAATACGACCATCACATCTAGAATTTATAATGAATTGTAAAGAAAAAGGAAAGTGCACTTTTTTCAGCTTTTCAGCGATATTTCAGGAACTGTGCAAGATCCTGCACATTTTCATTTTGTTTCAGTATATTTCGTTTCAGTATATTAAAAGACACAAAAATGAAAAACTAGTATCCCATTTGACTAACTCTGTATATATTTCCGTTTAATAGATCCTAATGGTGGGCGTCGTAAAAGTGACCACCCTGTATATGCGTTAATATGAGTTTAATTTGAGAGTGAGGAAGATTGTATGTGAAATAAATTTTACGATTATAAAACATAATGGAGATATTTATGAATTATTAAAAATGTTTCAAATCGACAACGACAGGAAATAAATGAATGCTGAACAGATAAAGATTGTGAGGCATAATATAAAAAAATAACAAACGATGAAGTATCGAATTTTTAATAGGCAGATTGAAAATTGATATATTAATTATTTCCGGATATTCATCTTAGATAAACGTACGATTGTAAAGAAAATGCATCAAGAGTATCAAGTTTTATCAAGTATTAAGTAAATAAAAATTAAAATAAGTATTGAAATACTACGGAATAAGATTCGCCATTATGATTTTTCAATCAAAAATTAAGGTGAAAAATTGAAATATGAAAATATGAAATATGAAAATATGAAATATTTCCGTATATAAATCTTAGATAAACGTACCATTGTAAAGAAAATGCATCAAGAGTATTAAGTTTTATCAAGTATCAAGTATTAGAATTACATAAAAATTAAAAATAAGTATTGAAATACTACGGAATAAGATGCTTCATTGTGATTTTTAAGTCGAATATTAACGTGAAATATTGGATTAATTGAACCTCATATAATAGTATAAACGTGAATTTAGATTTTCTGTAAACAGCATTATTATCCCTCTATTATTAATTTATACAATATTATTAATTTACATTTACTATTAATTTACATTAATTTACTCTCTATTTATGTTAAACGTACCATAATTATTTAGAAGCACTTTCTAATACAGTTTAAATTACAACCCTATTTTAGAAATAGAACTGGCATTTATAAATGGTATTTTTTTTAACTTGTATCATTTGTTCTATAACGCAGTCTTTCATTTCTCGTATTTTTGTCATCAGGCAAAAACCCGACTATCTCAGATATTTTTCTTATGTAACCTAATGATATTTTTAGATATTCGTGAAGAGAAAAACAAATGCTATCAAATTGGTTTATAGCAAAAATTATTAGGTTATCATTCAAAAAAGTAACGATGACGTCATTTTCAAAAATTGATGCGTCACAAAAACAATGAAACTGTACAAGTTTCAGCAACTATGGCAAATATCTATCCATCAAAATTTGTTCAAAACTCTCAGATATTTTTCTTATGAAACCTCATGATATTTTTAGATATTTGTGCTATCAAATATTAATATAATAATATAGATGGTATCAAATTTGTTTATAGCAAACATTATTAGGTTACCATTCAAAAAAGTAACGATGACGTCGTTTCAAAAAGTAACGTGTCACCAAAAAAATGAAACTGTCAAAGTTTCAGCAACTGAAATCCATCACATTTTTGTACAAAACTCTCAGATATTTTTCTTATGCAACCTCATGATATTTTTAGATATTTGTGAAAAGAAAAACAAATGCTATCAATGTGTTTATAGCAAAAATTATTAGGTTACCAGTCAAAAAAGTAAAAGGAGCGTCATTTTTATAAAGTGATACGTCACAAAAAAAATGAAACTGTCAAAGTTTCAGCAACTGTAGCAAATATCTATCCATCAAATTTTTGTTCAAAACTCTTAAATATTTTTCTTATGCAGCCTCATGATATTTTTAGATATTTGTGAAGAGAAAAACAAATGCTATCAAATTTGTTTATAGCAAAAATTATTAGGTTACCATTCAAAAAAGTAAAAAGAGCGTCATTTTTATAAAGTGATACGTCACAAAAAAATTAAACTGTCAAAGCTTCAGCAACTGTAGCAAATATCTATCCATCAAATTTTTGTTCAAAACTCTCAGATATTTTTCTTATGCAGCCTCATGATATTTTTAGATATTTGTGAAGAGAAAAACAGATGCTATCAAATTTGTTTGTAGCAAAAGTTATTAGGTTTCCATTAAAAAAAGTAACGATGACGTCATTTTCAAAAACTGACGCGTTAATAAAAAAATGAACTGTCAAAGTTTCAGCAACTGTAGTAAATATCTATCCATCAATTTTTTTCAAAACTGAAAACTCTCAGATATTTTTCTTATATAGCCTCATGATATTTTTAGATATTTGTGAATAGAAAGTCAAATGCTATTAAATTTGTTTATAGCAAAAATTATTAGGTTACCATTCAAAAAAAAATAACGAAGACGTCATTTTCAAAAAGTGATACTTCACAATAAAAATTAAACTGTTAACGTTTCAGCAACTGTAGCAAATATCTATCCATCAAATTTTTGTTTAAAACTCTCAGTTGTTTTTCTTATGCAACCTCATGATATTTTTAGATATTCGTGAAGAGAAAAACAAATGCTATCAAATTTGTTTATAGCAAAAATTATTAGGTTACCATTCCAAAAAGTAACAAAGGCGTCATTTTCTAAAAGTGATGTGCCACAAAAAAAAAATTAAACTGTCAAAGTTTCAGCAACTGTAGCAAATATCTATCCATCAAATTTTTGTTCAAAACTCTCAGATATTTTTCTTATACAACATTATGATATTGTTATATATTTGTGAAGAGAAAAATAGGGGCTATTAAATTTGTTTATAGAAAATTATTATGTTACCATTCAAAAAAGTAACGATGACGTAATTTTCAAACAGTGACGCGTCACAAAAAAATTGAAAGTGTCAAAGTTTCAGCAACTGTAGCAAATATCCATCAAATTTTTGTTGAAAACGTTTTATTTTCTAAAAAAATAATAAAGATTCCAGAGACTTGGTTCCTCACTTTTTACTCACCCTGTATATCTATAGAGTGAAAGTTTTACATACAATAGATGCATACACACATTTTTTTCAAATACAAGCATGTAGAGCTAATTTTCATTTCCGATTATTAGTTATATAAATGTTTGAATGTTCTCTATAACAATTAGCATATTTTATGGGATTACAAACAGTTTAAATTTGTTGAGCAGTTTAGCATGTTCAGAACGCAAAGCGAATAATCAGTGAATTGATTAATTTCCTTTACTCTCGGCGCTTAAAATGTTATAGCAACTTCAAAACGTAATCTTCTTCCAACCTCATTTATTAGATTGATACGTTGCAACGGTTAGAATTGAAAATATTATTATTATCCAGATGCATATTATCGTTTATCTTGTGTCTAAACAGATAGAATTACAACGGTTAAAATTGAAAATATTATTATTATACGGATGAATATTATCATTTATGTTGTGTCTAAATGCTGTCTCATATACCTTCACTGCGAGCAATACAGACTAGGTGTCATTAAATATTAATGGAATTAATAAAATGCCTGCTATGAATAAAGGGAATAGTTCGCGGCGCGGACATAAAAAATGGAGATAAAAATACGTGTAAAGTTTTACTACATTATTTCTGTTATCGCGTTTCATGTTTCAGATCTACGTGTAGGGCCGAAAATGCACGCACACACGACATTTTAATGTCAAAGCCTGGCGCACGTTCCCGCCAAGTTTACACCCCCAGTATATATGAATCGCTCCTTTACGTTCTTTCTTGGGCGCAGATAATCGATGATAATTATCGAAAATATATTTATTCAATTACATATAAATACCCATTTATTCAATCAAATTATTAAATACAACGGTATGAATCGCTCCTTTACGTTTTTCGTCGTCACTGGGCGCTGATAATCGATGATAATTATCGATGATATGCATTTTGTTACATATAAGTGCCCATTTATTTAATCAAATTATTAAATACAAAGGTACTGATCAGAATTTTAGGTACAGAAAGAGACATTATTTAGCCATAATCAATACACCGTTAAACTGTACTCAGACTGTCATTTGGCCCCCACGAGGTTGGCATGCATGTATTGTAGCATAGACTGCTATGTCATTGACCGCACATTATTTTGGTTTAACCAAGCGAACAAAGACATTAATTTCGTACCTAAAGGTCAATTTTAGACGAGTTATTCAACCGAGATTAATATCTAATATCGCAGGTATATCACAAATTATATAATTATAATAGAAATAACAACAAAATATGCATGACTGATGGATAAAACAATGTAAGGAGTTTGCATGGTCGAAGTATAATGAAAATATAAAAATCATATGAGTACGTGTACTGGAAATTACTCGCACTGTCTATTACAGATGTAGTAGATATGAGTTGATTAGATTAAGTAAAGGTCATTTATCGTCGCAGCACGGAAATTAAATCGATTCCTGACGATTAAAAAAATAATAATTACGACATGATAGTTAACATTTTTACATGAGAAATTAATATTTTCTAAACATTTTTTTTTTTATAATTTAACATGAATGCAGTGGGGGCGAAAAGGGGGCGCTGGGGGGCGATCCGCCCCGGGTGCCAATCACCAAGGGGTAAGTGATTTCAGCTCCTCCACCCGCGTCGTCACCGCCCCGCCGCTGCATATGTCAAACACACAATCACAGTCAGTCAGTGTTATTGTTTATAACCGTCGCGTCGACCATCTTTGCCAATTTAACACAAAACTTTCTTGCGGGAAAATTAAAGTCAAATGAATAGAAGAATAGTTCACGATAGGCGAAAGCAGGTACTAAATATTGCCATGACCGTCGCCCCGGAAGTCATATAAGGTCAAGGTCAAACACCCGCTCGAAACTTCACGCTGTCGGTGAGTCACCCCGGAAGTTTCTAGCGCAGTTATCTGAAAAAATTGAGGCCAAGTCTTCTGGAAATAGAAGAGCCTTGAAACACTTCAAAGGGACTGTCTTCTGGAAATAGAAAAGCCTAGAAACACTTCGGAGGGACATAAAAAGGATGTAACGACGTGACCAGGCAGTCGCTACAAGAAGTCGGTCAGCGAAGAAAACGATGCCAGATATGGACTAATCGGATGTTATTGCGAATAATTACCGGTGTGAATTGTAAAAGGAGTGAGTGAGACGGATAGTAGATAGAGCCTAGAGGTAAAGAGGTGAGTTTGATATGAACTACATACCAATTTTATCACAAAAGTCAGTCAAGTTAAATTATCAGTTCGGGCCGATCTGAATTTAACTTCCGGTCAGGAAATCAAATCAAAAATCAAGGAATAAAAAGAACTTGAGCGCAAATAGTTATCTGGATCCATATTTAAGTAT
Organism: Othius punctulatus; assembly: GCA_951805005.1. Taxonomy (NCBI): domain Eukaryota; kingdom Metazoa; phylum Arthropoda; class Insecta; order Coleoptera; family Staphylinidae; genus Othius; species Othius punctulatus. The sequence continues at coordinate 126,758,978 of OX638138.1, read as the reverse complement.
GTAGTACATTCGGCTTTATTAGTATCAAATACAACACAGCAAAGTGTTGAAAGTGACCATCTTGATAAAACAGATGATGTAGAAAGGCAGTCTAAGATGCATTTGATGAAGGAACGCTGGGAAAAAAGCTCGGCATGCAAGACGAAAGACAAGGTGGAGAAGATCAATATCAAAAAGGATATGACCAAGAATAAGGACGGAATAGCGATAATGAAGAAGAATCAGAGCAAATTGATAACGATGAAGACGAGCTACAACATATTGACTAAAAATATTCATCTTATATAACTCGTATAAATGTTGCTACTTGGCCAAAACCAATGCCTGATGATTTGAGAGTTGACGTTGTTAAAAAGAGAAGTACTTTCGAAAACATGAGATCATTTAATATTAACAATAAAACTTATCAAAATTGATATGCTAGTTTTTGAGATATCGCTAATGAAGATATTAATAATATCACTGAATATCACTAGAAATAATATGATTACACTAAAATGTAAATATCTCAAACTTCACACATTGGACACAATAAAAGTGAGAGTCGCTAGGGGAGGGGGTAACATTTTATATTCAGTTAACATAGTTTTTATCAACCGCCTCAAAAACTCGGTCTACTTTTATTTCATTGAATATAAATTGTTTTGGAATTTTTCTTATGTATTTATTTTTTCCAAAGCATATGTACAAAAATCTGTTTTATTGCGCCACTAGATTATGTATTTTTGTGCTTTAAAATGAGGTATTGCAAGGTGGGGGGTGCCATTTGAAATTTCAAAATTTCAAAATTGAAAAGTGGAGGTAGCTTGGGAGGAGGGAGTGACACTTAAGATTTATTTGACATTGCAAACATTTATTTGACATTTTTAAACTTCCCCCTCCTAAAGTCAATCGACATGTTTTTTTTAATTTTTTTATAAAGTTAGCTTGCATTCGAAAGTTATTGAGACTATCTAGTTTTGAAATGTACACCCGGTATAGATATGAATCTCATTTGCAATCATCATATTTATTATTACTGATAGAAACATTTAACAAAGGGAGACCAAAGAAGAAATGGACAGAAGTTGTAATTAATGACCTTGGCATGATGAAAGTCGGAAGTTGAAGGTGGATGTCAAGGATAGAGTGTCCTAGAAGAGACTGGTGGAGGAGGCAATGACCCACAGAGGGATATATTGCCACAGGATAAATGATGATTCATGATGATTCATGATGAGTGAAGACGAATGATGATGATGAGACACTTTTCTTTCACTGATTGACAGAAACTGATCTGGCTGATGGTTGGCTGATCAGAACAACAAGTACATCATCAAAATGGTGAAAAACATACATAAAAGAACAGAAAAACTTAAATCAAAGTGATATCAAAATCTACTTAGAACTCAGTAGTTGAGAATGATTTTAACAGAAGCCAATGATTCTCAAAATAAAACTTTTACTTGATTTCTATTATATGTTTTATTATCTTACATATAATTTGCTTCAAATTATCGTCTTTCATTCTTATATCTAAGTTTCTTGATTTGATAGGTGTCTTTCATTCTTATATCTAAGTCTCCTGAATGTAAAAGGTGTCTTTCATATTTATATCTAAGTTTCCTGACTCATAAAAAGTCTTTCATTCTTATATCTAAGTTTACTGATTTATAAGGTGTCTCATTCTTATATTTAAGTTTCCTAATTTGAAAGGTGTCTTTCATTCTTATATCGAAATTTCCTTATTGAAAAGGTGTTTTTCAATCTTATATCTAAGTTTCCTGATTCGAAAGGTGTCTTTCATTCTTGTATCTCAGCTCCCTGATTTGAAAGGTATACCTAAAGATATTGCCAATTTATCATTGAAATTGGAATTCATTGATCAATTGAAATCGGAATTGGAAATGGTTTATTAAAGTGTGAAGTAATTTAAATTAATTGTTGTCTTTCATTCTTATATCTAAGTTTCTTGATTTTATAGGTGTTATTCATTCTTATATCTAAGTTTCCTGAATTTGAAAGATGTCTTTCATTCTTATATCTAAATTTAGTATCCTGATTCGAGAGGTGTCTTTTATTCTTATATCTTAGTTTCCTTATTTGAAAGGTTTTCTTCATTCTTATATCTAAGTGTCCTGATTTGAAAGGTGTCTTTCATTCTTATATCTCAGCTCCCTGATTTGAAAGGTATACTTAAAGATATTGCCAATTTATCATTGAAATTGGAATTTATTGATCAATTGGAATCGGAATTGGAAATGGTTTATTTAAGTGTAAATTAATTTAAATTAATTGTTGTTTCTCATTCTTATATCTAAGTTTCCTGATTTGATAGGTGTCTTTCGTTCTTATATCTAAATTTCCTGAATTTGAAAGATGTCTTTCATTCTTATATCTAAGTTTAGTTTCCTGATTCGAGAGGTGTCTTTTATTCTTATATCTTAGTTTCCTTATTTGAAAGGTGTTTTTCAATCTTAAATCTAAGTTTCCTGGTTTGAAAGGTGTCTTTCATTCTTGTATCTCAGCTCCCTGGTTTAAAAGGTATGCCTAAAAATATTACCAATTTATCATTGAAATTGGAATTCATTGATCAATATGAATCGGAATTGGAAATGTTTCATTAAAGTGTAACGTAATTTAAATTAATTGTTGTTCACTTTTTCATTCTTATATCTAAGTTTCCTGATTTGATAGATGTCTTTCATTCTTATATCTAAGTTTCCTGAATTTGAAAGATGTCTTTCATTCTTATATCTAAATTCAGTTTCCTGATTCGAGAGGTGTCTTTCATTCTTATATCTAAGTTTCCTGAATTTGGATGTTTTTCATTCTTATATCTAAATTCAGTTTCCTAATTCGAGAGATGTCTTTTATTCTTATATTTTAGTTTCCTTATTTGAAAGGTATCTTTGATTCGTATATCTAAGTTTCCTGATTTTAAAGGTGTCTTTCATTCTTATATCTAAATTCAGTTTCCTAATTCGAGAGATGTCTTTTATTCTTATATTTTAGTTTCCTTATTTGAAAGGTATCTTTGATTCGTATATCTAAGTATCCTGATTTCAAAGGTGTCTTTCATTCTTGTATCTCAGCTCCCTGATTTGAAAGGTATACCTAAAGATATTGTCAATTTATCTTTGAAATTGGAATTCATTAATCAATTGGAATCGGAATTTGAAATGGTTTATTAAGGTGTAAAGTAATTTAAAGTAATTGTTGTCTTTCATTCCTATATCTAAGTTTCCAGATTTGATAGGTGTCTTTCATTCTTATATCTAAGTTTCCTGAATTTAAAAGATGTCTTTCATTCTTATATCTAAGTTTAGTTTCCTGATTCGAGAGGTGTCTTTTATTCTTATATCTTAGTTTCCTTATTTGAAAGGTGTTTTTCAATCTTATATCTAAGTTTCCTGGTTTGAAAGGTGTCTTTCATTCTTGTATCTCAGCTCCCTGGTTTAAAAGGTATGCCTAAAAATATTGCCAATTTATCATTGAAATTGGAATTCATTGATCAATATGAATCGGAATTGGAAATGTTTTATTAAAGTGTAACGTAATTTAAATTAATTGTTGGTTTTTTATTCTTATATCTAAGTTTCCTGATTTGATAGGTGTCTTTCATTCTTATATTTAAGTTTCCTGAATTTGGAAGATGTCTTTCATTCTTATATCTAAATTCAGTTTCCTGATTCGAGAGATGTCTTTTATTCTTATATTTTAGTTTCCTTATTTGAAAGGTATCTTTGATTCTTATATCTAAGTATCCTGATTTTAAAGGTGTCTTTCATTCTTGTATCTCAGCTCCCTGATTTGAAAGGTATACCTAAAGATATTGCCAATTTATCATTGAAATTGGAATTCATTGATCAATTGGAAACGGAATTGGAAATGGTTTATTAAGGTGTAAAGTAATTTAACGTAATTGTTGTCTTTAATTCTTATATCTAAGTTTCCTGATTTGATAGGTATCTTTCATTCTTATATCTGAATTTCCTGAATTTCAAAGATGTCTTTCATTTTATTTTCATTGAAAGGTATACCTAAAGATATTGCCAATTTATCATTGAAATTGGAATTCATTGATTAATTCGAATTGGAATTGGAAATGGTTTATTAAAGTGTAAAGTAATTTAAATTAATTGTTGTTTATTATTCTTATATCTAAGTTTCCTGATTTTATAGGTGTCTTTTATTCTTATATCTACATTTTCTGAATTTCAAAGATGTCTTCCATTCTTATCATCTAAGTTTAGTTTCCTGATTCGAGAGGTGTCTTTTATTCTTATATCTCAGTTTCGAAAGAGGTGAAAAATAACATTGTGGATGACATAAAATTAACTAAATATTTCGGAATTATTTACGATAGCACTCCAGACATATCACATGTTGATGAGATGAGTTATGTAAATAAAATGTTTATATAAAAAACGATCAAGTTGAAGTGAAGGAATCATTTCTAGTTTCTTACCTATAGCTGGAAAGACTGCAGCCGAATTTATTGAAAATATTCTTACGCAGCTTTAGAATGATAACTTGGATATATATCTATGTCGGACTCAAAGATATGATAACGCTGCAATTATGGCAGGAGGTCATGGTGGTGTACAAGCAAAAATCAAAGAACATAATCCTAAAGCGTTGTTTATGCCTTGTGCTAATCATTTGCTAAATCTATGTGGAGTACATTCTATCGGGAGTGTTAGTTCAAGCGTAACTTTTTTCGGAATAGTAGAAAGAGTTTACATGTTCTTTACGCCATCCATACATCGATGGGAAATTTGATTGAAAAGCGTAGGCATATCAGTCAAAAGACAAGTAGAGAAAATATGAAGTACTCATCACGATGCTGTTAAACTACTGAAGAATAATTTTGAGAAACTTGTATCAACACTCGAAGATATGTGTGATCCAGCAGAGAAAACGTCGATACAAGAGAAGCAGTATCCACACTCTTACCAGCTTTGCGTGACTTCAGTTTTTTATGCTACCTTTCTTTTTGGTGTGAAGTCCTAGAAGAAGTTAACCAGACACAAAACTATATACAAACGTCTGGGCTATCGATGGAGGAGTGTGTCTTAAAAATCAATGCCCAAAAAATTTGTCTTCAAAGCCAACCTATCCAAATAATGGATTTGCCATTTCTCCTGGCATTCGTTTTGGAATCACCTCCTTCCTCTTCTTTCAATAGAAATATCCAAGTCCTCACATTTTTCAGTTTCGTAGGAAGGAGCTATTTTCTACGAAACTGAAAAATGTGAGGACTTTGATATTTCGATTGAAAGAAGAGGAAGGAGAAGATTCCGAAAACGTATGCCGGGAGAAATGGCCCAAGTTGCTGGACTAACATTGCCAGAAGAGCTGCTGAGGGCTATGTTAGAATATCTTGATAGATTTTACGGAGAAGTAGACCATCGTTACAGGGCAATGGATGACATTTTCATAACATTTGGTGTTGTTCAGCCTAAAACTCTGCTTATGTCGACAGAAGAAGAACTTCGTGGTATAGTTCCAAATCTGACGAAAATCTATGATGAATTAATTGTCTTCCTTTCTTTGTCCTCCTGATAAGGACATTATTTTGGAGATTTTAAGACTGAGCAGCCACTTGGAAGCCACCAGTATTTCTTTCCAAGAAGCGGTACTACCTTGGAGCTTCTGAAATTTATTGTAAAATGGCTGTTCCGAGTCTTGTGCTGTGTGTGAGATTTTTTTTAACTGTTTGTGTTTCGGTGGCTTCTTGTGAAAGAAGTTTCTCAAATTTAAAGTTGATAAAATCTTACTTAAGATCAAGAATGAGCCAAGCGCGACTTACCATTTTTTTCATATTGTCCATTGAAAACGAGAGGAAAATAAATTTAGTAAATGTGGTCGAATGTTTTAGCACAATAAAGTCACGTAAGCACGTTTAGTATTTGTTGTTGTATTTTGGGGGTGCTCAATAGAAAATCGCCCCAGATGCCACCCCATACTACGCCGCCACTGCATTAAGTTGTACTACAGTGATTGTAAAAATCATGCAATCGGTGTAATAGATCTCTATTAATATATATTTTGTAAAGCTCAATGTACAGGATGGTGCATTTGGTATGCAGACTAGCATTAGAAAGCCATTGACAACGATTTATACATGTAAATGAAAATGAATAGCAAAACGCATCGGTTCACGATTTGTTAAACGTGAATGATAGTGTTTTTATTTTATTCTATGACACGAATTAATGCAATACGTATACAAATTGATGCCCAAATGTGATGCGAAATAAATTAAAACATACGTGGGCCGGGCCGAGCGCCGTGATTCCGAATAATTGTAACGAATGCGCCCCTGTTTTCACCCTGCACAGGCCGCGTTTTACGCTGATCCACCGATTATTTACGACGGCCAGCCGTGCTTGTGATTTATATTTATGTAATTCATTTTGAGCACTGCATACGTGGCGTATTAATGAGTAATTATGCGGCCGCGGTTGCCAAAAGTTAGGGGAGGGGGCGCGCACAAGTTGCCCGCGGGGGAGGTATTATTTATTAGGTTTGTTTCAGTGCAAAACGTGATGTTTGTGTTTAACATATGGCCGGAGTTCAAATATAACCAGCGATTGTTTGTTCATATTTCTGTGAATTGTGTGATAAACATATGATCTTGATAATATATGGGATAGTAATAATTTCGATCAAATTATTTATCAAACACGTAATATCAGTATAAATATAACACATTGCATCACTATCAAGTTAAATCGAGAAAATATAACGATTTCATAATTGACATAGTTTCATGATTATCAATTGTACGAGTGAAGCATGATTTTTTTAATATGAGTAACTAATCTAATCTAACTTTAGTAACTTTTAGTAACATCTTCTTACAAAACATACAATGCAAAAAACATATGAAAAACTTGCATATGTAAAAGTCACAAATAATAGTTAATGTTTGAAATTTCATGGTCAACTTCAAACAAGACAAACAAGGTTTCAAGTACTAAGCAACTATAATTAAATTATGCATGTTCCCCTCTAATGTATAACCACTCAAGTGTCAATGTATTTATATAATTTATATAATCATACCAGAATATTTTCCACAATAAATTTTCTGAAGACTAAAGAAAGGAAAAAGCTATGTTATATTTTTTGCAACTTTTCTTGAAATTAAGACCATATCTAGAAAATTATGAAGAGTGGAACTATACAATTATAATAAGTGTCTTCTAAAATTTATATTTTTCTTAATATTAACAAATTCTAATTTTTTTATAATTTTTAATGCAAGTTTTACTTTTACATACATTTTTATGTAACTTTTGCAGATTCGTCGTAAGTTTAGTGCTGTATTCTGAAATTCACTAAACTGATCAAATCTTAAATAATAATTAAATATCTTTCATAGATTTCAAAACAATTATTGTATTTGTATAATTCCGCTCTCGATAATTTTCTAGATTTGGATATTATTTCAAGAAAAGTTGCAGAAAATATAACAACGATTTTGATTTATTTAGTAAAATTCAGAAATTTGCACGAAATCTACGACAAATCCGCAAAAGTTGCATAAAAATGTAACCAAAGTAAAACTTTAATATATAGTTAACCTCTCGATAATTTTCTAGATCTCATTTTTATTTCAAGAGAAATTACTAACAATATTACAATTGCTTTGATTCATTTAGTGAAATTCAGAAAATTGCAAGGAACTTCGACAAATCATAAAAAGCTACAAATGTAACCAAAGTAAAACTACAAACTCCAAAAAGTCTTGGATTTTGTAATAGAGAGGTATTTCCGCCATTTCCGTAATTTTTGTAACATTAAGTAAAATTTTTGATTCAAGATTATTATCATGATGTCATTCATAGGTACACAATCAAATATAGAAGATAGAAAATAGACCAAAATTCCTGAAATTGACAAAAAGTTTTTTGAAGCTTATCACGGATTTTCACTAAAGAGAAAACTAAAACTCCAAACTGTCAAAAGTTTCGGATTTGGTAATATTGAGTAAAAAACTAATTTTAGAAAGAAATATTTATAATTATATAGTTCACCTCTCAAAAATTTTCTTGAATTTGTTTTTGTTTCAAGAAATCTTACTAAAAATATTCCAATTATTTCGATTCATTTTGTGAAATTTGGAAAATGGCACGGAACTTACGACAAATCCGGAAAAGTTACACAAAAATTGTTACTTGTTAAACTATTTTGATATAAAATAAATCAAAATTGTTAAACTATTTTGATATATTTACTGCAAATTCCAGAATGTATCATAAGATTGTGGTCAACCCTTTTCGCAATTTCTCGTTTTTCTACTTTAAAATTTGACTCGTTGAGATTGTAAGATTAAATTATTTGGGTTTATTATAATTTCCTCCTATTATTTTCATTTAGCTCCAATTTTCATTAGAGCTCCATAAAACCTTAAATTTTGACAATTTCTGAAATCTTTATCTTTTGTTGTTAGTAACTTCTATAATTATTTGTGTATTTGTGAATGATTTATTATAAATATATATATATATATATATATATATATATATATATATATATATATATATATATATATATATATATATATATATATATATATATATATATATATATATATATAACGATTTTTATTAAGGCTATCGACCCCAGAAGGGGTCTTTCCGCCCAATGATTTATTATAATTATGATTAAATTAATTAATTATTCATATATTATAGATATTGAAACTTTCGTTTTACTTAATTATGTATTTTGATTCTATGGCTATTTCTATGCATCATAAATATGGTAAATGCTTCTGCATTCATATTTCTGATTTTTTGAGATTTATTGCTAAGTATTTCTAAACTAAGTATTTCTGAAACTTTCCTTTTACTTGTTTGTGTGTTTTAATACTATGATTAATTCTATGGATCTTAAATATGGCCAACGCTTCTACATTTATAGCACTGCATTTTTGAGATTTATTGCTAAGTAATTCTGAACTAAGTATTTCTAAAACTTTGATGTACTGATAAAATTTTAAGATGTTATATTATGTTTTATGATATTCTTCACTTATTAACTATTTTCATATTTTTATTACACATTCCAGGATTTATCATTAAATGTCCATCTAATTTTTTAGCACTTTCTGAAATCTTTCTAAAATGTTTACAAATTCGTTTGTAATTTTAGATATTATGACTCATTTATTTGGCAATTTTCTAGTTTTTTTTTAAATTTTACTATTTCGTTGAGTTTTCAGATTTATTTATTTAGCGTTATAAAACTTTTTGCCAATTTTTAAAATCTATGTCAACTGTTTTGGAACTCCTATATTTATCTGTGTATTAATGAATTATTTAAAATATTATGATTAAATTCATTATCTATAATACTATAATTTCATTGATCTTATTTGATTGACTTAAAATAAAACACTACTATGTTTTAACTACACAATTTATTGTTATATATATATATAACAATAATATGTGTGGTTAAAATATAGTAGTGTTTTATTCTAAATGTAATATGGATTACCACAAAGTAATGGTCTCAACCATCTTAATGATTAATTGATTGAAATTGTGGAAACTACAGTTTTCTTATTTCTATATTTTTATACAATGATTAATTTTCTGCATCGTAAAAATAATCTCCATTTTGTCATTCTCCGTTTTCATAACACTAATTTTTTTTTTTAATTTACTATTTTTGAACTCGTGAAATTATGATGTTTTGATGAAATATTCTGGACTGGATTCTTAAGTTTTTTTTTTATATTTTGACACAATTCTAGGGCTAATACATAGCAAACACCTAATCACACCTACTTCTTTAAATGTCAAACCCAATTATGATCTACGTTAGTTAATGATCAAAGATATTTACAGAGAATCATAGAACAGAAAGTTGATAACACAGATTCACTAAAATTTTCGAGTTTCTTATAGATACATCAATCATTATCACGATTTCCACAGATTTCTTAATAATTATCAAGATTTCCAAAGATTTTTCTATAAATCCCAAGATTTGCCGATAACTTTCGAGATTTTTCAATAATTTTCAAGATTTAGAGAGTTTTGTCACGAATTTTCTCAATAAAGATGGAAATTATTCAGAAAGTTGTAGAAAGAGAAATAAAAAATATGTATACGAATGGTAACAATAATAATAATGGTAATGTACTAAATTTTAGTTTCAATTTTAACGTTTCTCCTCAAAATAAATTTTTCCACAAGAAAACGATAAATATGTATACTAATGGTATCAGCTGTTTTGCAATTCCACGTTTGAATAATCTCGAAATTATTGAGTAATCTTTAAAGTCACGAGTTTTCTTTTGTAGTTGATCTTTGAGTTTTCAATTGATCCTTTGAGTTTTGACTTGATCTTTTGTACTATCTTGAAATTTTTAGTTTAATTTTTAACGATTCTATATAAAAAAAAATCCAAATCAAAAACTGAAAACTTGAAAAAAAATTCAAGATTTAGCGAGGTTTGTCACTAATTTTCTCAATATAGATGGAAATTATTCAGAAAGTTTTAGAAACGTAGAGAATAATAAATATGTATACTAATGGTAACAATAATAATAATAGTAATGTACTAAATTTTAGTTTCAATTTTAACGTTTCTCCTCAAAATAAATTTTTCCACAAGAAAACGATAAATATGTATACTAATGGTATCAGCTGTTTTGCAATTCCACGTTTGAATAATCTCGAAATTATTGAGTAATCTTTAAAATCGCGAGTTTTCTTTTGTAGTTGATCTTTTGAGTTTTGAATTGATCTTTTGCACTATCTTGAAATTTTTAGTTAAATTTTTCACTTTTCTATAAAAAAATCATGTTTACAAATAGAAAATCGAAAACTTGAAAAAAAAATCTAGATTTAGAAAGGTTTGTCACTAATTTTCTCAATAAAGATGGAAATTATTCAAAATGTTCTAGAAACGTAGAGAATAAAAAATATGTATACTGATGGTAATAATAATAATAATCGTAATGAACTAATTTTTTTTAAGTTTTTCAACGTTTCTCTTGCAAATTAATTTTTCCAAAAGCAAACGATAAATATGTATACTAATGGTATCAGCTGTTTTGCAATTTCTCGTTAGAATAATATCGAAATTATTGAGTAATTTTTAAAATCGCAAGTTTTCTTTTGTAGTTGATCTTTTAAGTTTTCAATTGATCCTTTGAGTTTTGACTTGATCTTTTGTACTATCTTGAAATTTTTAGTTTAATTTTGAACGTTTCAATAAAAAAATCATTTTTCTAAAATAAAACCGGCTCAGTCTTCAGTCTGTACAAGACTTATAAAATTATGAAATGTCTTTTGTATGTATATATATATATATATATATATATATATATATATATATATATATATATATATATATATATATATATATATATATATATATATATATAACGATCTTTATTCAAGCTATCGACTTTAGATGAGGTCTTTCCGCCCTGTCTTTTGTATTACAGTAAAAAATTGATAAATGCTACTTCTGTCAATGCAACATTCTCTATTAGCAACTTTCTATAACAGCAACAATTTTTCAGTCATTTTTTCCATCACTGCAACTTATGACATTGTTACACGCTTTACAATGCACACTTCCATAAAACCTGATGTTTCTTTTTTTCTTTTTCTTCTATCTCTCTGTTTTATCATCAAATTTTTATTTTCATTTTTACAATTTTTTTTTTAGTCTGTTCGATATTAATTTATACCAAGCAAAAACTGGGACAGACATAAGTAGTGAACAATTAATTCTGAAGATTTTTTTGGTAATTTTGAAGGTTTCTATAGATATATTATATGATTTTCACTGATTTTCTATTAACTGTAGATATTTATAGAGAATCATAGAACAGAAAGTTTAAAACACAGATTCACTGAAGTTTTCGAGCTTTATATAGATATATCAATCATTATCACGATTTCCATAGATTTCTTAATACATATCAAAATTTCCAAAAATTTTTCAATAGTTCCTGAACTATTTCCTATAGTTTTTGAGATATCTACAAATTTCTTAATATTTATTAAGTATTTATTCATATTCATTTATTCCTACCTAGCCACAAAATATAAAATATACAATACATACATAATATGTACAAAACAAATTGTTGTGGATGTGGTTGTCAGGATATTGAAATAGACAAAACAGTCAATAAACATTAAATACACATACATACAAATACAAATACTCATATTACGGATATTCTAAAAATGCACAATAGCACTTCTGTATGAGAATTTGCTTTAGTCTTCCTTTCAACCTGACAATATTGTTACAAGACCGTATTTTATTATGAAGACTATTATATACTAGAATGTTTGAGTATGCATATGTATTTTCATAAATATTCTGAAAAAACACAATAGCACTTCTGTATGATAATTTGCTTTAGTTTTCCTTTCAACATGACAATATTGTTACAAGACTTTATTTCATTACGAAGACTATTGTATACTACAATGCTTGAGTATGCAGATGTATATTCATACATTGTGCTACAATGTGGAGTTATTCTTACATTCTTACCTGTAAGCGTTCATTTTCTAAGATGGTTGAAGTAAAATCAAAAGTAAGAAACAGCATGTCACAGGAGAGATTAGCTTCATTGCTTTGTTATTTATTGATCAAAATAAAACAAAAACTGTCGATTATAATTTTGTTATCGATCAGTTTAAAACACTAACATCGTAACAATAATACGTCAATGTTAATGCACTTGTTTACAAAAATACTCTCTTGGTAAGAGTATGTCTTATTGTCTTATATAGAGTATATTAAATATCAAATTATATCAAATCAAATTTATATATCAAATAAAGTTTCAGTTTATTAAAATTGTATGGTTGTTTATTTTCTACCGACTCCAAGAGTCAATGTGGCACTCCCTAAAGAAACAGTCTGTTTCAGACTGTTACTTTTAAATAAACAGCCCGAATCTGTTCAATTTTGTCAATTTTTGATATCCCAGTTTTAATATGTACACATCTATCAGCAACACAATAGCAATTCTTGTGCTAATAGCATAATATGTTTTATTATTGTTTTAATTTATTTGTAACAATAAGGTTAAACATTAAATTATATAAAAAAAATATATTTTAACAATAATTTTTGTATGGTGTCACTTTGTTATATCATATTTTGTCTTCTGTTCATACATTCGATTTTTCTGTGTATAATATTTAGTACTTTACAGAATGACAAGCCGAGCCGGGCCCCTCTGATCCCGGGCCCCCAGGCTAGAGCCCTGTCAGCCCCCAAACCTTTATGGGGGCTATGACCTTGTCCCAAACCTAGTCAATTTAAAATTCAATTCAATCGACGCAATTGCTTCGAAATTATGAATTTGTAACCACGACCAACCTATTCATCCCTTACGTGTACCTCTTGTACCCCCAGGGTCACAAACGGCAATAATTTCCCGGCTATTATAGAGATGTTCATAATTGATTGCTCCTTGTATCGACTTTCGGGATATATATGGAGTACTTATATAGGAATCACTCATAGAATAATGATCACGTTCAAGAAACGAAGCAGACTATAGATAGAGCTGAATCCAAGCACACTTGTATACTTTTCTTTCCCGGCACATTTCAAAAGTTCGACCAGATGGTCATCAGACCCTCTCAACTTCAAATAAACAGATAAACAAATTTCAAATACAAGTAAGTTATTAAATTAGGTTAAAATAATTTAACCTAATCATAATGTTTCAGCAAGTAGTATCCACACATAGTTTCAATTTAATTAAGTTATTAAATGTTTAATGCAACATAAAAACGCAGTAATGGATTTACAAATGGCGTATCAATGGATGTAGAGATGTATACTGCAAAAAGAAACACCTGAAGAAGGGATTAATAGAAATTACGTTATTAATATAAGAGAGATGTAATGCCTTTGTATACGCCTCAAGCATATTTGTTTCTTTTGAATGTTCTAAAATTTTATTAAATGTACGATATTAATGCGTTATAGTATAATTAAATAATTATATTTAATTATTTAATTATTATATTTAGTAATAACTAGGCAACTTTCATTTAATTATTAAGTATAATATAGTTATATGTATTACTGATAACAATGTATAGATATATAAAGTCAATATTCCAGGCTACATATCAAGTGCAATTTTAATGATTAGTGAGCATACAAAGTAGGTGTGCAAGAGTGTTTGCATAAGTATAATGACTTGTTTGCATTAGTATCCTTCACACGAATGTATCGTTAACGCCACATTCAATAACAAAACAAATCAGCAGAAGATTTCCTTATCATGTTTTATTAAAATCATATACATACAGCTGCATCCATAAAAAAGGGAAAAAAGATGCAGAAATCACAGGACCTACATAATACAATAAAGGGTGGTGCTAATAAATATTACTTTTATTATTAATTTCCCATGTATCTAATTTTATCCATATAATCCTTCTTTTTGAGAGTAGTTGCAATTTTATTACCTAATACGAGTTTTACGTTATTCTGATGACCTTGCAGTTAGAACTCGTTTTAATTTCTGAGTAATAATAATGTTTTAATAAAAATAATACATCTCAGCTGCGCGCTTTAATGTCATAAAACAACCTAATTTTATAACCAAATTTTAGGTTAATCTGATGTCCTTGCATCTGACCTCTGACATCTGATGACTCGTTTTAACATCTGAATAATAATAATGTTTTAATAAAAATAATACATCTTAGTTACGCGCTTTAATTTTACAAAAAAAAAAATGTAAGCATAAAAATGTTCCATAAAATACTTAGTCCAAGTACATATGTAAATCATGTCAACACTGCTCAGCTTATCAATACACTCCCCTTCACGTTACATGACTGGCTTCAGCACCCCTGTGCACGATTACGTTCACATTTTTGGACCGGAGCTGTGCCAAAACACGCGCTAAATTGCTTCGCCCAGAGACAATTTCCACCCTACAACACAGCCATAAACCGGAACACTCGATTTCCCCACATACGTCCTTAATATTCTAATCATGCACACCAGTCTTCAAACATTCATAGAATATACAAAGGGAATATTAAGAATTGCGGGATGGAAAGCGCACAAAGCAAACAGAAAAGTGGTTATGGATTATGCCGTGATATTGAATGTGTCAATATTAATGATGGATGCAAACGCCATTTGTCAATTCCACAAAACTTTTTATCTAGTAGCATATTGAAAGATATTGATATTTTGAATAAATAACGTATATTCCTTCCAGTACACAAAATTAAGGATTTCTATAGTTAAAAAACACAATGATTGCATAGGAAGAAGACGAACTTCCTGGTTGAAGAACCTGAGAAATTGGTTCAACAGCAGCTCCATTGAACTGTGCAAAGATGATGTTATTTTAAATAAATAACGTATATTCCTTCCATTACACATAATTAAGGATTCCTGTAGTTAAAATAACACAATTATTGCATAGGAAGAAGACGAATTTCCTGTTTGAATAACCTCAGAAATTGTTTCAACAGGAATAACATATATTACTTGCATTACACAAACTTTAGGATTTCTGTAGTTAAAAGAACACAATGATTGCATAGAAAGAAGACGAATTTCCTGGGTGAATAACCTCAGAAATTGGTTGAACAGAAATAACGTATATTCCTTGCATTACACAAAATTAAGGATTTCTGTAGTTAAAATAACACAACTATTGCATAGGAAGAAGACGAATTTCCTGGTTGAATAAAATCAGAAATTGGTTCAATAGCAACTCCATTGAACTGTTCAGAGCATTAACATTTAAGGTGAAAATCTCCATAAAGATAGCCAACCTTTTCAAAAGAGACTGCATATGAAGAAGAAGAATGATTTCGTGTGTTGACCATATTTCGTTAAGCTTCCTACATGTAAGATTCTTTTTGATAATAACAATAAAAAAAATTGAATGTTTTTTAACTTTTTCTAATAATGTTCCTGTTTTTTTTTACTCTGACAAAAATGTAGTTTTTACTTGTTATATGTAGGTACTTGGAATCCGAAATCTTTAAAAATGACCATCGAAGTCTATACCGGGTCATGCTAAACCGATAATGTAGAGTTACAAACTTTCTTAATATTGCAAGTATCAAAAAAATATTAGGTGCCAAATTTGCTTCAAATTTTACTGTAAATATAATGAATAGAAACAATGAAATGATAAAATGAATTGATGAAATGAAATGATGAAAAAAAAATGAAATGAATAGAATAGAAAATTAAACAAAACCTTAGTTGACGAGATATTCTGGATATTCATATTTTGGTTCCGTCAAACTTTGTATATTTTATATACAAAATATTATATATTATATTTTTTTGATTCTTATTATTATTATTATCAATAGGCCGTTTACCTTTCGGTGTGGGCTATGATATTCTTAATAAAAGTGTCTCTTACACTAATTGCCGAATTTTTACAACTAACTAATATATTGCGCTTTTGTTGATTTTGCGAAATATAAAAAAAACGAACCATGAAATAGAGCGAACTATATTGAAGAGATAATGCCTGAGCTCTACTCTAACATTTTAAATCTTTAAATTTTAATTTCACACTTTGATGCACCATCGGTATTTGATTTAAACGAGCTTAAAACTAAGAAATTTATGCTTCAATAGAACTCGAAAATATCATGTACTCAAGCTTACTCGTAGTTTAAATGTAAAAATTCAGCAATGAGTGCAAGTGACATTTTTATTAAGAATATCATAAGAATGAAAAAAAAAGGTCTAAAATATGCAAAGTGTGACATAACAAAAATAGGAATTTCCAGAATATCTCGTAGCAATATCTCAGTAGCAATACAAAACTCAGCTGCCACTTAACCAAGTGGCAGAATGAAACACTTTTATGTGGGGATGTAGCCCAATATAGAGAAATAAATAGAATATTGCCCCCTAAGAAGCCATATGGCCACCGTTGAAACCCACTGCTTTAGATAGGTATAGAGTAATGTAGATTTTATGCTAATATGTCAAATTATGATCATTGAATTGTATTTATATTGATGCGGAGTTTTTGGGATATATTTGTATTTAATAATTAGTTTAATTGGAAAAAAAACACTTAAAATATCGAATTTCAAACGAAAATTGAAATATTTTGACAATCGTTCAGTGTAAATATATTAATTTGCACAAATTGTATACATGTACATCACTTAATATCAATAATAAATTTATATCGTATTGATACACTAGTGCTAGAGATATCAGTATTTAAGGGTGGGAAAAATGAGAGATACACTTAAGTCAGATATTAAAATGATGCTAATCATGAGCTAGCAGGCCAATAAAATAAAACTAAATATGAAATATCTCTAAAAATGGGAATACAAATTTATTTATACCAATATAATGCTAGTATATCATTATATTGATACTCTGGTACTCTAAAGTACTGGAGGACTGAAGAAATGCCTACGGGTCTTCAGTGCGATGAAAGGAAAATCCCTATCTGCAACCTCCCCGCGGTAGAGTATGGAAACACCAGAAAGGTGGCTAATGCAGAGGGGGACCGAATCGTTACCGGGATAAGTAACAAGCTTTTTCCTTCGGGAAAAAGATGGGCACCCTCTTGTCCAGGGGGCGGGAAAAAGAGCCCCCAAAGGCGGATGAACCGGAAGGCAGGTCAACGGCATAGGATGTAGAAGGCAATGGGAAACCACTACATTAAAGATCCGTTTGGATATCCTCAGGAAAAATCATCACGGTGACTTCATTTAATTCTAATTTAATATCCGGAGTATCAATTCCCCCATTCGGATCTCCGGGGGGGAAAGTCTTGAATGACGAAATCAAAAAAATCAAAGAAGGTTCCAAGAGAATAGGAACATGGAATGTAAGAAGTTTATACCAACCCGGTAAAATACACAATGTTATAGCGGAAATGAAACGAATGGACATAGAGATCTTAGGTATTAGTGACGTACAATGGCCAGATTGTGGAGAATACTCTATCAACAACTATCACATGTATTACTCAGGAGGAATCGATGCGCGGCATAGATACGGAGTGGCCATAATAGTGTCACAAAATATCAGGAGGACTGTCTTGAATGTTGTGAACCTATCAAACAGAGTGATAATGGTACAACTCAGATCACATACAGGCAAAATCAAAATCAACATCATCCAAGTGTATGCACCCACAGCAGATAAAAACGAACAAGAAATCGAAGAATTCTACAGCCAACTAAACGAAATTATGAAAATGGTCAAAAGCTCAGATGTTACCATTGTTTTAGGGGACTTTAACGCAAAAGTCGGGGAAGAAAGTGTAGATGAATGCGTGGGCCCATATGGACTGGGGGAGAGAAATGAGAGAGGCGAAAAACTCATTGAGTTCTCTCAGATTAGAAACATGATCATTACAAACACCTGGTTTAAACTACCAAAACGAAGATTATACACTTGGACATCACCAGCTCACACAACAGATAAAATAGTACGGAATCAAATAGATTACATCCTAATCAACAAAAGATATAAAAATGCTATTAGCTCAGTAAAAGCGTATCCAGGGGCAGATGTATATTCCGATCATAACCCTATTATAGCCATCCTAAAAGTTAAGCTAAAGAAGGTCCAAAGAAAGTATCCAAAACTTAAATTAAATACAACTATGCTCCGAGAAGATCAAATCAGACAAAGTGTAAAGACAAATATTAACGAAAATCTCAGCCGACTCATACAGGGAGACGTAGAGGACAGTGACGTAAATGAGACATGGAAAAACCTAAAAGGTGCCTTGCTGAATGGAAGTAAGAATGAACTAAAGAGCAGTACTCGGTTTCCCAAAGAGCAATGGATGACTGATGAAATCTTAATACTAATGGAAAATAGAAGAAAATACAAAGGACAGGATAGGACTACATATAAAGATATTCAACAACATATAAGACGAAAAATTAGAGTGGCCAAAGGGACTTTCATTAGAAAAAAGTGTGAAGAGATAGAAGCATTAGAACAGAGATATGACTCATTTAATCTACATAAAAAGGTCAAAGAGTTTACAGGCATAGGAAGGAAAAAACAAAATGGTCTAATAAAAGATTTGAACGGAAACATTATAGTGGACATAGAGAAAAAAATCAAAAGGTGGGAGGAATACGTACAACAACTATTTGATGACACTAGAAATGAAATAAATATAGAAGAAACTACGACAGGACCTTTAATAACTGCCGAAGAGGTAAGCCACGCTATTAAAAACTCAAAAGATAGGAAGGCGATAGGTCCAGATGAGATACCAGTAGACCTCCTCAAACTTATTGATGAAGACAAGTTGAATATCCTAGTAAGTCTATATAATACCATTTACAAGACCGGAATTATACCACAAGAATGGCTGAAGTCAACCTTCATTCCGATACCAAAAAAGCAAAACGCAAGAGAGTGCTCCGACTTTAGAACTGTTAGCCTGATGAGCCATACCTTAAAAGTGTTTTTAAAAGTTATTCATAGTCGCATATACAAGAAACTAGAAGCGGATATCAGCGAGACACAGTTTGGATTTCGTAAGAACTTAGGTACAAGAGAGGCGCTATTTAGAATGAATGTCATAATACAACGATGCCTAGACATGAACGTCGACCTTTACATCGGATTTATCGACTACGCGAAAGCCTTCGATAAAGTGAGACACGAACAGTTAATGGAAATAGCACAACAGAAAGGCCTTGACTACAATGACATCAGAATAATAAAAAACTTGTACTGGAATCAGAAAGCCCAAATAAATATTGAGGGACAGGACTCTGGGGAACTAGAAATCTGTCGAGGAGTTCGACAAGGCTGCATACTATCACCAACTCTATTCAATATGTACTCCGAATGCATATTTAAGGAAGCCATCAACGAAGACTCCGGGGGAATAGTTATAAATGGGCAAACTATCAATAACATTCGATACGCAGACGATACCGCGATAATAACAACAAACATCCAAGATCTTCAGAGAATGCTGCTAGATATAAATACTGTTAGCCAATCCTACGGACTAAGTATGAATTTAAATAAAACTAAAATTATGGTATTTAGAAAGAACAACGACAATAATATCCCAGCCGTCACAATAGATAATACCATAATAGAAAGAGTGAGAAGCTATCAGTACTTGGGAACACGAATAGGGGACAATAACGATCAAACCATCGAGATCAGTAAGAGGATAGAAATAGCAAGAGCAACATTCGTGAAAATGAAGAAATTGTTCGTAGATAGAAACATCGACCTAGCCCTGCGAATGCGAATGGTGCGATGCTATATCTTCTCAACTTTGCTGTATGGTATGGAGGCATGGACGCTCAATAAAAACAATATTAAAAAGATCGAGTCATTCGAAATGTGGCTTTACCGTCGCATGCTCAAGATATCCTGGACAGACCATATAACCAATGAAGATGTACTGCGAAGAATGCACAAAGAAAGAGAACTTTTACTTACCATCAAAACAAGGAAACTCCAGTATTTGGGGCATATTTCCCGGGGAGAGAGATACTCAACTCTCCAACTAATTATGCAAGGAAAGATACAGGGAAATAGATCCGTAGGGCGCCGCAGAACATCGTGGTTGAAAAACCTCCGGGAATGGTACGGGAAAACTTCGGTAGAACTGTTTAGAGCTGCAGTTTCAAAAATTAGGATCGCTATGATGATTGCTAACCTCCGTTAGGAGATGGCACCATAAGAAGAAGAAGGATTTCTGTAGTTAAAAGAACACAATGATTGCATAGGAAGAGGACGAATTTCCTGGTTGAATAACCTCAGAAATTGGTTCAACAGCAGCTCCATTGAACTGCACAGAGCCGTAACATCTAAGGTGAAAATCGCCATCAAGATAGCCAACCTTCTCAAAAGAGACTGCATATGAAGAAGAAGAATGATTGCGTCTGTTGACCATATTTTGTTAAGCTTCCTGCATGTAAGTTTATTTTTGATATTAACAATCAAAAACTTTTAATGTTTTTTAAATTGTTCCAATAATGTTCCTGTTTTTTTTACTCTGACAATAAATGTAGTTTTCACTTGTTATATGTAAGTATTAGGAATCCGAAATCTTTAAAAATGACCATGGAAGTCTATACAGGGTCATGCAATTACAAACTATCTTAATATTGCAAATATAAAAAAAAAACTAGATGGCAAATTTACATCAAATGTTACTGTAAATATAATGAATAGA
Source organism: Othius punctulatus (assembly GCA_951805005.1). Classification (NCBI taxonomy): domain Eukaryota; kingdom Metazoa; phylum Arthropoda; class Insecta; order Coleoptera; family Staphylinidae; genus Othius; species Othius punctulatus. Next base: position 126,737,782 of record OX638138.1, on the reverse strand, counting down.
AACAATGAGACGAGTTACAAACTTTCTTAATATTGCTGATATCAAAAAAATATTAGGTGCCAAATTTGCTTAAAATTTTATTGTAAATATAACGAATAGAAACAATGAAATGATGAAATGAATTGATAAAATGAAATGATGGAAAAAAATTACATTAATAGATAGAAAATTAAACAAAACCTAAGTTGACGAGATATTCTGGAAATTCCGATTTTTGTTCCGTCACACTTTGTATATTTTATACAGTTTTTTTTTCATTTTTATGATATTCTTAATAAAAATGTCTCTTACACTCATTGCCGAATTTTTACCACTAACAAATATTTTGCGCTTTTGTTGTTTTTGCGAAATATAAAAAAAAAAACATGAAAAAGAGCGAACTATATTAAAGAGATAATGCCTGAGCTCTACTCAATTTTTTTTAATCATTTCACTCTATGAAGCACCATAGGTATTTGATTTAACCGAACTTAAAACTAAGAAATTAATGCTTCAAAAGAACTCGAAAATATCATGTAGTGCAGCTTAGTTGTAGTTTAATTGTAAAATTAAAAAAAAAATGAGTGGAGCTCAGGCATTCTGGGTATACCTTTTATGGTATGTAATGATTTAATTTCACAGCTGAAGCTAAGACATTGACACATTTGCAGTTAAAATTTGAACTTTTTATGGAATTAAATAATTTAATTTCACAGCTGGAGCTCAAACATTGATAGATTTGCATCTAAAAATTTGAAATTTTTATGGTTATTAATTAAAATTTTTAGGAAAGTACATAATTAAATTTCACTGCTGGAGCAAATACATCGACAGATTTGCATCTAAAATTTGAATTTTTTATGGAAGTAAATAAATTAATTTTACAGTAGGAGCTAAACAATTGACAAATTTGCATCTAAAATTTATTATTTTAAATTTTTATGGAAGTACATAATTAAATTTCACAGCTGGAGCTAAAGCATTGACAGATTTACACCTAAAAAAAATGACAAAACAGAGTGGTTTCAATAAAAAAATAAAAGTACGAATTGGCACAATAACAAATATTGACAATTAAAGGTTAAAATTTGACTAATTAATCTAATTAATCTAAATTCCGCTTATTAATCTAAAATCTGACAAATTTCAAAGTGTCCAAATTTTGACCGTTGCATATGGAATTTGTCAGATTTTGATCAAATTTCGTCTGAAACTATCATAGTCTGACAATTTTTTTAACTGCGAGGATGGATACAACTTGTAAAATCTTTCAAATAATTCGGTTCAGAAATAAATTTTTTACTGCATATATTAAACTTTAAATTTTTCACGTTTCACTTTTCACTTAAATTGTCATTTTTCATTTTCAATCATAACTAATAGAAATTGACAATGTATGTTATTTATTTTTTAGGTCCAAGTGTGAATTAGTGAAAATCTATTATATTTTCAATTGCAACTGTTATTTATCTATATAAAATTGCATTTATTATATTGAAGCTGTGCAGATTTGTAAGACTTTCAAAAGCAACTTATCAAATTTGTCAAATTTCGACTAAAACTGTCATAGTCTTCCCATTTAATTAACTTCAACTTGATAAATCTGCCAAAAACATAACTTCATACCTGCCAAATTTTCATTTGTGAAAATGTGAACATCTAATATATGTATTTTCAAATGCAACTGTTATTTAAATTTGTATTTTTTATATTGAAGCTGTGCAGATTTGTCGGATATTCAAAAGCAACTAATCAAATTTGCAAAATTTTAAACTCCAGCTGTGAAATTGAATAATTAAATTTGATAAATCTGTTGTAAAATTGTTAAAAGTATTAAATTTTCAATTGTAATTTTTCATATCTGGCAATTTTTTTTATACTTGTATTTAAATCTGTCAACTTTTACATTGCAACTGTCTAAAAGTGTACAATTTCGACTAAAACTGTCATTGTCTGCCAATTTATTTAACTTCAACTTGATAAATCTGTCGAAAACATAACTTCATACCAGCCAAATTTTCATTTGTGAAAATGTGAAAATCTAATATGTTTTCAAATTCAACTGTTATTTAAATTTGTATTTTTTATATTGAAGCTGTGCAGATTTGTCGGATATTCAAAATCAACTTATTAAATTTGCAAAATTTCTAACTTCAGCTGTAAAATTTAAATATTGAAGTTCATAAATCTGTTGATAAATTTTTTAAATTATGAAATTTTCAATTGGATTTTTTCAGATCGGGCAATGTTTTTAATTCATGTATCCAAATCTGTAAACTTTTCAATTGTAGATTGGGCATTGTTTTTAATATATGTATCCAAATCTGTCAACTTTTCAAAATATGAAAATCTAATATATTTTCAAATGCAACTGTTATTTAAATTTGTATTTTTTATATTGAAGCTATGCAGATTTGTCGGATATTCAAAAGCAACTAATCATATTTGCAAAAAGAAATACTTCAGCTGTGAAATTAAAATATTAAAGTTCTTAAATCTTATGATAAATTGTTTAATTTGTGAAATTTTCACTTGTATTTTTTCAGATCGGGCAATGTTTTTATTACATGTATCCAAATCTGTCAACTTTTCCATTGTAACTCTCTGAAACTGTAAAATTTAGACCAAAACTGTCATAGTCTGACAATTTATTTAACTATAACATAAGTGGTTCTTTATTAATAACTATAACTTGTTTAATCTGTCGAAAACTTCGATTTGTCGAAAAACGAAAACTGACAATTTTCAACTACATAATATTAAACTTTGCGTTTTCAATCGCATCTGCTCAAATTTCACAATGTATATTAATGATTTTCAGGTTTAAGTATAAATTTTTAGCTCTAGTTGTTTTATCTCATTTCTTACGAATTGGTCGAATTATTCCTTTATTCCGTTCTCTTGGTGTTTCCCCGCTGCCTATTATGTTATTTATCTGTTTCGTTATTTGTGTTATTCCCTCTTCTTCCATGTGTTTTATCATCTCCGGGGTTATATCGTCTGTTCCTGGTGCTTTCCCGTTTTTTAGATTTTTTATTGCGTCTTGTACTTTTTTAATCTGTTCAATTTTTTTCTCATGCCTTTCTGGCGACTTTTCCTCCCATTCTTGTGTTGTGTTATCTTCTACACCCTATTCTGTAAATTATTTGAAATATTGTCTCCATCTTTCCATTATAGTCTTCATTCGTGATAATTGTTCTACTTTTTGTCTTATATGCTCATCATGTTGTGTTCTTTTGTTTCGTTTTAGTTGCTTTAGTATTCCGTAGAGTAGTTTTTGGTTCTGCCCGAAATTCTCATTCGTTCTTTCACCAAATTTTGTTCATGATTTTTGTTTTACTTCTTTTATTATTGAATTTGTTTTGTTTTTCTTTGTATTTTTTATAATCTGCTATTTGATTTTGTTTGTAGGTATCTTTTCCATTCTTGATGACTGTTCCATTTTTATGTTTTATGTTCCTCATGATGTGTTCTTTTTTTTTGTTTTAGTTGCTTTAGTATTCCGTACAATTGTATTTGGTTCTGCCCAAAATTCTCATTCGTTCTTTTATCAAATATCGTTCATAATTTCCTTCTTTTATTATTGAATTTGTTTTGTTTCTCTTTGTATTTTTTATAATCTTCTATTTGGTTTTGTTTGTAGGTATCTTTTCCATTTTTCTTTTCTGTCTTTTGTCTCTTTTGACTTTCTCTGTCCACCATTTGTCATTTTCATCTCCCTGTTTCCAATTTTTGTTGTTCTGCAACAAAATTATTTCTTTTGAATGTTTCCCATTTTCCTTCTAAATTTAGCTTTATTTGCTCTCGCTGAATTTATTTTGTAGTATCTCTTTGTATTTCTCTAGTGTTTGTTTTTGTCTTGATCTGTAGGCTTTCATCTTTTCTTTAACTTTTATCCTGCTCTTGTCTGTTTTTTTTTTGTATTTGCTTCCAACTCATGTCCATTTTTAGTAGGTGGTGGCCACTTCCAATATCAGCTTACCTTGTAACTCTTACATTCATTATTTTGTTCCAGCTGCTTCTATTAATAAGGTGGTAATCTATTATCGTTATTTCGTTTCTGCTTGGCTGTTCCTTTGTGTACTTGTGTATGGCTTTGTGATTGAATTTTGTATTTGTTATCACAACGTTGTTTTTAATGCATAATTGTATTATTCTTTCTCCATTGTTGTATATTTATTTTCTTTTTTTCCCATTATCTCTTCTTCCGTTATTTCGCCATCCTACGTTTCCATTTAGATCTCTCATTATCAGTATGTGTTCTTTTTCTTCATCTACTTCCCTTTGTATGTTTTCAAGAAATGTGTCTTTCTCTTCTTTCTTTGTGTATTCGTTTGGTCCGTATGCTACTATCAGTGTCCATGTTTCATCCTCGACTAGTTTGATTTCTATGGTCGTTATTCTGTCGTTTATATGTTTTTCTTTTATTACATCTTTTATCTTTTCCCGTGTTATTATAATTCCTACTCCTCCTTTTGCTCTTTCCTTTTCATATACTCCTGTCCATATCAACCAGTAACCTCCATGTATATTTTCTGTTTCGGGGTCCTTTCTTTTTGTTTCTGTAATTCCTGGTATTTCCATTTTATGTTTTCTCATCTCTTTCATCAGTTATGCTTCTTTTTCCATGTAGCCTCTAGTGTACCATGTCTCTATTGTTATTTTTTCTATTTTTTTCTGTTTTTTGTATTCTTTCTCTTTTTTATGAGTGGTCACTGGTCAGTGGTGCGCGATGGTATTTTATAATTTTATTATTTTCTTTATGTTTTATGCTGCAAGTCTTCGTTTTGTATATCAGATGTATACTCCAGTATAAAGGAATATCCAGCACGAATGCAGCTCTATCTTTTATTTAAATGGTCTTCGCTCGGCCGTTTTTGTAGTGTCAGGTTTATTACGTAGCACACTGTGTGCATGTCGGGCGGCCGTAAATCAATATTTTGATTTAGCACATGTTGATGAACAAATCCCTCAAACAACGAGATTCTTAATATAATGCCCTGCATTGTGGTTTCTTTGCATTGTGTGTAATCCAGCGAACGTATATTCTACAAATCCAGATATAATTCTCGGCGTTCTTTGTTGTTTGAGTTATTATGGAATGGATTGCTTATCATACACACAACTTTATTACACGCGCTTAATAACACATATTATTCAGGCGCCCACGGGTTGCGCCCTCTAATAACTGAAAAAGTACGTATAAATAGCGATTTTCTCGCTTTTTTTTTACATTTTGCTTCGATGCCGTGCGCGACCGGTGTGTAAATGCGCGCCGATGAATTAATTGGACGTTGGGAAAAAGGGCAGTTTTTGAGGCGAACGCGAACCTTCCATTACACCGTTCGTTCTGCGGCCCATGTAATGGAAATGTCATTGGCGTTTAATGAATCTGGCCGTTGCATTATGGCATCATAATAATCAGCACACTGGCCCAGATTACGATTAACACATTAGTGCCCCATTATGCGGGTCGGATCGTTCAGGCAGGACATTACCTGCACTGTTATTGCAACAGCAACTATTTAAAACTGCCGCGAGGAAGTAATCCGGATACTCGAGTGAAATCTAGCCGAAGAGCTAACTTGTTCAGCAAATTGAGTCTTCTAAGTTCATGTAGGAGTTGAATTTGAATTTACGTCTGCTAAAACTCGGTTGGCCATGTGATCGAAGTGAATCCCTGTAGAACACAAAAATTACATCTATCAGTACGAAAAACTGTTACGTGATAATTTAAGCGATAATACGTCAAGGGCATAGAACATGATGCAGTTTAACCAAAGCATTAATGTTAGTTTCAGTAATTTAAAAGTATGTAATTAAATAATACTGTCCAAGTTCAAACCCTATCAAAGTATACATTATTGTAAGATGTATTTCAATATATTAAAATTTCATGCCATCAATTAATTTAATTTTTTGTTACTTTATTCAACAATAACATTTATACCTGTTATAGTTTTCAATTGCAAGCAATTGGGTGAATTGCGTATCAAATTGATAAATTATGTTTTTTCCGAATTAAAATCTAATGTATTAAGTGGATAGTGAAATAGTCTACTGATATAATGTTGAAAGAAAGCAAGTTTGTGAGAGTGATGGTGAAAGGAACTGGATGTAATTATGTTATCTGTAGCAGTAAGTTTTCGGTATATTTTGAAATTAAAAGTGTTATTCATAAGGAGTTGAATGGTAAGATCTAGAAAACTGAGATTATTATTATTGTTGCTTTCCATAGTAAAACTTATGTTGTCATGTATACCGTTGATGTAATTGTGAATGTTATTGATGGTGTCATTATTGCCTTTCATGATATAAATAATATCGTCTACATATCTGTTTCAGAACAAAATTTTATTATTATTGTTGGTGTTTTTGAAGATTTCGTTTTCCAATGTATTTAAGAAAATGTTGACCATGATGCCAGATATAGGAGAACCCAAGGGTAGGCCATAGCTCATGTTGTAAATCTTATTATCAAAGGAGCAATAACTCTGTTCTGTAACTAATGTGAGAATGTAACTAATGTCGATTTTCGTACTATTTATTTTATATAAACATGGCTTGTGTGTTTATGGTCCTCCATATCTTCTCCGTTCTATGCTTTCCGTTTCCATCCTGTGATGTTTAGCTTCTTCACATAATCGAACACTTCCTTAGAGAAGTTTTTTAATGTGAAAAATCTCCGTTGCTGAGAATGATTTAGCCATTAGCTCGCCGATGTAAGTAATTGTTTCTGTGGTCGGAAGAGAAAATCATTCGAGACATCTACAAACACATTTTTTTCACAATCGTACACTACACAACCTAAGGAAACAAGATAATAACAAAACCAAGAATGCAACAATTCACTAAGAACATCACAAATTCCATTCACCAATCAAACGGACATGACCACCACCCAAGAAGAAAACAATCTTTTAAGGTGAGGCCCTAAATTTAACCCCTCGCCTAAAACCACAAACCTACTTAATCAGAATGGATCTAAACACATGTAAATATTACTTTATTAGCTGAATTGTTAGCTTTCAAATGTATTAATATGGTAACTGTAGAAACTATGTCAGACAGATTGACGTTTTATCTGTCCCAGTTTTATTTTGGTCGACCATAATACTCCCTTTATCAGTCAAAATTTACTTATTCATCAAATCTCTTGATTGATATACTTTTGATAACATGACTCAGATATTATTGTAGATTTTTTATACGAAACCTTAAAGTGAGCATAATATGAACTGATAAATACCGTTAACTAAAAATATATATGGGCGATTCTCCAGAAATGATCAATTTGTAAACTAAAATTATTTATTTTAAGTTTTTATTTGTCGATTTTTGTAATTTTTACTTTATTTAAATATGGCTTGTGTGGTTAATGTCCTCCATATCCTCTTACTCTACGCTTTCCGTTTCCATCCTATGATGTTTAGCTTCTTCACATTATCGAACACTTCCTCTTTCCATCTGGTTCTTCTTCTTCTGCGGGTACCTATCCAGTTCGGATGTAGGCGATCAACATTGCGATATTGATTTTATTTGCGGCTGTTCTAAATAACTTCGTTGTTGTTGAATTGAACCATTGCCTCAGGTTCTTCAGCAAAGATATCATTATTCTCCCTTTCTGCGCCCCATTACTTTGCCCTGCAGTATGAGCTGCAGCAATCGATATCGTTCTTCATTTCTCCATTATTTGCCCGAAGTATTCCAGCTTACGTTTTTTGACGGTAAACAGTAACTCTGGTTCCTTCTTCATTCTTCTTAGTTCCTCGATGTTCGTAACTTTATCTGTCCAAACAATATTTAGCATACGGCTATAGATCCATGTTTCAAATGCTTCTAATTTTTTGCTGGATGCTTTAGTTAAGGTACGGAGGATAGCGGAAACAAGAATTCCCAGGCCAGCATTTTACTGCATAATAGGAGGGCGGAGGAGAAAGTGAAGACCAAGAGCCAGATAACGGGTTAGAAAACGGGTATATATCCAATTGGTATACAACAATGGAACCAGGGCATCAAATATTACGGAGAACTTACGGAGCAGTATGGAAATAATACATAAATACTTGATTTGAAGATGATCGACCTTTAAATCCATCAACAATTACGGGAACTACTGGTCCGCATATTACAACAAGTGGAGTGAAGAACGCCATCAAACAAAGCAAGGATGGTAAAGCAGTGGGTCCAGATAACACGCATACAGAAGTTCTGAAGCTGCTGGACGATGAGAGTACATCGATAATAACTTGTTTATTTAATAGAATTTACAACAGCGGAGAGATACCATCAAAATCTACTTTTGTGACACTGCCAAGAAAGCCAAACGCGAAGAAGTGCTAAGACTATCGAACTATCAGCCTAATGAGCCATATCTTAAAACTATTCCTGAAAATTATTCATGGCAGAATCTATAAGAAATGCGAAGAAAACATCAGTAGCACGCAGTTTGGATTCTGAAACGCACTAGGAACAAGATAAACATTGTTTTGCATCCAACGAGTGTTTCTTTACATATTTCTTCAAAATAAATGTTATTTAACAGAGGCGATAAAACATAATAAAGCATTTATTCTGTTATTTATGTCCTCTTCGTAGCCTCTTTTGTAATCGATTACGCTTCCAAGATATTTGAAGCTGCCTACTTGCTCAATGTTGTTGTTGTTTAACTTTATGTTCTTGCTTTTACCTTCTTTAGAAACCGCTATCACTTTTGTTTTTTCTATGTTTGTGCTCATGTTCATTTTTAGAAGTTTGTCGTTCTATGTATTTAGATTCTCCTGTAGTTTTCCCTCTGTCCTTCCGAATATAGTCATGTCATCAGCAATGAGGAATTCCGTAATGTCGACATTGCTGAGATTTAAGTAGCCCACTGGTGTTTTCCTCGCACTGATTATTGTTTCTCTCGCTATTTTATTCGTTTATATAATAAAAAGTAGTAGACTTAAGTTTCCTCCTTGCCTTAATCCTTGTTTGTGAAACATTCCTTGGATGTACAATTACACGACCGAACGTAGTTTCTCGTATTTTTGTAAATATTATGTATTGCTTTTAGTAGTTTATTTCTTACTCTCCTCTTGTCCAGAATTTCCAACAGTCGTTCTCTATTTACTCTATCGAAAGCCCTTTCTAAGTCAATATAACATATATACAACTCGTTGTTAAATTGTAATGTTCTTTCGATTAATATTCTTATAGTGAATATGTAGTATTGTGTACTATAACCTTGCCTGAATCCACTTTGCGATTTTCCAATTTCCTTTCCTATTTTTAGTCGTAGCTTATTTTCTATTATCGATTCGTGAAGTTTCGCTGCGGTACTTAAAAGAGATATACCTCTGTAGTTTGTGCAGAATTTCCAACAGTTGTTCTCTATTCACTCTGTCGAAAGCCTTTACTAAGTCAATATAACATATATACAACTCCTTGTTAAATTGTAATGTTCCTTCGATTAATTTTCTTATGGTGAATATGGGGTCTTGTGTACTATAACCTTGCCTGAATTCACTTTGCGATTCTCCAATTTCCTTTCCTATTTTTAGTCGAAGCTTATTTTCTATTATCGATTCGTGAAGTTTCGCTGCGGTACTTAGAAGAGATATACCTCTGTAGTTTGAGCAGGTTCTACTGTCACCCTTTTTATATATTGGAATAATTATTGTTTTTCTAAGTCTTTCGGTGTCGTTGAGCCATTCTATATTTTGTTGAATAAGGTGTGTAGTAGCTTTATTTCGGCTTATCCTATGAATTTGATTTCCTCCGCTCTTATGTCGTCACAATCTGGGGCTTTTCCAATTTTTATTCTATTTAGTGTACCTACTTCCTCCATTGTTATTTCTTCTTCTATTTCTACATTCACTTCTGCTTTCAAGTATGGTGTTTCCTGCTCCAGTGCTTTGTACTTCTAAGAGCTCCCCAAAATACTCACACCATCTCTTCATAATATCTTCTTCCTTGCTTATTATTTTCCCACTTTTGTCCTTTATTTGTTTTAGGGGTGGTTATCTTTCTGTCCTCAGGTTCTTGGTGATTTATAAAACAATTTTTTGTTCTCTTTATAGTTTGTTTCGACTTGTTTACTAAAATCTTCCCAGTCATATCTCTTGCTTTCTTGTATTAGTTCTTTTACTTTTTTCTTGGGTTTTTGTATTTCTCGTAGTTATCCTTGTTTTTGTTGTTTAAGTATTCTTTCCATTTCTGTTTTCTTAGTCTGATTTCATACTTTATCTCCCTACTCCACCAATGTGTTCGTTTCATGTCTGGTGTTATTTTACTTACGCCACAGAATGCCTTTGCTGCTTCATACATTATGGTTTTAATCCTTGTCCATAGCGTAGCATAGTCCATGTTTCATTATATAGTCCATTAACTTCATCATTCGTTCTCTTTAGCGCCTCTTTAGTTCCCTGCCTTGTTGTATTTCTTACTCCCGTGCTTTGTACTTCTAAGAGCTGCTCAAAATACTCACACCTTCTCTTCATAATATCTTCTTCCTTGCTTATTATTTTACCACTTTTGTCCTTTATTTGTTTTAGGGGTGGTTCTCTTTCTGTCCTCAGGTTCTTGATGATTTTATTAAACAATTTTTTGTTCTCTTTATAGTGTGTTTCGACTTGTTTACCAAAATCTTCCCAGTCATTTCTCTTGCTTTCTTGTATTGGTTCTATTACTTTCTTCTTTGGTTTTTATATTTCTCGTAGTTATCCTGGTTTTTGTTGTTTAAGTATTCTTTCCATATCTGTTTTCTTAGCCTGATTTCATACTTTATCTCCCTACTCCACCAATGTGTTCGTTTCATGTCTGGTGTTATTTTACTTACGCCACAGGATGCCTTTGCTGCTTCATACATTATGGTTTTAATCCTTGCCCATAGCGTAGCATTGTCCATGTTTCATTTTATAGTTCATTAACTTCATCACTCGTTCTCTTTAGCCACATCTCTCCAAATTACTTACCTCCAAAAATCCTTCTCGGATCCTTTCTTTCTCATACTTTCAACCTTGTCCATATAAAGTCCATGTTTCGCAGGCATATGTTACCGTCGGTCTTATTACTGGATTGTACAATTTCAGTGGTACTTTCCTGGAAATGTTTTCATTTTTTAATTTAGATTTTTCACCAATTTTGCGCCCTTTCCAATGTGGTGTGGTGTGGTGTGGTGTGGTGTGGTGTGGTGTGGTGTGGCGTGGCGTGGCGTGGCGTGGCGTGGCGTGGCGTGGCGTGGCGTGGCGTGGCGTGGCGTGGCGTGGCGTGGCGTGGCGTGGCGTGGCGTGGCGTGGCGTGGCGTGGCGTGGCGTGGCGTGGCGTGGCGTGGCTTGGCGTGGCGTGGCGTGGCGTGGCGTTGCGTGGCGTGGCGTGGCGTGGCGTGGCGTGGCGTGGCGTGGCGTTGCGTGGCGTGGCGTGGCGTGGCGTGGCGTGGCGTGGCGTAGCGTGGCGTAGCGTGGCGTGGCGCGGCGTGGCGTCGCTGCCATAAGAAATAAAAAAAGTTCAAATCGTAACTCGAAATTTAGAGAACCTAGTATATTTCTGTTAACCTCATTCGATTCAGAGGGTACAAAAATATAGAGTTGTCAAGTTTGATGAAAACAGCCCCAATGGCAGGGAAGACACTAGTTTTTTATTTGAACTCACAATCTTCAGTTTTTTTGCAATGAATCTATCAAAATAATCAGTTTTTTTTTTCAGAATCTCAATTGCCTTTAAACACTGTTGGTTTTCTCTAATTTAAGCTCGTATACCTTATCGTTTCCGAGATACCAATGGTGAGTATTGAAAAATTTACCATCCTGTATACCTAAATTCAGACTTTTTGTAAATATTTTTATATTTTCTGACCTTAATGAATATAATATAGACAGAGCAACTGACAGCGACGAATATGAATTTGAAGGTTAGGATTCACATTACATCTACTGTGATATGGTAAAACTCGATGATTTGTTAAAATGTTGGAGAATAGCTATTTATGGAATAAGTGAATAAACTTGCTTCATTCACGTGTATCATACAAGATTTTTTCCAATTCGTTATCAGAATTGAAGAATTTGCGTCACATTGTCAGGTGACATTGAAAATTTCAAGGATATTGCGAATTTACTTATTTATTTACTTTAGTAATGTTGTCAATGGTTATAGTGAATAAAGTGAAAATGTAAACATTTTATTCACCCATTTGATTAAAGTGTAGTTTTAACTAGTGATGAGCCAATTCGGATGCAATAACCGGCGATTCCGAATATTAAATAATCTCGTATTCCGGAATATGTTAAAATTATCCGATTATTATTCCGATTCTGACTTTTATTCCGATTCCGATTACCATTCCGATTCCGATTTTAATTCCGATCCCGATTATTATTCCGATTTTTATTCCGATTTCGATTCCGATATTTATTCCGATTCCGATTTTAATTTCGATTCCGATTGTTATTCCGATTCCGATTTTTATTCCTATTTCGATTTAATTCCAATCATATTCTGATTCCGATTTATGCTCTATTGCTGATGGAAGTGATAAATAATAAAAATGCAGGTGTTCAGAAACAAAAATATATTCAATTATAACAAAAAATAGAAACTGAAATTAAAGCTATATAACTAGAATAGAAATATTCTTATCTTTTAGAGGTACGACAACATAATATAACGTTACAAACTAGCAAAATAAGCTACTTTAGACATTAGAAATTGTAATGCGGTGAAAATAAATTTATTGTAATTTACAAGAAATAATAAGTATTTTCGCGACAACACATTAATATCAATTTACAAATAACTATTTAAAACTAGTAGTTGGTCCAAACTTTTCATCAACAACCTAATTCCTATTTCTTCCAATATTGGTAATAAGCCCTACTTTAGAAAATACTCATCATAAGACAAGAATTTCATCTCGTATAAGCATCTTGTTTAACCTTCAACACTGAAAGGCCCATTTGAAAATGAATATCATTCAGTTGTTTTCGGTGCCAATGTTCTGCACTCTTTAACTAATCTCGTCAGTTTTTCTATTGATTGCAAAGCGTCATTTGCTGTTAAGTTCAAAGTATGAGCTATACATGGATGGTGTTGCTGTCAAGTTCAAAGTATGAGCTATACATGGATGGTGATGTATTTGTTGGAAATGTTCCATAAATGCTTTTTTTTATATTAGCTACATTGTCAGAAACTGTGGCCTCAATTTTATTGTTAATTTCCCATTCAATAAAAAAGTCTAATAAAGCTTGAGCAATATTCACTCCAGTGTGATGGGCTTCAGTCAGTTCCCTTGTGGTTAGAACTTGAGAATGTGAAACATTTTGGTGTACAAATTGTGTAGTTGATGCCCACATATCTGTTGTTATAGATGTTGAACTAAATTTAGTAAAAACCTTACTTTTTCGACTCCTTCTTTGTATAATTCTGGTAAAAGTTTTGAACTTATTAAATTTCGGCTAGGAAGAGCGTATAGATAGAGGATTCAACTTTTTACAGTATTCAACAAATCCTCCATTTTCCACTATTGATAGTGGTTGATAGCTGATAGTGATATTCTATAGTATTATTCGTTTCCGATTATTGTTCCGATTCTTGATTCCGAATGATATTCCGACTATTGACATCATCCGAATACAAAATTCTGAATATCAAAATCATCCGATTATTCCGTTACTAAACATAATACATAATAGGTCTGCTTTTGTTTTCGATACACATTTCTGTGGAACTGCTATCATTTTTAAAATATTTATATGAATATTTTTATTTTCGGCATCGGACAAATTGGGATTTTTTGAACAACCAAAAAGTTTTACCTGATGAGGTTTTTTATTTACTATTGGTCGTTTTTCCACAGATCTTTTCGGAGTCCTTTGTGTTGCCTAAAATTACATACCCGGTAGAAATCGGAATTATTCTAGCTTAAAATGACTTACCATACTATCTGTCTCGCTACTAGACAATGTCTTCTTCTGGTACTTCAAGTTCTTCAGTGGGAACATTGTGTGTTACTTGATATTGAATTGGATGTATTATTTTAAGATGTTGCTGTAAATTTGTGGTACTGACAATTTCTTGTCAAACTTTAATTTCCGATTCCGAATATTATTCCGATTCTTGATTCCGATTATGATTCCGATTATGATTCCGATTTTTGATTCCGATTATTATTCCGATTCTTGATTCTGAGTATTATTCCGAGTCGTAATTCCGATTATTATTCATAATCAATATTCCGAGTATTGTACGATTCCGATTATTATTCCGATTATTGATTCCGAATGATATTCCGATTATTGATACCATCCGAATATAATATTCCAAATATTAAAATCATCCGATTATCCCATCACTAGTTTTAACTATGAGATACAATATACATAATGAGCATTTTAATAATGCGAATTGGAAAAAAAAGTAGCTTAGCCTAAATTAGAAATCAATAAAGATGTATCCAAATTTCTATATTGTGTGTTCAGATTTATACTACATGGTGAGCTAGTCACTGATTGGATAAATAATTGTTCAATTTACAGTGCTGGCAGTTGATGTCTGTTTTACCGAAATGAATGCGTAATTTTAGAAATTGTCCATTATCACACACGCACTTTAAGTTGTACAAGAGTGATTATTCCTCGAGTCCGATTGCTGGCGTGCTAACGAAACCATTAACGACGAAAATAGCTTATCAGTTGTTAACGTGTCTTAAAGGACGCAATTGCCCGACAGGGCCTAAACTGATCCATCGATAAACCCGCTCGTTAACTTTATTAAGTAATACATAAAATTGCAGAACCGTGTATTCGGACGCTAATATAAAATTCATTTTCCTACGGCGCACAGGCAATTTACGAATTGTCGATTGTGCGAATAGTGGTATAGCGTGACGCCTTTGTGTTGGGGCGTTATCACTTAAATCGGATAATGAAAGAACTGGAGGCAATGGAACTCGCGTTTCACTAATACACACACATACACGGTGTGTATGGATTGGTGGAATCTAAGGTGCGTTAAGTGGTACAAATATGGGTAGTAAAAATTGAAGTAAAAAATACGATCTTTTTATAGATTGTCCCGCCTGACAAATGCCCTTTATTTTTTCCCAATCCAGCCGCCGAGAAATTTGTTAGCAAGTCACAAGGGCCCATTTTAAATTTCAGAACGATCTTTTTCAGGGCCCAGTCGTTCCTTAACCATCTATAACAAGATTAGGATGACCTTAGACATATAATAAATTAGATAGAGGAGTAGAAGTTCGTGGAACTTTGTGCGGAATCGGCAATTCGCCACTTTTATTGACTGCGAAAGAGCTACAGAGGGATGCAGTTACGGGAGGACGTATTTATTAACTACATGCTCTACCACAGGGGCGGCTCGGGGGATAAAGTTTAATGAGGTTTTAAATTGTAGATCATATTATGGCGATTGCTTCGGGAGGAATAATGCATAAAGGCGAGGCAATTTAATATGGGACTTAAATATAATAATTATAGAGACGGATTAAATATGAAAGCTCCTGGAGGTAGTTTATTCTGGAAACCCTGTAATTAAGTGTAAATCGCGTGCATGTAATAAAACGACGCAATCTTAATACACCATATAGAAAATACATACATTGGCTTTATCGATCGCGCTTTTCCCCACCGCAGCGAAAAATAGCTTTCCCCGACATTCACAGAAACGAAACTTCACGCGCTTTTACATGAAAATGTACTACGGCATAAATTTTATGGCCATATAATTATTTTCGGCTGTTTTTTTTTCTTGGTGCGGGGGTAGAAATTTATTCGCGCCTAGATTACGCAACATACTCTCTTTTTGTGTTGTTCATGTTTATTCATCCTTTGCCACAATTTCGCCCTCCACATTTAAAATGCAGTGCTTATCAAGCCTAGATATCTCGATGAGTTATACCTGCGGCGATACAAAAAGAAAATCGAAGGAACGTCGGGGCTTCGCTTTCATTACTTCCCTGCCACCCCCTCGGCTGCGCCAAAGTAATAGCCCCTAAAAAACTTTATAGCAAATTAAGCAGGAAATATAATATTTTAGGATAGCGCCGATTTAAATTTTGATAGTGATCAGCTTTAATTTTACTGCAAAATATCTCCTTAAAGTCTTATTTCTCCGCGCCACAAAACGAACCGGGCGATCTCGGTCCGCGGCCACCCCCTTATTCCACCCCTGACGCCACCAGCCGTACCCTTAGCCGGATCCGTAAGACGAGAATTTGCACTGTCATCGGAAAATAAGTAGCGCTAGAAATTATATTAAATGATAAAAGGAGCTATAATTTATTTTCTTTTCATTTTAATATTACTCATTCTCTTTTCTATTACCGGAGATTCCCCGAATTTATATTCACTTAATTTTCGCTCGGATTTCCAGGGCTTATTCCGAATCCAAATTAAATCTCGATTGCTGTTGTTACTAGGCGCATTCGTAATGATTGCGTGGCGCTGCGGGTGAGGGATAGTAATGGCTGCACTAATGCAGTTTCAATTTGATACTTTGATATGGCTTGGATGCATCTGCAGCCGGCCGCACTGGATGATCCCGGGGCTCGAGCGAGTCCACTTTGCATCTTTAAATCTTGTTAACTCGGCGAACTCGAGACTTCTTTCGCCCATTCCCTTCGACTATCCCTTCAGAGATGGAATTACTCCTCGTCGAGTCGTCCGTCATGAATATTAATAGTTCCTGTTATTTAATTCTCAAATTATTCATTGCCCACTTAAGTACCTTAGTAAGCGTTAGTGATCCAATGTAATAGTTTGTTGGTTAAGAGGGTGAGGTACGTTAAATCATGTTTAAACCCTTTCAAGGAATCATGCATGCATGTATTTTATTCTCACACATCAAGCCAATATTTTGCAATGCTTTTCAACATGCGCTTATAATTTAGCTAATATTATTCCATACGTATGTTATACAGAGTGAGCTAGAATGGCTGTCGTATGTTTGAATTACCCGCCTATAGCTTTTACTTTTACTTCACAATTTTATTTATTAATACTGCATTAATATATAAATAAAACACAATTCGTGTGAGTTTCATCAAATATTTTGTAAAACTCACACTATATGATAACTATACGATAACTATGTTATACAGAGTGAGCTAGAATAGCTGTCGTATGTTTGAATTTCCCGCCTACAGCTTTTATTTTCACTTTATTAATACTGCATTAATATATAAATAAAACACAATTTGTGCGAGTTTTACCACATATTTTGTGAAACTCACACCAATTTCGTTTTATTTATATATTAACATGGAGTTTCATCATGTATCAGCCTCATCAATTCGATATTTTATACTGCATTATATACCAGGTGGTCTGTTTACCGGGTGTCAAACGAGGCACTTGCTTCTGGTGCTAAATTTGGAAAGGGCGCAAAATTGATGAAAAATCAAAATTAATAAATTACAAAATAATAAAATAAACACAAATTAAATACCAGAAAATTCGACATAATAATTGCATTATAAGTTTTGAAAAAATTCAATGAATTTCAACAATTCTCATCTCCCTTATACAGATAAAATTAGATGTGTTCTTGTTGAACGTGGACCAGAAAAATGAGACACAGATTTTAGGTAATCTGGTTTAGCCCCTTCAGTCCCATCGGTTTCATCATGAAACCGCCTTTTCATATTATTTTTCTGAGTGTACCAGTGGTTTTATGTTGAAACTACATGTGTAATGTGTTGCCTGCAACTGTTCTACATCCCAAAAAATATAGCCGGGCACAATGCAGCAACTCGTCAAACTCATTACATGGAATGTGTGCTGTGCTGAGGTTATATCTGTAAAAACACACTTTGAGTAAAATATATTAGAAAATAATGGCAGCTAAGTTAAAAATATTAAATATAGCAATGTATTTGATGTGTTAGATGCAAACAGAATGTATGTTTTGTCATAAATGTATTGATTTGAAGCATAAATTAGGTGGTTTTATAACGTAACCACTCAGAATAATGACCTTTTTAAGATCGAAAACAAGTACCCTATGTAGAGAAAACCGTGATGGCATCACTAGAGGAACTGTCAGTATAGATAAGTTTTTAATCCATCCCAAACTAATCGATCTGAAAGGTATAGACGTTAACGCGTTTAATGTGCTATCACAAATAATCAACGAGTCAACTGATAACTATCATAGGAAAACGCACTCAAAACCATGGTTCGATGCTGCTTGTAAACAGGTTAAAACCGAATGTCTACTACTTTTAAGAAACAATAAATTAATTGAATATAATACTGCACGTAAAACCTACAGAAAGATTATTAAAAATAAAAGAAACGAATATGAAGACTCCGCCCTAATTTGGAAAATTTTCGAGGTAGAAGCGAAACCATGGTTACTTATACCCAAAGTCAAAACTTGGGAAAGTTTCATACAAACACAAGAATGGGAGCTCCACTTTAACAGGCTGCTCAATGAAACCAGCACCACCCATCCTAACAAAGAAACTCAAACAATGGGTAATGAGTGGTTCAACCGAGAAATCCAGAAGAAGAAATCCTACAATCCATCATCTCGCTAAAAAGGGGCAAAGATCCCGGGCCTGACAAGGTAACCAATGAACAAATAGTTATATGTATATCCGATTCTTTCAGACTGGTGGTTAACCATGCTGAACTCGATGTTACAATTAGGAAAATTTCCTCAATCCTGGAAATACACGAAATTTAAAACACTTTTTAAAGGGAAAGGTATTCCTAGAGAGCCCGACTCCTTCAGGGGCATAGCTGTCCTGTCCACCCAGTTCAAACTTCTAACAAAGATCCCTAATAATAGAATTACAGAGCACATGGACAGTCTTCTGCCAAATGAACATTACGGATTCCGAAAAAAAAGAAGCTGTGGAGATGCAATTAAGGTGTTAATTACGGAAATCAAGTCATTACTATCCAGTCCAAGGGGCTCACTCTATGCCGCCTTCATAGACTTCAAGAAGGCTCTTGATATGGTGGACAGGAATATTCTATGCATAAAACTGCTAAACATCGGCATAAAAGGTAAGGTTTTTAACCTCATACTCTACATGATGGATACCAATTTTATTAGAATAGATTACGGGAAGGAAATGACAGACATAATACCACAAATGAAAGAGGCACTTCAAGGAGATACTCTGAGCCCCTCACTTTTTTTGCCTTCATGCAGGACTTACCCAAATATATTAGTATAACGGGAACCCAATACCTAATGTACGCCAATGACCTCGTTATTTATTCAAAAAATATCCAACAAATTCAAGTGAATCTCAATCGTCTGAATACATGGTGTGAAGAAAACAAGTTGCTAATAAACTACAACAAATGTAAAATCATGAATTTCCTAAAACGGGGATGACTCAAACAGTCCCATACAATCAATATAGGGGACCATCAACTCCCATTCATCAACGAATTGGAATACTTAGGCGTAACCCTTGAGGCGACCACAACGCTATCAAACCATATACAATGGAAAAGCAAAAAAAAAATGGCACACATCACCGGAGCGCTGAAAAACCTTCAGAAGATTAACCTAGACACAGCAACAAAAATATACAACATCTAAATCTGGTCGTCCGTTACCTACTGCTTTCAACATCTTAGCTCATTATTAACCGCTAACCATCTATTCCAGCTCGACGAAATAAAATCAAGGTATTTCAAGAAACTACTGGGTTTGCCAAAAAACGTATCAAACAGCCTGATCTTCCACATGGCAAACGTTCCATCTATGGGGGAGGAAGTTATTAACAAGTTTGCAGGAGTGGCATCAGAAACCGATGCAGAGGCTACCACCACCTGCTCTGTTCCAAAACCCACTTTCATACTACAGAAGGTGGTTGTTGCTGCCTCTTCTGCAATCTAAACATACAGGATAGATACCATATCCTCTCTTGTCAACCTAAAAGGAACCGCACTTTAAACCAATTTGTAAACGAGTTGAGGAATTCATCAATGACTACATAATATGTATAAATATATTTGTATAACTCCCAGTTTTATTTTATATAAGAATTCTGATATTTTGTATTTTACACCCACTTTCATAGTGAAATATTTGTATGTTTTATTCATAAGTTTTATTTATATGTATGTAACTGTTCAAAATTCTTAAGTTTTATATTAATAGTGTAGTTGTCGTTGTAATATGACTATGTATGTACACGCAAGTACTTTTGTAGCTGCCATAGCATAGGCGAAATTAGGGATATTATTAAATAACGTAACCACTGGATCATCTGAATCATTATATTCTGATAAAAAATTTAGATTTCAAGACTTTAAGAAAATGTCTTCTACTCAATTCCAACAATTTTATGACAGTATTCCTTCGGATACGGAATCAATTCGGTCGGGCGATGAAGAGGATGATAGTTCTGATGAGGAAATAATTGAAAATATTTCACCTATTAAAAACCAATTAGTCGAGCAATTAGATCAAATAGAAGAAGACCCTGCAGAATTCAATAGTGATGACGATTTGTCATTACCTAGAATGCTAGCTTGCAGGAGTTCCTGGGAAAAACGTTTTCGAAATGAACCAATAAAATAATTCACAAATTCTACTGGTCCACAAAATATTCCAGAAAACGTATCTATGCCATTTGAAGTCCTTCTGTGTATTTTTCCTGAGGGTTTATTGGACACAATTACTTATCAAACCAATTTATAAACACAAAAAGGGGTCGGAATCACTGATTTCGCGCCTATATCAAAAGAAGGACTAAAAATATTTACAGGAATAAATATATTGATGGGCATCAAAACACTGCCTTCTTTGAAGGACTATTGGTCAAGCAATGACGAGGTGCGAGATATGTATATTTCAGGGAAAATGTCCAAAAATGGATTCATGATGATTTTGGGGCGATTACACCTGAATGACAATACTGTTTAACCCATAAAGAGAGAAGCTAAATGTGACCAATTATTTAAAATTAGACCACTTTTGAATAGACTATTAGAAACGTTTTCTCATTGATATAAACTCGACGAATATCAATCCACAGACGAATCTATGATTAAATTTAAAGGTAGATCGTCCATTCGACAATATATGCCACAAAAACCAATCAAACGAGGCTTCAAGGTTTGGGTTCGGACTAACGAATCATGATATATTTCCGAATTCGAAATATATACACATAAATTAGCCAATGTCACCGAAAAATGTCTGGGAATGTGCGTTGTTACAAATCTCTCGAACGTGCTAAATGGTAGTTATTCAAAAATATATTTCGACAATTACTTTACCTCCCTTCCTCTTATGATTGAGCTAAAAAATAGAGATATTTGCTTGTGGTACCATACGCAAGGATAGAAAAGGATTGGCTACCGATTTTATAGCAGATAAAGATATGCCCAGAGAAGATTTTGACTGGAAATCCAACGAACAAAATATCACGATCCTCAAATGGAAAGATAAGAAAGGCATATATTTTGAGAGTAATTTTCATGACCCGAATATCTTGACTTCGGTAAATAGAAGGTAGAAAGATGGCACGTTAGTAGAAATTTCTTGCCCAACATTGGCGAAAGATTACGATGAGCATATGGGCTATGTCGATAAAGCTGATGTGCTAAAATCATGCTGCGAAATTGACAGAAAAAGCAAAAAATAACTACAAATCAATACAATGCTTATGGTGCACATATAATTTTCAGTAATATTCAAGTTATTTTTACTTTCACCTTCTGAAAAATGTCTGCATTTTCGGTTTTAACCATACATCGAATTTCTAATTGTGCATTGGACATAAGTTAGTTTAAACCTCATTGTATGTACAGACAATGCACAAAAAATAATTACCCAGTTTGTTACGAATGGTTATTGCAATTTATAAGTATCACGCAAATAAATCTTCAAAAATTGCCTATATTTTATCTTTATTTATTATCATGCAAATTTAAGACCCAATATTATAGGTATAATTGACAACAAAGCTGTAAATATACAAACCAAATCCATTAAGGTTATTTAGCAAGGATTAAAAATACCTAAAATAAAAAAGTTATTGCTTGCAACTCAATTTTCAGGTATATCCATCGATATCGATCTTCCCTTTAGTCCTCTGGGCTGCAGTAATTTGATAGTACGGCATTGCATGTACGGTAAAATGCATTCGGCTTTATTAATTCACGTGACAGGTATGTCCGGATCATTGAGCGCGACGCACATCTATCAAAAACCTCAGTAATACAATATTATGGCGTGCAGGAACCCACTTTTTACAAAGCTTTGTGAATGCAGCTCAGTTTTTATGCGAGTCCGGAGATAATTCGAAAAAAAAAAATTACGTTTACTATAAACAGATAAATGTCCTCTAAAATGTATGTACAGACGGCTTAAAATATGTATTTATATTATGAAGGACATAATAATAATGGTGATTTGGAGATAATTACCAAAACTCTAAATTGCAAATATGTATTTATATTATGAAGTACATAATACTAATGATGGTTTGGAGATAATTACCAATATTCTAAATTGCCATCATTGTGTTTAATTTTTTGTTGGTAGGTTAACAGTGCAATCAAGCACTTCAAAGGTGCACAAAAGCAATTATACACGCCTTTGGTTAATATTTTGTGTTGGTGCAGGCGAATCTGAAGAGACTGCTTGTTAAATTGCATTACCCAATCTTGCACCCGCGATTTGCTCCCCACGCCGAGCAGAGATAACGGAAGACGTCGGCTCGCCTCCTTGCATTTCGGACATTACGTATTCCGGGCGTTCGCTGTGGATGTTCCGGTTGTCCTAGATCTATTATTATCTCATCAAAATATGAAAGTGGGGCGAAATCCGACTCCGAGATGACAATATAATTTTTATTATGCCGACACGAATTCCTTTTTGATTACGCCAGAATGAACACAGTCACACACACACACGTGAATGTGGTGGATGCAAACGTGACTTTATGATCAAGCCATCGCCGTGCATGAGTTAGAATTATGGTGGATGGCATGCATCATGTCTCCAGGTAATCATGCAGGTGATATAAGTGTTACAGGGCCATGTTGCACATAAAACTGAAATTCGCTTGTAAAAGCTTATAAAAAATACAATCAAAAATTAATAATATAAGTACCAAAGAGTAGATTGATTCTGCAGAAGTCAGAAGTTGCATATAGAAAGAAATACGACACACATATAAAATAAATTGAAGAACAACCGGCAGAATTGCAAAGTATATTGACATTAAACGACATTTAATTGTAGAGTAGGCAGAGGTGATAACATATTTAACGGAATAATAGGCAAACATGGCGAAAACGTAAGGAATGATAACGGGAAGAGAATGCTAGACTTCTCTTTAATAGAGGACCTTATTATAACAAATACATTCTACAACCACAAAGAAATACATACATATACGAGAGAAGAAAGGGCAAGGAACAAAAAATCAGTTATCGACTATATTTTAATAGATAGAGAACATCGTAGTAACATAATCAATACAAAGGTTAGAAGAGGATTCGAAATTGATAGCGACCACTACCTATTGATATCAAAAATAAAAGAAAACACAGTAGAAGTAAACGACAGACATGATACAGAAATAAAGAAAGAAAGAGAGACGACAAAACTATACAAATTGAGAGAGGAAGAAGTAGCCAAAGAGTACACAAAAATGGTGAGTTAATATCGCGAAAAAGAGAATACAAGAGATGGACATTATAAAGTTATGGGAAACAATAAGAAACATTATGAAAGAGGCAGCAAAAATAACATGTGGAACAATGAGGAAAACAAACAAGAAGACACAAACGAGATGGTGGACAGAAGAAATTAAAGAGGAAATAAAAAAAAAGCTGGCCTGGAAGCAATACCTAAATGATAAATCAGACGCAAAATATGAGCAGTATAAAGAAAGCCAAAAGAAAGTCAAAGAAGTAATACTTAAAGCGAAACAAAAGTCATGGGAAGAATTTGGAAAAAGAATGGAAAGAAACAGCAGAGAAAACCAGAAGTTGTTCTATAATGTTATCAAGAGCTCCTGAAAAGAAAAAAAAAACAAACAGACTGTGAAATCAAGAGCAAACAAGGAATTATATTAAGGGAAGATGAACAGATTATGAACAGATGGAGGGAATATTTCATGGAATTATTAAATGCTGAGGAAAACAATGATAGAGAGATAGAAGAAATTACACAAAACCGAGAAAACAAAACCGAGAACGAAGAGATAATAGAAAAAGAATTAGAACTAGTAATTAAGAGCCTGAAAAACGGAAAGCGGCAGGAAAGGACCAAATAACAGTAGAAATGATGAAAACCATCGGCGAAGAAGCGAAGAAACTACTATTAAAAGTATATAATGGAGTATGGGAAGAGGAGCGGATACCGGACGACTGGAGGACCGCACTTGTGGTACCAATATACAAAAAAGGCGACAGAAAAGAATGTGGTAACTATAGAGGCATCAATCTAATAAGTGCTGGAATGAAAATATTAGAGAAGATTATGAAAAACAAAATAAGGACAACAGTAGAAACGACATTACACGAGGCACAAAGTGGTTTTCGGAAAGGGAGGAGTATACAAGACCACATTTTCACAATCAAACAGATCATAGAGAAGAAACAAAAACAAAATAAAAAAGTATACATGGGCTTCATAGACATAAAAAAGGACGAGATAATAAGAAAATGCCAAACAGGAACAAGAGATATGGAAATAGGATACAGAAGAATGAGGAACATCAGTGAGAAACAAGGAGCGTTCGCAGACGATGTTGTATGAAGAAACAAAATTACAAAAGAACATGGAGATATGGGAAGAGATACTTATCAAGTACCAAACGGAAATAAATACGGATAAAACTAAAGTAATAGTAGTGGGAGGTATGGAAGCGATAAACATCAAATTAAAAGACACCAAAATTGAACAAGTGGAGGAAATTAAATACTTGGGGGTAGTATTCAACAGTAACGGGGAACAAGTGAGTGAGATTGACATGAGGATTAAGATGGCTACACGTACTTACCATGAACTGAAGATAACCATCCTACGCAGAAAAGAAATATCGACCAAAACAAAAAGTAAGTTATACAAGACACTGCTAAGACCAGTATTAACATTTGGATATGAGATGTGGAATCTGAAAAAGAGGGAGAAGGAAAGAATACAAGCTGTGGAAATGAAATACCTGAGAAGAAGGAAAGGGGTAACAAAATTTGACAAGATCAGAAGCTCAGTAATAAGAAATGAACTAGAAATAGAATCGACCCTAGAACTTATTGAAAAGGGACAATTTATCAAGATAAATTAGGAGAAAACCTATAAAAATTACCAAAAAAAAAAATTTGCCAAAATTAGTACTTGATACCTTTCAATCTCTCGTGCTACTTAGTGAGTTTTACTGACTTCATACATAGTGCGAACATTCCAGCATCCTATAAACGTTATCTTTCTTGTGTCTATTGTCATTGCTTTGTTCGTCTTCGTTTCTTCCGTCCAATTTTCGAGGCTTGTATAAGTTTCCGTAGCACGCTCGATTTTACGTTGCAGGGTTGCTAGCCCTGCGAGCAACCCTCCTCATTTCACAGCCGGGCTTGGGACGGGTCACAGCGAAGTTAAGAGGACAATTACAATTTTAAAAATAAATTTAAATTGTAACATAAATCCAAAAAAGTTATTTCAAATTCCAGTTACACTAAAAATTTTAAAAGGACTGATGAAATATGAGTACAATTCAAAAATAAATCAAAACTAAAACAGTAATCCACAAAAAGTTCTTGTGAATTCAAGTATTAATCGTGAAAATCCTGTAAGGACACTTCAAATATTAAATATTTTCTGATATGTACAATAATTCTATCAACAATCTATAACAAATTCTTGCAAATTCTAGTAAAAACAAAAAAGAAATCCTAAGATCACCTAAGATAAATCGTCTGGATTTATCCATATCCTCAGTATGATAACTTATTGACTTTAAGTAATGATCATTGTGAAAGGAGTATGGGATTTCAATGTTGGATTGAAGTTAATATTTGGCGTAGAAAGCAGAAGTCTATTCGACCTTACAATTTTTTATCGACTAAAAATATTAAATACAATAACATTTTATGTAAAATTTCTTTATTTGTAACATACCTACCTATATTTAACATAACATATATTATCATTGGTAGATATAGTACGCAGTTTTTCATTTTTATTGTACTTCATTTGATACTTTTGATTAAACATCGTTAACTGTTTTGATACTTCAATTGTACATATTAAAATATTTCCAAAATTCTCCAAGAACACTACAAACTTTATGAAATGTTGTGTAACTTAAATTAAACAAATTCAGTATTATTGAAATTGTTGAACTTGAACATATTGAACTGTTTTGATATTTTGATTGTATATTTTGAAATTTTTCCAAAATTCTCCAAGAGTTTCCAAATACTTTATGAAATGTGTTGCATCGTGTGAGATCCATTCCCGAAGTCACTATAATGATGCCATCATTTGTAGTATTATAGTATATTTTGTCAGGAGATCCTAAGATTATCTGACTGCTAGTTTCTGTTAGTTCATTTAGCGTTATCCAGGGTGCACCACGAGGAGGCGAACTAACTTTACACCCCACATCCTGAACTGTTTTGATACTTCGATTGTATATTTTGAAAATTTTCCTAAATTCTCCAAGAGTTTCCAAAAACTTTATGAAATGTTGCGTAACTTCAATTAAATGAATTCAGTTTTATTGCAATTGCTGAACTTGAACATCTTGATCTGATTTGATATATCGATTGTATAATTTGAAAATTTTCCAAAATTCTCCAACAATTTCCAAAAATATTATGAAATATTTAGAATTTTGACTGCTGTCATTGGAAGTATCAAATCGAACATTAAAATGAAAACTATGAATATCTCGGCCATTATAGCTCCGGGAACATTGCATTTTGAATGCATGTTGTAGAAAAATTTAGACTTTATTGGGCCGTAGTCAGAATTTTGACAGCCGTTGTAGGAAGCTGTCATATCGAATCAATTACATAAAAAACGTGAATATCTCTGCGATTATAAAAAGTAATACGTATTACGTGAATTTCTTTGTAATTATAGGTCCGGGAATACTGAAATATGATGATGCGGTGTAGAAAAATTCGTGCCATAAATCGGTGTAGTCAGAATTTTGACTGCTGTCATTGGAAGTGTCAAATAGAATAAAAAACAGGAAAAACATGAATGTCTTTGTCATCATAGTTTCACAAATACTAAAATTTGGCTGTATGCTGCTGAAAAATTCGTGCTTTAATTTGGTATAGTCAGAATTCTGACAGCTGTCATTTGAAGTGGCAAATCGAGCAGAAAACATGAAAAATATGAATATTTCTGACATTATCTCTCTGCTATCTCTCCGGGAATGTTTAAATTTGACAGTATACAGCAGAAAAATTCAGGCTTTAATTACCTGTCGTCATAATTTAACAACTGTCATAGAAAGCTGTAATATCGAATCAATAACATAACAGAAGAGGAATATCTCTGCCATTATAAAAAATACTACTAATACGTATAAACGTGAATACGTATAACGTGAACTCTGCTATTATAGCTCCGGGTATACTGAATTTTTTTCAGTACAATGCAGAAAAAATCTAGCTTTAGTTGGTTAAGTCAGAATTTTGACAGCTGTCATTGGAAGCTATCATATCGAACAACTAACATGAAAAACGTGAGTATATCTACCATTATAATTGCAAGAATACTGAAATTTGACGGTACGTTGCAGAAAGTTTCAGGATTTAATTTGATATAGTCAGAATTTTGACAACTGTCATAGGCAGTTGTCAAATCGAAAATGAATAGGAAATACGTGAATATCTCTGTCATTATACTCCAACAGTACAGAAATTTTGCAGTATATTGCTGAAAAATTCGAGATTTACCTCGGTGCAGTCAGAATTTTGACAGGTGTCATCGGAAGTGTCTAATCAAACATTAAACATGAAAAATATGAATGGCGCTGTCATTGTAGCTCCGGGAATATTAAAATTTGGCAGTATGATGCAGAAAAATTCGAACTTTAATTTGTAGTAGATCGAATTTGGAGAGCTGTCAAAGGAAGTAGTAAAATTGAGAAAAATAAAGAAATATGTTAATATCTTTGCCAATCTAGTTCCACGAATACTGAAATTTAGCAGAATATTGCAGAAAATTTCTAGCTTTAATTCGGTGCAGTCAGAATTTTGATAGCTGTCATGGAAAGTGTCAAATGGAACGTTAAACATGAAAAATGTGAATATATCTGCCATTACAGCTTGGGGAATAATGTTACTTTCTGGAATGTTTTGCCTTGACTTAAATTTAAAGTTATTAGTAGTATACTGAACATACAGAAACGTTCCGACGAAATGCAATTTAATTGTTTGAATTGATGAAAAGAAATGCTATAAATACGGATCCCTTTTTGTGATTAACACGTATACATATATGTAATATTGTTCTCCATTGCATACAATCATAATTTGGTACCAAATAACTTACCTTTTCATCCTCCATATTCTACCACCCCGGTCCATATTTTTGCTTGTTTTTGTGAACTCTCTGCTCATGTGATCCCAAAAATTGGCCGTGCTGATGGCAAGATCGCTATGATGCCGAGGAAGCGTCCCCATTATCTCACATAGGCAGATTTACGGCCATCTGAATATGTAGTTTAAATTTCGAATTGACTACTTTATGCGTTCCTATTAATAAATGCCCACTTTCTCTCAATTGTGCGTGTCCCAAAATGCATGTGGTCGCATACCTTTCCACCCTCTCTCAAATATGTATGTATTGATTTTTGTATTATTTATTATTATTAAATATTATTATTATTATATTTTTGTATTATTATTTTGTTTTAATTATATTAATATTAAATTTGAATGAGGCCCTTACACCACTAATAATTGTAACAATATTAATTCTCAGACATATTTACGGTTTAATAGATTTTGTTTCCATTTACCGAGCCTAAATTTATGTAAAGCACAATTTTGTGCTCGTTTCCATGGGTTATTTGCAAGAGCAGCTCCTTTATTATCCAACGTTAATTTTTAACACTTTTTGACGCAACCCACGTTGATGTATGAAAAATATGTATTAAAAATTGAAGCGCTGCCTGGGGCAATAAAACACATGAAAAAACGACCAATCATTAATCATTATACATAAATAAAACGGCCCTCGCTGAATTATTTAGTTTATGTATTTGGAGTCGACGGTGGAACGTACTGGGGGGCAGTTAAATACTTCATCGGTATTCGTTACGGGTGCGGATCACCCTCGCTCATGATCAGTTAGCACTCTACATATCATCATATTCGCATTTCCATCGTCGGAATATGTTAAATAAAGGTAAAATAATGATTGGTTATTGCAAAGAGTGATCGACTAGTAAATGTTCAGCTACAATAACCCAACGGCATTGATTATTTACGAAATAATTTTATCACCGTTTTCTCCAGCAAGTTGCTCGAGAAAGTTTTTGTAACATTCTGAGTTATTTATCAATGTTTATAGATATTAGGGATTATTATAAAATATCATTTTTGTAATACTTCTAGGTTATTGACATTTATCAGTACTGTCTGCTTGATCGATATGACAGGCGTAAAGGCCTTGGCCGTTATAATAACGGCCGTGGACGTTATTTAAATGACAACGCAAATTTATGAGCAATAAAGTCTTCATATTCTTTCTCATACCTGCTGCTGCTTTTTGGGGAAGTAAATCGATTGTGGCAGCATTTGCTTCATTTGGTACGTCTTCGGGGATACCACAAAACGCAGAACTTTGCACATCTGACATTATTTTTCTAATTTCACTTTGATTTGTTTGTTTGTATTTGAACCGTTGATGTTGCTATGGTATCAAATTGCGCCTGGATAACTAGTTTATTAATTTTGAAATTTAATATTGATAAATTGACCAGTTTTTGTAATTTAGGTATTACAAAAAGTATCGAACAACATACGGCCGATATGCAAATAACAGGCTTGGTTGAATATAAACCTCGGCTCCGCTTCGCTTCGCCTCGGTTTACAAACTTCAACCCGCGCCTGTTATTTGCTACATATCGGCCTAATGGCGTTATATACTATTACAATCGAAATTGTATTCAAAATAATATTTAACGTCCAACTCTATAATCTCAATGTCAGTTTTTCCTCTAACCACAAAGAAATGAATATACGCACCTCTTTAAAGAAATCAAAATTATTAATAAGTGTACAGTATAAAGGAAAATCCACGGGACAAAATGGTAGGGAAGTTAAAATGACTCTGGGCATCATATATGTATGTATAAGAGGCAATGCTAAATTATGGATTTGATAGTTATCACTTGCTTATAAATACTTAGCTAATAAAAGTCTAACCTCTCTAGTCTAGTCCCTCTCAGCTAATATAATCTAAAACACCTAATGCAAAATTGTGCTCCCTTCTCTCTCTTTGGTGCTCTCGTTCTCACTCTCTGTCTCTCGTGCTCTCGTTATCTTTCTCTTTTTCTCTCTCTGTCTCTCTCTCTCTCAAAATCTATCTCTCTCAAAATCTATATCTCTCAAAATTTCTCTCTCTCTTAAAATCTCTCAAAGTATCTCTAAATTTTTACACAATTACAATATTAAGTATAATTGAATAAAATTGATTTGAATGAAAAGTCTTGTCAGATTTCTGGATACATACTTGAAAATGGAATTTATCGACTATATCTAAGGTGGCCAGGCGTCCCGATTTTGGCGGGACAGTCCCGATTTTTATAAATTTGTCCCGCGTCCCGCGACGTTTGAAAAAAGTCCCGACTTTTGAAAGATTGTGTTCTTTTTTCTTCTTATTTATACTTCTTTATATACTTCTTTATTTATATATATATATATATATATATATATATATATATATATATATATATATATATATATATATATATATATTATATATTTATACTTCTTTATTTATAGGCCGATTTCAATAAAATGAAAACAAAACTAAATGGTTCAACATGTCTACAAAGGGGCCCTATTTTTTTTTTTGCAAAATCTACAGACTATCGCTGAAATGAAAGTTGATTCTGCAAAAAAAAAGAAAATTAGGGACACTTTGTAGAACATGTGGAGACATTTAATTTTGTTTTTGTTTTATTGAAATCGGGCAATAAATAATTAGGGAGTTATGGAGTTATTGGCCAGCGGCGTTTTTTAGGAGACACCCTGTATATTTTGCGTTCTTTGTTAATTAATTTAAAAATCAACCCCCCGACCCGTTGTCCCGCTTTTCTATCGTTAGGATCTGGTCACCTTATGTATACCTAAATGTGTCTTTTAACATCTTATACTCAGAATAAGCGAGATTACAAAATTTGGGGGTCGAAATTTAATAACCTCTGATCATTTTGTAAACAAAGAACAGTTATGAATATATTTCACTTATTACGCATCCACCATAATAAAAATTTCAATCTGGCGCATCCACCATAATAAAAATTTGATGATTATATCTATTACAGTTTTACGCAACTAATTACACGCAATTGCTACATTATTCTACCCGGCGCATCCACCATAATGAAAATTTGCTACCCGGCGCATCCACCATAATGAAAATTTTCTACCCGGCGCATCCACCATAATGAAAATATTCTACCCGGCGCATCCACCATAATGAAAATTTGCTACCCGGCGCATCCACCATAATGAAAATTTGCTACCCGGCGCATCGACCATAATGAAAATTTGCTACCCGGCGCATTCACCATAATGAAAATTTGCTACCCGGCGCATCTAAAATTTCTACACACTAAATGTGTCTTTTACTATCTTATCCTCAGAATAAGCGAGATTGAAAAATTAGGGGGTTGAAATCTTTAAAATATGAAAAAAGTATATTTTTGTACATATTTCTCTTATTAGTTATTGAAATGATTTCAGAATCACACAGCATGTATACCTAAATGTGTCTTTTAACATCTTATACTCAGAATAAGCGAGATTACAAAATTTGGGGGTCGAAATTTAATAACCTCTGATCATTTTATAAACAAAGAACAATTATGTATATATTTCACTTATTACGCATCCACCATAATGAAAATTTCAATCTGGCGCATCCACCATAATAAAAATTTGATGATTATATCTATTACAGTTTTACGCAACTAATTACACGCAATTGCTACATTATAATGAATGGCGCATCCACCATAATGAAAATATTCTACCCGGCGCATCCACCATAATGAAAATTTGCTACCCGGCGCATCCACCATAATGAAAATTTGCTACCCGGCGCATCCACCATAATTACAATTTGCTACCCGGCGCATCCACCATAATGAAAATTTGCTACCCGGCGCATCCACCATAATGAAAATTTGCTACCCGGCGCATCCACCATAATGAAAATTTGCTACCTGGCGCATTTAAAATTTCTAAACACTAAATGTGTCTTTTACTATCTTATCCTCAGAATAAGCAAGATTGAAAAATTAGGGGGTTGAAATCTATAAAATATGAAAAAAGTATATTTTTGTACATATTTCTCTTAATAGTTATTGAAATGATTTCAGAATCACACAGCATGTATACCTAAATGTGTCTTTTAACATCTTATACTCAGAATAAGCGAGATTACAAAATTTGGGGGTCGAAATTTAATAACCTCTGATCATTTTGTAAACAAGGAACACTTATGTATATATTTCACTTATTACGCATCCACCATAATGAAAATTTCAATCTGGCGCATCCACCATAATAAAAATTTGATGATTATATCTATTACAGTTTTACGCAACTAATTACACCCAATTGCTACATTATAATGAATGGCGCATCCACCATAATGAAAATTTGCTACCCGGCGCATCCACCATAATGAAAATTTGCTACCCGGCGCATCCACCATAATGAAAATTTTCTACCCGGCGCACCCACCATAATGAAAATATTCTACCCGGCGCATCCACCATAATGAAAATTTGCTACCCGGCGCATCCACCATAATGAAAATATTCTACCCGGCGCATCCACCATAATGAAAATTTGCTACCCGGCGCATCCACCATAATGAAAATTTGCTACCCGGCGCATCCACCATAATTACAATTTGCTACCCGGCGCATCCACCATAATGAAAATTTGCTACCCGGCGCATCCACCATAATGAAAATTTGCTACCCGGCGCATCCACCATAATGAAAATTTGCTACCTGGCGCATTTAAAATTTCTAAACACTAAATGTGTCTTTTACTATCTTATCCTCAGAATAAGCAAGATTGAAAAATTAGGGGGTTGAAATCTATAAAATATGAAAAAAGTATATTTTTGTACATATTTCTCTTATTAGTTATTGAAATGATTTCAGAATCACACAGCATGTATACCTAAATGTGTCTTTTAACATCTTATACTCAGAATAAGCGAGATTACAAAATTTGGGGGTCGAAATTTAATAACCTCTGATCATTTTGTAAACAAGGAACACTTATGTATATATTTCACTTATTACGCATCCACCATAATGAAAATTTCAATCTGGCGCATCCACCATAATAAAAATTTGATGATTATATCTATTACAGTTTTACGCAACTACTTACACCCAATTGCTACATTATAATGAATGGCGCATCCACCATAATGAAAATTTGCTACCCGGCGCATCCACCATAATGAAAATTTGCTACCCGGCGCATCCACCATAATGAAAATTTTCTACCCGGCGCATCCACCATAATGAAAATATTCTGCCCGGCGCATCCACCATAATGAAAATTTTGTACCCGGCGCATCCACCATAATGAAAATATTCTACCCGGCGCATCCACCATAATGAAAATTTGCTACCCGGCGCATCCACCATAATGAAAATATTCTACCCGGCGCATCCACCATAATGAAAATATTCTGCCCGGCGCATCCACCATAATGAAAATATTCTACCCGGCGCATCCACCATAATGAAAATTTGCTACCCGGCGCATCCACCATAATGAAAATATTCTACCCGACGCATCTACCATAATGGAAATTTTCTACCCGGCGCGTACATGTTTCTCTTATTAGTTATTGAAATGATTTCAGAATCACACAGCATACACAGCTAACCTAACCTAACCTAAGGTGATCAGACGTCCCGATTTTGGCGGGACAGTCCCGATTTTTATAAATCTGTCCCGCGTCCCGCGACGTTTGAAAAAAGTCCGGACTTTTGAAAGATTGTGTTTTTTTTTCTTCTTATTTATACTTCTTTATATACTTCTTTATTTATATATATATATATATATATATATATATATATATATATTTATATATTTATACTTCTTTATTTATAGGCCGATTTCAATAAAATGAAAACAAAACTAATAGGTTCAACATGTCTACAAAGGGGCCCTATTTTTTTTTTTGCAAAATCTACAGGCTATCGCTGAAATGAAAGTTGATTCTGCAAAAAAAAAGAAAATTAGGGCCACTTTGTAGAACATGTGGAGACATTTAATTTTGTTTTTGTTTTATTGAAATCGGGCAATAAATAGTTAGGGAGGTTTGGAGTTATTGGCCAGCGGCGTTTTTTAGGAGACACCCTGTATATTTTGCGTTCTTTGTTAATTAATTTAAAAATCAACCCCCCGACCCGTTGTCCTGCTTTTCTATCGTTAGGATCTGGTCACCTTATGTATACCTAAATGTGTCTTTTAACATCTTATACTCAGAATAAGCGAGATTACAAAATTTGGGGGTCGAAATTTAATAACCTCTGATCATTTTGTAAACAAAGAACAGTTATGTATATATTTCACTTATTACGCATCCACCATAATAAAAATTTGATGATTATATCCATTACAGTTTTACGCAACTAATTACACGCAATTGCTACATTATAATGAATGGCGCATCCACCATAATGAAAATTTGCTACCCGGCGCATCCACCATAATGAAAATTTGCTACCCTGCGCATCCACCATAATGAAAATTTGCTACCCGGCGCATCCACCATAATGAAAATTTGCTACCCGGCGCATCCACCATAATGAAAATTTGCTACCTGGCGCATTTAAAATTTCTAAACACTAAATGTGTCTTTTACTATCTTATCCTCAGAATAAGCAAGATTGAAAAATTAGGGGGTTGAAATCTATAAAATATGAAAAAAGTATATTTTTGTACATATTTCTCTTAATAGTTATTGAAATGATTTCAGAATCACACAGCATGTATACCTAAATGTGTCTTTTAACATCTTATACTCAGAATAAGCGAGATTACAAAATTTGGGGGTCGAAATTTAATAACCTCTGATCATTTTGTAAACAAGGAACACTTATGTATATATTTCACTTATTACGCATCCACCATAATGAAAATTTCAATCTGGCGCATCCACCATAATAAAAATTTGATGATTATATCTATTACAGTTTTACGCAACTAATTACACCCAATTGCTACATTATAATGAATGGCGCATCCACCATAATGAAAATTTGCTACCCGGCGCATCCACCATAATGAAAATTTGCTACCCGGCGCATCCACCATAATGAAAATTTTCTACCCGGCGCACCCACCATAATGAAAATATTCTACCCGGCGCATCCACCATAATGAAAATTTGCTACCCGGCGCATCCACCATAATGAAAATATTCTACCCGGCGCATCCACCATAATGAAAATTTGCTACCCGGCGCATCCACCATAATGAAAATTTGCTACCCGGCGCATCCACCATAATTACAATTTGCTACCCGGCGCATCCACCATAATGAAAATTTGCTACCCGGCGCATCCACCATAATGAAAATTTGCTACCCGGCGCATCCACCATAATGAAAATTTGCTACCTGGCGCATTTAAAATTTCTAAACACTAAATGTGTCTTTTACTATCTTATCCTCAGAATAAGCAAGATTGAAAAATTAGGGGGTTGAAATCTATAAAATATGAAAAAAGTATATTTTTGTACATATTTCTCTTATTAGTTATTGAAATGATTTCAGAATCACACAGCATGTATACCTAAATGTGTCTTTTAACATCTTATACTCAGAATAAGCGAGATTACAAAATTTGGGGGTCGAAATTTAATAACCTCTGATCATTTTGTAAACAAGGAACACTTATGTATATATTTCACTTATTACGCATCCACCATAATGAAAATTTCAATCTGGCGCATCCACCATAATAAAAATTTGATGATTATATCTATTACAGTTTTACGCAACTACTTACACCCAATTGCTACATTATAATGAATGGCGCATCCACCATAATGAAAATTTGCTACCCGGCGCATCCACCATAATGAAAATTTGCTACCCGGCGCATCCACCATAATGAAAATTTTCTACCCGGCGCATCCACCATAATGAAAATATTCTGCCCGGCGCATCCACCATAATGAAAATTTTGTACCCGGCGCATCCACCATAATGAAAATATTCTACCCGGCGCATCCACCATAATGAAAATTTGCTACCCGGCGCATCCACCATAATGAAAATATTCTACCCGGCGCATCCACCATAATGAAAATATTCTGCCCGGCGCATCCACCATAATGAAAATATTCTACCCGGCGCATCCACCATAATGAAAATTTGCTACCCGGCGCATCCACCATAATGAAAATATTCTACCCGACGCATCTACCATAATGGAAATTTTCTACCCGGCGCGTACATGTTTCTCTTATTAGTTATTGAAATGATTTCAGAATCACACAGCATACACAGCTAACCTAACCTAACCTAAGGTGATCAGACGTCCCGATTTTGGCGGGACAGTCCCGATTTTTATAAATCTGTCCCGCGTCCCGCGACGTTTGAAAAAAGTCCGGACTTTTGAAAGATTGTGTTTTTTTTTCTTCTTATTTATACTTCTTTATATACTTCTTTATTTATATATATATATATATATATATATATATATATTTATATATTTATACTTCTTTATTTATAGGCCGATTTCAATAAAATGAAAACAAAACTAATAGGTTCAACATGTCTACAAAGGGGCCCTATTTTTTTTTTTGCAAAATCTACAGGCTATCGCTGAAATGAAAGTTGATTCTGCAAAAAAAAAGAAAATTAGGGCCACTTTGTAGAACATGTGGAGACATTTAATTTTGTTTTTGTTTTATTGAAATCGGGCAATAAATAGTTAGGGAGGTTTGGAGTTATTGGCCAGCGGCGTTTTTTAGGAGACACCCTGTATATTTTGCGTTCTTTGTTAATTAATTTAAAAATCAACCCCCCGACCCGTTGTCCTGCTTTTCTATCGTTAGGATCTGGTCACCTTATGTATACCTAAATGTGTCTTTTAACATCTTATACTCAGAATAAGCGAGATTACAAAATTTGGGGGTCGAAATTTAATAACCTCTGATCATTTTGTAAACAAAGAACAGTTATGTATATATTTCACTTATTACGCATCCACCATAATAAAAATTTGATGATTATATCCATTACAGTTTTACGCAACTAATTACACGCAATTGCTACATTATAATGAATGGCGCATCCACCATAATGAAAATTTGCTACCCGGCGCATCCACCATAATGAAAATTTGCTACCCTGCGCATCCACCATAATGAAAATTTTCTACCCGGCGCATCCACCATAATGACAATTTGCTACCCGGCGCATCCACAATAATGAAAATTTGCTACCCGGCGCATCCACCATAATGAAAATTTGCTACCCGGCGCATCCACCATAATGAAAATTTGCTACCTGGCGCATCTAAAATTTCTAAACACTAAATGTGTCTTTTACTATCTTATCCTCAGAATAAGCAAGATTGAAAAATTAGGGGGTTGAAATCTATAAAATATGAAAAAAGTATATTTTTGTACATATTTCTCTTATTAGTTATTGAAATAATTTCAGAATCACACAGCATGTATACCTAAATGTGTCTTTTAACATCTTATACTCAGAATAAGCGAGATTACAAAATTTGGGGGTCGAAATTTAATAACCTCTGATCATTTTGTAAACAAGGAACACTTATGTATATATTTCACTTATTACGCATCCACCATAATGAAAATTTCAATCTGGCGCATCCACCATAATAAAAATTTGATGATTATATCTATTACAGTTTTACGCAACTAATTACACCCAATTGCTACATTATAATGAATGGCGCATCCACCATAATGAAAATATTCTACCCGGCGCATCCACCATAATGAAAATATTCTGCCCGGCGCATCCACCATAATGAAAATATTCTACCCGGCGCATCCACCATAATGAAAATTTGCTACCCGGCGCATCCACCATAATGAAAATATTCTACCCGACGCATCTACCATAATGGAAATTTTCTACCCGGCGCGTACATGTTTCTCTTATTAGTTATTGAAATGATTTCAGAATCACACAGCATACACAGCTAACCTAACCTAACCTAAGGTGATCAGACGTCCCGATTTTGGCGGGACAGTCCCGATTTTTATAAATCTGTCCCGCGTCCCGCGACGTTTGAAAAAAGTCCGGACTTTTGAAAGATTGTGTTTTTTTTTCTTCTTATTTATACTTCTTTATATACTTCTTTATTTATATATATATATATATATATATATATATATATATATTTATATATTTATACTTCTTTATTTATAGGCCGATTTCAATAAAATGAAAACAAAACTAATAGGTTCAACATGTCTACAAAGGGGCCCTATTTTTTTTTTTGCAAAATCTACAGGCTATCGCTGAAATGAAAGTTGATTCTGCAAAAAAAAAGAAAATTAGGGCCACTTTGTAGAACATGTGGAGACATTTAATTTTGTTTTTGTTTTATTGAAATCGGGCAATAAATAGTTAGGGAGGTTTGGAGTTATTGGCCAGCGGCGTTTTTTAGGAGACACCCTGTATATTTTGCGTTCTTTGTTAATTAATTTAAAAATCAACCCCCCGACCCGTTGTCCTGCTTTTCTATCGTTAGGATCTGGTCACCTTATGTATACCTAAATGTGTCTTTTAACATCTTATACTCAGAATAAGCGAGATTACAAAATTTGGGGGTCGAAATTTAATAACCTCTGATCATTTTGTAAACAAAGAACAGTTATGTATATATTTCACTTATTACGCATCCACCATAATAAAAATTTGATGATTATATCCATTACAGTTTTACGCAACTAATTACACGCAATTGCTACATTATAATGAATGGCGCATCCACCATAATGAAAATTTGCTACCCGGCGCATCCACCATAATGAAAATTTGCTACCCTGCGCATCCACCATAATGAAAATTTTCTACCCGGCGCATCCACCATAATGACAATTTGCTACCCGGCGCATCCACAATAATGAAAATTTGCTACCCGGCGCATCCACCATAATGAAAATTTGCTACCCGGCGCATCCACCATAATGAAAATTTGCTACCTGGCGCATCTAAAATTTCTAAACACTAAATGTGTCTTTTACTATCTTATCCTCAGAATAAGCAAGATTGAAAAATTAGGGGGTTGAAATCTATAAAATATGAAAAAAGTATATTTTTGTACATATTTCTCTTATTAGTTATTGAAATAATTTCAGAATCACACAGCATGTATACCTAAATGTGTCTTTTAACATCTTATACTCAGAATAAGCGAGATTACAAAATTTGGGGGTCGAAATTTAATAACCTCTGATCATTTTGTAAACAAGGAACACTTATGTATATATTTCACTTATTACGCATCCACCATAATGAAAATTTCAATCTGGCGCATCCACCATAATAAAAATTTGATGATTATATCTATTACAGTTTTACGCAACTAATTACACCCAATTGCTACATTATAATGAATGGCGCATCCACCATAATGAAAATTTGCTACCCTGCGCATCCACCATAATGAAAATTTGCTACCCGGCGCATCCACCATAATGAAAATTTTCTACCCGGCGCATCCACCATAATGAAAATATTCTACCCGGCGCATCCACCATAATGAAAATTTGCTACCCGGCGCATCCACCATAATGAAAATATTCTACCCGGCGCATCCACCATAATGAAAATATTCTGCCCGGCGCATCCACCATAATGAAAATTTTGTACCCGGCGCATCCACCATAATGAAAATATTCTACCCGGCGCATCCACCATAATGAAAATTTGCTACCCGGCGCATCCACCATAATGAAAATATTCTACCCGACGCATCTACCATAATGGAAATTTTCTACCCGGCGCGTACATGTTTCTCTTATTAGTTATTGAAATGATTTCAGAATCACACAGCATACACAGCTAACCTAACCTAACCTAAGGTGATCAGACGTCCCGATTTAGGCGGGACAGTCCCGATTTTTATAAATCTGTCCCGCGTCCCGCGACGTTTGAAAAAAGTCCGGACTTTTGAAAGATTGTGTTTTTTTTTCTTCTTATTTATACTTCTTTATATACTTCTTTATTTATATATATATATATATATATATATATATATATATATATATATATATA
Organism: Othius punctulatus; assembly: GCA_951805005.1. Taxonomy (NCBI): domain Eukaryota; kingdom Metazoa; phylum Arthropoda; class Insecta; order Coleoptera; family Staphylinidae; genus Othius; species Othius punctulatus. The sequence goes on along the minus strand of OX638138.1, from coordinate 126,697,318 downwards.
TATATATATATATATATATATATATTTATATATTTATACTTCTTTATTTATAGGCCGATTTCAATAGAATGAAAACAAAACTAAATGGTTCAACATGTCTACAAAGGGGCCCTATTTTTTTTTTTGCAAAATCTACAGACTATCGCTGAAATGAAAGTTGATTCTGCAAAAAAAAAGAAAATTAGGGCCACTTTGTAGAACATGTGGAGACATTTAATTTTGTTTTTGTTTTATTGAAATCGGGCAATAAATAGTTAGGGAGGTTTGGAGTTATTGGCCAGCGGCGTTTTTTAGGAGACACCCTGTATATTTTGCGTTCTTTGTTAATTAATTTAAAAATCAACCCCCCGACCCGTTGTCCCGCTTTTCTATCGTTAGGATCTGGTCACCTTAACTATATCCCTCCTCCATCAGATAGTTGACATGTGTTATTGGTATACTGTTTTCCATGGATTACGATTGTGTTGTACACTACGTGTTTTGTTGGTCCGTTCTGTTTTTTCTCTTTTGGTAAAAATCAAGTGAATTGTTGGCTCCGAGGAAATCATTTACTAAACCGGATATCGTGCCGGTGTCGTTTCATTAAGCGGGAATAAAGAAGCCACTGAAAATAAAGCGGACGATTACTGGATTGCGCATTATGCCGCGCCCAACAAAGCAGATTCCTCGATGATCGCGAGCTACAGGGAGCGCCCCAACAAATACCAATCGCATCAACTCCAATCACGTCCCGAAATTGTCCGTGCACATTCTTAATCTCGTTTATCCTAATTCCGATGTTGTGAAGATTAATTTCGAACATGCACGCCATTGAGGAGAGTCGCCCGATTGCAATTATCAATTTAGTAGAATGATATCTATAAAATATAGTTAACACTTTTAATGCTAAACACTTGAACAAACAAAATTACAATATAAATGATAATTGAATACCTAAGTCTTTACATATTTGAAAATAGTTGGAATAAACCGTAACAGGTGTCAGGAGATATGAAATGCATGACACATGAAACCTCACAAGAGTTTTAATTGAATCGTTTATTTCAGAAACACGCCAAGTGCACGTTTTCAAATATTCGGGAAACAAAGAAAAACATCATATCTTTGATATTAATACAGACTTTGGCTTGAAAAACTTTTTATAAGTTTCGCGACGTCAGAAAATTAAATGATACAAAGAACTAGTCAAAATTTAAAATAATATTAATATTTCCGCCATAATTAAACAGTTAAAATACCCATTGGCTTTCCTAGTAACTTTATCAATAATACCAACCCAATGGCACTTTGACAATTCATATCTATAATGGATTTAGTTTACTTGAAAATCAAGAGAAAAATGTACTTTTCTTTCAGTTGTCAAATCAAGGCGACAAGGCGTGTTAAAGAAAACTTTTATTTAAAATTAGTAATTACTAAGTCCAAAATCAAGATAAATATGTACTTTTCTTTCTACTTGGTCAGAATAATGAAGTTTTAATTACAGATTTGCTAGTTTCAAAACCTTATTCCTATGAAGCTTTGGTGTAAAATCAAAGATAAATTTGTTTTGTACCCTATACCTATATAGTGGTATTGTCTTTATCTTGGCCACTTTGATTAACTCATCCATGAAAACGATAAACAGCAGCAAGCTCAGACTGCCCCCTTGTCTTACTCCTTCCGTGGTTTAAATATTTCCGATTTCTGGTTTTTGCTTATCACTCTGCTTTTTGTTTCTTTGTACATACTTTTAATCACTCTAATTAGCTTCTCGTCCACCTTGTGTTTATTTAGGTTTTCCCATATCTTCCCTCTTGATACCATATCAAACGCCTTCTCCATATCAACGAAAGCTATGTATGCGGATTCTTCTCTCGATAGTGTTTTGTTTATTATATGTTTAATCGCAAATATATGGTTGTGTGTGCATCTTCCTTTCCTAAACCTGCTCTGCTCCTCCTCTAGTGTGTGCTCCACTTGCTTCCTGAGTCTTTTCTTCAGTATTTGCTCCATTAGCTTCATGCTTGTTTTTAATAGAGTTATACCCCGGTCGTTGTTGCAGTCGAATCTATCTCCCTTTTTCAGTATTGGTACAATTAGACCTATTTCCCAGTGTTTCGGTATTTGCTCTTCTGTCCATACTTTGTTACATATTTTTAGTAATAGCTCTGTTCCTATTTTCCGAAAAGGAAAGCTTAGGAAGTGGAAGTTAGCAAGTCGAGCTTAGGAAGTTCCATTAGCTTCCTCAGTCTTTTCTCCAGTATTTGCTCCATTAGCTTCATGCTTGTTTTTAATAGAGTTATACCCCTGTAGTTGTTGCAGTCCAATCTATCTCCATTTTTCAGTATTTGTACAATTGGACCTATTTCCCACTGTTTCAGTATTTGTTCTTCTGTCCATACTTTGTTACATATTTTTAGTAAAAGCACTGTTCCTCTTTTCCCCATTGTTTTTATCATTTCAGCTGTTATATGGTTTTCTCCTGGTGCCTTTCCATTTTTCATTCTATTTATCGCTTCTTCTAATTCTTCTGTTGTAATAGATTCTTCTTCCTTCCTTCCGATTTTCTTGTTTCTGGTTTGAGGTTCCTCTGTGACGTGCTTTTCCGGTTCTTTGCTTGCTAGTAGCTTTCGTAAATGGTTCTTTCACCGATCCATTACCTCTTTCTCTGTTGTTAGTAGTTCCCCTTTTTCTCCTCTCATTGTCTGTATTTTTCCTCCCACTTAAGTTTTTTATTACTCTAAATAACAGTTTCTGATTGCCTTTTCTGTCTTATTCAATTTTGTCTCCGAATTCCGCCGAAGTTTTTTGTTTTGCTTCTGTTATCATATTCTTTACCTTGTTTCGCTGTTGCTTGTATAATTCGTAACTATTTGTTGTCTTCTTTTGTAAGTATGTCTGCCAAATTTTCTTTTTAATTTTTACTTCTTGCTTGACCTCCTCTGTCCACCACACTGTGTTTTTTGTATTGTTTTGTCTTTCTACTTCGCTGCTTCGGTTATCGAATTCCTAAATACTTCCCATAGCTTTTCTACACTCCAGTCTTCTGCCTCCCCCTTTATTGCCTCAATTTTCCTCGATATGTTCTCTTCTTACTTCTCCGCTACTTTCTTGTCTTTTAGTTTGTATGTTCTTACTGTTTCAGTGTGCTCTTATGTTCTTCCTTCCTTTTCTACCTTTGCCCTCTCTTCTTGATATTTTTGTCTTTTAGCTTGTATGTTCTTACTGTTTCAGTGTGCTCTTTTGTTCTTCCTGCCTTTTCTACTTTAGCTCTCTCTTCGTGACTTTCTTGTCTTTTAGCTTGTATGTTCTTACTGTTTCAATGTGCTCTTTTGTTCTTCCTGCCTTTTCAACTTTTGCTCTCTCTTCTTGTACTCTTATGTCGGCCACTACTAGGTGGTGGTCACTATATATTTCCTGTCCTCTCTTGACTACCACATCTTTAATTTTTGTTCGATTTTTCCTTTCTATTATTACGTAGTCTATTATTGATCATTCACCTCTACTAACTTGTGTACTTATGAATATCCCTGTGTTCGTAGAAGGTATTTGCTATTATTAAGTCATGTAGTGTGCAGAATTCCAATAGTTGTTTCACGTTGTTGTTTATTTTGTCTTCTCCATGTTTTCCAACTGCTGTCGTGTGCACATGATCTTTCTTCCCAACTCTTGCATTTAGATTTCCTGCTATATACAGGGTAAGTTAGGAGAAACGGACCAAACTCCATGAGTGTATTGTACATGTAAAAATGATTTAAAAAACTAAAATGTTGGTATCCAATTTTCATTTCTTTTCAAGGGATAGTTTCGAACAGTTTTTTGAAAAGTCGGATAGATACACTTTTATCCAGAGGATTATAATGTGGAAACCGTTCCCATATCTTTGAAAAGCAGCTGTAGCACTCATATTAACAATTATCTATGAAATTTTCAAACACATTGGCTAAAATTGCTGCAGATTTTAAGACATTTTGGACCCTGCATTGCAATTTTGAAACATTTTCTTAAAATTGTTAGCTTATAATAATTAGAAATCATAATTTCAAAATATTTCAACAAGAAATATGTTTTATGTAAATTGTAGATCATTTGGTTGGACTTTTTTTAAATTCTAATAAATTTACTAGCAAATTTCGACATATTAAGAATTATTTCTGAAATTTTCAAACACTTTGGCAAAATTGCTGCTGATTTTAAGACATTTTGGTACACCGAATAGCAATTTTGAAACAGTTTTTGTTTTAAATTGTTAGCTTCAAATAATTAGGAATCATAATTTCAAAATATTTCAATACGAAATATGTATTATGTAAATTGTAGATCATTTGGTTAGACATTTATTTTAATTCTAATAAATTTACTAGCAGTTTTCGACATATTAAGAATTATCTCTGAAATTTTCAAACATTTTGGCAAAATTGCTACTGATTTTAAGATATGTTGGTACACCGAATAGCAATTTTGAAACAGTTTCTTAAGATTGTTAGCTGCAACTAATTAGAAATCATAATTTCAAAATATTTCAATACGAAATGTATATTATGTAAATTGTACATAATTTGGCTAGACTTTTTTTAAATTCTAGTTAATTTACTAGAAATTTTCGACATATTAAAAATTTTCAAACACTTTGGCCAAATTGCTGCTGATTTTATAACATTTTGGTACAGTGAATAGGAAATTTGAAACAGTTTCTTAAAATTGTTAGCTGCAAATAATTAGAAATCTTAATTTCAGAATATTTCAATATGAAATATGAAATATGTATATTGTAGATCATTTGGTTAGACATTTATTTTAATTCTAATAGATTTACTAGCAATTTTCCACATATTAAGAATTATCTTTGAAATTTTCAAACATTTTGGTAAAATCGCTGCCGATTTTAAGACATTTTGATTCACTGAATAGCAATTTTGAAACAGTTTCTTAAAATTGTTAGCTTCAAATAGTTAGAAATCTTAATTTCAGAATATTTCAATACGAAATATGTATTATGTAAATTGCAGATACTTTGGTTAGACTTTTTTTAAATTCTAGTTAATTTACTAGCAATTTTCGACATATTATAAATTATTTCTGAAAATTTTCAAACACTTTGGCCAAATTGCTTCTGATTTTAAGACATTTTGGTACCATGCATTGCAATTTTGAAACAGTTTCTTAAAATTATTAGCTTAGAATAATTAGGAATCATAATTTCAAAATATTTCAATAAGAAATGTGTATTATGTAAATTGAACATCATTTGGTTAGAGGTTTTATAAAATTCTAGTTAATTTACTAGCAATTTTGGATATATTAAGAATTATTTCTTAAAATCGCCAAAATTGCCGAATTTGTAACTTTTTTATTTAACAAAAAATGTAAGATAAGAATGATCAAATTGCAAATCATCTGTTTATGTGTGCAATGTAACAAACAACAAAAAATCAAATGTGGTAAAATTATTACATACAACATGAAGGTGTAACATCACCATTACAAAAACCATAGACAAACACCACATTTGCATGTTCAAGATTTGCAACTATAACTTGAAAACAAATGAAGATCGGATAACAACATATGATTTTTTTTTAAATTATTTTCACGTGTACAGTACACTTCTGGAGTTTGGTCCGTTCCTCTCGACTCACCCTGTATATTGATCATTTTGCTGTTTCCACTACTCCATCTAGCTTTTCCCAGAATTCTTCTTTATTTCCTGCTTTTTCGTTTTCATCTGGTCCATACACTGCTTTTATTGTTTTTACTTCACTTCCTTTTATTAATTCCACTGTTAATATTCTCTCTGTCACTGCTTCCCACTTGTTCACTGTGTTTTTGATGTCTTTATGTATTATGCATCCTATCCCTGCTATTGCTCTCTCATTTTCTTGCACTCCACTATAGATTAACAGGTGCTCCATATCTAATTCTTCTTCTCCTTTCCCTTTTTTCTTTGTTTCTGTTATTATTAGTATCCCTAATTTTGCCCTCTCAAGTTCACTAGCTATTTCCACGTCTTTCCCTTTTATTTCTCTGATATTCCATGTCCCAAGTCTTTCATATTTGTTCTTTTCTTTATTTCTCCCTCTTTTTCCATATTAATTGCCCTTTTCATTGCTTGTGTTGTTGTACTCTTTGGTCGGTTTCCACTTCTTTCCCTTTTATTCCTCTGATATTCCATGTTCCAAGTCTTTCATATTTGTTTTGTCTTTTCTTTATTTCTCCCTCTTTTTCCATATTCATTGCCCTTTTCGTTGCTTGTGTTGTTGTACTCTTTGGTCTGTCCTCTATTATCTTATTCAGTTTTTTGCTATTTCCTGTTTTCCTGCAACCCTGCGTTATGAAAATTATATGAAATGTATATGAGGGATTCAAACATAATGTATCTAAGTTACTTTGTAGTATATTTTGCCTCATGTTTTCTGTAGAATTTATGATTTATATTTGAAATGTGGCATAATTAGATTCAGCAATATTTAATTGTCTTATTTTCTTATGTTTATTCATGTCCTAGGTGAGCAAGGCCGGGTGTCTCATCAAAGGCATGTTATGTATTTAACGCAGCGGTTGGCGAGAAGGGCAGAAAACGACCGGAGGGTGGTAATGAGAGAGAATCTAGCAGCCTCCACACGTAATGCACAGTCAGCAGCAAGTCGGGCATCTCTTGGCACCGACATTGCTTCACGCCAGCCTCTTATAAATCACAATTCACTCACAATTACACACCCCTGGTGACCGCCCTCGTAGCAACCCCGGGCATAACATGCACTCGTACATAGCTTATTATATTTTATTGACGATAAGGATGGAGTTTTGGTAGATCGAATGTGAAATTTGAACCTACCAGGAATATCAAGTTAGAAAGCATCGTTTGTCGTTACCGCATTTATGTCTGTAATTTCAAGTGTCTATAATAATTGAATCAATAAATTGCTGGTGTAAAAATACTAAATTTGGATGCCAGCGTCGGAAACTGGTCGTTATTTATAAAAAAATTCATACCGGCGATATTCTCCATGTTTAAAAAAATAACCGCGAAAAATCGCACTAATTTTACTCCAGCTCATATCCGAGCACGCATTTCCACGCATAAAAACATTACTATGAAATATTTAATATTTAACTTTCCAAATTAAGCGTTGGCGTGCAATATTCCGACGGAGAAAAAAAAACGCGCCGCTCGGCCCACTTTAATTAAAATTTACGTTCGCAGGGGGCTCGCCCTCACCCCATGGAGCGAATAGCGAGTGGGTAACGCGTGAACGTGCGTGAAGCTATTCGCATTATCAAATTAGGAGGATTAAATTGAAACGTTGTCAAAAAATAATAACGGCGCGGAAACGTTTCGAGTGTTATTTTTAAAGTCACGCCACATGATAATGGCCCTGGAAATTGCGCCCGCGACCCAGAAATCCGAATAAGTCAGTCATTAATTCGACTCTGCCAGGGGCTGGGCCTCGGAAGGGTTGGGGCGAAAATTCGGAGGCGGGCGCGCGGTTGCCATCGGCAGGATTAATAAGCGGCAGCGTGAAAATTTTAATGAAATAGTGATGGTAATTTTGAGACCAGATTTCATCAAGTTTATAATTCAGGCAACGAGATTTTGTAAAAAAATATGAAGGAATTGAACTAGTAAGAATTCGGATTACAAATATAATTTCGGTGAAAATATGGAATTTTAGTTAACACTTAAATTTACCAATTGATTACGTCCATATGTTTATTAGAACATAAACCAATGCCAGGAACTCATCCTTCAGCTACATGCAATCACATTGTGGAACTCCTTAATAATAATATAAGGGGGATACAAAAACATCAAAAGCAAAATGCTATTATAATATTGAAATTTGTACTTGTAAATAGCAGTATCCTCTAGATATCCTGTAAATTGGATCATGATCATATACAGGGTGTTCAAGATAAGGATCAACAGCAAGGGGATCTGGGAAACCGCAAAAGTTACAAAGGCGGTTAAAATACAAACAAAGTTGTGCAAATTAGTGGTCAGTAATATTCTATTGAGAAAACCAAAAAATTCCGCTTACTTCCAGAGATATTCGACAAAATCCGAAATTTTGCGATATTGTTTTTATGTTTTGTAATTTAATCGCCTTTGTAACTACTACAGTTTCCGAGATCCCCGTGCTGTTGATCCTTATCTTTGACACACTGTATGGTAAAAATAATACATAATCTAATCTATAAAATTATTAAATACAAGAGGTATATCCATTGATACTGCAACTAAAATCTACAAGTCCATCGTAGACCCATGATCGACTACGGACAAATCATACTTAATAACGCACTAGACAACTGTAAACGAATCACGTAAATAACTGAACGGAAAACACTAAGACCAATCACCAAATTTACACACAAGGACAATCATCTTCACAACATATCAAACATAAATCTATGCAGCATCACCAAAATCACACCCATCCAACAAAGACTTTACAAACTAAGAAATAAATTCAAACAAAGACAGGATAACAGAACAATTCTCGACGAAGAATTGTGCATTAACAGACAAGACAAACGAACTACAAAAAAACACCCGACCAAAACACTCCACGAGTCATACTATTCTTCATAACACACCCTCACAAATCAACATTAATTCATTAGTTCATAAATCACCTAATCACAAAATTATATACAGGGTGAGTTTTTTCGGATGTTTAGTATGGAGATCTCAGAAACTAGCAGAGATAGAGGCACGATTAAATGCGGAAATAATTGCAGTTTTACGAGCTCTATTTCATGAGCTTTTTGTTTTTGGGAAAAATTACATGGCTAACTAGATATCTCGAAAAAATATATTTTCTGTTATTTTATTCGATGCCTATGGATCTGTTGAAATAAGGGCCGTTTCTAGTACAACTGAAAATTCCAATAAAATATACTAAATAGTGTAGCAGAACGGAAACTCCTTGTGCTAACAAACATACTCCAAATTCATAAACTTAAAAACAATAGAAACATGTTTGGTTGTGTAGTCGTTCTCTTTTGGGGAAAACAAACAACTTTAATATTTACAATAATAATAAATAAATAATAAATATCAACAAATACAGGACAATAGGATAATACTCGACGAATTATACAGGGTGTTTTTTTTTTCTTTTTAAGCATTGTGATCTCGAGATTGGAAGTGACCACTGCATGCTAGAAACAAAACTAATTTAAAAAAGAATCAGGAAACAAGATACAGACAACGAATAACGAACACCTAAAAAAATACGTAAAGAAGTATTAAAGACTTACAAATTAAAGGAAGACGCAACAGTAAAAGAATGCCAACAAATGGTAGAAAACGAATGCATGAAACAAATAAACAGGCAGGAAAAAGAGCTGGAAAATGTACGCTCACTTTAAAACAATCATAATTTCGGCAGCGAAAACAGCATGAAAGCAGAAAACAAACGAAGTGGTGGAACCAACAGGTATAGAATGAAGTTGCTAAACAGAAAAAGGTATGGAAGACATATTTACAAAAATGAATTGAACAGGTATACGTAGAATACAAAAGGCAAACGAAAAAGGCAAAGGAAACTATATAAAGAGCTAAAACAAAAGTGAGGGTGGAGTTTAGAAAGAAGTTGGAAGAGGATAGTAAGAAAACCTGAAACTGTTTTATAAGGTACTTAGAAAGCTAAGAACGGAAATAACATGCCGTTTATTTGATTTATGCTAGGGAGATACCAATTTAAATAATTTATTGATTTTAATGAAAAATTTAAAGAAAACTCAGAAAACTCTAACCCAGTCTTTTAAGAAAGGAATTTAATTAATTTTTTTAAATTTAATTACTCAAATTTGAAATCTAAAATAAATTATGAATAAAGATGGAGAAACACTCATAAATGAAGAGGATATAATGAGCAGATGGAAACAGCACTTCGAGGAACTACTGAAAGCGGGGAAATCGCTGGAAGGAAAAGGGGGAGAAACAGAAAAAGAAAAGATAAGCAAGGAAAGGACGAACAAGAACGGTGGATGAGTTACGGAAAGTAATTAGCAAGATAAAAGTTGTAAAAGCGGCGGGACACTGCGGAATTACACCAGAAGAGATCAAATACATAGGAACGGCGAGCAGTACCACTTAGATATATGCAATAGGGCCTTGAAACAAAAAAAACAGTACCAAAGGACAGGGAAATTGCTGTAATAATACCATTGTACAAGAAACGATATAGACAGTGCAAGAACTACATGAGGATATCACTCCTAGGCACGCCGGGAAAAATCTATAATTAATTGAAATGAGTGTGACAGGAAAAGTAGAAAGAAAACTAAGGCAGTCTTGGCTTTAGGCCAGAACCAAGAAACAGGAGCAAATATTCACACTCAAGCAAATAGAGGAGAATACAAGAGCATACAATAAAGAAGGATATATATATATTTTTTTTAATTTGCTCCAAAGAGATTTGCAATCTGCCCGACGGCAATAAGCAAATATTAGTTACATTGTGCCTAGCGAGCTGTTTGCTAGGCAAGCGGGTGTTAGTTGACTTACATTGAAGTACTAACATAGGGAGAACCTGCAGGGTTCGTTACAGTTAAGGGTTAGTTTTAGCATATATTATACTATACATTATGCAAATGGGCAAGAAGGATATATGTGCTTCATAGATCTTCAAAAAGCGTTCGACGGCGTCCCAAGAGAAGAAGTATGGAATAGCCTACAAATGAAAGGAGTAGGAAAACAACTCTGGAGACAACACAATCTATGTACAAGAAAACGAGGAATTACATCAGAACCGCCAACAACAAGTCAGAAAAATGTACAACTAACCTATGAGTAAGGCAAGGAGAGAAACTTAGCCCATTACTCTTCGTAGCAGTAATAGATGATGTCATCAAAGAAGCTAGATTAAAAACAACAGGAATTACAGTGAAACATGAAGAAAGTTGAGATAAAAAAGAGCGCTTATGCAGACGACATAGTCATCTTTGAAAAAGTAGAAAAAGCCCTGAGCAAGACCATCGAGGTTTGGAAGGAGGCACTAAGCAAAAATAATTTAAAATTAAACAATGGCAAAACAAAAACAATGGCAATATCAAAGACAGCAAAGAAAATAAAATGCCAGCTGGAAGTGGAAACACAAGAACAAGTAGACGAGTTTAAATATCTTCCAGCTATAATCGACAGCCAGGAAAGCAAGACAAAAATTTTTATAACAGGGTGAAGCAAGCAGTGTACAGTCTTCCTGCTTGCTTCACGCTGTTATTAATTTCTTTGTATTGTTTTCCCAAGCTGTCGATTATAGCTGCAAGATATTTAACTCGTCTACTTATGCAATCAGAAGCTCGTTCACAAGCAAGGGAGAGATATAAAAAAAGACAAAACTGACGATATTCAAACAATATATACACCAATTTTAACATACGGGAGTGAAACGTGGGTGATGATTGAGAAACAAATATCAAGGATACAGGCGTCCGCAATGATATTCCTAAGAAGAATAGAAGGTATCACGAAGAGAGACAAAATCAAAAATGTGGATACAAGAGAAAGTCTTAAAGTAAAAGCAACAGAAAATAAAATTGAAGGACAACTAAGGTGGTTTGGACATCTAAGCAGAATGGGCAACGATAGGCAAGTAAAGAAAGCATGATAAGGGCATAAGCAGAAGGAAATAAGTCTAAAGGTAGACCGAGAGAAACGTGGAATGACAAGATCATGAAAACGCTAAAGAGTAGTGGTTAAAGCTGGAAACAGGCAAAGGACCTAATAAAAGAGAAAACAGTGGACAGAGTTCTACAAGTTGTAGAGCAAAACTCCGACACCCAAGAGGGTACAAAGGGTCAATGACTAAGAAATAAAGATGATTCTGCAGTTAAATGGTGTACCTGCACATTTTTCATTTATAGAAAGTAATGGTTTACTAATAACATGCCAAACAAATGGATTGGCCGTTGTTAAGACTATGATTTAATGATAATGAAATGACCAGGAAGGTCACCAGACATAACCCCACAGGACTACTTCTTGAGGGGGTATTTAAAATGCTACTCTTCCACAATAAAAAAAACTAGCTGATAGAAACAATAGGTGCTGAATGTTAGAATTTACCCCCCGAAATGTTGAAAAATGCTATAAAAGGAATACGCAAACGCACTGAAAGGTGTATCAGGGAAGCTGGGGGATCTGTAGAAGTATAAGTGTTCATCTGTTACTAAATTTGTTCGTTGTTATTAGATCCATTAAAAAAGCTTACAACACCTAACGTAGTACAGGAAAATGCTATTATTAATTTGAGATAATGTAGTATTTTTTTTGCCCAACAAATTTTCTCTAAAAAATAGACTACATACTAAATAAGTTACCCATTATTCTGACCATTATTAAACTTACCCATTATTCTGATTACGCTATATATTTTGAAAAATATTTTCATGTGAATGCTTTTTAATCTGAGAAACATGTATTTGACATATCCATAGTGTAAAAGGCAAGTAGTGATTTATGTATGATCCAGTTATGTGTTTGATTATCCGCACTGGTATACTGATGCAAAAACCATGGCTGCTGAAATTACTGCTGGACGCGGAGTGTGGATTGTATGCAGATTATAATTTTTCGCCGCTCCCGTCGCACGACATTCAGCCTTTAATGAGGGCTGTCTCTATTAATGAGGGGTGGCGGTATTCAAAACGAGTATAAATCCGGCGCAAAGTTGCCTGCCAGATGACGTAATTAAAATAATGCGATATTAGATTGGATTTCGGCACGTTGCAAGAGGGACACTCGCCAACGTTTTCAACGCTCAATTTACACCCCAAGAAAAAAATCTCCGCGGATTTATTTACCACTTAGTGCAACAATTTCTTCGCCCTTCTTGTATTGGGTGCGCCTAATTGATTTAATGTGGCAAGCGTTGAGGCAGGCGCCAGGAATTAGGGGGGCACGTCGGATGAGAAATGTGAATCCGACAATAGTCAGGCTAGTCATGCGACCGGAGGAAATGAAAATGCGCCCCTCGTTTATCAGGAGAATTAGAATTAAAGATTCTGCCCAGTGAAAGTATTAAATGTTAGTATCATCTCTGCACGCCTGAGCTACTGCCGGAAGCACACTATATCACTTTTATTCGCGATCTACTCACTGATATCTTAAATAAACTTGCATAAACTGCATAACTCCGGAAATGATAGCGGCTTTATTTAAAGTCAGTGTTATCTGCACGAGTGTTGTTAACGCATGTTGAAAATAATTTGGTTATGAAACGTAATGAGAAAAACTGGATTAAATAAAAAAACAGATTTTTTTTAATTTCTTAAACGTAGCATTATTTGCTTTTCATCTGTACGGAATATACGTTATAATACAAATATCAAATAGTCTCAAAACAGTGTACGACCTTTGTGAAATTTTATAGCTATATGTGCAATAAGTAGAGATAGGATAGTTAGGCAAAATAAAACATCAAAAAAGGTAGGCAAAAAGGCAAAAAAAAAGTGACCAAAAAGGCAAAAAAGATGGCCAAAAAGGCAAATTAAAAAAAACGCAAGAAATGCAAAAATAGTGCACAAAAACACAATACCAAGGTATGGCCGAGGAGAAACTGAAAACACATCTAGAGAACTGTAAGAAATGAAACATATTTAAATAATCAACTTTTTATTGGGACCATGTGATATATTAATAATTATTAAATAAAAATAAATAATTGTTAATAATAATTATACATTTTTATTTTTGAACCATCCCGTAATAAGTAATTTTTCTATGTTATCTGGAGTTAATTTAGTTCTCCTGTCACTGAGAATTTGTTTGTACACGGAAAATGATCTTTCTACATCACATGATGTTATAGGAGCAAATTTCAGTGAACTTATTTCCTCTGGAGAGAGTTTATTATATACAAGTACTTCGGAACACGAAGCGGTACCATTTAAAATTTTTGAAATATTTCTTATTTCATCTAAACCTGAATTTTTTTGAAAAACTGTTTTTAGTTTTTCATTAATAAGTTTTCCTGCTGGACCCGGAGCACCCGACGTGAGTATGATTGCATCATCGATGATTTTAAGAGATTCGATGAGGCTTAATCCAATCTTTTCCAAATTTTCGATTTTTTGCGGTATCCAAGAAACATTTAATACATTTGCGTCGTTGAAAGCTTGCTGTGATTTTGATATTGCCCTGGAATTCGAAGCATCGAATGAAAACATGACCTAAAACAGGAAAAAAAATGTTCTCCCGATTAGCTGTCATTAAATATTTTATATACCTTTTTTATTTCTGAAAAATTTGAAGAGTAGAAGTTGGGCGTCGGAGCATTCTAATTACATCTTAATAAAATAATTTTTTTTCAAGTATTCCAAAATCGAAATAAAAAATGTACAAACCACCTAAAAAGGCATATAAAAGGTAAAAAAAAGCAAAATGCACCCGAAAAAGGCAAAAACCTCGAATTTATGCGAAAAAGGCAAAATAAAATAAAAATTTTTAGGTTTTTTTAAATGTTTTCTATGGTAAACAGATAATGCGCTGGGCCTGCCTTTAATCATACCTTTTATAAGAAAAAGGCAAATTGCCTAACTATCCTACCTCTAGCAATAAGTTAGGATATGTACTTTGTTCCATACTCTTCATGGAATATTTAATCGAGGCGATAGCCGAGATTAAAAACATGCCATGTTCGAAAAAAAAGGATTTGTCACGTGTAGCACACATAATATTTTCTACTAGAGAGACTACTTTTCTACTACTACTTTCTACTCTTATAGCCAGAGAGAAAATAAATTAAATTTGGTTAATTTTAATATTTTAAAATTATTTCTAAATTAAATAGCGCAGTCAAGACTGTTCTGCTGTCATTACTATGGAGAAACAATTTTGCTTGTAAAAACAAAGTTTGTGAGGGTGTTCAAGTTGTTCGTTCGAGTAAATTTACGGAAATTTTATTAAAATATATGTGATACAAGTGAATCGTCTGATATTGAAGAATCGACTAACTTTAGCTGTAGAGTTTCTATTACCTATGAAATCAAGGGAAATCAAGAGAAAAGAATGAAATGCTTATCGACAATTTAACGATTGGTGTAAAGAAAAACAAGTGAAAGATATCAATGAGGAAGTGTTGCAAGCATATTTTCAGCAAAAATCCAAAGCCTATGAGAGTTCTACATTGTGGAGCATTTACTCGATGCTGCGGACAAAATTATCCGTGAAGAAAAATATCGATGTAAAGAAGTTTGTAAGTTCAATAGCTTTTATTAAACGAAAGTCAGTGAGACATTATTCTATTAAATCCAGTGTTTTTACAAAATTAGATATAGAAAAGTTCCTAAGAGGAGCAAGGTTCTCTCATCAGCTTTTAAAGAAGTTTGTAAGTTCAATAGCTTTTATTAAACGAAAGTCAGTAAGACATTATTCTATGAAATCCAGTGTTTTTACAAAATTAGAAATAGAAAAATTCCTAAGAGAAGCAGATGATAGAACCTACTTAATGATGAAGGTAAAATTTTAAATTTTAAATTATTCAAAATATTACAAATTTTGTTTAAATATCAGGTAGTGTTGGCTCTTGGTGTTAGTGGAGCATACCGATGAGAAAAACTAACTTTTCTTCAAGTTAAAAACATCAAGAACATAGGGTATTTATTGTGAGTGATATTTTTAGAAACACAAACCTACGTGCGAAGAGAATTTACTATTTTCAGTGGGAACACAGAAAATGTGGATCTGCTTGAAATATTTCGCAAATATACTTCCCCTCCAATTAAAATTTCAAGATTTTTCTGTACGAGGAAAATGTACGAGGCAACCTGTTAGAATCAATAGTACTGGAGGCATGCCTAAAAAAATTGCAGAGTTTTTGAAGTTACCAAATCCTTTGAATTATAAAGGGCGTTGCTTTAGAAGAACGTCTGCCACGATACTGGTTGAGGCAGGAGCAGACATTCTATCCAATTCTCTATGCACATTACTAATAGTAAGCAAAATCATATCTTGCTATTCTTAATAAAAATATTAAGAATAGCAAGATATGATCTTGCTTACTGTTAGCAATGTGCATTGAGAATTGGACAGATTACCACTCTTAAGAGGCATGGTGGATGGAAATCTTCAAATGTGGCAGAAGGATATATTGAAAGCTCAATTGGATCTAAACTTCAAATAGCAACGAAAATATTGGGCAATAAAAAAGAGGTTAACTTAAATAACAACCCTTTTTCTACTTCCACAAAGACCTGTTCTGGAATTTTAGTCACGAATTGTGAACATGTTTCTGTTAAGTTTTATAATAATGACAAAAAATAACACGTACAAATTTAATAAGTTGACTTTGATGTTGAAATATTATTTCCGCACTTGTTCGAAAATATTCGACGTGTCCTAACTCAAATTAGTATTCAAATGTTAAAGTTTTCCAAACTCTAGTAGAAAAAGTTTTTTATTTGTATGGAAATGCCCATAGTAAACTGATATTATGTAGATGTGAAATTCTTTTGGAGGGGAACTAAAGGTTCCTACTATTAATTAAGCATACTCGCAAAAAAAAACCCTGTACATATTGCTAATTAAGCATACTCACAAAAAAATCGATTTTGGAGAAGCCAAATTGATTAAACAATCCAAAGGATTTAAATCTCGCTGATGATCAGTAATGTATAATTAACAGGTAAAGAATAATATACAAGGTGTCCCACAACTTCGTGGCATAAATCTAGGAGCATGCTAAAAGAGGCAAAATTAAATGAAAATGTAAATAATTTTTTTCTAACCACGTTTGTTTCCAAAATTTAAGACCTTAAAATGTTACTTAGCAAATCAATTTTCTTATTAAGATATCTACTGGAGTAGACATAGAAATCTGATATTTTGTCACCCACTATCTATATACATAGATATTCACAAATAATTACAATCATCTGAGTATTCACAGTACCATAGAAACAGGGGTTATTCTATGGTTATTACCACATAAAAACTTTGAGGTCAATTTTTTTTTTAAATCATATACCATTTTACGGTGAATTAGCTTTATTGCCATAAAAAAAGTGTAGGTACTTCTTGAACTTCAAAAAAATAAAGCGTTTCTGAGATATTCAAGGTTTAACTTTGCATAAAAAAAACGCAATTCTGATAATAATGTAGTGTGCTTAGAATCATTCCATAATTGTTAAATAACATTATTTTTTTCTATGGTTATTGCTACATAAAAACTTTGAGGTCAACATTTTTTTTTTAAATCATATACCATTTTACGGTGAATTAGCTTTATTGCCATAAAAAAAGTGTAGGTACTTCTTGAACTTCAAAAAAATAAAGCGTTTCTGAAATATTCAAGGTTTAACTTTGCATAAAAAAAACGCAATTCTGATAATAATGTAGTGTGCTTAGAATCATTCCATAATTGTTAAACAACATTAATTTTTTTCTATGGTTATTGCTACATAAAAACTTTGAGGTCAACATTTTTTTTAAATTCATATACCATTTTACGGTGAATTAGCCTTATTTTCATAAAAAAAGTATAGGTACTTCTTGAACTTCAAAAAAATTAAGCGCTTCTGAGATATTCGAGGTTAAACTTTGCATAAAAAAGAGCAATTCTAATAATAATGTAGTGTGCTTAGAATCATTCCATAATTGTTAAATAATATTAATTGACATTAGAAAAAACTGTTTACTCTGTTAAGAAGTTGGGAAAAAAACAATTTTGAGTGTTATTCTGTAAAAAAGTAAAACTTTTTTATTCAATAGCCATGGAATATTATACAATAATAGTTAAATAATAGTAATAGTAGAATAATAGTTACACAGTGCATATAATATCATACAGTGAATGTAAATGAATTTAATATACATATAGAATACAGTGAATATACGGATATGCATATCCATTTTTATATTCATTATTATTATATTCACTGTGTAATACTGTTGATGTAATATTCCAAGGCTATTGAAGAAAAAAAGTTTCACTTTTTTACAGAAAAACACTAAAAATTGTTCTTTTCTTAACTTTTTAACAGAGTAAACAGCTTTTTCAAATGTCAATTAATATTATTTAACAATTATCGAATGATTTTAAGCATTCTACATATTTACAGAATTGCTTTTTTTTATGCAAATTATAACCTCGAATATCTCAGAAACGCTAAATTTTTTTGATACTGGGCGATTACCAAGGAAATTCCTCAGCCGCTAGAAGACTGTACACGGAACATTTTTGTATTATTACTTTGTGTGTATATGTTACCGGCAATCTGAATAATCCGGTATTCTATACAATACCGAATGCGCAGCCGGCAATGTGTGTAACCTAACCTAACCTAACCTAACCTAACCTAACCTAACCTACTTTTTATTTTTACAGAATTGTATTGTTTCTTAAGTTTTTTATACTTATTACGTACCCGAGTACTTGTAAGCAAATTACATTATGTTACTTAGGAGCACCCCTATTGTTCATTTTAATAAAGTTGATTTTAAGTAGTAGAACATGTTTTATTTGCCCGTCATTTTATAGGTAGGCCGGTTAACTTGATAAATATAGACCAAAATCTATTTATTTTACACATTACCGGTGGACCAGCAGGTACTCTATACAATCCCTAGGAATTGTATACATTACCTAGGTAAAGTATGTAATGGACAATAATATTCATAATATTTCATGCATTGCCTGGACGCCCCAGGTATTCTATACATTGCCTAGGTATTGTATAGATTGCCTGAATTATACAGATTGCCGGTAACATATATACTGATTGCTATTATAAAACTGCGAAGTATAATACACTTTCAAATACACCATACAGAAAGAATTGTTATATAAAGATGTGAAATAAATCAATTAGATAGAAAAATTATAAATGATACAAAACGTGTTATAGTTGTCTAATTTTAAGTTTTGATAACAACTGCGAATGTTTTTTTTGGTCATATATAAAAAATATATTTAAAAACCATCATTTCGTCGGCTTAATGTTATAAGGTTGTATGTGCAAATTTGTATATTTGAGAATAAGGATTTTAAACATGTTTGCTATATCGGAAAATGATATATTTTGTAGTGTCAATAGATATGGTTTTATCACAGTTTCCTAATGATCCAATTTTAACCTTTAAACAAGTTTAACGGTCCCATGTTAAAAAATGAAGGGCCTGGTAACACTATAGACCTAAAAATTGAAAAGAAAAAATTACATGCAACCTTGTAACACTAAGCCGACGATTTGTTAACCAAAATCCAGTGCTCAATTATGTATTCATTTTAAATTATTTAGTGAACATAGGCAAAACATAGGCGAAACATAGGCAAAAAATGGGTACAGCCTGATCGGGAAAAATAAATATAATAGTTTTCTGATCAGATCGACTAATAGAATAATTGCGATTTTTTCGAATTTTAAGGTTGTGATTTCGACGTGTGAACTAATGTTATTGCGAATTGCCATGTTACAATATGTTGGCAATATGTTAATATATTGTCATATTACTTGCGATGAAAATTAGTGCATTTTTTTAAATTCTATTTTCGGAAAACATTATGTTAATCTTTATTTTATAAATGATTTATGAATGTCAAACTTTACCTGAAAAGCCAAGAAGCTGTTGGAAAAGCGACGTAGATAAGGATCCAGAAAAGATAAGAATCATGGATTGGAAGACGAAAGTGAAATATATAGGAATAAGTACATTAAAAAAAATCTTTTTTTGGAACACATTAAGTTAATCTCCACATTATAAATGATTTGTGTATGTAAAACTTTCCCAAAAAAACATATTGTGCAATCCTATGCACTTAGTTTGATTCTTACAAGAACGGCTCGAAGAAAACAAAACGACGAAGTAGATGAATAAGCCGCGGGAAAAGCGATGTAGAAAAGGATCTGGAAGAGATAAAAATAATGGATTGGAAGACGAAAGCGAAATATAGGAATAAGTACATTTAAAAAAAAACTTTTTTTGGAAAACATTAAGTTAATCTTTAATTATAAATGATTTGTGAATGTCAAACTTTCTCAAAAAACATATTGTGCAATTCTATGCACTTATTTTGTTTCTTACAAGAACGGCTGGAAGAAAACAAAACGACGAGTGAGATGAAGAAGCCGCTGGAAAAGCGACGTAGATAAGGATCTGGAAAAGATGAAAATCATGGATTGGGAGACGAAAGTGAAATATAGGAATAAGTACATTTAAAAAAAAACTTTTTTTGGAAAACATTAAGTTAATCTTTAATTATAAATGATTTGTGAATGTCAAACTTTCTCAAAAAAACATATTGTGCAATTCTATGCACTTATTTTGTTTCTTACAAGAACGGCTGGAAGAAAACAAAACGACGAGTGAGATGAAGAAGCCGCTGGAAAAGCGATGTAGAAAAGGATCTGGAAGAGATGAAAATCATGGATTGGAAGACGAAAGCGAAATATAAGAATAAGGACATTTAAAAAAAACATTTTTCGGAAAATATTAACTTAATCTTTATATTATAAACGATTTGTGAATGTCAAACTTTCTCAAAAAAACATATTGTGCAATCCTATGCACTTAGTTTGATTCTTACCAGAACGGCTGGAACAAAACAAAACGACGAGGGAGATGAAGAAGGCGTTGGAAAAGCGATGTAGAAAAGGATCTGGAAGAGATGAAAATCATGGATTGGAAGACGAAAGCGAAATATAGGAATAAGGACATTTAAAAAAAACATTTTTCGGAAAACATTAAGTTAACCATTATATTATAAATGATATATGAATGCCAAACTTTATCAAAAAAACATATTGTGCAATCATATGCGCCTAGTTTGATTCTTACAAGAACGGCTGAAAGAAGAAAAGCGACGAGGGAGACCAAGAAGCCGCTGGAAATGCGATGTAGAAGAGGATCTGGAAGAATGAAATGAAGATGAAAATCACGGATGGGAAGACGAAAATGAAAGATAGGAACCTGTAGGAAGACATAGTTAACCAAGTATGGGCAAATTTAGCTCATAATGTTACTAATAATAATGCCTCTAGTCTGAATCATAGTATTTGTACTTCCAGTAAAGCTTGAATTACATTATACATTTTCTGTTTACTTTCGTATAGATTCTCGTTCGAGTTTTGACTTCGATTTCTGTTCGATTTATACATAATTTCTTTCGATATAAAGAGAAAATACACATGAGTAATAAGTTATACCCAAGGTTATGTTGCTTGCACAAACAATACAATTCTTGTCTGTTTTTCGACGTTGGAAATATTGAACTCGGACCAAAATCAAGCGAAAAATAGAACCGGCTGCATATTTCTATTCCAGAAACACGAACGATTTTTTTTAAATTTACATTAAATTTGATTGGCTCGAATCAAAATATTTATTATACAGAGAGCGCATGAAGTGTTAAGACCTGGCTTTATTTTTTCCCCTGTATAAATTTTTCAAAAATGCTTCAAAAGGTCAAAAAGATTTTTTATCAAACAAATATTTTGAGACCATTTTCATTTTCACGGAGAGAGATGGACCGTTCTGAAGTTATGACGTTAGAGCCATTTTTTTAAACGACAAGATATATTTTTTATTATTGATTTTGATAGTACTTTTTATTATGTTTTCAACAACATGACATTTTCAATATGTATCATTGAAAAAAATAGACAAAAACTGCGGTAAGTGAAACTATTAAATTATTTTTTCAATGTGCAGAATGCATCTAGTTACCATTCAGAACAACGTCAGTTAAAACAAAATTAGGAAAACAGACTTGGCTTTTAAATATTGAAAAAAAACTAAATTGATCACCTGAAAAATATTCACCAATTACAAAAATAATACCAGAAAAACCAAAAGAAATTTTTATCGAGAAAAAAATACTAATGACTTGTTTTAAGATAAGTTGTAAAATAATATAAAGTCACAAAAATAATTAAAATATTGAAAAACTATTGGTTAGGGACAAAACTCAAATTTGATGTTCAAATTGTTTACTTGTTAGATATCAAATTGTATAATTTGCTAATAATTGATTAATTAATAGTACAGGAGGAACATATGTGCCTTAATTGTATATAATATACAGGGTGGCCCACCTATTCTCGCTCGGACCATTGCTGCTAGACTAATGAAAATTGAAGAAAAAATCTGATTGGAAGTAATTGGACACTTGATGTGCTACTTTTTGAAATTATTTTCGAGTGCACAAAGTGTACCATAAATCCGAGAAACAATATTTGGTCTCATTTTTAAAAGGAACACCCTGTAAATTCTTTCATTTTTGGAATCACTTTATTGCGTTTAAATACGTTTAGTACAGGGCGTATATTTAGGCTCACTAGAGGACTGATTTAAAAAAACTGGTAGACAAATATTTAAAAAGAACACCCTGTATATTCTTTCATTTTTAGAATCACTATTGCGAAATACATTTAATACATGGCGTGTATTTTGGCTCACTACAGGACTGAACTAAAAAACTGGTAGACAAATATCTAAAAGGAAAAATTAATATAGACTACCTTTGGCGGTATATTTGGTCAGCTAAATTTGAATAGATCCAAAGAGGGTAAGGTCAAAAAGTGGGAAATTTCACTTGATATGGAATGACTCGTACCTAATATACCTAGATACTTTCGCATTTAACTTTTACGAAAGCATTATTTAAACGTTCAATATAATTGCATGGCGTTGATGTACCATAAACCATAGCCTTCTCAAATCAGTAAACTGTCCCCATACAGTGAATCCACATATTTGCTCCATACATTCAATTAAATCCCGATCAATGAGGAAACGTAATCATCGCATTGCTGAAGCGGACCGTGCCTTGGATCGGCCAACAAGTAGGTAGATATATACAATGTACACTGTTGTACACACAATTGTACAGAGTCTGTGATGTGTGTCATTTTTTAAACAGAAAAAGGATATATAATTAGACCCCGGCAAATCGAAATGTAAATAGAAGATTGGGATGTACTGGGACGGCATATTTCACATTAAATTGCGTGAACGCAAGCGCGACGTTCCTCAATACCGGAAGCCGAATGCAAATCGCTCGTGGCTTTCCTTTTTCTTTTCCAATTTCCATCCAAGCGCTGATGAATTGACGTGTTCGCAGCCGATATCGCAATCTGACGTGTTTTTAATAAGGCCGCCTTTCATCCGCTCGGGAATTATTTTATTAAAAAACTTGATTCAGGGGAAGACCGAGTTATTATGATGCGCCTTGTTGAACCTCAAGTCCCCAAATTCTTGCACTAACAATTAGCACCTATCCCATTCTAGGATGCAGCGGAGCTTGAATCGGATCGATAAACTATTGTAATAGTTTCGCAATGTTCACAATATTGCAACATAATTCCTGGCCATTAATAATATTGCGCAGCGAATGCATCCTGCAGTGTGTATTATATTACTGTCGCGAAAATTTGCAATAGCACACACCGATACAGGCTTTATCGAAATGGAAATTATTGATCACTGTTTATGAAGTTATGAATTAATTCAGAGGTAATTAAATTTATCTTGAACGTCAACAATTTAAGACTAAACGTGCTATCAAAGCAAGGGTTATTTAATGTTTGCTTATAACTTATGTAAGCGATTTCATTGACAATTTCATGGTTACTTTCAGACCGGAAATCCGCCACTAGGCAGCTGTAGCTCAGGCCACTTTGCGATTGAAGCCGCAAGTTTGTAAATAAGGTTTCAGCGAGAGCGCACACTTGTTACGTACGGATGGGGAAAATTGAGGGTAGGGTAAATTCTGTACAAAGGAATCCAAAGTAACATTAAATAAATCCTGTTTGGATCATGATATAATTCTGGGTATTAAAATTACTGTAGCAACCCCTAATAAAATCACCTATAATGAAAAACAAGGGCCACGAAGATTTAGTTAACAAAACGACTAGGTAACTTTTAAGCTTTGATGATGGATACGAAAAAAAAATTAATTCTACGACGCGTGAATATTGAAAGATTAATTAGAGAATCATCGACTGGAACAACTTCCTGGCGGTGTAGGCAAAACGCGCGATAATCCCTTCGTAATGTATTTGGGTCCCGAAAACTTGCAATAATACCGCAAAAAACCATAAATCATGCGAATTTGCCCCACTTTGTCGGAGGCGCGCGGCTCTTGCTCACGCAAGTGATAAATCGCCAGCGGCATATCTGCAGGTTACAAAAAATACTGAGTAATGTACAGGACAATTAGTAAAAAGCTCTAGTATATAAATGTTTTAAACTCCAGGAATAGGAGCGAATGGAGTAGTACACATGCAGGCGGCCGCATATAATGTTCCCAGCGAGTTCGTAGTGACGTAAATTAATATAAAAACACGCCGCGCAACTTTTTCAATTATATAAAATAGGAATAGCAAAACGGCACGGATAAATGCTGCAATTGAACGCAGTCTGAATGGAATTGTTTTAATTCCAGGTTTGTGCGTTGATTGCAACAAGTTTTTTTTTTGTGCATGGAATTGTGTATATGTATCTTTGTGGGAAGTGCTGAATGTTGATTTTAAACTACGACCACAACCAAAATAAACAATTTATCGCGCCGTTATTTCCGAAGTGTGATTTATCACTTTTCCCCTACACAAATGGCCTGAATTACACTACCTGATCGGTGTTAATCCATGTTATAACTATCATGTAATTGTGACTAATTGGTGGTTCGACGGGAAAAGGGGCATAAGTCGTTTTTGAAAGTTTAAAATTTTGCAATATATACGAGGGTGCATTGAAAAGTTCGCGAAATGAAGCACAGAAGGCAGCATCAGTTCGAATACAATGTATGCAATAGATGATACCAACTGTCATGTGCACAAATTTCAAATGTTACATTGTTCTGTTAAGTAGTTACAATTTGGTGCTCCTTTGAGCAAAGCTAAATTTGCGAGTTTTTAAAGATGGATAAAACTGAAACGCGTGCTGGTATCAAATATTTTGTCATAAAGGGCTGGACGGTAATCTATTTTCACGGCTAAAAGTTTTCGCGGGGGAAAACGATTTTCCAAGGAAAAAGCAGTAAAAGCAGCTGTGACGACTATTTCGAAGGACTTCAACTTTCCTAATGGTAGAATGACTTTGAAACATCGTTGGATAAAGTGCATTCAACTTAAGGGAGTTAATTTTGAAAAATAAAACATATTTCAAATACATATCTTTTCATTTTTCATTTCAAAGAACTTTTCAAAACACCCTCATATTAGGCATATAAGAAACAGAAATTTAAAACAACATTGGAGAAAGAATAATACAAATATGCATTGAAAACAACCTTGTCATAACAAATACAAAATTCAAACACAAAAACATACACAATCAGAAATAGGAATAACCAATCAGAAACGAAAGATCGATAATAGACTACCACCTAACGAAAAGAAACAGATGGAACAAAATAATGAAAGTATGAGTTACAAGGCAAGCTGAAACAGGTGACCACCACCTACTTAAAATGGACATGAATTGGAAGAAAATACAAAAAGCAGACAAGAGGAGGATACAAGTTAAAGAAAAGATAAAAGCCTGCAGATTAAGAGAAACACAAACGCAAGAAAAATACAAAGAGATACACCAAAATAAATTCTGAAAGAGCGAAATGAAGCTAAACGTAGAAGGAATATGGGAAACATTCAAAAGAAATATACTAGAAGCGGCAAAGGAGACCTTCAGAACAACAAAAATTGGAAACAGGGAAATAAAAAAGACAAACCGGTGGACCGAGGAAGTCAAGAAGGAGATCAAAGACAAAAAAGAAAAATGAAAAAGATACCTACAAACAAAAAAAAATAGAAGATTGTGAATTATACAAAGAAAAGAGAAACAAAACGAATTCAATAATAAAAGAGGCACAGCAAAAGTCATAGACAAAATTTGGTGAAAGAATGAATGAGAATTTCGGGCAGAACCAAAAACTATTCTACGAAACACTATAGGAACTAAAACAAAAAAAGGACACAACATGATGAACATAAAAGACAAAAATGGAACAATTATCACGAATGAAGACAAGATAATGGAAAAATGGAGGCAATATATCATAGAATTAACCGAACAGGATGAAGAAGATAACGGAACACAAGAACTACAAAATAAATTCTGAAAGAGCGACATGAAGCTAAACATAGAAGGAATATGGGAAACATTCAAAAGAAATATACTAGAAGTGGCAAAGGAGACCTGCAGAACCACAAAAAATGGAAACAGGGAAATAAAAAAGACAAACTGGTGGACAGAGGAAGTCAATAAGGAGATAAAAGACAAAAAAGAGAAATGGAAAAGATACCTACAAACAAAAAAAAAATAGAAGATTATAAAAAATACAAAGAAAAGAGAAACAAAACGAATTCAATAATAAAAGAAGCAAAACAAAAATCGTGGAAGAAGTTTGGTGAAAGAATGAATGATAATTTCGAGTAGAACCAAAAACAATTCTACGAAACACTATAGGAACTGAAACAAAATAAAAGGACACAACATGATGAACATAAAAGATAAAAATGGAATAATTATCACGAATGAAGACAAGATAATGGAAAGATGGAGGCAATATTTCAAATAATTGACCGAACAGGATGTGGAAATTGTGGATATGTGGAAATTGGAAACAGAGAAATGAAAAAGACAAATTGGTGGACAAAGAAAGTCAAAAAAGAAGATAAAAGACAAAAAGGGAAATGGAAAAGATATTACAAACAATATAAAATAGAAGATTATAAAAAATACAAAGAAAAGAGAAACAAAACGAATTCAATAATAAAAGAAGCAAATCAAAAATCATAGAAGAAGTTTGGTGAAAGAATGAATGAGAATTTCGGGCAGAACCAAAAACTATTCTACGAAATACTATAGGAACTAAGACAAAAAAAGGACACAACATGATGAACATAAAAGATAAAAATGGAACAATTATCACGAATGAAGACAAGATAATGGAAAGATGGAGGCAATATTTCAAAGAATTCACCGAACAGGATGTGGAAATTGTGGAAATGTGGAAATTGGAAACAGGCAAATGAAAAAGACAAATTGGTGGACAGAGGAAGTCAAAAAAAAGATAAAAGACAAAAAGGGAAATGGAAATACATACAAACAAAATAAAATAGAACATTTTAAAAAAACACAAAGAAAAGAGAAACAAAACGAATTCCATCATAAAAGAAACAAAACCAAAATCATGGAGGAAATTTGGCGAAAGAATCAAAGAGAATTTTGGGCCGAACCAAACACTACTCTACGAAACACTATAGGAACTAAAACAAATAAAAGACACAACATGATGAACATAAAAGATAAAAATGGAACAATTATCACGAATGAAGACAAGATAATGGAAAAATGGAGACAATATTTCAAAGAATTAACCGAACAGGATGTGGAAATTGTGGAAATGTGGAAATTGGAAACAAGGAAATGAAAACGACAAATTGGTGGACAGAGAAAGTCAAAAAAGGAGATAAAAGACAAAAAAGAAAAATGAAAAAGATACCTGCAATCAAAAAAGTAAATATGAAAAATACAAAGAAAAGAGAAACAAAGCGAATTCAATAATAAAAGAAACAAAACAAAAATCGTGGACGAAATTTGGTAAAAGAATGAATGAGAATTTCGAGCAGAACCAAAAAATATTCTACGAAACACTGTAGGAACTAAAACAAAAAAAAGGACACAACATGATGGACATAAAAGATAAAAATGGAACAATTGTCAGGAATGAAGACAAGATAATGGAAAGATGGAGGCAATATTTCAAAGAATTGACCGAACAGGATGTGGAAATTCTGGAAATGTGGAAATTGGAAACAGGGAAATTAAAAACACAAATTGGTGGACAGAGGAAGTCAAAAAAGGAGATAAAAGACAAAAAGGGAAATGGAAAAGATTATGAAAAATACAAGAAAAAGAGAAACAAAAGAAATTCAATAATAAAAGAAGCAAAACAAATGACAAGGACGAAATTTGACGAACGAATGCATGAGAATTTCGGGCACAACCAATTCTAAAATAGCAGAACTACTATTCGCGGATGACATGGCAATCATTGCAGAAATAGAGGAAGAACTGCAAGACAACATGGAAATAATTGATAAAGCGATTAATAAAATGAACATGAAAATAAATTACGAAAAGACAAAGTTCATGATAATTGCCAAAGAATAAAAGAAACACGAAATAGAAATACAAGGGAATAAATCGAACAAGTAGAACAATACAGATATTTAAGAACAATCATACAGAGCAATGGTATATTACATAATGAAATAAGATAAAATAGGAAAAACAGCAAAACTATATAACATGTTAAAAACACCTTTTTCAGCAAGAAGGAGGTATCAAGAGACACATAAACAGAAATAGTCAAAACAGTAATTAGACCAATGCTAACTTATAGCAGCGAAACATGGACAATGACAGGAAAACAAATAAAGAGAATAAATGCCATGGAGGTGAGATTCTTAAGGAAAATAGAAAACAAAACAAGAAGAGACACGATAAGGAACGAGACGCACAGTTTCATGTAAGGACACTTCTCTTTTACATAAGTACTCCAGTTCTCACTTTCATGTGCAAGGACACTCTCGTTTTCACTTTTATATAAGGACACTTCCCCTTTACATGAGTACTTCAGTTCTCACTTGTGTAAGGACAATTCTCCTTTAAATGAGTTCTTCAGTTCTCACTTTCAAGTAAGTACACATCTCCTTCACATGAGTACTCCAGTTCTCACTTTTATGTAAGGACAATTCTCCTTTAAAAGAGTACTCCAGTTCTCATTTTCATGTAAGGATACATCTCCTTCACATGAGTACTCCAGTTCTCACTTTTATGTTAGGACAATTCTCCTTTAAATGAGTACTCCTGTCTCACTTTCATGTAAGGATACATCTCCTTCACATGAGTACTCCATTTCTCATTTTCATGTGCAAGGACACTTCCCCTTCATATGTGTGCTCCAGTTCTCACGTTCATGTAAGAACACTTCTCCTTTACATGAGTACTCCAGTTCTCATTTTTTATGTAAAGATAATTCTCCTTTAAATGAGTACTCCAGTTCTTACTGTCATGTAAGGATGCATCTCCTTAACATGAGTATTTCAGTTCTCACTTTCATGTGCAAGGACACTTCTCCTTCACATGTGTACTCCAGTTCTCACTTTCATGTAAGGACACTTCTCCTTTACATAAGTACTCCAGTTCTCACTTTTTCTTCTATGATCATCCTAATTTACTATCACATTAAAGGATGCAAGGACAGCTCTCCTGTGTACGAGTATTACAAACTATTTCATATGTAAGAACACAACTAAACTCTGTTAAATTGTTATGTTTAATAACTAAGTTGGCTCTGTTTGGGTGACAGTATTGCTGCTCAATATAAAAAGTCACTAGACTTGACAAAATAGGTTATACTTAAAAAAAAGTAAGTTATATTTTTTTGTCTAACTTTTATAGCCTCACATTACCAAAGGTCATTTATTTCCATCTTTGTTGTCATTATCGGTTAATTCTTGCAGTACATGACACCCCTATTCACAATTATATACTTGTGTCGGTAGATAAGTTCTGCAACACGTTGTAACATCCTAACCGGCAGACGGCATTGATCGTACGGATGTCTCTCAGGATATCTGCATTGCTAACGAATTCGCATGCTGTAGCCATCGCCGTCTATTTATCAATTTCATGCGTTATGACAGCGAGAAGGCTGCTTATTTGCCCATCCATGAGGCAGGTAGTTAATTGGAAAATTATTGCGAGATGGAATCAATTACGCGCGTCGCCATTAATTCAGCATTATGACAATGACGACAATGTGTGTCACAGTGCTTCTTGAGCGGTTCATGGATTCGTTGAATTGCACTATATCGTATAGCTCGAAAGTAGTTGTGCAATCAATACTCTTAAAGTCATCACCAGTACGTAAAATTATTACTTGTACACAATATAATATTCGAAATTAATTACAGAAATATAATATGGTAATAATTGCCATGAAGCTCTCAACGATTGACAAATTTAGACTGTATATGCCATAATTAAGACGATTGAAAAGTGACATGTTAAGTTGGTGTAGTGCGACAATATATGCTTTCTTATACTAATCCGTGATTTTCGTTTACTAACCAATACATTACCAATGGAAAAGTACCTTGAGAGTAATCAAGGTAGTTAATTAAATGTTAATATAATGTGTACTATAATAAATACAGCAGTAGCTTATATTATTTTTTGTGAACAATGAGCTGTTGACAATCATCGTTGTAGAAGCCTATTTTAATTTATGTAGCTTAGATCAGTTCATCGAAAACAAATTCTTCGATTTTTTTTTTCGTATTTAATTTATTTGAGGTCATTTCTTCTAATAATCAATTTTTCGAAAATAGAATTATCAGATATTTTATATTCCAAGAAAAAAAATTGTGTTTATTAAAAAAAATATTGAAGGTGTGGAAACGAAAATGTTGGAATCATATCTTATAGGAAGAAAAAAATTATCCAAAAAGTTCCTGTGGCACAAAGGATTAATTACAACTGAGAACATTTTCATAATGACATCACCTCTTAGACCTAATCCAGACTTTTTAGAATTAGCACTAGGTCCTGCTGTACGTCCATAGGGTTCAAAACTGAAGAAATACTCATCTGAAGAGCCCAAACACAAAACTTTGAAGCTGAATCTGACAAGTTGTTTTGCTTTTATAAACTGTTTACATGAGTACCTACCAAAATGCGGTACCATTTGTTCATCTCTAGATAAATTGTATGGAAAAATACCCCAGTATATATAGTTTTTATTTATCATGTCCAACAATGGGCGCACTTTGGTAAATTTGTCATTTATGTCAAGCAAATTGTAAATTGTAAATCAGACAAAGTCAATTTTGTTTTATTTGTTGAAATTTATTGCGACTCTTGCACTGTTGCATTAATGCAACCTCTTTATCTTCTTCAGAAGACACATGCTAATTTGAGGTTTCAATGATCACGGAAATGTTTAATGTTTAGAGTTAGAATATGAATGAAAACTGTCAAAACTTTAATAATTTTATCATTTTTATTAAAAAATCATTTACATTTTACAAAATCGTTTATTTCTGTCGAAATTTGAACTGTTTTGTAATAATTTCAATGATTTCTATCATATTTTCAATGGTTTTGTCGTGATAAAAAATGAGTGTATTACTTGTGTTCCTTCATGATTTTGTTTTCTATTTGGTATATTTTTGTTTTCTATTATGTATTGTGTGTATGTTATGTAGCTATAGATATTCTTATTATTTATTTATTTACGATAACTATCAAAATTTCAGTTCACTTCATCAAACTTTTAATTTATTTTTACAAAAATTTATGTATTTCTGCTATAATGTCTTTCAATTTTTTCTTATTAGTGTCAAATTTTTAACCATTTTTATAAAGTTTCAATGATCACTGCAATTTTTAATGTTTAGAATATTTAGAGTTAAAATTTCCATAAAAACCGTAAAATTTCCAATTATTTCTGCTAAAAAAATCCATTATCTCTATTCATAATTAATTATTATATTTCTATGTTTTCACCGCTTTATTTTTCTTGAAAATTCACTGCAAAATTCGACTTTTTACGGTCATTTTCAAGTGACAAATTATTAAGATGTGACAAATTGCAATGGTGTAATGATTAATTTATTTATTTAAAAAAATTAAAAGTTCAGACCAAATTACGTTATTTTGTTCATTGAGTAGATCAAATTTTAAATCAATAATTAATAATCATCAATTATCTATGCCAAACTTTAATTATTTACGTCGCAATTTTAATTTTTGATGTATGTAATGACTAATTTATTTATTTAAAAAAAATTAAAGTTCAGACCAAATTACGTTATTTTTTTTGATTGAGTA
Source organism: Othius punctulatus (assembly GCA_951805005.1). Classification (NCBI taxonomy): domain Eukaryota; kingdom Metazoa; phylum Arthropoda; class Insecta; order Coleoptera; family Staphylinidae; genus Othius; species Othius punctulatus. The sequence goes on along the minus strand of OX638138.1, from coordinate 126,665,484 downwards.
GATCAAATTTCAAATCAATAATTAATAATCATCAATTATCTCTACTAAACTTTAATTATTTCCGTCGAAATTTAATTTTTTTTGTAAAATTTTCAATTATCTTGTCATAATGTCAATGATTACTGTCAAAATTTTAATTCACTCAAAAGTTTTCGATTTTTCTGTTACAGTTTCAATGATTATTTACAAAATTTAGAAGGTTGCCGTTAAGTGTTATATTGGTTTTACCAAAATCTCATTATTTCAGGCATAATTTTAAACATTCTGCCAAAATTACAATGATTACTAACAAATTTTCAACCATTTCTATCCAAGTTCCAATGACCACTGCAATATTTAATGTTTAAAGTTGGAATTAGCACAGTAATTTTTATTAAAAAATAATTTACAAAATTTCATTATATCTGTGAAATTTGAATTGAATACAATAATATCAATCATATTTTACAATGTTTTGTCATTATGTCATGATAACTGTCAACATTGTAGTGAAATCCATTTTTTTTTTCTGTAAAAATTTGAGTGATATTTATTTCACAAATTATTAAGATGTGACAAATTGAAATGGTATTTTACGAAAAATACGGCATTTTATTCATTGAGTAGATCAAATTTCAAATCAATAATTAATAATCATCAATTATCTCTACTAAACTTTAATTATTTCCGTCGAAATTTAATTTTTTTTGTAAAATTTTCAATTATCTTGTCATAATGTCAATGATTACTGTCAAAATTTTAATTCACTCAAAAGTTTTCGATTTTTCTGTTACAGTTTCAATGATTATTTACAAAATTTAGAAGGTTGCCGTTAAGTGTTATATTGGTTTTACCAAAATCTCATTATTTCAGGCATAATTTTAAACATTCTGCCAAAATTACAATGATTACTAACAAATTTTCAACCATTTCTATCCAAGTTCCAATGACCACTGCAATATTTATTGTTTAAAGTTGGAATTAGCACAGTAATTTTTATTAAAAAATAATTTACAAAATTTCATTATATCTGTGAAATTTGAATTGAATACAATAATATCAATCATATTTTACAATGTTTTGTCATTATGTCATGATAACTGTCAACATTGTAGTGAAATCCATTTTTTTTTTCTGTAAAAATTTGAGTGATATTTATTTCGCAAATTATTAAGATGTGACAAATTGAAATGGTATTTTACGAAAAATACGGTATTTTATTCATTGAGTAGATCAAATTTCAAATCAATAATTAATAATCATCAATTATCTCTACTAAACTTTAATTATTTCCGTCGCAATTTATTTTTTTCTGTAAAATTTTCAATTATCTTGTCATAATGTCAATAATTACTATCAAAATTTTAATTCCCTCAAAAGTTTTCAATTTTTCTGTTAAAGTTTCAATGATTATTTCCACAATTTGGAAGGTACCGTTAAGTCTTTAATTATTTTAACAAAATTTCGTTATTGCAGGCCGAATTTTAAACATTCTGCCAAAATTGCAATGATTACTATCAAATTTTCAACCATTGCTATCCAAGTTCCAGTGACCACTGCGATGTTTAATGTTTAGAGTTTGAATTTAAATGAACGTTCATTAATTTTTATTACAAAATAATTTAGAAAATTTCTTGATTTCTGGTAAATTTTAAAGGAATTCAATGATATCACTCATATTTTAAATTATTAAATTGTTTTGTCATTATCTCATGAGCACTGTCAACATTGTAGTGGACTCCATAATTTTTTTAATTTTTCTGTAAAAATTTGAGTGATATTTCGTTCACAAATTATTAAGATATGACAAATTGAAAAGGTGTAATGATTAATTTTTTTTTTAATTGAAAATCTCAGAAAGAATTACTGTATTTTGTTCATTGAGTAGATCAAATTTCAAATCAATAATTAATAATCATCAATTATCTCTACCAAACTTTAATTATTTCAGTCCATTTTTTTTTTTTGTAAAATTTTCAATTATCTTGTCATAATGTCAATAATTACTATCAAAATTTCAATTCACTCAATTTTTTTCGATTTTTCTGTAAAAATTTCAATGATTATTCCCAAAATTTCGAAGGTTGCTGTTAAGTGTTTAATTGTTTTTACCAAAATCTCATTATTTCAGGCATAATTTTAAACATTCTGCCAAAATTGCAATGATTACTAACAAATTTTCCACCATTTCTATCAAAGTTCCAATGACCACTGCAATGTTTTATGTTTAGAATTTAAATGAATGTACATTGATTTTTAGTACAAAATAATTTAAAAAATTTCATTATTCCTCTGAAATTTTAACTGAATTCAAAAATATCTATCATATTTTCAATTGTTTTGTCATTATGTCATGATAACTGTCAACATTGTAGTGTACTCCATCAAAATTTCTATTTTTCTGCGAATATTTTTGAGTGATTATTCTTAAAATTTAAGAGGTTTCCGTCAAAGTTTTAATTGTTCTCCAATGAAAACCGTCCAATTTCCAATTATTTCTGTTAAATAAATCAATTATCTCTACTAAACTTTAATGATGTCCGTAATTTTTTTAATTTTTGTGTAAAATTTTCGATTATCTTGTCATAATGTCAATGATTACTATCAACATTTTAATTCCCTCAATTTCTTTTCGAATTTTCTGTTAAAGTTTCAATGATTATTTCCAAAATATGGAAGTGTTCAATTGTTTTTATCAAAATCTCATAATTTCAGGCATAATGTTAAACATTTTGCAAAAATTACAATGATTACTAACAAATTTTCAACCATTTCTATCCAAGTTCCAATGACCAGTGTAATGTTTAATGTTTAGAGTTGGAATTTAAATGAATGTACATGAATTTTTATTAAAAAATAATTTACAAAATTTCATTATATCTGGGAAATTTGAACTGAACACTCATTTTTTTTTCTGTTAAAGTTTCAATGATTATTTCCAAAATTTCGAAGGTTGCTGGTAAGTGTTTAATTGTTTTTATCAAAATCTAATTTTTCAGGAATAATTTTAAACATCTGCCAGAATTGCGATTATTACTAACAAAATTTCAACCTTTTCTATCCAAGTTTCAATGACCACGGCAATATTTAATGTGTAGAGTTGAAATTTGTACAGTAACTTTTATTAAAAAAAATTGACAAAATTTCATTATTTCTGTTAAATTTGAACTGAATTCAATAATATCAATCATATTTTTAAGTGTTTTGTCATTAGGTCATGATAGCTGTCAAAATTGTAGTTAACTCCATCAAAATTTCAATTTTTCTGTAAAAAATTGAATGATTATTCTCAAAAATTAAGAGGTTTCCGTCAAAATTTTAATTGTTCTTCAATGAAACCGTCCAATTTCGAATTGTTTCAGTTAAATAAATCCATTATCTCTACTAAACTTTGATGATTTCCGTAAATTTTTTTCTATAATATTTTCAATTATCTTGTCATAATGTCAATAATTACTATCAAAATTTTAATTCACTCAATTTTTTTTATTTTTCTGTTAAAGTTTCAATGATTATTTCCAAAATTTCATTATATCAGGCATAATTTTAAACATTCTGCCAAAATTGCAATGATTACTAACAAATTTTAAACCATTTCAATCCAAGTTCCAATAACCACTGCAATGTTTAATGTTTAGAATTTAAATGAATGTACATTAATTTTTAATATAATATAATTTTAAAAAAATCATAATTTCGGTGAAATTTTAACTGAATTCAATAATATCTATCATATTTTCAATTGTTTTGTCATTATGTCATAACAACTGCCAAAGTGTAGTTAACTCCATAAAAATATAATTTTTTCTGTGAAAATTTGAATTATTATTCTCAAAATTTAAGAGGTTGCCGTCAAAGTTTTAATTTTTCTTCCTAAAATTTCGATATTTCTGGAATAATCTCATTATTCGTAATAGAAGACATAACAGAATCAACAACCCAGTACCAATTTAAAAATAAAGCAAAGTAGTTTTTATTACTGATCATCCGTTTTATAAATCAATATGATTTCAAAATTTAAACTCAAAATACAATTTCAAATTCTAAATTCAATTTCTATTTCTATTGTTTTGGTCTCACGACCATTATCTTATAAGTTTCTTGATAATGCTCGTGAGACCAAAACAATTGCAGAGTTTTTCTATTAAAAATTTGTGAAACTTATGCCAAGTGCTTTATTTATACTAATAGTAGTAAATTTATGAATAAAACTAGTTTCCAATGTAAAAAAATCCACGTCTTTCAGTTCTTGTTTTTCGACTGTAAATGTACATATTAGGAACATTATTTTACTAAATACATCTTTGGTATCTTGTTAAAGCAAAGCCAACAAAATTAATTAACGTAATTAGTTAACCAAAATTGCCTATATTGTGGTGCGAAAACGTACCAGTGGGAGGAAATTTGTATATTTGAATAAATTATTATAATTTTACTACTATACAATGTTGTCGCTCATATTTGCGAAGAATTTAGTTAGAAAAACTTAATTTTCTGAGATTTTAGTAGAGAGACATGATAAAACTGATCGAATTTCTGGAAAAAATTATAACGTGCACATAGAGTCCTTATAAAAGAATAATATATTTGTATATTTGCTTTTTTTTAAATCAACTGCTTATATCAAAATAACTCTACATGATTATCTATCACAAAGCTAAGTTGCTGTAGACGTAAGTTCAGCATCGATTAAACCCACATAAGCGGTGTATCCCGAATCGTAATTGCCATCAACGAGATAATTTTAATTTAAACGCTACCTACCCCCCACACCCTTCGTCTTCGCCCTAAAATTAATTAGACGCTCATAAGGCAGGCCATGCCAAATTGCGTGAGTTATGCGAAAAATCCATGGAGTTTACGCTGCGACTGTTTAAGTCTAAGGTATTCTTTAATAAATTCCTCGCCCCAAGGATTTAAATTTTCTTTCACCGGGCTTGCGTAATTATTTCATTATGTGTAACTACAATGGCGCAACTTCCTGCTCCTGTTTGTCCTCTTTAACCTTTATTATAAGGATCAGTGCAAATAACAAGGACGATGAAAGATATATCTCAACGATATTACGATATTAACATAGAAATATGCAACAAAATAACAGTTCGGCGATTTTTACATTATTGATAACTGCGTTTTTACTGCTTAAAATGAAAACAATGCATACCATTTTTCTACTGTAAGTGAGTGCGTTCATATATAAAAATGCCATTCAAATTTTTATTACTTCACTTCTTTTTAATTTTTACTGCAATATCAGACAAAAATCGTAATTAGAATATTATACTATTTCTACAAGTATTATTAATTTCTGAAGGGTGTTTAACGAAATTATTCTAATTATAATTATACATATAAGACATAGAACTGAAATGAAAATTCATCGATACACTTTTAAGCTAAAAATAAGCATTTTAAAGCTTTTTAAGCTTTTAAGCATTGGAAATGAATTCCAATAGGTATTAACATTCATTAAGTGCATATGCTATTTTTTATGTAGCATCCTTTAAATTATTATAAATCCCTCGTTGTGTCCATCGTTTTGTGAGGCTGCTGCTATATATGCGGTTCTGGTAGAACGAGAGTCCTGAAAATTGAATTGGAAGACATTGTCGGGACAAAATGTTCACTGTCAATATACTAATGGTGCACAACAAGGTTCTACAATTTATAAGAGCAATAAAAAGATTCCACCACAATGGGGGGGCGCCCTGACAATGCAATTGACAGCAGCGATTCGAATTGGAAAATCTTGACCCTCCATGGGGAGTGCACGCAATTTCCCACGTTATTTATTTTGCAGCGTCCCTTAGAAGTGGCCACAAGATTAATTATAATAATTGAATTATAAATCTCGATGCATGTTACCAAATAATGTAAATCAAAAGTGTATATCTATATAGACAGGCCCCCCAGAAGACAGGGCCCGGTTGCAAATAGAATTGAGGTTGCCCTACTCTTTAACAAGTTTACTAGCAATTTATAAATTATTTACACTTAAAGACCTAAGAAACAATAATTTATTACTGAACACATAATAAATAAATATATAAATAAAATGAATATTCAAATAAACAATTAACATTTTGAATGGAGGAGTCTTACATTATGATACTGTAGATAGAAATAAATAAAATAATATTCTGTTACACAATAAAGTGTTTGTGTAACAGACATTGTACATTGTACTACTTAAAACATTGATATACAAAAATAGTAATTTACATAATAATTAAATAATCTCCATTCACGAAGTTTTTGCGTTAGGGGAGTCTATGAATATCTATTCGTTTTGTTGGTAGTGTTTCGGAAATAACTTAATTCCGCAATGGAACTTGTCAATTTGTTTTAGGTTAAGTTGTTTTCAATTTGAGGTATTTTTTTAAATAACATTGTTGCCAGATATAATTTTTGGCATTTTGATTATTATTTCGACTTTAACAGAAGTGAAAATTATTTCTGGGTTCAAATATGCAATAAAAAATAAAAATGAAATGTTCAAAAACTAGTAGTGCAAAAAATTACAAAACTGACAATGTGGTAGGAAACAAGTGAATGTAATAGACTTCGACACAAAAAAATTAACTTCCGTTGCATCAGTGAATCAGTTTGTCCAACCTGACAAAAAGAAAACCCCTCCAACTCGGTTGCAAAAAGGTCGTGAATGTAATATAGAAGACATTCTGAGCACACTCGACTAAAATTGGCCCAGTCGCCCTTTCGGACTCGTGGCCTCATTTTATTCTTGTGAATCAACATCCATTTTACTCTCTTGTTATATAAATTAATATTACTTTACTTGTGGATTCAAGAAAAATGCATTCTACATTGCACATAAACAACTCTTTATGGACATGTGCTACAATTGACTTATTTGTGAGTTTTTATAGAATTTTTTTAACTTTTGCAAGATATTCTATAAATAATTCATTAATAAACTTTACTTGCAACCTTTGACAACTGTTTATGGACATGTGCTACAATTAACTTATTTGTGAGTTTTTATAGAAATTCTTTAAGTTTTGCAAGATAGTCTATAAATAATTCATTAATAAACTTTACTTGCAACCTTTGACAATTGTTTATGGACATGTGCTACAATTAACTTATTTGTGAGTTTTTATAGAAATTCTTTAAGTTTTGCAAGATATTCTATAAATAATTCATTAATAAACTTTACTTGCAACCTTTGACAATTGTTTATGGACATGTGCTACAATTGACTTATTTGTGAGTTTTTATAGAAATTCTTTAAGTTTTGCAAGATATTCTATAAATAATTCATTGATAAACTTTACTTGCTACCTTAAACAACTGTTTATGGACATGTGCTACAATTGACTTATTTGTGAGTTTTTATTAAAAAAAAAAATAACTTTTGCAAGATATTCTATAAATAATTCATTGATAAACTTTACTTGCAACCAACCTTAAACCACTGTTTATGGACATGTGCTATAATTGACTTATTTGTGAGTTTTTATAGAATTTTTTTAACTTTTGCAAGGTATTCTACAAATAATTCATTGATAAACTTGACTTGCAACCTTAAACAATTGTTTATGGACAGAATTGTGCTATAATTGACTTATTTGTGAGTTTTTATACATTTTTTTTTAACTTTTGCAAGATATTCTATAAATAATTCATTGATAAACTTTACTTGCAACCTTAAACAACTGTTTATGGACATGTGCTACAATTGACTTATTTGTGAGTTTTTATAGACATTTTTTAACTTTCGCAAGATATTCTATAAATAATTAATTGATAAAATTTACTCGCAACCTTATAACACTAACGACTATTTGTCAATAAAGCACTTGTTAAATCATGTGACAAATGGCGCGAAGTTCGTCAGTCACAGTGCGTACCAACTTTGAAAAACTAAATGTAGCGTTAAAAGGAATTGCTTTGGGCTATTAAAGTAGTGAAATGCGCGCGTAAACGGCTAGCAAATTATAAAATAGTATATTATCTAACGACCACATAATGTAGGCTATAATTCACGAGGATGAATGTTTTACACGAACCGAAAGCGAGTGTATAATCTTCCGAGTGAATTATAGCTATTATAGGCGAGTCAAATACGACGTTTTATCTATGACTTTTTAAATAAAACAAGTCTTATTAACTCATTTTGGCGAATAAGAAACGAAATGTTAGCAACCAAATGTTCAAGTAAATGAGCTTGCATAGGATGGATGAAAGATTAGAATGACAGCGTACATATGTAAACGAAGAATAAGGAGATGCGAAAAGTGATACACATAGCGAAGAGGCCGCACCATGTTGTATCATGAAGTCATAATACAACCCCTGTTGTATATTGAAGTAATAATGTAACGCTTGTTGTATAATATGTTGTAATGTAACAATAATGTAACACTTACTGGTTCACTCTTCGAATGTTGTACACAGCGAGACATGCAATAAGTACATAGGTAAGCGAGGAATAAGGAGATGTGAAAAGTGATACACATAGCGAACAGGCCGCACCATGTTGTATTATGAAGTCATAATACAACCCCTGTTGTATAATGAAGTAATAATGTAACGCTTGTTGTATAATATGTTGTAATGTAACAATAATGCAACACTTATTGGTTCACTCTTCGAATGTTGTACACAGCGAGACGTGCAATAAGTATATAGGGTTATTAACGCTATACAGCACGGACTATTGTAGCCAAACTACGTGATTTAAAAAAAAATACTTTTAGAATATTATTATTATTATTAATATTTATATTATTATCCATAGGCCTTTCGGTGTGGGCTATACATATATTACATTACAGTTATATTACATTGTTTGTTACGTATTTGCAAATTCTTTCCACTCTCTTCTGTTTATGCCATTTCTCTTGCTTGTTTCACTGTCTTCCCTCTGCTATTTATTATTTCTTCTATTTTTTTGTCCCACTCTTGTCTTGGTCTACCTCTTCCTCGTTTCTTTCCTGTTTTTGCTTGCCAGATTTGTTTTGTTTGATTCGTATTTTTCATCCTAATTAGATGTCCCCACCAGTTCAGCTGCTTCTTTTCTATAAACTTTTCTATTGATTCCATTTCCAATTCCTCTCTGATGTCTTTATTTCGTATCCTGTCTTTTTTCGTTACTTGTTTTACTCTTCTCAGATATTTCATTTCTATTGCTTGTAATCTACTTTTATCTCTCTTTGTTAGCTTCCACGTCTCGCTCCCATATGCCAAAATCGTTTTGTATATAGTTTTGTATATATTCATTTTTGTCTTTCTGCTTATCTCTTTCTTGTTAGTAAGTATATTATTCAGGGCATAGTACGTTTTTATTGTGTTGTTTATTCTGTTGCTTAATTCTCCTTCCATTTTCCCGTCTTCTGTAAGTTCTACTCCAAGGTATTTGAATTGCTCCACTTGTTCAATCTGGTCCTGTCCTATCTGTATATTTATGTGTTCTTTCCGTTTTCCTATTATCAGTACTTTTGTTTTGCTGTAGTTCATCTCCATGTTACATTTCTCTAGGTGTTTATTCCATACGTTCATGTTATGTTGCAGGTTTCTCTCACTTTCCGCTATCACTACTACATCATCGGCGTATGCTTCTTCTGATATTTTAACCATTTGCATGTTTTTGAATCCTACGTTTGCTTTTACTATTTCTGTTTTCATGCTCTTCATTATTTCATCCATATATAGGTTGAATAGTGTTGGGCTGAGAGGTCCTCCTTGTCTTAGTAAATTATTTGTTTTTAAAGTTCTTGAAAGTTAGATCTTGTATATTAATGCATTACTGTTGTTGTTATATATAGTCTGTATTACTTTCACTAGTCTTCAATTCCCCTCTCTTTTAGTATTAACCATAGTTTCTTTCTCGGGGTCATGTCAAACGCTATTTCGAGGTCGATGAGTCCCAGATATGTATTTTTAATATTTGCGATTCATTTTTCTGTGATTTGTTTTATTGTGAAGATATTGTCTTGTGTGGATCTCCCTTTCCTGAACACATTGCGCTTCTTCTAGGGTCTGTTCTAATCTTGCTATTATTCTTTTGTTGATTGTTTTTTCTAATATTTTCATCCCTATACTTTACTATAAAAAGCACCTTTATTAAATAAATGTATACGTGTATTTTACAATAATATTATAACCTAGTAAGAAAGGATTGCAGGATGTAGATTAATTTTGTCTTCGCCGGCAAAACACGAAAATCTACAGTGTACTCCGGCAGGTAATGAATGGCTGAATCATAAAGGGCGCAATGAAAGTACAAGCGAACAAGACTAAAAAGTTAGTATGAAAATTGATAAATTTCCTGTCTGAACTGAGAAGCTTACACAGGAGGAGTGTGTTCTTTTGTGAAATAACGAGACAAAAAGAACGCTCCGAAAGGTAAACGTTACTGCCCTGCGTCATGCGAGCCGCATATTAGCGACTTTTGTTGCGAAGACGTATCCATAAAAATACGCCACGCAGGTCCAAACAATGCAAGAAATTCGTTGGCTGTGGGGTTTGGATGATAATTACGGCGGCGATTTTGTGCGGGGAAAAAGAGATTCCAATAGCGAATAATTAACGGCATCGCGGCTTTTGGGGGGATGGGGGCAGGAGAATTTACGACATCAGATTATGAAATATGACCGCATTATCTGATAACCGGTGTGGTGCTGTCTAACGACTTTATTCTTAATGTTTTCGTTTCGGCTTTATGATTATTAAGTGCGGCCGACTGTGAGTTTAGTTTGATTAAAGTTCGCCCCCTGCACCGTCTCGCCCCACCGGTTCGAGTGATTTTTGAATTCGGAGCCGCGATTAGAGGGGCATTAATTTAATCGGCCGATTTTCGCGCGCGCGAATCACTTTCATTTGTACACCGGCCGCCGATGAATAATCAATCTATATTGAGATTTTCTCCCTGCCCATCTGCATAATTCCTCCTTTTGACATGCTAAAGTTATATGGAAATTTTTTGCGATCCTCCCGGCTCGCGTTTCCTCCAAAAATTTACATTAAACAAATTTCCTTTAAAAGAATACACTTCGGCGCCTTAAATATTTATGCGCTCCTCACTTCCACGATTATATCTTCTGTATTTATATTATACACTCCGGTTGTTTAATCCGTTTAATAAAAAATACATGATACCCGAAATCCCTAGGAGCTCAGTCTGCAAAAAAGAAGCTTTGTGGGCGGAGGATTACCCAGTAAATTTGAAGCAAGGAATTCATCCCAATGCAAAGTAAATTAAGAAACAATAAGTGAATTCATAAAAAGATAACTTTGAATTCCATCTCAACGTAATTTCATTCTTTATTTTTTATTCAGAATCATTAATTTTTAATGCACATTTTGCTAAAGAAATTATATTATTCCACTGTGCAGGCAGAAGTTCATCAATTAACAAAAATATTATACCTATTACTCTGAATTATTAATATTTTTCTGCCTCAAAATAAAACGTAGTACAACTGGAACCCTTTGGCTACATACATTCATTGTTAAGCCATTATACATCATGAACATTCATAGTACCACGGGAAAAAAACTTTGTTCGTCATTCTGTGCACGATAGAGTGAAATGATCGAACATTGACAGAGCGAGAAGTGTTCACATAATTTATTGCTTTCCGAGTAAGCATGTATCTGGGAGAGTATACGATGGACCTTCGCAACATAAAAAAACTCTATAATCACATCGCGATGTAGACGATGTGTGTGGGACCCCCTTAAGATGTATGGCTTTTACACAACTTAGGCAATAATTGCAAATATACAAAAAATAATACCTGTTTTTCAAGTCTTGGTGGAAAGTGTATTAGGTTGAAAGCTTTGAAATAAATAGGCCATGGCAACAAACGATATCAGTAACATTATTGTCCTCGAGAAAAAAAAACAATTTTTCTAATTTTTGTATACAGAGTGTCCTAAATAGAGTAGGATTGCATAGATATCTTTCTTATTTTTAAACCTAGAGATGTGGTTAATTGGGCATTGTTGTGCAGTTTTGTATGCTGGTTCAGATTAGGTTGAATTTTTTTCAAAAGTCCGAGCAATTTAGAAATTATTCTGAAAAAATTAAATATAGTGATTTTAAAAAAAAAACTCCGTTATTTCCATAATTATTAAAGATGCGGAAATAACTTTAAAATAAAAGTTACTTAATTGGATGAGCAAAAAGTTAAGAATCAAGTCAGAACAAAAGTCAAGATGGCGGCTTCCACGATATTAATAGCAACTTTCTTATTTTAAATGGCATATTTGATTTTTACACGTCTTTACACGACCGATTTAATATTAATGCCAATATTAATGTCAAGACGAACCAATCTCCAAAATTAAATATGTAGCATGTAATATGTAAAATATACAGACCTTAATAGAAATACGATAATCTATACGAAAATATACTACACAGGGTGAGTTTTTATTCATTTTAAGCATGGGGATCTCGGAAACCATAAAATATAGAGATTTGGTTAAACGAGAAAAGAGTTGTCATTTTAAGAGTTTATGCAAGATATGGTTTTTGTTTTTGAAAAAGGACCACAGGTTTTGAGTTATAATACAAACTTTTTTTTAAATGACAGTCACAGTTGGCTTTAACATTTTCAAACGGATTTTTTTTCTCTCTATGCAACTATATAAGGTTTGCTATACTTACTTTCATAAATAATTGAGATGCAGGAATTTTCATTGTACAATTTGAATAGAATTTAGAATAATAAGAAATTTAAAAAATAATAGAATTCTCGTAGTTAAGAGGAAAAAAAAAGTTTTCCATACAAACTCTAAATAATAATAATAATGGCAAACTCTAAATAATACAAATAGTCCTGTATCGTGTATATTTGCCAAAGTAAGTAATAATATTCATAAAGTTTATTTTCGAAGATATTTATTTTTCAAAGTAAGCATAACAAACTTTGTATCGCTTTAAAGAGAATAATGGGTCCTTTTTAAATATGTCAAAGCCAAATATGACTGCCTTTAAGAAAAGGCAGTATTATAACTGAAAAACTGTGGTCTTTTTTCAAAAAACAAAAACATATCTTGCAGAACCTCTTAAAACGACAACTCGTTCCTCATTTAACCGATTCTCTATGTCATATGGTTTTGGAGATCCCAATGCTTGAAATGAAGAAAAAATACTCACCCTGTATAGTATATTTTCGTATAGATTCTCGTTCAAGTTTTGCGATCGAATTCCTTTCGATTTAAGTTTTATCTATCAAACCACAGTAAAAAAAAATGTGTTTGAGCTCAGAAAAATGAGCAAAATCGAAAAAATCGTGAAAATTGTCAATACCATAAACAGAAAAACAATTTTGTGGAAAATGAGTTATTGGTTGAATATGAGTTATCTTACAAAAACTTCTTCCGAATGGACAGAGAAACAATCCGTAAAAAAATGCTCTTATGCGAATAATATTTAAAAAAAATGGATACACGATTTCGCTGTAGCATTGAATCACATTTTTGGTTGATGGTGACCTTAAGATTTCTAGATACAGGAGAAACTTTTAAAAGTTTGTCGTTTAGTACACAAATCTAGGCCTGCACAATATCTAAATTCATACCAGAAGTATTAAAATCAAGTTTTTAAGCTTCACAATGAAAATATTTAAAGGTAAGCAGAAATATTTATTGTAAACTAATCAAACAACAAAAATTACTAATTAAATTTAAATGTATGAAAACAATGAAGGGTGACAAGAGATTACGATTGATTTTGTTAATGTTTGTAACATCCCTAAAACCATAGGAGCTAATTGAAGCTTGCTCTTTATGGGAGCTTTCAACCTCCCCAGAACTGCAGGTTCTTGTAACTATAAGTAAATAAGTAATACACATAGTATTGTACATACTATGGGAGAAATAGAGTATAGTATTGGAGAAAAAAATGTATAATTTTCATCTATAATTTCCAATAATACAATCCTATGGGTATTACCTCCTTACTTATGGAATAAAATATGGAAACTGATAAAGAACAAAATTACAATTAGAAGTTGGTCCCTGGAGAGAAACTGCAGAAATTTTGCACAGTGTTTCAATTAAAAGAGGAAGCTTCAGCATGGAGAGTATTTAGATCAATTCAAATTTTGTTTCAATAATAATGATTAATTGAAGTGGCAGAATAGATGATATAAATTGCACAACTTGTTTCATTTGTATAGTTTTCTAATTAGAAATAATATAAATAACTAATTTTATTTAATTATTTGTTTCCACAGCAATACATTTTAATCGCTGTCACTTTCAGCTTCCTTGAATACATTTAAATATTTCCACTTAACATCTTTTAGTTTATTTTTATTTTACAAAACCCAAATTTGATAAAACTTATCAATGCACTTATATCTTTGCTTACACTGTCGTCTCTTCACTTGCGTTTGAGGCAATGACTCGGATTGAATCCACTGTAACTTCATTAAGTCCATTATTTGATCCATTATTTTGATTTTTGCCTTTTCCTGGCAGGTGGTTCAGGACTAAGAATAGTTTTATGACTCTTTAGTAGTGTAGGTGTGTTAGGTATTGGGTTATATTTTATGAAACAGAATACAATTTTTTTTAATGTCAGAAAATTGTGTCATCATTTAACTCAGTTGACTTTGGAAAAATGTCTGAAAAAAAAAAGAAAAATTTCCGCCGGCGGAAGTTTTACTTTTCCTCTCTCAGCCGGCGGAAGGAAAAATATTGTTGTCATGGAAACATTAAATAAACAACACGAACCAATACTATACATTACATTAAATAACAATTAAATATCGGTGTTTTGCATTTATTTTCCAATTTTCCTGTAGATATACTGCTTTCACTAATAATAGATTAAATCTATAAATGGTTTCTTCAACAAAAATTATCACTGTCATTGTCAAATGTTAAAATAGTTTCTGTCACAAAAACAAAGAACCATAAATATGAATTCATTAATATTAAATTTATTTGCAAAAATTATATATGAAAGTTACGATATTTCGCATTTTGCAGTACGTTTGAAGAAAAAATTGTATATTTCACTTGGAGGCGAAGTGACTTTTCATGGCTTGCCTTCTATTACGCGCCTCACTTAGTTGGGTGTATAAACTCAGGGGTGCCATGAAAAGTCTCACTTCTCCTCGGCGTGAAATAATATACTATTATAACTTCCAAGATACATATGCCTGTATATTTTTTTGTATTATATTTTGTTATCCCCTTTTTTTGGCAACGATTTTCAAGACTAGGTAGTTTTCTGTCTACTATTAAATCACAAAATGTAGTAGTCACTGCATTACCCCCGCAAGAGAAAAAAAACTAAGGAGGAAGTTTGAAGGTTCCGCGTTTAATTGGTATGGGAGAGAATGAAGGAGAAATACCAGCATCCGGCATTTCAACTGTTTCTGGTGAAGCAAAACCAGAAACTGAGCCTCGCACGTTGAATACATAAATGCAAGATATTTAATCATTAAATACCAGTTTAAGGCGATCTCATGACAGAAATTTCACGCCCTCGTACCAAAATTAGGTAGTACTTTGCACTTTCACATAAATGGGTATCGAGGGTTTCTTTACCCCGTCTGCGCGGACAAAACCGTGAACTTTTCCACAAAGCGTGTAGCACCTAAGACGATTTAGTTATTGGCCTGTTTGTTGTAGGAAACAAAACACTCATCCTGCACTGTAAATCTGCAACAAAATTAGGATTATCTAAAGTAAAATATGTGCATATGTCCAAAAATCGAAAAATATTTTCTGGTATTCGCCAAGACTTCCCGTAAGAGGAATCAGATACAGTAGCGTTCAGTGAAGACTTGAAAACTAAAAATAAGCCCAAAAGCACGATCCGTAACTAATAATTTAACCGTTCAACTAAACCTTTGCATTGAGGGTGGTAAGAAGTCGTCGACTTATGGCCAATCAAAATATAAAAATTACTCCATAATTTGGATTGAAACTGTTTGCCTCGATTAGTTACTACCACTTGTTACTATCAGTTTGAAATTATCAACGTGGTCCTCTTAATGAGTTCAGATTTTATGGTTTCATAAGGGCAGATTTTAGAAGTGTCTACGAACAAACCTCGCACCTTCATTGCTATGTTAAAAGGCAACGAAGACATCACCTTATAAAATTTTCTTCAAATATTTCAGAGTTCAAAACCTCTGCTTCAATTTGTAAAAAAAGCAACACGTTTGGGTTATTGCGCTGGAAAGGCGGTAAAGAAAAACTTGACATGCAAATGACCTCTTCAACCAGGCGCGTGGGTTCTACTGAGATTGAATCAAACATCGTCCTGTTAATAAGTTCAGCTTTAAAGGTTTCATAAGGGCAGATTCTTGGGCGAACAAACCTCGCACCTTCATTGCAATGTTAGAAGGCAATGAAGATACCACCTTATAATTTTTTTTTTGAGATGACATCATTCGAGAGTTCAAATACTCTGCTTCAGTTTGTAAAAACTACACGTTTGGGCCAATGCGCCGGAAGGCATTGGCCCAAAATGGTAAAGTTTGACATGGTTTCTACACGAGGAACTTCGTGAGTAGTAACTGTGCCCTGCAATCTATCTTTAATCTATATAGGCCACGATCTTGAAGATAATTTTGATGTTTGTCAAAATTTGGGTTCAAATCCGTTTGAAATTCGAAAACAGCTTCGGGAGAAGATCTTCTTTAGATTGTGTTCAGGAATTCAGGATTGCGTAAGGTGAAAAACTTGTAAATCTACACGAAGAAATTCGTGAGTACTAGCTGTGCCCAGAAATTTTCGAACTTTAATCTGTATAGGCCACAATCTGGAAGATAATTTTGATGTTTGTCAAAATTTGGGTTCAAATCCGTTTGTGATTCGAAAACAGCTCCGGAAGAACTATCCATCTTCTGTGAATTGTGTTTAGAAATTCAGTACTGCGTAAGGTGAAAAACTTGTAAATCAATGCGAGGAACTTCGTGAGTAGTAACTGTGCCCAGCAATCTTCTATCTTTAATCTATATAGGCCACGATCTTGAAGATAATTTTGATGTTTGTCAAAATTTGGGTTCAAATCTTCTTTAGATTGTCTTCAGGAATTTAGGACTGCGTAAGGTGAAAAATTTGTAAATCTAGACAAAGAACTTCGTGAGTAGTAGCTGTGCCCAGGAATCTTCGATTTTTAATCTATATAGGCCACAATCTGGAAAATAATGTTGATGTTTGGTAAAATTTGGGTTCTAATGCGTTCGCAATTCGAAAACAGCTCCGGGGGAAGTATCCGTCTTCTGTAGATTGCGTTCAGGAATTCAGGACTGCGTAAGGTGAAAAACTTGTAAAAACTTGTAGTAGCTGTGCACATGAATCTTCTATCTCCAATCTATATAGGCCACGATTTGGAAGATAATTTTGACGTTTGCCAAAATTTGGGATCAAATGGAGAGGAGAGGTAGTGCAACACAAGCTGTGCAGCAGAAACTATCGGTAGGAGAACCATTCCAACTGCAAGTACGTTCACGCGCAGCTGAAGCAGGTCCTCATGAAAGGATGGAATGGATGGATGACCAAAGAATGGAAGGCCCTTCCATCCAGGACGGATGGAATGGCCACTTCGGGAACCGGTAAAGAAACAGGAACGACTCGAACCAGAACAGGACACGTCGAAGATCTTGATAGTACAAACTATGATAAAACTATGAGTTGTTCAAGGGTTGTTCATCAAGGATCACAAGTTTAGTAGTCTAGGTGTTATTGAATTGTCACTTCAAATTGAAGGAACTCGAACAGAAATTTGATGAAATATTCTCATTTACATTATACTAGATTATCTGTATTTTAACCTCGTCTCGAATATCACTTAATAAAATGACGCATGTGATCGCTAAACTCATGAATGGGATAGGCAGTCAAAGAAGAGGAAGATTACCTAGAAGCAAAAACGAACACGAGAATCTAGACCAGGGGTCTCCAAACTTTTTAGCCCGAGGGCCATACTGACTCCTCCACTAAGTCCCAAGGGCCAAGCCTTAGGTAGCTCATCATATCAACGTACTGTACAAAAACATGAGTGGGAAAGATAAAGGAGTGGTCGCTCTTGTGTCAAAGGCTGTAGAAAATGACGGTGGTTCAAAACCATTAGTCTTACATTGTATCATTCATCAAGAGTCTTTGT
The DNA here is from genome assembly GCA_951805005.1 of Othius punctulatus. NCBI lineage: Eukaryota > Metazoa > Arthropoda > Insecta > Coleoptera > Staphylinidae > Othius > Othius punctulatus. The sequence goes on along the minus strand of OX638138.1, from coordinate 126,647,402 downwards.
GCGGAAAATGTTTGGATATGTCTGAAGTTCTGAAACCAGTCATATCAACTGTTAATTTTTTCAGATCTTTTGGGCTGAATCACCGACAATTCCGACAATTTATTGAAGAGATTGGAGAAAATGACTTACCTTATCATACTGCCGTACGTTGGCTTAGTTGTGGGAAAGTCCTTCAGCGCTTTTTTGAACTTCGAGCAGTGATCGAAATTTTTTTGAATGAAAAGCATCGCCCTCTTACTGAATTACAAAACAACGCATGGCTGTGGAAGTTAGCATTCTATGTTGATTTGACAAAACATGTGAACGAACTGAATTTAAGATTGCAAGGAGAAAACCAGCATCTTCCTGATTTATACACTAATATCAAATCATTCCGGAAAAAATTGATACTGTTTCAATCACAACTACGAAGTAAATGTTTTTCACATTTTAAAACATATGAAATATTCAGCCACACCACTGAGACTGAGTTTCCTATCTATTTTGTAATCGAAACTTTGAGTGCTTTGAAAATAAATTTTGATACTCGTTTCTCGGACTTTGATGCCTTTGCGAATCAAATTAAGATTTTTCAGAATCCTTTTGATACTGACATTGAAACCCTAGCCCCGGAACTTTAAATGGAAATGATTGATCTACAGTGCAGTGATATAATTAAGAACAAATATCAAAACTCATCTTTGTTGGAATTTTATAAAAGTCTTCCACTGACACAATTTGATAATTTGCATAAATTTGCTCGTGGGCTGTTTTCTGTTTTTGGTACTACTTATTTGTGTGAGAAGACCTTCTCCAAAATGAAGTACACAAAAAATGTTTACAGATCTAAATTAACTGATGAGCATCTTAAATCTCTTTTAATAATTGGTACAAGTAAAATTAGTCCACAACTACAAACTATTGTTGGTGGAAAATCTCAATTACATAAATCTCATTAGTATTTCATATGTCATTATGCTTGTTATAAGTTATGTTTTTATTTAAAATGTATAAAATGTTAGTTGGATTCATTTACATAATTTGTTAGTTATTATATACTGAAGTTAAATTTTCTGCATATTATACATGTCTTTACTCATTACAATTCTGTGTTTCTTTATCCAACTTATCACAAAAACAATAACACTAAACCTTCAACAATGTTATGAGTAGTTAGCCCATAACCATATCAATGTAGATGTCATATTAATAATTATTCAACATAAAATTAGAATACTTCAGTAAACTAAATTTAATTTGCTATAAAAAATATGTTCTCTAAAAGGAGTTTTCAAGTATGCTAGGTTTCCGCGGGCCGGACAAAATCTGTACGCGGGCCGGATGTGACCCTCGGGCCGTAGTTTGGAGACCCCTGATCTATACGAAAAAAATATGTATAATGTTAAATTGGATATGTGAGTGGTTACCACTTGGTGAAGTATACTGTGAAACGTCAACCAAGTGTTTTATTATTCCTGTATTGTATGTATAATGTCATTCAAGATTTAGAATGAAGCTCATTCCAGCACTACTTTTGCTAAAATTGGTGCGGGAATAATGAAATTGTGATTGTGAAACAGAGTGAACGACTTTCTAATGGTGAAACAGAGAAACTCAATACTAAACCTTGTTTAACTTTGTAAAATGATTTTCATTTAATAAACATTATCAAAACGAGTACATTTTCGAAATAGCAATGAAAGGCCAACCCACAGTGAAATCCAAGTGGTGGCAGCAAGCATTTTCACGCAATTAGATTACCTTTAGAATTAATAAATGATTGCATTTCACAAATTTATAACTCCCCCAATTAGATTACGTCTGATAAATTTGTCTCTCTTTCTCAATGTTTCGATTTAATTTAGAAATTTTCCCCTTAATTATGCTAAATTAAAATCCAGCCGGGCGATTTATCGATAGTCGAGTTAACTCCTAATTGAGGCTCGAGCAGGACCGGATGAGGGAACGACGCGTGGAATCCCCCAACCCACGACACGCTGAAAAATAATCAGCGCCGTCGGAAATTGAGCGCGCATAATTTCCCACGACGCCGACGGCATGTATTTATCAATCGATAAACAGGGCAGCCTTCGTCGTTTGTTAATTATTATCGACCGGAGGTTCACACTTGCGGATCAAAAACGCGGCCAGATCACGTGCACACATGGTTTAAGAGCCCTCAGGCCCACGAAGACAGATAACCCGCTCCGGTCGCACCTCCTGAGCAACAAAGGCGTCAAAATGGTAATAAATGGCTTAATTTTGCGTGTGCAGGGCCACAATCGCTCGAATAAATTACAGCCCTGGGCACAAATGAAGCTACCTTCGGCTAATGAGTGTTCGGAAATCACGCAACCCATCTAATTATCTGGTTTCTTATACTTTACTTGTACAGCAGAGCTTCAAGATAATAGAGATTAATACTAATAGTCTTTATAAGGACGCTAATTATACACATAATTATAATAGGGAAGTATAAGCCTTTTATAAAGTTATATACCACATTTGATTTATATATTCTTCCATAGTAGTTCTGCATTTGAAATAGCCTACATATAAGTCACTCAACATGCGAGCGCTGACCGTTTATGGCGCAACGTTATTTTTATACATAACAATTATGAAACTACATAATTAATAAAATCTTAATTGAAACAATAAGCAATAAGTCAACAATAGCTTAGAAAAATAATTTAATATGTAAATTTAAGTTTACTTGAAATACAGATACAGTAACAACTCCTTCATTAATACTTACAATATGCAATAATTGTTATTGGAACTTTGTTCTGTTATTAGAGTAAACGACGTTCTATACAAAATTATTGACTTTTAAAATTCGTACATACAACGAGACAAAAAAAAAGTCACAGCCAACTTTGGCGACAAGAGATTGTGTCCATTGATTATCTTACATGATAACACCTTTCATTTGTCAAAGTTTGTCGCCAACCTAATAGATCACCCTGTATAATATCAACACGAAGCATAAAGACATTATATAATATTTGTTATTATCAATTTTTACATGATTGATTTCTCTATTAGAGTATTCTTAGATTTCAAAATATCCAGGGAAATGTCCATTTTAAGATTCCTGGAGTCTATTTTTGAAACATTTCTCTAGATATATGTAACAATTCATTACCAGGTGTTTGGACCACCTGGAAATTTTGACTACGAGTGTGTCTTAAATAAGTGAGAAAATCCAGTTATTAACTTTCCAAGTTGACCAGTATAAGTTATCAGTCACTAAAATTTCTAAAAATTTATCTTATGGATATTTTTAAATTTTTATATAAAATCTGTACACAGTATGCCTAAATATAAATCTTCTGAAAATTTTACCTCTAATATGTCTTAAATAAGTGAGAAATTCGAATGTTTACCTTTCCGAGTTGATCGGATTTTTATGCATATTCAGGGTTGATTTACTACCCTCCAATGGCAAATTGGGCAGTATCACTTACAGGGTATATTCACCAACCCTTCAGTACTAACATATACTAGTTTCAATGAGTAACAGTTTAATGCACACTTTTTATGATATTTTTAAATATTCCGAAAGTTTAAATTCTGAGTTGGCCAGTATAAGTCATCAGTCAGTGAAATTTCCGAAAATTTATCTACTGAATATTTTGAAAATTTCATTACTGATTTGTATACAGTATGCTTGAATACAAATCCTCTGAAGATTTTATCAGGAGTATGTCTTAACTAAGTGAGAAAATCGAGTTATTAACTTTCCGAGTTGACCAGTATAAGTTATCAGCCACTGAAGTTTCTGAAAAATTATCCAATGGATATTTTGAAAATTTTATGACTGATTTGTATACAGTATACCTGAATAGTAATGATCTGAAAATTGTACTACTAGTATGTCATAAATAAGTAAGAAAATTGAGATATTAACTTTCCGAGTTGGCCAGTATAAGTTATTAGTCACTGAAATATATAAAAAAATTATCAAACCAATAAGTTCTTTAAAGTATTTCTTCCAGCTTTCTGCTATTTCTTTTTCTTCCCTTAGTACTTCTCCGTTTTTGCTATTTATGACCCTATCTTTTGCTTCTTTCCTTGTCTGTATTTTTTGATTACGGTGTAGAATGGTTTTTGGTTTTCCGTCCTATTTATTTCGAGTTTGCCTCCAAATTATTCCTATTGCTTCTGTTTGTTCTTCAATATTATCTGCTTTACCTTGTTTCTTGTGTTTTAATATTCTTCGTATTTCTCCCTTGTTTTGTTGTTGAGGTATATTTTCCAAGGCTGTTTGATTGTTCTGACCTGGTCTCTTACTTTAGTTGACAATCAGACTGTTCATTTTTTGTATTTTTTCTTTCTTGCAGGTTCCAAATGTTCTACTTGCCAGTTTTATTATGCTTTATTTGAGGTTTTTCCCCATTTGTTCTAAAATTTCTGTTTTCGTTGTTTTTTGTGTTGTATTTTTTTGTAGTTCTCTCTCCATTTCTTCTTTGTATTCTGATGGCGTGTCTTTGTTGATCAGCTTACAGTTTATAGTATTTGTCTCTTTGTTCTCCTCCTCTTCGTCTTTTGTGGTTCCCAATAGTTCTTCAAAGTATTCCTTCCAGCTTTCTGCTATATCTTTTTCTTCCCTTAGTACTTCTCCGTTTTTGCTATTTATGACCCTATCTTTTGCTTCTTTCCTTGTCTGTTTTTTTTTATTACAGTGTAGAATAGTATTTGGATTTCCGTCCTATTTCTTTCGAGTTTGCCGCTAAATTGTTCCTATTGCTTCTGTTTGTTCTTCAATATTATCTGCTTCACCTTGTTTCTTATGTTTTAATATTCTTCGTATTTCTCTCTTGTTTTGTTGTTGAGGTATATTTTCCATGGCTATTTCATTGTTCTGACCTGGTCTCTTACTTCAGTTGACCATCAGACTGTTCATTTTTTGTTGGTTTCGTTCTTGCTGGTTCCAAATGTTCTACTTGCCAGTTTTATTATGCTTTATTTGAGGTTTTTCCCCATTTATTCTAAAATTTCTATTTTCGTTGTTTTGTGTGTTGTATTTTTTTGCAGTTCTCTTTCCATTTCTTCTTTGTATTCTGATGGCGTGTCTTCGTTGATCAGCTTATAGTTTATAGTATTTGTCTCTTTATTCTCCTCTTCGTCTTTTGTGGTTCCCAATAGTTCTTCAGAGTATTTCTTTCAGCTTCTGCTATTTCTTTTTCTTCCCTTAGTACTTCTCCGTTTTTGCTTTTTATGACCCTATCTTTTGCTTCTTTCCTTGTCTGTATTTTTTGATTACGGTGTAGAATGGTTTTTGGTTTTCCGTCCTATTTCTTTTGAGTTTGCCTCCAAATTATTCCTATTGTTTCTGTTTTTTCTTCAGTAGTATCTGCTTTACCTTGTTTCTTGCGTTTTAATATTCTTCGTATTTCTCCCTTGTTTTGTTGTTGAGGTATATTTTCCATGGCAGTTTCATTGTTCTTACCTGGTCTCTTACTTTAGTTGACTATCAGACTGTTCATTTTTTGTTTGTTTCTTTCTTGCAGGTTCCAAATGTTCTACTTGCCAGTTTTATTATGCTTTATTTGAGGTTTTTCCCCCTTTAATCTAAAATTTCTGTTTTCGTTGTTTTTTGTGTTGTATTTTTTTGTAGTTCTCTCTCCATTTCTTCTTTGTATTCTGATGGCGTGTCTTTGTTGATCAGCTTACAGTTTATAGTATTTGTCTCTTTGTTCTCCTCCTCTTCGTCTTTTGTGGTTCCCAATAGTTCTTCAAAGTATTCCTTCCAGCTTTCTGCTATTTCTTTTTCTTCCCTTAGTACTCCGTTTTTGCTTTTTATGACCCTATCTTTTGCTTCTTTCCTTGTCTGTTGTTTTTGATTACGGTGTAGAATAGTTTTTGGTTTTTCGTCCGATTTCTTTCTAGTATGCCTCCAAATTATTCCTAATGCTTCTGTTTGTTCTTCAGTATTTTCTGCTTTACTTTGTTTCTTGCGTTTTAATATTCTTCGTATTTCTCCCTTGTTTTGTTGTTGAGGTATATTTTCTGTGGCTGTTTCATTGTTGTGACCTGGTCTCTTACATCAGTTGACCATCAGACTATTCGTTTTTTGTTTGTTTCTTTCTTGCAGGTTCCAAATGTTCTATTTGCCAGTTTTATTATGCTTTCTTTGAGGTTTTTCCACATTTGTTCTAAATTTATGTTTTCGTTGTTTTTGTTGTTGTTTTTTTGTAGTTCTCTTTCCATTTCTTCTTTGTATTCTGATGACGTGTCTTCGTTGATCAGCTTATAGTTTATAGTATTTGTCTCTTTGTTCTCCTCCTCTTTGTCTTTTGTGGTTCCCAATAGTTCTTCAAAGTATTTCTTTCAGCTTTCTGCTATTTATTTTTCTTCCCTTAGTACTTCTCCGTTTTTACTATTTATGACCCTATTTTTTGCTTCTTTCCTTGTCTGTTCTTTTTGATTACGGTGTAGAATAGTTTTTGGTTTTTCGTCCGATTTCTTTCGAGTATGCCTCCAAATTATTCCTAATGCTTCTGTTTGTTCTTCAGTATTTTCTGCTTTACCTTGTTTCTTGTGTTTTAATATTCTTCATATTTCTCTCTTGTTTTGTTGTTGAGGTATATTTTCCATGGCTATTTCATTGTTCTGACCTGATCTCTTACTTCAGTTGACCATCAGACTGTTCATTTTTTGTTGGTTTCGTTCTTGCAGGTTCCAAATGTTCTACTTGCCAGTTTTATTATGCTTTATTTGAGGTTTTTCTCCATTTATTCTAAAATTTCTATTTTCGTTGTTTTTTGTGTTGTATTTTTTTGTAGTTCTCTCTCCATTTCTTCTTTGTATTCTGATGGCGTGTCTTTGTTGATCAGCTTACAGTTTATAGTATTTGTCTCTTTGTTCTCCTCCTCTTCGTCTTTTGTGGTTCCCAATAGTTCTTCAAAGTATTCCTTCCAGTTTTCTGCTATTTATTTTTCTTCCCTTAGTACTTCTCCGTTTTTGCTATTTATGACCCTATCTTTTGCTTTTTTCCTTGTCTGTTCTTTTTGATTACAGTGTAGAATAGTTTTTGGATATCCGTCCTATTTCTTTCGAGTTTGCCTCCAAATTATTCCTATTGCTTCTGTTTGTTCTTCAGTATTTTCTGCTTTACTTTGTTTCTTGCGTTTTAATATTCTTCGTATTTCTCCCTTGTTTTGTTGTTGAGGTATATTTTCTATGGCTGCTTCATTGTTCTTACCTAGTCTCTTACTTCAGTTGACCATTAGGCTGTTCGTTTTTTGTTGGTTTCTTTCTTGCAGGTTCCGAATGTTCGACTTGCCACTTTTATTATGCTTTTGTTGAGGTTTTTACACATTTGTTTTAAATTTTCTGTTTTCGTTGCTTTTTGTGTTGTATATTTTTGTAGTTCTCTTTCCATTTCTTCTTTGTATTCTGATGGCGTGTCTTCGTTGATCAGCTTATAGTTTATAGTATTTGTCTCTTTGTTCTCCTCCTCTTCGTCTTTTGTGGTTCCCAATAGTTCTTCAAAGTATTTCTTTCAGTTTTCTGCTATTTCTTTTTCTTGCCTTAGTACTTCTCCGTTTTTGCTATTTATGACCCTATCTTTTGCTTCTTTCCTTGTCTGTTGCTTTTGATTACGCTGTAGAATAGTTTTTGGTTTGCCGTCCTATTCGTTTCGAGTTTGCCTCCAAATTATTCCTATTGTTTCTGTTTGTTCTTCAGTATTATCTGCCTTACCTTGTTTCTTGCGTATTAATATTCTATGTATTTCTCCCTTGTTTTGTTGTTGAGGTATATTTTCCATGGCAGTTTCATTGTTCTTACCTGGTCTCTTAATTGAGTTGACCATCAGGCTGTTCGTTTTTTGTTTGCTTTTTTCTTGCATGTTCCGAATGTTCTACTTGCCACTTTTATTATTCTTTCTTTGAGATTTTTCCACATTTGTTTTAAATATTCTGGTTTTGTTGCATTTTGTGTTGTATTTTGCTGTAGTTCTCTCTCCATTTCTTCTTTGTATTCTGATGGCGTGTCTTCGCTGATTCAGCTTATAGTTTATAGTATTTGTCTGTCTGTTCATCTCCTCTTCATCTTCTGTGGTTCCCAATAGTTTTTCAAAGTATTCCTTTCAGCTTTCTGCTATTTCTCTTTCTTCTCTTAGTACTTCTCTGTTTTTGCTTTTTATGACCCTATCTTTTGCTTCTTTCATTGTCTGTTCTTTTTGATTACAGTGTAGAATAGTTTTTGGATTTCCGTCCTATTTCTTTCGAGTCTGCCTCCAAATTATTCCTATTGCTTCTGTTTGTTCTTCAGTATTTTCTGCTTTACCTTGTTTCTTGCGTTTTAATATTCTTCGTATTTCTCCCTTGTTTTGTTATTGAGGTATATTTTCCATGGCTGTTATATTGTTCCTACATGGTCTCTTACTTCAGAAGACCATCAGGCTGTTCGTTTTTTGTTTGCTTCTTTCTTGCAGGTTCCGAATGTTCTACTTGTCACTTTTAATATACTTTCTATGAAGTTTTCTCAGATTTGTTATAAATTTTCGTTTTCGTTGCTTTTTGTGTTGTATTTTTTGTAGTTCTCTCTCCATTTCTTCTATGTATTCTGATGGCGTGTCTTCGTTGATCAGCTTATTATTATTACTATTATTATTAGCCTTTTATAAACAAATCGTACAAGTAGTAGATATAAGTAAAATAAATGTGTATTCTAGTTTGTTAGCCCATAGTTAGCGTAGGCCTCCCTCAGTGATGCCCATTTTCGCCTGTTGTTTGCTCCCAAAGGTTTCCTGCCACAGAGGTGATGTCGTCACTCCATCTTTTGTGTTGTCTTCGTCTGCTTCTTGTGCAATATGTTGGCGTCCTATCAGTTATACGTTTGCTCCAGCTTTCTTGGTGTTTCCTGACTACGTGGCCCGCCGATGACCGTTTTAATGTTTTTATGGTTTGTACTATGTCTGCTATTTTTGTTATTCGATTTATCTCTAGGATGGTTACTCTTTAGTTAAATCTCAGTCCCAGTATACTTCTTTCCATATTATTTTGACATACCTTTATTTTTCTTTCTTGAATCTTTGTCATGGCCCATGTTTGGCTACCATATGTAAGTACAGGTGAGATGCAAAGGTCAAAAATTTTCCTTTTCATTTCCATTGAAAATTTTCCCTTCATGATGTTCTTCAGTAACCAGAATTTTGCCCGTACAGGTTGGATTCTTCTTTAGATCTCACGTTCTGTCTGATTATTTAATGATATAGTTTGTCCGAGATAGATATATTCGTCTACTTTTTCAATTTCTTTGTTGTTTACTTCGATTTTTATATTTTCATTGGTTACTAGCTTTGTTTTTGCATTATACATTATCAGGCCTACTGTCTTGCTTCTTACATTAAGCTCTATTAGGATTAGCCTTAGTTCTTTTTCGGTTTTGGCAATAATGACATTATCATCGGCAAATCGCGAAATAATTTAGATAGGTTCCGTTTATGTTAAAACCAATCTGCCTCTCATCCCAGTAGAGATCTTTAAAGATTTTTTCTAGTTTTAACAGTTGAATAGGTCTGGGGACAGAGGGTCGCCTTGTTTTACGCCTCTGCTTATTTTAAATTTAGGTCCATCGGTTTCTAATGGTAATTGGGCTGTATTGTTGTAGTACATGTTTTTATTTATTCGTATGAATTTTTTATTTATGCCAGCTTGTTTTAAGGCTGACCATATTGACGAGTGTTTTGTTGTTTGCTCTTCGAACTCAAAGGTTTCCTGCTACAGAGGTGATGTCGTCACTCCATCTTTTGTGTTGTCTTCCTCTGCTTCTTGTACTCTATATTGGCGTCCAATCAGTTATAGGTTTGCTCCAGCTTTGTTGGTGTTTCCAGGCTACGTGGCCCTTGAGTCGGAGGCCTTAGTATAATCAATAAATACTAAGTGTAAATTAACGTTATACTCTTTTGTTTTATCTATTAGTTGATTAATTGTATTCAGATTATTGGTGGTGCTGTAGTTCTTCCTGATGCCCGCTTGGTTCTCTTCTTGGAATTCGTTCAGTAGGTTTCTTATTCTTTCTTGTATTAATTTGGAGAATAATTTGCATAAGGTAGATTGTAAGCTTATAAGTATGTAATTGTTTATGTCATTACGCCTCCCCTTCTTGTGAATTAGTATAATTTTCGAGTTCCTCCACTGTTGCGGTGCTATGCCTCTATTAAGGATTTTGTTGAAGAGGACTCTTATGGGTGTGATTAGTTCTTTTTTTCCTAGTTTTAGTAGTTCATTGAATATTTGATCATCTCCTGGACTTTTTTAATTTTTTAGGTTGTCTATTGCTTGTTTTACTTCAGTATTAAGGAATTCTGGTATTTCTTCGCCTCCATCTGTCTCGTTGATTTAAACGTCTTCATCGTTCTTTTCTTCGTAGAATTTTTCATAGAACTGCGTTGCGGTGTTGATTATGTTTGATTTAGTGTGATTCGTTTTACTTGATTTATCTTTTAGGCCTTCCATCCATTTTTTACCTGTTTGCGTTGCTTTCCTTAGTTTTTTTGTTGAGCCAGAAGCCTGTATTATTTCTTTAGTTATTTCTTCTCTCCTTCTTTGGTTATTTTCTCGTATCTTCTTTTTTACTAGTTTTCTTAGTTCTGATAGTTGTACTTTTTCTAGGGTTGACTTATTCTTCTTTTTTTCGAGGTTTGTTCCTTGCTTGATTATTTTTATTATCTTTTGTCTAAGGTTTGCTCTTTTCTTTTCTTGTTTCTATGCCCTGTTTTTGATCGTGCGGATTCCAATATTGCTCTTTCTAAGTAGTTGTATGTTTCTAGGGTGATTGCTGTATTGGTTTCTTGCTCGAGATGTTGTAGATGGTTCCTTAGTAAAATAGTGTATATTTTGTGTTGTTTCCTATTATGTTTTCTCTATGTATTAGCCTAATTGTCTTCTTGTGATTTCTTCTTCTATGTTCTATTTTTACTGTTGCTCTGATTAGTTTGTGGTCGCTGACGAAGTTAAAGGCACTTATAACTTCACATCATATACATCAGATATATCTCTTAGGTTTTGAGTTAGTATGAAATAGATTTCGTTCTTATGTCTTGATGGGGATTTCCAGGCCCATTTCAGTAGTACTAACTGTATTTGTTAGGGATATTATCCCTAACTGGCTATCGACCAACGTGGGTCCTTCTACCGAGGTCCATTTCATTTCTTTGCATTTTGCGAAATATGTATTTGTAATTTTTAGTTGGTTTTGAGTTGCAAAATTTATCAGCAGCTGGCCTCTTTCGCTTCTGTCGCTATATGTGTTTGGTGCCATTGTGTTCTGTTCCATGTCCTGGCGGTGCCCGATTTTCCTGTCGAAGTCTCCCAGTATCATGTAACTATATTTTGTGTAGTTGATTATATGTTCTACTTGGTCAAAAAATTCGGTGATAGCTTTGTTTGTTGAGCTGCAAGTGGGAGCATGGACTTGAATTAATTTCATTTGGTATTTCCACTTGCTTTTATTGTTACAATTGCTATTATTTCGCTAACAGGAACCAATCTGATAACTCCATCCTGCCACGTATTTCTTATCAGAAATCCTACTCCTAATTGGCTATTTACTGATGCAGAGTGGCATAATAGATGGTTCGATCAGCTAATCTTCTTCTTTGGTCCTATTACTCCACCAGGGAGTGTAGGGCATCTTTCGATGTTTCTGTGACTGATGTACCAATAAAATGTCGTCACCATTTTACTGTTCGATCAGCTTATAGCTTATAGTATTTATTTTGGTAAATATCTCCAAACTATTCTGACTAAAAACTTTATAATAAGTTGCCAGCGAACATGCTTTGCCATCTGCCAGGTTCAAGATGGAACTAACGAAATTGCTTCTGGAGAGGTGTTATTATGATGTCAATGACTATGTGAACGACTGATTTTAAATGTCCATAGGTTTTTAAATCTGTGTGGCATATGTATTGTATCAGTATGTTTTATATACTGTGACGTACCTGAAGGGCAGTCGGCGCGTTAGGCCGTGGAGCGAGTGGAGGGTCCCTTCGAAGTAGTGACGAGGGCCAGGCTCTCGGTGTCAGAGAGTGGGGGGGGTTAAAAAAAGGCTCCACGTAATTTTACCTCGTTGCTACTTCGTCGCAAGGGTGGCTCCACCCTACCTGCGTGGGTGGACGGCAGACAGTCAGCGAAGTTTAGAAATCACGAACTGTCACAACGCTGACCATTTGGCGCCAACACTACCAGATTTAAATCTCGCAGTGAGAATAGAAAACTGTAAATGAGAAAACGCGGGGGGGAACAAAAAAATAACAGGTGTGAGTTTGTAGTGTAATATCGGCGTTTATTCACACAAACCAAAGACGGACACCGTGTCTGCGCTCCTGAAAACAAATACCTCCGAACGCCACCCTTTCGCGCAGGGTTTACTCTATTCGGCCGAATAAAATAAGCTCCTAATCGCGCGATTGAAAGGGCCGAGGGAGCAACCTTTCTCGTACACTAGCGCAAATCACGTACGACACGAAACACGTAGACGCACTCTTACACAAAGAATAAACAGAAAAGTGGCTCAATCGAGCACACAACAAAAAAGAATTTATATATATTTGGATCTGGCCTGAGTTCCGGATGGTCTCGCCGGTGGCTGGGTTCAGCTCCGGGATGTCGGCGGTTCCCGTCGAGGACGCCTGGGCTTGGTCCGCGGCCTCCAGCCAAGAATGGTTTTGGCCGAGCTGTTTAGCCCGTAGCCAAACGCTCAGGTGTTATGAGCGTGTTCTCTGCCCCGTACTCGGTGCCTCAATCCCCCTCAAGGGTGGTTAGCTGAGAACCGTTGATTATTCCCGTAAACCGGATGGTGATATACCTTATCTGCAACGGTTCTTCTGGCACGATCTATACTGGGCACGAGTCAATTCAGTTCTGCCTCATGGCGGCGCTCCGCCGGCGAATTTTAAAAATCGCTCACGGGGAAACGCGTCACCACAACAAAAAAATGCAAGCATGGTTGCCTACCGTGCAGGTCTATACGCCGGTTAATTATTAAAAAGCAGTTTCTGCCAACGCTATTTTTGGACCGTTACAATACCCTATTTTAATTATTGACCAAATCAGCTGTTATTATAAATAATATCTTTATGAATTATGTAATATTCGGTGTAACGGATTCAGCTACAATTATTATTATTGGTCGTCAAATCTGCGTGGTAAAGTTCATATGCGATGGTAAGTTGGGAGTATTGATTTTCTATTTATTTACATTTCGGAACAATTTGTACTAATGTCTTACATTTCTGATTTCAAGCTTTCGAAACCTTATCGCGTTTTAATCCAATTTTCTATGTTGCCGCGTTCGATGAATAAGAAATGATTAATGAACGGGCGGTGAGAAGGTGCGTTTGTAATGTTTCCGTGAATGTGGAGGGCGGCCGCCAAAATTCATATGAAAACGAACGATTATCGGATCGAAGTCATTGCAATTGCGGGCGGGAGGGGGTGGAAATCACGGCACGGTAGATTTCACATAGCGGGCGTTAAAGTACGCCAGGAATTTACATTAAGGCCGTAATTTGTGCGCCGTATAAGAATGCAATCTTGCGGACGTGTCTCTTTAATATTTATGCCCGGCTATTTATCATGGCTTTGGTTACATGATTTATAGGGATGAGAGTTTGCTTAATCCCGGCGGCGGCGATGCCTAATCTCAATTTGGGTGGGCGTGAGGGCGCGCGTGTCACCTCGTCCACTATTTTAAACTAAACACGGGACGAAACTATTCCGCCGGATGTAGGGGGTGGTTGGGCAAGCAACCACCCCCTAACAGTCCGTTGAGGGGGTGGCATTGTTGCTGACTCAATCGCACTCTCCCCCACGCTTGCAAACATTGGGGACAAAACGCGATGCGACGCATTAATCACTTCCTTACGGATTTCCTCGACCGGGAGCGTTAATTACTGGACGGGTCTTACCATACGCAGTTTGTCACCGTGCTCCTCTAATTATTATGTCACGCCGTCTGATTATCCCGGGGCTGGAACTGTCCCGCTACAGCGGCGTCTTACACTTATTAATAAATTTTATGGCAGATGCCGCCTATAATTTATATGCCGCACACATGGCCTCACCATTTGCATATATTAACATACCACGGTTGAATAAATCACATCTCAAATTATTTGCTCGTAAGGATAACGTCATGAATTTTCTTTTGATTAATGAGTCTTAGCTATAACCTTAGATATATATTATACATTCTTGGGGGCCTTACCTAAGAGGCGAAATGAGGAGCTCTGCTTAACGATCGTTATAACAACACAACAAAAGCCAAAACCATATATTTTGTCTGCAATAATTACAACGCAATCTGTAACAGTTGTGTTCTTACAGAACAGTAGTGACTTATACCTCGACAGTGCAACCTAATAGAAATGAAAAATCAATTATAGACTACATAATAGTGCAACAAGGAAATCAAGAAGCAATAACTGATGTGAGAGTAAAAAGATGAGCAGAGATATACACTGACCACTTCCTAGTAGTCGCACAAATCATAGAAGAAATAACAGAAGAACAAGAAATAACAGAAGAAGAAGAAATAACAGAAGAAGAAGAAATATACAAAGCAGTAAACATACATCAATTAGAACACATAATCTTAGAAATGAGGAGGCAGCAATAAATTATGAAAATATTGTAAACACAGAGCTAGATGAGAATACGCAATCGTAAACGAAACTGAGACAAAAAATTGAAGATCTTTAGAGAGACGCTAATAAATTCCGCAATTAAAGTTTGCGAAAGATGTATTACAATCAATAGAAGAAGACAGACAGCATGGTGGAGCGATGAAATCAAAGAAAAAGTCAGAATTAAAAAAAATAGAATGGCAAAAATACTTACAACTGAACACACATGATCAATACGAAGTATATAAAAAGAAAATAAATATAGTAAAGGAAATGATAAGAAGACCCAAAGAAAAATCATGGACGTAATTTGGAAACATAATGGAAACAAATAGCAAAGAAAACCAAAAACTATGTTATAAGATACTATGATGTTAGAAAATGTTAGAGATGTTAGAGATGTTATAAGATAGATAAATCATTAAGAAAAGAAAAACAAGCCAGAGAAACATATATCAAAAACAAGAAAAAAAAATAACTAACGAAGAAGAGATAATGAAAAGATGGCGAGATTATTTCCAAGAACTATTAGGCACAGAAAAACCAAGCAGAGAGGAAACAGAACAGAGAAAAGAAAACAGAAAACGTAGTCACAGAAGTATCAGAAAAACCTGGCAAACTTTGAACAGCTTAACCAATAAAACCAAAAAAACAACACACGAAAATCACACAAATAACAGCAGGAAACTGCAAAACGGAAACGAACAAGGAAGAAATAACCAACATTTTCAATCACTATTTCGCAACAATAGGCGAAAAGCTCGCCAAACAAATACCAAGCAACCAACACGCCACGAAAAACAACACCAACTCACTTAGCTCCCAACCATTAAATAATGAAAATGCTAAAACAGAAATCGCCGACTCTACCGAAGAAGAAATATCACAAATAATCAAATTCCTAAAAAACAACAAAGCCCCAGGCTTTGGCCTGGGGACAGTATTACAAATATCATACTAAAGACAAGCAGCAAACATATCACACCAATACTAACAAAACCAATAAACAAAACCTTAAAATCAGATAAATTCCCAGATTGCCTAAAATTTACCACCATAAAACCAATATATAAGAAGGGAGATAGAAAACAAGGAGAAAACTACAGACAGATAGCTTTAACATCAGGCATAGGGAAGATACAGGAATGTAGAATAAAAAATATCTAACAGACAACTCCATAATCAGCAAAAAACAATACGCCTACAAACGAAAGACTGGAATAATAACAGCAGTATGTGACTACCTCGTCGAACTCACAAACCAAACTGGAAAAACATCTAACAGACAACTCCATAATCAGCAAAAAAACAATACGCCTACAAACCAGACTGGAATAACAACAGCAGTATATGACTACCTCGTCGAACTCACAAACCAAATTCAAGAGAACACCATCGCAACGACTACCTTCATCAGACAAATGATGAGATAACAGAGATAACCGGTACATAAAGCTACAGGAAAAAAACACCCAATAACCCCAATAAACATAAAAACCTAATCAAATCCTACCTAGAAAATCGACCATAAGTAAGAACAATAGAGGGAACGAACAGTAAAATATACACAAGCAAATATGGATTTCCGGAAGGATGTGTATGCGGACATCTGCCTAGTAAACTCGCACAATAACACAGAAGAACTAACCAAAACAGTAAGTAGAGACCTTGAGAAATTAAGCAACTGGTGTATAGAAAACCACCTCACAACAAATGAAACAAAAACAGAATTTATGCAATTTACCAAGAATAGACATAACTCCGAGCTACATATAACACTAAAAACCCGTCCACTAAAAGAAACACAGCAATTCACGTACCTCGGGCTAACAATCAATAACAACCTAAAATGAAACCCCCAGATCAACAAAATAACCACAAAGAACTCAAAGACCTTATACATGCTAGATAAAATCAAAAATTATACACCCAACCACCTAAAAAAAAAACCTCTACCATACACTTTTCATGGCAAACATCAACTACGCAATAAACATTTTGAGCTACATAACAACCAAGATTATAAGTAAACTACAGACCCAACAAAACAAACCCCTAAAAATAATTTACAGACTACCACACACAACAAGCACAAACTAATAAATAAACGAACAAACTAAACATAAAACAGCTGATAAGGTTCAACAATATACTTCACATACACAAAATAAAACATGAAGAAACAAACAGCAGCATCATTCTAAAAACGAAGAACAAGAAAACAAGATACATACATACGATACAAGAAACAATCAGCACATAAGAACCTACACCTGTAAGCAACAACAACACAAACTAGGAATAACAAGAATCGCAATACAACAATACAACCAGTGAGGTGACTCAACGAAAGCTCTAAATTTGGCAACTTTCAAGAAACAAATAAAGAAAAAAATCCTCCTGGAATCCTAAGCATCACCGCCCTCATACCATTAGTACAGATACCAACAGATCATCTGATAAGAAGAAAAGACAAAGTAACCGCCAACCCACCCTTGTTTATTGTAACATGACATGACTTGTGACCTTCATTGCAAAAAATAAAATAAAAACATTGAAAGTATCAGAAATCCCAATGAAATAACTCTAAGAAATAATCAGGAATTTATAAAACGGAAAGACACCTCGAAAGGACAAAATAACATCGGAGATGATAAAATATATGGGCAAAACCGCCAAAAAGGTTCTACTACTTATAATAAACACAAGCTGGGAACAAGAAAAAATACCAGAAGAATGGGGAATATCACTCATTATGTCAATTTATAAAAAGGAAGATGACAAAGATTGCACTAGCTACAGAGAAATTGCGATACTCTTTGCTCAAAATCTTGAAATCAAAAACAGAATAACAGTAATCACAGAGCCACAATTAAGTGAAGCACAAAGTGGATTTAGACCCGGACGAAGCACATAAGACCACATATTTACTATTAAGCAAATAATTGAAAAAAAGAAAACTACATAACAAAAAGTTACACCTAACCTTCTTAGACATGGAAAAAGCTTTTGATAAAGTGCGAAGAACAAACGTATGAAAAAGTATGGAAAATAATGGTATTAGCAAGAAAATAATAAGAATAATACAGAGTATGTACAATAACAATATACAATATGTCATCAAAATCAACATGCTATCAGAAGAGCTTAGAATAAATACACGATTGAGACAAGGTGGCAGCCTAAGCCCGACACTTTTCAATATATACATAGATGAAATAATTAAGAAGTGTAAACAAAAAACTACAAAAATGTGGAAGGATACAAAAAATCGTGTTCTATGATAATAATTTTATTTGCTCAGGTCATTCGTATTTGTGAGTAATACTTTGTTTGGCGCTTCCGTATCGTTGCACAATTATTAAATTTGCAGCATTATTAAAGTGGATTATTTTTGAGAAAAAAAACTGGTGTGTGCTCAATTCATCAGCCAGATCAAAGTCAAATGAGAATTGCGGAAAAAATCACTCAAAAAATTTGTTAAATAATTGATGCAGTGTACCATTATGACTGGTTACAAATTATTGTTTTTTTCTTATGCAACTGATGTACTGTATGAATAATTTATTTTTAATATAAATGAAAATGTTACGGTATTAATATAAAAAAAAATTATACAAACTAATTTACACCACAAATGTCCGCGAAAATTTATTTGCGAATAATTGTTTTCTTATGCAGTTTTATATCGTTTATTATCTGAACAAGTCAAGAAACCGAATTTATTTTCAGGAAATTCGGTTAGGATATATATTTACGTTTATAGTTCGATGGTATTATGCAACAATGCAACAATGCAATTAAGTCACGTCGGTATAGTTTTTAGATAATTAGCGTTCAAGTTTAGCCCGTTATGAAAAATAATGAATTGCATTTTTCAATGTGTACACAATTTGTTTACAGAGAAATTACTAAGTTAAGCATCTCTGGAGGATATATCTGTGATGCGTGGGAAAAACAGTATAAGTCGAAAATTTGGGAAAATGAGTTTAAGTCAAATTATATTTCAGAAAGTGATGCTGTACATTGTGTTTGAAATAGTATATGTCACATTATTCAGTTAAAACTTTTAAATAGGTTGGCAGTTTTAGTTCAACTTTAAAGGCTACGATTATTCGAGGGAAAAGAGGTATAAGTCGACGGTTCCTTAAACTGCTGATTCTTGACTTATACTGTTTTTCCCACCCATCACAGACATATCAGAAGTCAAATTTCTAATAGCGTGAAAAACATGTATTTGTGGCTTCACTCATTCTTGATTAATTGCGAATAGTGTGATCAATAATAATCAAACCAATTACTTTTATCTTTTTTCACAACTTTTGATTTGATAAATTATTATAGAAATACTTTTCACAAAACTCTGAGAATAATATATAGTGTGATCAATGTTTTGCAAAAAGGCGAAACCCACATAAATGTTTTCCAAAAAAAAGTTAAAATACTCGAACAACTGAAAACTACACTGAACACTAGAATTTAAAAAAAATCCGTTCAACTATTCTTCAATTCACTCCTCATTTTTCAATGTGCTTTTGCGTGATATCGAGTTTACAGTCATTAATTTTCACAGACCCTTCAATTGGACGAGTTCAATGATGACGAGTCTAATGTTGACTAAAAGTTTCAAAAAGTCTTCGCATCCTCGAGAAATAACTTCAGAACATTTTTAAAGTCTTTTAATTTTCCTGCAGATAGCAGTTTTCCATTTGGCAAATTGTACACTGCAGAAGCTATAACAGAACAGAAGCAATTCAGAAGTTTTCAGAAGAAATTTATGAATATACGATATTATTTTTTTAATCTACGAACGTGCACAAAGTAATTACTTTTGACACTTTTAAAGATAATTAAAGATACTAAACTTTTAAAGATCTAGTGCTGTGATTTTTTTTAGAAAACTTAAATGCTATAGCATTTAATGTTATTCGTGTCAAAACGTCTTCAATTTTGTACATTTATGTTATACAGGGTGTTCATTTTTACGACGCCCCCCATTAGGATCTATTAAACGGAAATATATACAGAGTTGGTCAAATGGAATAAAAGTTTCGCATTTTTATGCCCTTCAATATACTGAAACGAAATCCGGGATATCTGGCACAATTCCTGAAGTATCGCTGAAAACTGAAAAAATGTACTTTCCTTTTCCTTTTATAACTTTTTTACTTTTGAAGGAAATTTTACGAAACTTGGCACTATTACATTTTTCGACGTGAGGTCTTTGATGACAGTGCCAATTATTTTCTGTGCCAACCAGATGCCAAAATTTTCATAGTCAACTTTTGAATTTCTAATATTCTTAATTTTATTATATACATGGTTGAAATCGGAATATTTCGCTCTTTTTAATGCTATTAAAATCCAATATGGCGCCCATAAGAAAATATAGAGTTGACTATTGAACTATGAAAATTTGACCATCTAGTTAGCGTAGAAAATGTTTGGCACTCTCAGCAGAAACCTAAAGTCGAAAAATTGAGTGCCAAGTTTCGTAAAATTGCCGTCAAAAGTAAAAGAAAAAAGTTACAAAAGGAAAAGGAAAGTGCACTTTTTGGGTTTTTCAGCGCTATTTCAGGAACTATGCAAGATATCCTTTTCAGATTTCTTTTCAGAATAATAAATGGCACAACAATAAGAAACTTTTCTCCTATTTGATCAACTCTGTATATATTTGTATTTAATAGATCCTAATGGTGGGCATCGTAAAAGTGACCACCTTGTATAGAAAACCGCCTGCAACATACCACGTAAAAATCCATGAACGTTTACGTATGTACTACAATCACAAGTCGTACATTAAAAAAATAAATAAAATTATTAATTTAGGAAATCGTTATGATCGTAGATAAAATGTTGTAAGAAATATGTGTAAAATGTCTGTTCATTTAACTAATGTCTATTACAGCACTCATTAATAAACATCAACTTTATACACTTGTATGAATAATAACTATTACCGAACGCGTCATGCTAAAATTAGAGAACGAACGCCACATTAATTTAATTTTTATATGGCATATAATTTAATCTTGAGCTCATAAACCTGTTCATCAAATCCTACAGTTATATAGGTTGATTCTATAATCATATAGGTATATAGGTTGTCCTATAGTTGATATAGCTGCGTCTATTATATTTTATTTTATTATTAAATATAAACATTTTTGACCTATACATTTATCAAATTGCATTATCGTGAAAGTTTTCAAAGAACAAAATCAGCGAGTACGTAATGACGATGCGATTTAATATAAATGTAAATAAGGGAACTATAACCATTTGTGTACTGTAATGAATATAAAATATGTGACACACCTATTCTGAAATGAATTACGGTCATGCATAACGTAGCGCCACTAAATTATTCAAAGCATTTTAACATATTTTAGCGCTAATAAAATATACGACATACATGGCAATTATTCTTAGCTTCAACTAAACTGAAAAGTAAAATAATTTAGTTGTATAGTATAATTAGCACCGTAATTAGGGATATTTACACATAATCAGGTGTATTGAACAACGTTCAAACAATCAAATAAATGTTACTTCACAGCATCACATTCGAATGTCTGATGCATATGGCAATTATTCTTCGCTTCAACTAAACTGAAAAGACATAACTGTACATCTTTCTTCTCTTTCTTCAGTTGAATACATTGTACACTTCGTAAACTGTAATATTTGCCTCACAGAAAATTACTTGTAAGTTGCATTTTAAAAAACGATGCATTCATACATTGCTATCATTGTGACAGAAGTGTGTAACTATTGAAATGATTAACATTATGTTGCACCATAAAAAAACTCTCTGTATATGAGTAGACACATTTCTAAAAAAAAACGTTTATTATAACAAATTTGAACTATTTAATGTTGTTCTTCACATTGAAAATATCTGACCAGATGAGTAGAGTGTTTTTGTTTCCTGAAAATCTCGACTATTCACAACAGGCACATTTAAGGAGAAGTGAAGACGTAAACTATTGATCTTGAAAACATGATCTTAAGTTAATATCTGAGATGATTTATAAATAATATATCTATGGATGTATGGCTGCCTATTAATTAAGATATAAATAAATTATTACACGAGAATCTTGTTTTATGTTGTATGTCTAGAAATCAAACGCGGGTTTAATCGTCAACCACAATTACGAACATGTTTCATTAGGGACAACAAGCGCATTTACCGTTCGCGCATTAATATCTTCACCGTTATTTAACGATGATAAATTCGTTGATGAAATGGAATTACCGCTGCCGAAATAATGACCCTAAAACGCAAATAATCAGGTTATTTCAGGTCGGTCACACACCTACATTCACACATCCACACGGAGAGGGTGAGCTCGTGGGAGGATATGTAATATTCAACGGTTTTATAAAACGAGAGGCCAGCAGAGCAGAGACACTGATAAGGGTTAAATGGGCAAAATAGTAAAATTCACCTGCACGACCCCCTCAGGCCGCGGCTTAATATTGCATCACTCCGAACTTTCAAGGGTGCAGATCGAGAGAAATGTTCCGCTGGATCTGTCCGCCTTATTAAATAAGAAATGTTAGGATATCGAAATCTGATTTGCGATGGAGCGTTGGAAAAGTGCTATATACAAACGATTCCTATTCTGCCATGACATTCAAGAATGGACCCGTTGCGCCTGATGCACGTAAGCGAAATCAAAATGTGAATGTGAGTGTTCAGAAGACTTCTTTTTATCATCATCATCGTTCTTGTGATGGGGTATCATCATTTTTGGTGTAGCTACTAGTTTTCAGGTAGACTTAAAAATTTGAATGCAAACGTCATGCTATGTAAATGAATGAATCTTGTCTCAAATAACTATAGTATTATAAATAAATAAATATATATATATATATATATATAATTATGTACACACTGTTAAAATTATTATACGATGTGACATTTAGGCCGACCTTGAATTTAACAATTCATATCTGTAATTGATGATCTGTACCAAGTTTATATGTCAATCATTTGTGGACACGCTGTATATTATGTCTGCGTATAGTTAATTATAATAGATATATGAGATACATATTATTTCATGATTATTAGAGGATTGGTAAAAATGCATTCCATCGGATGCATGAATAAGTGTGCAATATACTTATTGCTAGGATTGCCATTGCGAATAAATTTATATATAAACTTGTCGCTTACACGACTCGAACTTTGAACACATACGCTGCCATAAATATTATTTGTTATAAATGCGAAACATATTTTATGATCAAGAACATGTGCCCTATATCGCCGCATTCATGTGACGTATCGTTCGTTAGAAAGTAGGTCGAATGAAAAATGTTAACTAAATCTATCATGTTTCCAAGGGGTTAATCAATATTTTTAATACTGAGACACAAACTGGAATCCACATTTTAATAATAATAATAATTTATAATGCTACTTCACCTATAGTATTACTGTCATATTAATGTTTTTTTTTTAAGTTTCCACTTAATAATTCCGTATCTGTTAAAATATATATAAATTTAATAAAAATATATGACTAAGTAAACTAAATGAACTATATGACTGAAAAATGATAAATATATATGAGTGAAATATTCTCTCAAAATCTTGAAAATTATTTAAATATCTGTAGAAATCTCGAAAATTATAGGGAAATTTTGGGGATTATTAAAAAATCTCTGGAATTATTGATATTTATTAGGAATTCTGTAGAAATTCTTCGAAAGTTGTTGAGAAATCTTGATAATTACTGATACTACCAATTGGCATTTTTTTATCTCAAAATTATTGAAAATTCTCCAGAAATCACGATACATAATTATAATTACTGAAAATACCAATTGGCATTTTTTAATTTCAAAATTATTGAAAATTCTCCAGAAATCACGACACATAATTATTGTGAAATCTGTAGAAATCTCAAAACTCAAAAACTATTGAAACATAGTGGAAATTATTGGAAAATCTCTCGGAAACTTGATAAAATTTAGAAATGTATAGATATTTTAATAATCGAAATTTTGTCAGGGTTCTGGAAAATTGAAAAGGAACAAAGCAACATTTTTTTTTAGTATTGCGCTTATATTCACAGTGATTTTAAAATTCTACAAACTCAGCTTATGAAGTTAAATGATTAAATTATTGTTATTAAATGATCATTTGTTAAAAATAACAAAGACTGAAAGTCGAACACTATTTAATAAAAATCTAATTTTCTTTCAATTTTTTCTGGGCAGCCTTGGACATCACACCCCCTGTATGAATTTACATATTTGAATTTGCCCTTTTTTGGGCTTTATAGTGTAGGTGTAATCGAGCCTGCCCGTCCTATTGACTCACCCTGTATATTTAAAAACAAGTATGAAAACTTTATATTAAAAAAACAACAATATTTAATACAACGGAATATCATTAACAAAAAAAAATTGGGGTCTTCAAATTTCAAAGGCAACAACATTATTTCATGCAACAGAATATTATTACTTTGGAATCTTTATATTTAAAAGACAAGAATTTTATTTAATTTAATGTAAAATTTATTATACTTACATTTACTACAATATTTTCTATTTGCCGAAATAGTAAATAAATGTAGTAAATAATCTTATTCTTATCTCTATATTTATTAATATCTCTATTTTTGTTTCTTCCAATCAACATTACATCATAAAATAAGCTTGTTTCTCTTATGGCTGAACATCATTTAATTATGCCACGTTATCAGATCTAATTAAAATTTGGATCGCGACTTCGATGTACATATTCTCATTTCCTACATAAACAATCTATGCAATATTTGAATAATTTATCCTATCTAAACACAAGTATTTTCGATGTAATGTAGTAAATTCCCAAAATAGACAACTGTACTTAATAAAAAATATCATGAAATTAGTATACAATCACTAATCTATGCAATCTATACAATATTTGAATTATTAATCCTACCTAAACGTACGCACCAGTATTTTTGATGTAATGTAATAAATTTCCAACAATACACAAATGAAGTTAAAAAAAATCAATAATTTATGTAAAAAAATTGTACGTCCTTAATCTTGATAAGAGATAATATCATATTAAGATTGAGGTCGTAAAATTTTTTTACATAAATTATTGAAATAATTAATCTTAATGTGAGAAATATTACAGAATAAATATTAAATATCATAAAATCAGTACGTTGTATACTCAAATATACATAAATCAATCTATTTTGACGTTCATTTGATTTATGCTTTATGCTTTTTTATACTTTATAATTATTTTAGATTTCATTTATGCCATTTTGCAATTTAAATGTCCTGATTTTGTAAATTTTATGCATTTTTGATGATACAATATGATTATTTTTTATTTCATTTATGCCATTTTGTAATTTAAGTGTCCTGATTTTGTAAATTTTATGCATTTTAGGTGACAATTATAATTTAAAATTTTGTAGTCGTTACTTCTGTAAATTCAGACGAATTACAGAAGATGATTTCTGTAATCGGCATTAAATAATCAAGTAGTTGCGACTTCTATCAAATCCAATAAGATTATTTTGGTTGAAGGTGATAAATGTGATGAAAGCACAATCGAAAAATTTGTAGAATGAAAAAATATTATGTAATCATCGTGTGAATCGAATGAACCAATTTGGATTCAGTGATTTAAATGATTTCGAGAGAAAAATCTATCGAACATCTGACAACTAATGAGAAATCTGTATAAATCTCGAAATTGATTAAGAAATCTTGGAAATTATTGAAAACTCTCGATAATTATGGAAAAATCTGTAGAAATCTCTAACAATAATTATTTTTTTTTAGAAATTATAGAGAAATTTCTAGAAATCTTAGTAATGAAAAATAATAACAAATCATTAAAATGACTAGATCTCGAATTCTAGAAACTGCTTAGAAATGACTAAGTAGATATTTTACGAATTATCGAGAATTTTGGAGAATGAAAACTGTGGGTAATAATCGAGCCAACCAATTTATGATTATTTTAGATTTCATTTGTGCCATTTTGCAATTTAAGTGTCCTGATTTTGTAAATTTTATGCATTTTTCATGATATAATTATTTTAAAATTTTGTAATCGTTACTTCTGTAAATGTATTGAATAATCAAGCAATTTCGACTTCTATCAAATCCAATAAGATTATTTTGGTTGAAGGTGATAAATGTGCTGAAAACACAATCGAAAAATTTGTAGAATGAGAAAAAATTATGTAATCATCGTGTGAATAGAATGAACCGGTTCGGATTCAGTGATTTAAATGATTTCGAGAGAAAAATCTCTCTCTCGAAAATCTGACAACTAATGAGAAATCTGTATAAATCTCGAAATTGATTAAGAAGTCTTGGAAAATATTGAAAAAACTCTAGAAATCTCGATAATTATTGAAAAATTTGTACAAATCTCGAGCAATCACATTTTTTTTTGGAAATTATACAATAATTTCTAGAAATATTAGTAACAAAATATATTGGGAAATCTAGAAAATGACTAGATGTACTCTCAAAATTTTGAAACTGTTTAGAAATTATAATATTTTAAGAATTATCGAGAATTTTGGAGAACGAAAAATATATGTAATAATCGGCGCCTACCAATTTGCATTTTCTGATTTTAATAATCTCAAAATTATTGAAATCTTAAAATCTCTCGACATCATAATAATCAATGAGAAATCTGTAGAAATTAATACAAATTATTGAGAATGTCTCCACTTTTTGAAGAAAACGAAAGTAATTTTGCAAAAATATAGTCAAGTAATTTGGACTTTTATCAAACACAACGAGATTATTTTTGTTAAAGGTAATAAATGTGCTGAAAGCACAATCGAAAAATTTGTAGAATGAGAAAAAATTATGAAATCATCGTGTGAATCGTATGAATCAATTTGGATACAGTGATTTAAATGATTTCGAGAGAAAAAACTCTCGAAAATTCGAGAACTAATGAGAAATCTGTATAAATCTCGAAATTGATTAATGGAAATTATTGAAAAATCTCTAGAAATCTATTAAATTATTGGAAAATGTGTAGAAATCTCGAACAATCGTACATTTTTTTTGGAAATTATAGAGTAATTTCCAGAAATGTTAGCAACACAAATTGAAAAATCATCAATATCTTGATTAAGAAATCTTGGAAATTATTGAAAAATCTCTCGAAATCTAGATAATTATTGAAAAATCTACAGAAATCTCGAACAATCAAAACAAATTTTGAAATTATAGAGTAATTTCAAGAAGTTTTAGCAACAAAAAATATTGAGCAATCAAGAACATTACTAAATATTCTCTCGACATTTTGAAACTGCTTAGAAATGACTAAGTAGATTAAAATAATCGAATGGAGCTTGTGAAATATTAATACTTAAAGAAAACTACAAATTATCCTTTTTCATAACGACATTTATTTCTCTAAATGTACATTTCAACCACTACGTGGTCATCTTCAGTAGATATTTGTACTAAGTACTGAGTACTGAGTACTGAGTAAAAATGTCTACTGAAGATGACCACGTAGTGGTTGAAATGTACATTTAGAGAAATAAATGTCGTTGTAAAAAAGGATAATTTGTATTGTTCTTTAAGGACTAAGTAGATATTTTAAGAATTATCGAGAATTTTGGAAAATTAAAAATGTATGTAGTAATCGTGCCAACAAATTTGTATTTTCTGATTTTAATAATCCCGAAATTATTGAAAAATCTTTGGAATCATAATAACTAATGAGAAATCTATTGAAATCAATTAAAAATATTGAGAATGTCTCCACATTTGTTAAGTAAATGAAAGTAATTTTGCAAAAGAAAAAAATATATGACTATAAACAAAATTAAGAGCACTACAAATAATAAACAAATGTACTGAATATAAAATATCATGATATCAGTATACAATCACTAATCAGTAAATATACATAAAACAATCTATTTGGGCGTTCATTTGATTAATGCTTGATGCTTTATTTATGATTTATTATTATTTTAGATTTCATTTATGCCATTTTGCAATTTAAGTGTCTGATTTTGTAAATTTTATGCAGTTTTGATGATACAATTATATTTTTAAAATTTGCAATCTGTTGTAAATGCATTAAATAATCAAATAATTTCGACTTATATCAAAAACAACGAGATTATTTTTGTTGAAGGTGATAAATGTGCTGAAAGCACAATCGAAAAATTTGTAGAATGAGAAAAAATTATGTAATCATTGTGTGAATTGTATCAACCAATTTGAATTCAGTGACTTAAATAATTTCGAGAAAAAAATCTCTCGAAAATCTGAGAACTAATGAGAAATCTGTACAAATCTCGAAATTGATTAAGAAGTCATGGAAATTATTGAAACAACTCTAGAAACCTCGATAATTATGAAAAATCTGTAGAAATCTCGAGCAATCACAATTTTTTTTGGAAATTATACAATAATTTCTAGAAATCTTAGTAACAAAATATATTGGGAAATCTTGAAAATGACTAGACGTTATTATTTTTCTAAGTGCTTTAGAATAGACACTGCACTGAATAAATAAAAAAAATCGACCAGTTCGAGAATTATTTTAATTTTTTTGAGCTATCTCGGCAAGAGTTGGTTCCATATTCATATTGTTCATAAATTTGATTCATCCTACACTCACTTTGTCACCAAACCTGTTTCTTTGCGTAGATTTTATAAAAATCATCGACGAAAATGGTTTTTTACATGCAAATGTTGAACCAAACATCGTTAAAAGAACATTAGCGAAATGAGTGTACCAAATCTACCAAGTAGTGAGTCCCAATCTCTTAATATAATGTTCGCAGGTATTTGTTCAATTGTTGCGTCCTTATTTCCAATTTGATTTTGCAATTCTGTTGATAAATTATAGAATTTGTTTTTCCGCATAAAACTATTTTGGAATTCCACGAACTCCATTTCTAAATTATCAACTCCTAGCTATGAAATTAACATGGTTAATTCCAAATACAATGCAAATTGAATGGTAATGTACTTTGCAATTCTTAAATTGTTGAAGTATCTTCAAAATTCTTCGAAATATTTCATTTCTTGTTCGCACGTTGCACACTCACCAAACTCGATACCATTATTATAGATTATTATTATTACGATTACGATTATATTATTACGATTAAAATTGTTGAAGAAGGATCTATTAGAAAATGTAAAAATATGCAGGGTAATCCATTAAAAAAACTTTCAATGACGTCATATCTCGAAAATTAGGTTAGGTTTTGTAAAACAAAGTACGCCGCTAAATAGAGAAAGAAAAATACTGAAATTTGTTTTAAGAGTAATAATAATAATAATCACTTTTTGACACATTTGACACATTTGCCCAACCCGGTATATTTCTGTCAATTTCGTAGAAGTATATCTACATAAGTTCGAATACATTAAATAACAATTTTTTTCTAAAATCTAGCCGATGCACTAATTAGAAATCTAGCCAATTAAGAATATTCGGCCGTAATGACGTGTTTAGTATATAAAATTTCCCTTTTTTTATGTTTATCTTAAACAAGTTTTACGAGGCAGTAAACCCCGTTTAATGTAGTGGTGAGGATCCTATATATCCTTTTACAACTTTATTCGGAGGATAGGTTGGAATAATTACCGGAATTGAGTGGGGAGTGCTGATCGCTCTATATTTATACGTTTACGTTTGTATCTTCCTGTGCGTGAATTTGTGATGGTAGCGGCGGACATGGATGGAATTAATACGATTACGTGTTTTGTTAGTTCCGACGTCGGTGTCACAATTCCCCGGATTAATAGTGATTTAATATTTATTGGGTTAATTTCGTAAAAGTTCAATGCAAACACTATGAGGCTGGGGTTACTAATTCATAGAGTTATTTACTGGGGTAATGTATTGAGTTGGGATGACTGAAATTTTGATAAGGGTGTTCTGAATATATGAAATGATTATATCTTGTGATAACTGCATTCATAAAAGTTATTATTACAATAGAAATCCTGATATTAAATTGACTATTATTAATTACACTGGTCTATAAATTAAAATTAAAAAATTGACTGGAAAATACGAGGATGTTTTCCAAGTAATTTGGGTACGTATAATTCAAATTTACAACCAGAATTGTGCCATCAGGTCTAGTTCTTTTTATGTCGCTACTGTAAAGTAATTTGACGGAAACCCACATTTATTCTCTATCATCATAATAATAGTGCTTAAATATGTCAAATAGATCGTGTGTTACTAATTCAAGCTATTTCTGCTTTGTTTGTGGTAAATATATGGTTGGAAAAAAAGGATATGCAATAACCATTAAAATATGCATATTTACATTACTTTTGTTTTGTTGTCAAAAATTTAGACAAAACGTGGAAATTGTTTTGCAATAGTTGCAGAGCTATTTTATACAAGTGGTCGAATAGCGAGAGAAATATTTCGACTCTTCGGTTCCAGTAATAAGGAGAGAGCAAAGTAATCACCAAACCGATTGTTATTTTAGTTTATCAAAAGTTGTTGGGATCAATATGAAAAATCGAACAAGTGTGCAATACGCAAATGTTCCAAAACTACTTCAATATTTACCAAATGATCCATTGCCAGTTGTTCCTGGTACTACAAGTAATGATTCGGAACAATCTTTCAATGACATTGTTCCCATTATAAAAATTTGTTAATTTTTTTTTAATAAATGTAAAATTTCATACGTAACTGTAGAAAATAATAACAAAACATATTGAAAAAGAGTGCGTCCAAATTTAATCTTAAAACTAAAGAAATAATTTTTTTGCGTTAGAAATTTCGATTGTTTTTTTCTTAATTTTTATTTTTAACTGATATCTTAACTTTAAAAAGACACTTATATTTAAAAAAATAAATTATATCGTGCGTCTGCAATTCGTTAATTTTCAAATGAATAAACAAGATTTTAGTTTTTAATTAATTAATAACTTGAAGTTTCCTCTAATACCATTTTAAAGCAGAGAAAAATTATTGCATCTGAAATAGGTTAATTTTCAAATGAATCAACAAGATTTTAGATTTCAAATAAGTAATAACTTGAATCGTATACACATGTTAGTTTTTAAGCAAACACCTTTTATTCTTTATATATTATATATTGTAATTACCTTTATTGTATTATATATTGACCTGTACCTGACCATTGTAAGCCTTTTGGCGTAAGCAAATAAATTACTATTACTATTACTATTACTATTACTATCGTCCGTTTAAACTATTTTGAAGCAGAGAAAATTAGGAAATTAATTAACTAAAAATAGTTTAAGTTTTATATGCAAATTTGGTGCTATACCTGGTAACTTAAATCGACAGTTTTATTTGGTAGTGATGAAAATTTCACTGTTATAAGAAATTAACAAAATCAGAAATTTATCGAAAATTAATGATTTTTTAATCAAATAAATAAACTTCCTTAACAAATACCATGAAACTTGAAACAAATTAAATAAATTACAGAAAAAGGAGTAAAAATATCGGAAATAGTGTAAAAAAAGAACTTATGAATGATATCTTTTTCTTCTTCTGATATGTCGTTAATTTTGTTTTATTTCTATTGTGAATTATTATTCTCTCAAAACTCAAAATAGTTTAAGTTTTATATGCAAATTTTGTACTATACCTGGTAACTCTAATCGATAGTTTTATGTAGTGGTAGTAATGAAAATTATACTGTTGTAAGAAATTAACAAAATTGCGTTTGAAATTCATCGAAAACTAATGATTTTTTAGTCAAATAAATAAACGTTCTTAAGAAATGCGATGAAACTTCAAACAAATTAAATCAATTACAGAAAAAGAGGTCAAAATATTGGAAATAATGTAAAAAAAAACTTTATGAATTATATTTCTTTCTTCTCCTGATATGTCGTTATATTTGTTTTATTTCTATTGTGAATTATTATTCTTACTACAGCAAAGATATGAAAATCGTAAAAAAAATATACAAAAATTTAGTGGCAAAACTGATGTAATAATCGTGCTAACCAATTTGAATTTTCTGATGACTAATGAAAAATCTGTAGAAATCTCGAAATTAATTAAGAAATCTTGGAAATTATTGAAAAAAATCTAGAAATCTCGATAATTATTGAAAAATCTGTAGAATTGTAATGTAATGAAAAATATTGACAAATCATGAAAATGACTAGATCTTTTCTCGAATTCTTGAAACTGCTTAGAAATGACTAAGTACATAGATATTTTACGAATTAACGGGAATTTTGGAGAATGAAAACTGTATGTAATAATCGAGCCAACCAATTTGCATTTTCTGAATTTAATAATCTCGAAATTATAATAATCAATGAGAAACCTATAGAAATCAATAAAAATTATTGAGAATGGAGAAAGACTATAAAGATAATTAAGAGGACTACAAAGAGTTATGAAATAAAAAAACGTTAAATTTCATTTAAAAAATTCGAATGACGCATAAGTCAAAAGTTACTGACGTTATATTAATTTTTGTAAAAATATACAGTGTAATCCATTAAAAAAAACTGCCAATGAACACTGAACAAATAGTTTTTTTTTTGCATTTTAAATGTTAAGTTTTAAAGAACCTTCCTCCAGATTTTTATTTTGTCTTCACTTTCAGCTGAATATTTAACTATAAAAAAGATATAGATCAGAAAAAAAAATACCTATGACAAACAATGGCACAAAATATTTAAAGGTTAACTGATTTGCATTGGGTTCAAGTTTTAACTGACCATAGAGTCTCGAACAACATCTTATATAATTGCCTGCCGTTTAGAAATTATTCAAAAAAATTAAAATCTGCTTCAATGAACCTATAAGTTATAAAAAGCGACTACTTTCAGGATTTTTGGATTGTGTCTATTTTGAACTAACCTATTGATAAATAATGCACAAAAATGAAAGTATGTATACCTGAAGAAATATTTAGTCTTACTTCCAAAATTTCATCTGGAAATCTGTAATTATGTATGTACACACTGTGCCATAATTTTTAGAGAACTCTGGTTAAAAATGACTTATTGTAATCTGTAGTTGTCCTTAGCGAATCGGCTATGACCTGAGTCGTTTAGGTACCCCTAAATCCCGTAATGTCTTTCTGATGACTAATGATAAATCTGTAGAAATCTCGAAATTAATTAAGAAATCTAGGAAATTATTGAAAAAAATCTAGAAATCTAGAAAAATCGCTATTTCTTAAAATTTCAAATTCTCACGTCTGTCTCAAAATTAAAGGAACAGCGTATACATCATGTAATCTTGGTAATTATTCCAATAACAGATTTGTCCTAGCATGATAATTTTTGAATGCAGAGAGAATAATTGTACAAAAATGTAATGTAGAAACTGTTACCTGGTTGAAAATTTATAATAAATTTCGTTAATTATTGATTTATTTGATTTTGATAGATGACTTAATGATTTTATAGATGACTATTAAAAAACATTTAAAAAACATAACAGTTTCTTTTTTTTACAAGAAAAGCACAAAAATGCAGAGAGAATAATTGTACAAAAAGTAATGTAGAAACTGTTACCTGGATAAAGTAAATTTCGTTAATTATTGATTTATTTGATTTTGATAGGTAACTTAATAATTTGATAGATGACTATAAAAAACATTTAAAAAACATAAGTTTTTTTTTACAAAAATAGTATAAACATGCAGAAAGAATAATTGTACATACATGTAATGTAGAAACTGTTACCTGGATGAAGTAAATTTCGTTAAATATAAATTTATTTGATTTTGATAGTTGACTTAATGATTTTATAGATGACTATAAAAAACATTTAAAAAACAAAACAGTTTATGTTTTTTACAAAAATAGCTCAAAAATGCAGAGAGAATAATTGTACAAACATGTAATGTAGAAACTGTTACCTGGTTAAAGTAAATTTCGTTAATTATTGATTTATTTGATTTTGATAGATGACTTAATGATTTGATAGATGACTATAAAAAAACTATAAATAAAATAAAAAATAAAAAATTATACATAACTTGAGTCAACTAATTTTATACATATAGTTTTAAATAAATCAGGGCAAGATTACTATTTATAGTGATTATGAAATATTTAATAAGCACGTACATAATAGATGAATTATGCTTTTTACTATATCTACCTAGTTTCCCAGGGTTACCATAGTTATAGGGAACCAAAAATTTTCGAATTGAAAATTCATATTTAGTGGTCCTATGTATGAATTATCAATTCGAAAATTGTTGGTCCCCTTTAACTATGTTAACTCTGGGACACCAGGCAGATATGGTAAAAAGCATAATTCATCAATTATGTAGGTGCTTATTAAATAATTCATAATCACTATAAATAGTAATCTCAAACTACAAATAAGTGCACTAATCAGTCACCATTCACGATTGCCGTGAGCAGTTCTACAGTTTGGATGAAAATCTCTCCATCTCCATCCAGTTATTTGTCAGTGTGATTTACGCGCATGCAATGATTTTCGCCGGATTGTG
The DNA here is from genome assembly GCA_951805005.1 of Othius punctulatus. Classification (NCBI taxonomy): domain Eukaryota; kingdom Metazoa; phylum Arthropoda; class Insecta; order Coleoptera; family Staphylinidae; genus Othius; species Othius punctulatus. The sequence goes on along the minus strand of OX638138.1, from coordinate 126,613,304 downwards.
TTATTCTTTTGTGAGCGTATCTGCAATCTGAGAGGTGTTTTGTGGCCACCGGCAACGCCACCGTAGACCGAATCAATCCTCCTGGCCGACGGTTATTACTGCAGTAATTTACGGGGAGCCGGTTTATGAGGCTGAGACACGCGGTCTGATGACTGCGCTCCTCCGCCGTGTACGTGACCAATGCCCAGCTAAAAATTATACAATTAGCTTCAATTGAGTACCGGGGGTCTTATCAGAACGCGATTAGACCACAACAGCGAAGGCTTACATAATAATTAGAATTATAACATATTACTATCAACCTTCAGTTTAATGTTATTTGCATTGCATCAAAGTCAACTTTCAAGATCAGTGGATTTAGAATACAAATCCTCTACCATATTAAAGTTTTAAAACTATATAAAGCCATTTGAGAAAATAAACTTGAATATCGCTTGACTTTAAGTGGATCCTCAAACGGTCTAATTAAAATTTTTCGATTCGTTTAATTGTTTTCTTTTTTGTTTAATAAAATCGGGCAGTAAATAACAGAGTTTGAGCTTGATGTGCTTTAAAATGTCTGTACAAAGGAAAACTGTGAGTTAGAAGCATACATAAATCTGATGATAAAGGAGATCCAGAGAAGGAGCATATTGGATTAGTGTCGAACAGTTGTAATTATATTCAACTAGCTGTTACATTTCAAAGTATAAATATAATTAGATTTTTATTACAGGACTTTTTTATTTGTAATGGAAATTTTATGTCTCGAAGCACCTCCACCATTTTCGCTTGAATTGATCTTTTCCCAATCTGATATCCCAACAACCAAATGACCTGTGATTTTTGCAAAGCATTCATATTTACAGTTAAAGTGAATTGCAAAAACTAAACGGATTTATAAAGTCTTAAAAAGGGCAAATTCAAATATGTAAAGTTATACAGGGGGTGCATTTTAAAGTAACCAGGTTGAAATCTACTCTGCAAAAACGGTGCATCCTGTATCATTTCCTGTGCATTTATAGGTCAAAATAATTTTACAAACTGCACTTTGGCCTCCTGTTTGCAGTGCCACTTGGTTTATTTCGATATCAATAAAAGTGTAGGTGCAATCGAGCTTTCCCATATTAATGACTCACGCTGTATATACAGGGTGACGTGTATATATACGTCCCCCGGAGCAACCGGTATACCTTCGTTCCCACATAACCTGCATGCATTTCTTTGTTTTTTTTTTGTGACAGCTGTCAATGCGACAGATCCTGTTACGTCGACAATAAATAATAATCAATATCTAAAGAATCGATCGCATCTTTTACAAAAAAATTAAAAGTCCAAAACTAAAAGAATTTTTACAAATTAACCGGAGCACTAAATAATTATTCCTTGTACCTTATACCTTAAACCAATAATTATTCCTTATACCTTGACAATACAGTTAAAGTTCACCGAAATTAGTCAAAATTTCAATATCTTAAATCTAACATATTCAAAATTTTCCTATGTTGTCAAATTTGGATTATTTCTGGTTCTCTCTCTAAGTTTTTGAACTTTCACTTGGCAACACTGGTGAGGTAATGGGCTAACAAAAATGGGGTAGTAAAAATTCGAATACATTCAGAAGCACCCGAGAATTTTCACTAATAACTTCAAAGTTGAGCAATACTTACGCGAATTAAAATAAGCGACATGTTGTGTCTCTCCCTACTCTCAGTAATTTTGCAAACACCTCTGCAAAGTTTCGCTTAGTACAGTCTGTCGAGGAACATTTTAGCTTCCGGTGACCGCAAAGTAGATATTTCTAACTCTTGAATTTACTCCTCCAGTTGCCTTCAAAGTTGAGGAATGCATATGCGAATTAAAATATGCAACATGACGTATCTCTCCCTACTCTCATTAATTTTTCAAACTCATCTACTAAGTTTCGCTTATCACAGTCTATAGAAGGATATTTTAGCTTCCGGCAACCGTAAAGTAGATATTACTAACTCTCGTATTTACTCCTCCAATTGCGTTCAAAGTTGAGCAATGCATACACGAATTAAAATAAGCGACATGTTGTGTCTCTCCCTACTCTCAGTAATTTTGCAAACACTTCTGCTAAATTTCGCTTAGTACAGTCTGTAGAGGAACATTTTGGCTTCCGGTGACCGCAAAGTAGATATTTCTAACTCTTGAATTTACTCCTCCAGTTGCCTTCAAACTTGAGGAATGCATATGCGAATTAAAATAAGTAACATGACGTATCTCTCCCTACTCTCATTAATTTTTCAAACTCATCTACTAAGATTCGCTTATCACAGTCTATAGAAGGATATTTTAGCATCCGGCAACCGTAAATTAGATATTACTAACTCTCGTATTTACTCCTCCAATTGCGTTCAAAGTTGAGCAATGCATACACGAATTAAAATAAGCGACATGATGCGTCTCTCCCTACTCTCAATAATTTTTCGGACACTTTTGCTAAGTTTCGTTTAGTACAGTGTGTAGAGGAACATTTTGGCTTCCGGTGACCGCAAAGTAGATATTTTTAACTCTTGTATTTGCTCCTCCAGTTGCCTTCAAAGATTAGCAATACTTCCCATGTAAATTAATCAAATTAAATTCAAATATACAGGGTGTTCGATATAAGATTATATCAATGAAGTATACTTCTTATTTTAATGGAACACCCAGATATTTTATTGCAGCATAAATTTATTAAACGTGAACAACTTTTTATTTTAAATTTTAGTGCAGGGTTGCCAAGTTATTTAATTTTTTTTATATTTTTTTTAAATATTGAAAACAAGGGTCAATAATAATAAATTGTTCTGGGACTCTATTTAAAATTTAAGAAAAAAGTAATTGGTAATTAATAGTTATAGTTATAGGTACTACTCGTGTAATAATGCCAAAAGTTTTGAATTTTGTCCTTTCAGTGGCAGACTGTCCTTACAGGCAAACTTTGAAATCATTGCAGTTATGTTTTTTTTATCCACTCTATTCCTCATATTTCCTTAATTTTTTATTATGCATGTTCTACAGGGTGGTCACTTTTACGACGCCCACCTTTAGGATCTATTAAACAGAAATATATACAGAGTTGGTCAAATGGGATAAAAGTTTCTCATTTATGTGCCTTTCTTTTGAAACTTTTAAAGATAATTAAAGATACTAAACTTTTAAAGATCTAGTGCTGTGATTTTTTTTAGAAAACTTAAATGCTATAGCATTTAATGTTATTCGTGTCAAAACGTCTTCAATTTTGTACATTTATGTTATACAGGGTGGTCATTTTTACCACGCTCACCATTAGGATCTATTACACGGAAATATATACAGTGTTGGTCAAATGGGATAAAAGTTTCTCATTTTTGTGCCTTTCAAATTACTGAAACGAAATCCGGGATACTTGCACAGTTCCTGAAATATCGCTGAAAAACTGAAAAAGTGCACTTTCCTTTTCCTTTTATAACTTTTTTACTTTTAAAGGAAATTTTACGAAACTTGGCACTCGTAAATTTTTCGACGTCAGTGTTCTGATGACAGTGCCAAACATTTTCTGCGCCAACTAGATGCCAAAATTTCCATAGTCAACTTTTGATTTTCTCTTGACCGCAATATTGGATTTTAATGGCATTCAAAAGAGCGAAAAAGTCCGATTTTAACCATGTATAACACATGGGCAATCTGACATTATTTACTACCAAAAATTGATAATTTAAAAATTTGTTGTATAAATCAAACTACTAATTAAGTTGCAATTAAAAAATTAAGTTGCCGTGGAATAACAAATTTCACATTTCTTCATGCAAAGAAAATAACTTTGAGTAATTTTATTGTGTATAGAGTTCAAACAAAGAGATAATATCTTTGATTAGTGAAAATGGCAACAATTAAATATCCTAAATTTTAATTGAAGACTTGTATTTGATCTGATTATTTAATGAATACAATATAATTTATGATTTGCAATCTCGGCCAGGGAAATACAATGTAAGATATTACATTATAGAGATTGTACATGTCAATATTTTTATGTTGAGGATAATATCTTGCCATTTTTACTAATTAAAGGTATTATTTCATTTTTGCACATTACACACAATAAAATTGCTCAGAAGTTATTTTCTTTGTATGAAGAAATGTCCAAATTTGTTATTCCATGTCTACTTGATTTTTAGAGCAGTCCACAGCAGTTTGATTTTTGCAACAAATTTTTAAATTATCGATTTTTGGTGGTAAATAATATCAGATTACCTATGTGTAATACATGGTTGAAATTAGAATTTTTCGCTCTTTTGAACGCTATTAAAATACAATATTGCGGCCATAAGAAAATCAAAAATTGAGCATGGAAATTTGGGCCAAAAAATGTTTGGTACTGTCATCAGGAAGCTCACGTCGAAAGGTGTAAGCGTGCCAAGTTTTGGAAAATTTCCTTCAAAAGTAAAAAAGTTATAAGAGGAAAATGAACGTTTTTCAGTTTTTCAGCGATATTTCAGGAACTGTGCAATATATCTTAACTAACATAACTTTTGTGCAAATAAAGAATAGCTTCGCGTTTCTTTCGAATACACTGTAATATTTTGCGTATCAAATATTTGCAATATTTTTTTATTAGTCCCCAAGTAGCACACCAACCTGAATTATTAAATACCAGGCAACAGGCCTCAGGCAGTGATATATGCCTTATATTGAGTGTAGGAGTAGGGTGCAATGTTTTATGAATGTAAAAGTAAAGCAAAACGGTGTGAAATGTAAAGTATTTGGAGCATTTTTGATGTTTTCATAAAGTGCCATATATGCAGTATTCACGTAATTGAATTTATACACCTCGTATCTATTTTATTCGGGTGCATTCGCAGCATCGATAGTTTACATCTCCGGTGGAATTGCATGCACCGTTATAAAATGCATATGAGGTGATTATATTTCAAACGAATTAGCCCCCAGAGAGGCTCACGGGGCAGAAGACGTTCGACGTGCCCCATTCCACTAAAACAACCATAAGCCGGGGCACGACCGCTAAATTTATTTACGCGAATTTTACAACGTTAATAACGTTATCCGAGCGGCACTCCCACCAGCAGGTGGCGTAATTAATGATTCCGAATCAGCCCCCGCATCCTAATTAGCGCAAGCCCCCGTTAATTAGTATTCAGCGCACGGATTGAGCAGCTCGCAACAAGTTACACAAAACTCTACGGCATTCTTCTACGCATAAAATATTAATTATTGTCGCAGACAGTCTAATTGATGCCGCGTCCTTCATGTGTTATCGTACGCCCTGAAGGTGCACGCGAAAACTGTAAAATGCTGAAGTATGAATGAAATTTTCAGTCGTAAAATGCATTAAGCAATGAACATGAAGAAATACGACATTTAGGGTACGATAAAAAATTGACGCGAACAGTAAAAAAGTCCGGTACAGCCCCCGATACGTGACTGAAATGCTTTAATTTTTTTTGCGCCACGGTTTCCTATTTTTTTAACATTTTGTAAAGGGGTTGCTTATTACGTTTTCCATTATAAGGTATTGTACGGCTTACATAATACAGAACAGAATTTTACGAGCTGTCTCATTGTGGCGTCATGCAAAACGAAATTAACAAAGCGTAACCTTTCATATAATTATAACTAATGCACGATCCATAATTAAACTAAATATTTGAAGTATGTAATAGTATATTACACTTCAGTAAAAAGCATATTTCACACGGAGAGAAAACTTACGAAACGAGTCGCGAAGCGGCGAGTTTCGTAATACCTCCAGTGCCGTACAACTCAGTAGTATGCACTATGTTTTTACTCCCAGTCGTAATAATGAAAAATAAGTACAAATTGAACAGATGCTCTTAGTACTATTTGATATTTTCGTACGTTAATTATTTCAAATTGCAAATTTAAAGGAGGGTTAGCTTAATCATCATATGACACTTAAAATATGAATTGACAAAAACAATTAAGCATGATATTATAACAAATTCAGATTTACCAATAAATTCGAAAACATATCGATATCCTAAAATCCATGACCATGAAGTTGAAAAACAAATTACCGAAATGCTAAAACAAAATATTATTCAACAATCATTCTCTCCATGGACAAGTCCAGTGTGGATAGTTCCTAAGAAAATTAATGCTTCGGGCAATCAAAAATGGCGCATAGTCATTGATTACAGAAATCTAAATAATGTCACAGTTGGAGATTCATTTCCTATTCCAAATAAAACTGAAATTATTGACCAGTTGGATGGTTCAAAATATTTCACAACTTTGGATTTGGAACTTTGAAATGCTAAAATTTCTAAACCTTTAACTAGTCTGTTAAAGAAAGATAATAAATTTAATTAGAATGAAAAATGTTTCAGGGTTTCATTAAATAGAGATGTCTCCAGAATCAAAACAAGAAACGGCATTTACAGTTCCCAATGGTCATTTTGAATATAATAGTATGCCATTTGGTTTAAAAAATGCTCCGTCGACATTTCAAAGATTAATGAATATTGCTCTTAGCGGTTTAATTCGTAAAAATTGTTTTGTCTACATTGACGATATTGTTGTTTATGGAAAAACATTAGATGAACATAATAAAAATTTAATAAAAATATTCCAAAGACTAAGGGAACATAATTTAAAACTTCAACCAGATAAATGCGAATTTGTTCATAAAAAAGTAAAATACCTGGGTCATATTATTTCAAACAAAGGAGTTAAACCTAACCCAGACAAAATCGCCGCTATTTCAGAAATTTCTGTACCAACTACCCCTAGACAAATAAAATCATTTCTAGGTCTAATAGGATATTATCGATGATTAATTCCTAATTTTGCTAAAATTTCTAAGCCTTTAACTAGTCTGTTAAAGAAAGATAATAAATTTAATTAGGTTAAATCAAACACTTGGTTAAAGTTTCACTGTATTCACTGTAATACAGTGAAACTTTAACCAAGTGTTTGATTTAACATAATCATAATGTTTCACCAAGTAGTATCCACACATAGTTTCAATTTAAATTTAATTCGAATGAAAAATGTATAAATTCTTTTGAATATTTAAAAAATGTTTTAACCACAGAACCTATGTATATAACAATATCCAAATTTTAACGATACATTTAAACTTACTACGGATGCATCCAATGAAGCAATTGGATCCGTATTATCACAAATTGGTAAAGATTTACCTATCGCCTATTTTTGCAAGACATTAAATAAAGCTGAAAATTATTATTCCGCAACAGGAAAAAACATCATTTCAAAAACGAAATACGAATAGCAACAACAAATTTCAGTTAATACTGATAATTTTATCTAAATTTTCTAAAGATAGAATATCAAGTTGCTTTTATAATTCCTCATAATTTGCTGTTGAAGATTTCAACTCAACCCCACTGTACAAGAAAACTAAGCGGCGGAGGTAAATTTATTTTTGCAATTTTACGTTCATCTTTCATGCCAGAAAAAGGTTACCTGAAGCTTTGATACCCTGTATATTATGCAAAGCATAGTTCTAAAACACATAGACCACGTAAAACCGATATTGAGTGTTTTTGTTTTTGTTGCATATGATCATCAACGTATACAGGGTGTCTCAAAATTGATGCCCGTGCTTTTGGAATTGCATTCACGGGACTAAAAGAAATTGAAAATTAAGAGTGGAAAATTTTCGGTTTGTCCTTCGTTACAGAGTTATTGATAAAAATGTAAACAATAACTTTTTCGACCACTATTCAAAACTCGATATTGATTTATTAATTTTGTCAAATCTAGAGACACAACTGTCAGATTTGACAATTAGTTTGACAAATGTGGACAATATCTTGTTTTTTAATAAATATTTGTTATTTGTTTTTTTAATATTATTAGTTAGTACATGATTTTGATTGATATATTTTGTCAAATCTAGAGACATAACTGTCAGATTAAAATTAGTTTGACACATGTAGATAAAATTTTGTTTTTTAATATCATTAGTTAGTAAAAGATTTTGAATTATTCTCTTTGTCAAATCTAGAGACATAATTGTCAGATTTTACAATTGGTTTGTGTTTTACAGTTGTTTTACAGTTTTTTTTTAACAATAACTGTATAACGAGGTACAAATATGTTGTTTTATACTATTATTAGTTAGTACACTATTTTGATTTATTCATTTTGTCAAATTTAGAGACATAAATGTCAAATTTGACAATTAGTTTGGCAGATGTGTTTTACAGTTTTCTTATCAATAACTCTATAACGAGGGACACATATCTTGTTTTATAATATTATTAGTTAGTACACGATTTTCATTTATTTTTTTGTCCAATCTGGAGACATAACTGATAGATTTGACAATTAGTTTGACAGATGTGGATAATAGCATAGAATATAATAATTTATGTACGTGCTATTATACAGATTACTCTTATATTATTACTATTATACAGATAATATCTTGTTTCTTAATTATTATTTGTTATTTGTTTTTTAATATTATTAGTTAGTACACGATTTTGATCTATCTATTTTATCAAACCTAGAGATATAATTGTCAGATTTGACAATTTTGTTTGCCAGATGTGTTTTACATTTTTTTTTTCAATTACTCTACAACGAGGGACAAATATCATGTTTTATAATATTATTAGTCAGTACATAATTTTGATTTATTTTGTCAAATCTACAGACATAACTGTCAGATTTGACAATTAGTTTGACAGATGTTTTACAGTTTTTTTTATCAATAACTCTGTAACGAGGGACATACGAAAAATTTTCCACTCTTAATTTTCAATTTGTTTTAGCCCCCTGAATGGAAACCCAAAAGCACGGGCGTCAATTTTGAGACACCCTGTATATGTGGCATATGAAAATGGAAAATGAACAAAAAATGTCTGATGTATGTGCAGAAATAGTTTCTGTACTTTGTTATCAATTATTTGAAATTACAATCAACGAGTTGAAACTATTTTTGTATTAGACATAAATGAATTAAATTAAGACATTTTTCATATAGGTAATACAGTAATTTTGATGCTAGTAAAATGAATAACAACAGATCAATTTAGTCAAATGGATGCACGTCACAAAACAACAAAAGTGTATACATTTAATCAAAAAATAGTCTGTATACAGGGTGTTATGTATATGTCTATTACATCTAATACAATATATTTTTTTCTCGGTAATATGACATCTTAGAGGTTCGGAAAAAATTGCATAACATAAGCCTAAATTATTTAATGATGGTAATTTTGATTACCGGAAATAGGCGTAACTTCACTCAACATTATATTTTCCAATAGGTAAATGGGTAAATAAATATTTTCCTATTTTTAAATAGAAATCAAGGTTATATGTGGCACCGTTGGATAGGTCTTATGTCCTGTAAGTATAGGTATAGGTATTAAGGTAAGTAAGTATTAAGTAAGTAAGGTAAGGTAAATAAGTAAGGTATTGAGGTATAAGTATAGGTTTAGGTATAGGTATAGGTTGTAGGTATTAAGGGGAGATTAATAGTTCAATTATCAATTCAATTATTAAGAGATTTGTAAATGTTAGATTAATTATAGGATTATTAAGGGGAGATTAATAATTCAATTCTAATTTTCATTATACAGGGTGTCTCTAAAAGACACATCTCTTTGCCCCTGTATAACTCATATTTTGACATAATGTCAGTGTAGGGCAGTCACTCATATTTTATTGTTATGTGCCGAAACTGTAACAGATATCAAAAACTATAATGATACAAAAAAACTTAATAATGATTGCTACAGAAAAACTTAATAATGATTGCCTGCATCCGATTTGTTTTTTTTTTTTAGTTATTTGCTTTGTCACTAAAAAATATGAATATATTAATGTTGGACCACCCTTGTTTTGTACACAGCCGGTCTACTGATAATAACAAATATTATGTCAAAATATGAGTTACACTCGTATAGAGTGTCATACTAAACAACATCCAAATCATTGAAAACGTTCTCCTGTTATAAGATTTTTTTTTTTTAAATTAACTTTGAAGCTGAATTCGGCTAAACCAAACGCATTTGTATATAGATAAGTTTTGTTAAATCGTCTTTTTTTAATCCCACTAATATGTGGTTAAGCAAGGTCAACGTAATTTGGAGGCACCCTGTATATAATATAATGATTTATTATTCCTTTAAATATCAAAATATTTTTTTAATTTGGTATCATAAAAAGAATCAACTTTTGTAAGAATAGTTTTCTTGTAAATTATATGCATAACAAATTAGTTCGTTACAAGTTAAGTACAGTTACGTCTACTTCCCGTTGCTTCTGGAACTGACTACTTCCTTGTGTTATGCTATTTTTTCCCTGAACCTCTAAGACGTCAAATTACCAAAAAAAAGGGCTGGCAAGGGTAGTCCCAAATACCATATGTAACTTGTCTCTTTATAAGGTGTTCAGAGCAAAAGTGATCAAGTCCAAAAGTATTAAAAAAAAATGGTTGCGGATTAATACTTGTTAAAGGTATATATTTTTGGAGCCACAGTGAACCAAGTCCCTGCTTTAGCTATTTTCTAACAGATGTCAGCAGTTGTCCTTGGCCTGGAAAAAGTTCCATCAACTTTCCGCGCTAAAGTAGAAATTTCCGCGCTAAAGTCCAAAATTGTAGCACATGGTTTTTGTTTGTGTACTTGTACACTAGTTGGTTCGCAAAACTTAAAAATAATGGACTCAGGTGAATGGGTGGACTTTTCTGATTCATCCTCAGACTATGTGTCTTCGCAAAATGAATAAGCTACTTCAGAATCTGAAGGTAAAGTGTGATAAAATAAATAATTAAAAAGAAACTGCACTTGGCTAAAGCTTTGCAAGCTAGACAGTCTCTTAAAAATGATAAAGCTGCTGCATCAAATGCATATTATGTTGTAACATTTGACCTACAAAAAGCTCTCCTATATCCAAAATTGACTACGTATATAGCATACTATAAGCGAAATATGTATGTGTACAGTTTTGGAATCCATTAACAATGATAATAGGTACATGTATTTATGGGACGAGACAGGAAGAGGGAGAGGGTCCTAAGAAGTAGCATCTGTGTCTGCTGAATATTATAGGCAAAAGGCTAAAAACCATATACATGTTATTCTCTACTATGAGTCATGCACTGGTCAAAATCGAAATATTAAAGTCGCCTCCACATTAATGAACTTGGTCTTAGATCCTCAGTTAAGTATTAAAACAAGATCATACATTTTTGGTGTCAGGACATTCGTTTTTGCCTAATGATCAAGATTTCAGAGTAACAGAATAAGCGTCACGAAAGTGTATTCAAATCTTTTCCGAGGACTGGAGTCATGTGGCCAAGAAAGCCAAGACCAAGAAGCCTTTCGTGGTTGTCAAAGTAACAACACCTGAAATTTTACCCACCAAAAAACTTGAACACATAAATAGTCAACAGGAAAAAAAATGATGAAGGCCATCCCGTCAAGCGGCTAGGGATGAAGTGGGTGAGATTTGAGCGAAAGCAACCTTGGACAGTTTAAAAATACCTTAAATGCAGATTTTGGCTTCTCGAAAGTAACCATGTCTACGAAAAATTCTAAATTTGTTGAGAAGCAAGACCCTTTGTACAAAACTCCAAGAGTAGTCACTGAGGCAAAGAAAATGGGTATGCTTTCACTTTTACCATTTCTTCCACCAAACACCTACGCCCATTTCAAAAGCCTACGGACAGAAACTGCCACTAGGTCACAAACATCCCTGAATGAGGAAATTGCAGAATCAGATAATGACGAATCTCTCTTTGATAATACCATTTAAAGCTTAATATAAAACTGTTTAGATTATTTTATGATACAGGTATACAAAAGTTATAAAATATTTCCATTTCACACTGTGTCTATTCATTTGATCGACCATATGTAAAAAACATGTCAGGGCTAAAGTGAATCAAGTTCAGTAAATTCTGATTTAAAATTGAATCGCCACCTTAATTATTATTTTCGAAATTTCAAATTATAACCCACATTTACTATGTAACTCTTCGTACTACACCATGAAATGACCCACGACAAACCATGTTTTATTTAGCTAAACAACGAGTAGATAAGACAGGTGTTATTTGCTGAAAAATCGTTCGTATTAATAATTAAATAAGTATCGCATTCCGGCGTAAAACTACGTAAACAGACTCGTGGGGGACCGCAGCCCCTTGAACCAGGCCGGGAGAATTCTATCAACAATGGGGACAATAAAAGCCATTAACTTGAGGGTAACACGATTTTACTAGTCGGGCGGAAATATCAACAGTTCATGAAAATATAAATTACTCGAGTCCAGACATGGGATGTGCCACTGGCCGACATTGACCAATGCCGGGGGGGTTCCAAAACCGAAAGTATAATATTACGGCCCATAGAATCATTCACTTAAGTACCATAAAAACAGCGCCGGCTACATGCACGCGCACCGAAATTCTTAGAACAGAGCCCATTTGGGCTGGATAACTCACACCACGAGGGGACATGATTTGTATCGGTAGCGAAACCAAATCCGCCAGCAAAATATCGAGTGGCTTAAACGTGTGGGAGAAATTATTGCGCAGGCATCGAAAAAGGCACTTGCCCAGGAAGAGAGACCACCGTAGAAGAGATCGGGGACGGCAGTATTTGAGCCCAGTGCGCGGGGAGAATGTGGAGGTAAAACATATAAGAGTATGCGAAAGCAGGGGGAGAGAGCACTTAGTGCTCGACGGCCGAGGGCACGAGACAAATCGCGAGAGTGTAAACGGGGGCGCAATTAGTATCAACAGTCAGGGAAATTGATATTCAATTAGGGCAGTATTGAACCAGTTAGATATTTTCGGGGAGATCGCGGAGTAATTCAAATCAACACCAAGGGCACGAGCTACTACGACATCAGTACAACTATCCAGTCGGCAAGAGAGAGAAACGGTTAATGAGTGAGTACCGACGCAATTGATGATCGAGTAACGCGAATCAAACTGCCAATTTCGAAGGGCACTGCGAAATATTTAGCAGACAAGTCAGTACGCGTGTCAAGTAAATTAATTCGGCAATCCGCCAGAAAATATCATGTCACAAAATTACGAAAGAACAAAGCCCCCAAAATAGCGCAAAGGTGTGTAACCCTCTTCGTAATTAGAGCAATCCGTGGGTTTCGCGCCGCACTTTGAAACAGATTTGCGCGCTTGAAGCAGACTACAAAAATCGCTCTAACCCGTTGGTATGTGCGGATCGAACACATTCATCAATCTCATACGATAATATGTATGGTTTTCTGCATAATTAGAGCGATCTGTGGGTTTCGCGACGCACTTTGAAACAGATTTGCGCGCTTGAAGCAGACTACAAATATCGCTCTAACCCCTTGATGTGTTCGGGTCGAACATATTAACCAATCACACGCCGTACAACAAAATCGCTCTAACCCGTTGGTATGTGCGGATCGAACACATTCATCAATCTCATACGATAACATGTATGTTTCTCTTCGTAATTAGAGCGATCTGTGGGTTTCGCGACGCACTTTGAAACAGATTTGCGCGCTTGAAGCAGACTACAAATATCGCTCTAAACCCTTGATGTGTTCGGGTCGAACATATTAACCAATCACACGCCGTACAACAAAATCGCTCTTACCCGTTGGTATGTGCGGATCGAACACATTCATCAATCTCATACGATAACATGTATGTTTCTCTTCGTAATTAGAGCGATCTGTGGGTTTCGCGACGCACTTTGAAACAGATTTGCGCGCTTGAAGCAGACTACAAATATCGCTCTAACCCCTTGATGTGTTCGGGTCGAACATATTAACTAATCACACCCCACAACGTGTATGGTTCTCTTCGTGATATTGTCACGTATGATAAGTATTGCTACTCCACATAAACCACCACCAAAACTCGATTATCATGCGTTTTAATTATTATTTAAATATTATTAGCAAGGGATTCGGGAAAGAGCTTAGTTCAGGAAGGTATTTAAACAGATATAAACTCAAGGGATTTCCCAGGTAGCGGTCGCAACGGGAAATCAAAACCGGTATCCGTGAAGGTCAATAATTATCACAAAAATCAGCAAATATCATCATGTCACACCAAGTCACTAAATCCTTGTAATTAGCGTTGCGTAGTTAATATCACTAATCAATCAGCCGAGTGAGTGATCAAACTAATAAGTTGTAATTGTATGCCGGTGAAATAAAACAGCCCTTAGCATCGATAATGCATGTGGTCAGTATCTGCATATTTGAATTCTTGAGCGAGTGAGAAATGAATGAATGCGAGTCAGTATATTCCTGAAGCAGGAAGAGCATGTGGATATTATAGATAAATCATTGAATGAATCCAAGTCATAAGTCATGATCGGATAAGAAATAAAGTTAATAAATACGAAACACAACGGCAATTAAGAATGAATGCGAATCAAGGGAATTCATGCATGAGCATGCGTAAAGAAGGGATATAAATCCGTGAATGAATCCAAGTCAAAATCATGCAGAATCACATCCGCTAAGTGAATTCAATTATCACAAAAACAAAGTAAAAACAAACTAAAAATAAATGAAAATATTAAAAACAAAAGAAGACATAAAAAAAAATATATTAATTAAATAAAAATAAAAAGAGTCAAAAACAAATGAGGGGCTTATGTCTCATACACGTCAGACTAGTAGGGTTAGGGTATGAGACTCGCTATGAGATCAGATATATGTACTTTAGCCAGACACAACTGACCATCGTGCACAAATCACCGATCGTAATTTACCTCACAATTAGATGCATCTCAGACCAAATCAAAACAAAAACAAAAGAAAATAAAAATAAAAAGGGTCAAAAAGATGCATCTGAGACCAAATCAAAGCAAAAGAAAAGATAATATAAAAAAAAAATAAAAAGAGTCAAAAACAAACGAGGGGCTTATGTTTCATACACGTCAGACTAGTAGGGTTAGGGTATGAGACTCGCTATGAGATCAGATATATGTACTTTAGCCAGACACAACTGACCATCGTGCACAAATCACCGATCGTAATTTACCTCACAACTAGATGCATCTCAGACCAAATCAAAACAAAAATAAAAGAAAATAAAAATAAAAAGAGTCAAAAAGATGCATCTGAGACCAAATCAAAGCAAAAGAAAAGATAATATAAACAATAAAAAGAGTTAATCACCAACAAAAGGGCTTATGTCTCATACACGTCAGACTAGTAGGGTTAGGGTATGAGACTCGCTATGAGATCAGATATATGTACTTTAGCCAGACACAACTGACCATCGTGCACAAATCACCGATCGAAATTTGCAATATAATTATTTGGGTGTTATTGCTTGGTAAATGCATTGCGAAACTGTTATTAAGGGTAAATCGTCACCCTTGGTACTGGCATGTTATTTGCTGGAAAATGCACTGATAACCTTTATCTGAGGATAAATTAAATCAAGTACATAAAAGACAAAAACATGGATGAACGAACGCATGGGGAATGAATGACATAACCAAAACACCGTTATTAGCAGGGACAGATCGCATGTACTAGTAACCAGTAGAATTTGAATTATAACATTAATTCACGTCAGAATACCACGAAATATAATCAGAAACCACGTAAAAATCATTAAATTCATTTCAAAACTTTAATTCAAAATAAATCGTCATTCTTCCGTATTTGTGTGTTATTACTTATTAAATAAACCCTTAGTCACCACATAAATGTAAAGCGTATTATTTTACCATAACCAAATGAAATAATCAGAAACCACGTAAAAATCATTACTCATTTCAAAACTTTAATTGAGAATAAATCGCCATTCTTCATTATTTGTGTGTTATTACTTATTAAATAAACCCTTAGTCACCACATAAATGTAAAGCGTATTATTTACCATTACCAAATGAACCAAACCTTACTTGCTAAATTAAAATGTAAAACCATATGAATTACTGAATGAATAAATTACTGTATGATGATATTTGTGTATGCGTATAATTTGATATTTTCCCCGTAACAGACACAATACTTGAACAACGAACCATCGATCTTGTCACTATAACGATTCTATGAATCAAACACAGGTGAAGTACAGCCACTTAGATTACGAGCCACTCTACGTTTATAAATTAATTACAATTTATAATGATACCCCGGTATTGTACCGTTACAACCATAAACCCTTCGTCTTCGTAAGAATAAAAATAATAAAAATAACAACAATAAAAATAAAATTACTCGCTAAATCACTTTAATATTCAGCTACTGTTGATAAACTTCAATCTCGATTATCTCAAAACTATAATTTATGGACTTGATCCACTTTAGCTCTGATCGCCTCATATAAATATATAAATGTATATAATTTTTAGTATCAAATTGATTCTTGTCAGTACCAATATCTTAATTTGCTATTTTCTACAGATTATGAAACGTTATATTTGGTTAGATCAAGTCAGATTGTACATGGTGTTTGCATGTATACGTACATCGCTTAATAGATTATTAAGATTACTGTCCAGAACCAAAATGTGCAATGATTCTATGTTTAACTATTTTCATTTAGAAACAGAAAAAGTTTGAAATAGACCAATGAGAAATAATTTTGATTTTAATAAAATAGAATTTATCTGATAAAAATAAAACAAACAAAAAACCTGTCGACTGTCCAGAACCTAAATGTGTAATAATTTAATGTTTAAATCTTTTCATTTAGAAACAGAAGAAGTTTGAAATGGACCAATGAGAAATAATTTTGATTTTATTAAAATCGAATTTATTTGATAAAAAGAAAACAAAAAAAAACCTGTCTAAATTAACATTGATTACTACTGGCGTCGTGGAAGAATGAAAAACTACGTCATCAACATTGATTTTTGGTAAAATGTACCAGACTACGATATAGAATTTATATTCGCGAATAATGCTTACGGCAGCATGACAGGTTGGTAATATCTCGTCAAAAACCATATGAATGTCTGCATACTCTTGATAGGTAAATTGTACGCCAATGCAAAAGTAAAAAAAAAATGTTTCTTCAGTTTTGACATTCAACATTTGTTATCCAGAAAATACAATGATTTAATTTGCCTAACAAAAGTTTGATCCATGCCACGATTGGTTAGTTTTAAGGGGTTCAAGTAATTACAGAAAGCATGTAAAGCAAAAATTATGCCAAATTTATGATATATGTTGTTAACCCTGCCATTGATTCAGCGTTGTACGCTTTTTTAAATATAACCCTGTATAAAGGGTTAACTAGATTATATTAAGGTGAATACTGACCTATATTTTCTATTTCAAATCCTGAAAATTACGTGAAATAACGAAAACTGTAAAATGAACGAAAGAAATTGAGAGGGGCGATAAATAATTAAGTGATTTGTTTGGCATGCGTTTGAAGGTTGCCCACAGTACATCAACGTCGAGGGTTGCCCAGTTCGATTTTTTAGGCCGTGCCCTGCG
The DNA here is from genome assembly GCA_951805005.1 of Othius punctulatus. Lineage (NCBI taxonomy): Eukaryota > Metazoa > Arthropoda > Insecta > Coleoptera > Staphylinidae > Othius > Othius punctulatus. The sequence continues at coordinate 126,595,889 of OX638138.1, read as the reverse complement.
TGACAACGTCGTGACCACCGTGGCATAGTCAGTCACAGACTTAATTTAGGCACACACTGATGCAATCTGCGTTGTCTTGGGTTATTTATCGAGACCGGGCAGCCACAATTGCGGAAATTTTTCGTGGCGGTTTAATTAATTTATACGGTTGCAAAAAGTTTTAAATAAACAACTACGGGTCCGAAAGGCACGGAATTTTCGTGAGTAAAAATGCTGCCCTTAGGCCTAGCTGAGTTGCCGTTAATTAAATAAATGAACCGAATTGATCATGGGGCGTTTGCCCAATCCGCGCTATAAATAAAACACCTGTGTTTAAAGCTGACGCGTAAATAATTCACTCTCGTTATCATAAGAATCGATAGCGGCTGCGGCATTAATGTATTGTAATTGATGTCCTGAATGGGTCACCTATAAAGTTTATAGGTCTAAATAATTAAGTGGGGATATAATTTCTACCGACCGCCGTCAGCACGGCCGTTGTGTAATGATATTTTCTCCATTAGTGCCATTATCATTTTTTTATCAGTCGCTGATAGTTGGGTATAATTACACCGTCGCTCTTAAATCTAATGATAAAGTGTGACATACGGAGGCGAGATTATTACCGTTACACACGTCATCGTTAATTAGGGATTATTTTTTTGCCACTCGAAGGCGCCCCCAATTCTCCTTTCGCCTCGCTTCTTAATTTTTTACATATTACTCACATCAGTTTCGCTTCCTTCGGTTTTTCTCCACGCACGTCAGCGTCGCGCCTGGTAATTCCAGTCCACTCTGTTGCTTTTTGCAGTATTGAATTCCGCACGGATAATATGCCTCTCGTACTTTTTTGTCCTAATTTAATATCCAGCCTCGTAGAAGGAGATTATTTCGCTCACGCCTCTAGATGTGCGCCCGATATTTCATTTGTTGCCATTTTTCTCCTCGACTACGAAAATTTACGGTCATGGCATTTGCGCAGCCCTCGCAATCCACTGATTTCCATTTAATTGTCGTGCGGGACGTTGCTAGATTGTTATGTGGGGTTTAGTGGCACTTATTACTTTTATTCTTGCGTTCAAGGGGGGATTTATTTTTAGGACAAATTACGCAGAGAATTCGCCGAGGTTTTGCTGAACTTCCAATTCATTCTCGGTGTACTCAATACTTTATTATTTTATTTCCTACATTACCTTTACGATTTTATTTCTAATTGAAATATTTTTATGTACTAAAACAAACAATATATTCATGGCCATCGGGTAGTTTATGCCTGTGCCGAGGAGAGCGTGATATAATGTTTTTCTATTGTTATCCGCTATGTATATTTTGATTTTGTGTATCATAATAATTTTTTTCTCCAAGTTTTTCGATGTATTTTTTCCATTTAAGGTCATTGTTTATAATCAGTCTTTATCAATCTTATTTAATACTAAAACTTTGTCACATTTTCAGGAGAATTAGTTTTAGGTGTACTGTATACGAATCTAATATCAAATTTGCAAATAATAAATTTTCAGGAATTTCAGTAATAGGTAACTCATACTTGTCAATGCAGAAAGTTATATGTTTGATTTTCTCCCTTGTTTAATACTGAATCTTTGTCAAATTTTCATTAGTTTCAGGTGTTTTGTTTGTTGTGTTTGTTGTGTTTTGTTGTGTTTTAAATATAATATCAAATTGGCAAATAATGTATTTTCAGAAATTTCAGTAATAGCTAACCCATACTTGTCGATGCAAAAAGTTATATGTTTGACTTTCTCCCTTAATTAATACCGAAACTTTGTCAAATTTCCAAGAGAATTAGTTTTATGTATACTGTACATGAATCTAAGATCAAATTTGAAAATAATAAATTTTCAGGAATTTCAGTAATAGCTAACTCATACTTGTCAATGCAGAAAGTTATATGTTTGATTTTCTCCCTTATTTAATACTGAAACTTTATCAAATTTTCAGTAGGATTAGTTTCAGGTGTACTGTATACGAATCTAATATCAAATTTGCAAACAATAAATTTGCAGAAGTTTCAGTAATAGCTAATCCATACTTGTCAATACAGAAAGTTATATGTCTATTTTTTTCCCTTATTTAATACTGAAACTTTGTTAAATTTTCAGAAGAATTAGTTTCAGGTGTACTGTACGTGAATCTAAGATCAAATTTAAAAGTAATAAATTTTCAGGAATTTCAGTAATAGCTAACTCATACTTGTCATGCAGAACGTTATATGTTTGATTTTCTCCCTTGTTTAATACTGAAACGTTGTCAACTTTTTGCTAGAATTTTTGTCGAATTTTCATTAGTTTCAGGTGTTTAGTTTGTTGTGTTTTGTTGTGTTTTAAATATAATATTAAATTTGCAAATAATGAATTTTCAGAAATTTCAGTAATAGCTAACCCATACGTGTCAATGCAGAAAGTTATATGTTTGATTTTCTCCCTTATTTAATACTGAAACGTTGTCAAATTTTCAGTAGAATTAGTATCAGGTGTACTGTACACGAATCTAACATCAAATTTGCAAATAATGAATTTTCAGGAATTTCAGCAATAGCTAACTCATACTTGACAATGCAGAAAGTTATAGGTTTGATTTTCTCCCTTATTTAACCCTATAACTTTGAAAATTTTCAGCAGAATCAGATATAGGTCTACTGTACACCAATCTAATATCAAATTTGCTAATAATAAATTTTCAGAAATTTCAGTAATAGCTAACTCATACTTGTCAATGCAGAAAGGTATATGTTTGATTTTCTCCCTTATTTAATACTGAAACGTTGTCAAATTTTCAGTAGAATTAGTATCAGGTGTACTGTACACGAATCTAACATCAAATTTGCAAATAATGAATTTTCAGGAATTTCAGCAATAGCTAACTCATACTTGACAATGCAGAAAGTTATAGGTTTGATTTTCTCCCTTATTTAACCCTATAACTTTGAAAATTTTCAGCAGAATCAGATATAGGTCTACTGTACACCAATCTAATATCAAATTTGCTAATAATAAATTTTCAGAAATTTCAGTAATAGCTAACCCATACGTGTCAATGCAGAAAGTTATATGTTTGATTTTCTCACTTATTTAATACTGAAACGTTGTCAAATTTTCAGTAGAATTAGTATCAGGTGTACTGTACACGAATCTAACATCAAATTTGCAAATAATGAATTTTCAGGAATTTCAGCAATAGCTAACTCATACTTGACAATGCAGAAAGTTATAGGTTTGATTTTCTCCCTTATTTAACCCTATAACTTTGAAAATTTTCAGCAGAATCAGATATAGGTCTACTGTACACCAATCTAATATCAAATTTGCTAATAATAAATTTTCAGAAATTTCAGTAATAGCTAACCCATACTTGTCGATGCAAAAGTTATATGTTTGACTTTCTCCCTTATTTAATACTGAAACTTTATCAAATTTTCGGTAGAATTAGTTTCAGGTGTACTGTATACGAATCTAACATCAAATTTGCAAATAATAAATTTTCAGAAGTTTCAGTAATAGCTAACCCATACTTGTCAATGCAAAAAGTTATATGTTTTATTTTCTCCCTTATTTAATACCGAAACTTTGTCAAATTACTAGGAGAATTAGTTTTATGTATACTGTACATGAATCTAAGATCAAAATTGAAAATAATAAATTTTCAGGAATTTCAGTAATAGCTAACTCATACTTGTCAATGCAAAAAGTTATACGTTTGATTTTTTCCTCTAGTTAATACTGAAACTTTTTCAAATTTTCAGAAGAATTAGTTTCAGGTGTACTGTACATGAATCTAAGATAAAATTTGAAAATAATAAATTTTCAGTAATAGCTAACTCATACTTGTCAATGCATAAAGTTATATGTTTGATTTTCTCCCTTATTTATTACTGAAACTTTATCAAATTTTCGGTAGAATTAGTTTCAGGTGTACTGTATACGAATCTAACATCAAATTTGCAAATAATAAATTTTCAGAAGTTTCAGTAATAGCTAACCCATACTTGTCAATGCAAAAAGTTATATGTTTGATTTTCTCCCTTATTTACTATTCTGAAACGTTGTCAAATTTTTAGTAAAATTAGTTTCAGGTGTATTGTACACGAATCTAGCATCAAATTTGCAAATAATAAATTAACAGAAGTTTCAGTAGTAGCTAATCCATACTTGTCAATACAGAAAGTTATATGTTTATTTTTTCCTTTATTTAATACTGAAACTTTGTTAAATTTTTAGGAGAATTAGTTCCAGGTGTACTGTACATGAATCTAAGATTTAATTTGAAACTAATAAATTTTCAGGAATTTCAGTAATAGCTAACCCATACATGTCAATGCAGAAAGTTATATGTTTGATTTGCTCCTTTATTTAATACCGAAACTTTGTCAAATTTCCAGGAGAATTAGTTTTATGTATACTGTACATGAATCTAAGATTAAAATTGAAAATAATAAATTTTCAGGAATTTTAGTAATAGCTAACTCATACTTGTCAATGCAGAAAGTTATATGTTTGATTTTCTCCCTTGTTTAATACTGAATCTTTGCAAATTTTTATTATTTTCAGGTGTTTTGTTTGTTGTGTTTTGTTGTGTTTTAAATATAATAGAAAATTTGCAAATAATGAATTTTCAGGAATTTCAGTAATAGCTAACTTATACTTGTCGATGCAAAAAGTTATATGTTTGACTTTCTCCCTTATTTAATACTGAAACTTTATCAAATTTTCGGTAGAATTAGTTTCAGGTGTACTGTATACGAATCTAACATCAAATTTGCAAATAATAAATTTTCAGAAGTTTCAGTAATAGCTAACCCATACTTGTCAATGCAAAAAGTTATATGTTTTATTTTCTCCCTTATTTAATACCGAAACTTTGTCAAATTACTAGGAGAATTAGTTTTATGTATACTGTACATGAATCTAAGATCAAAATTGAAAATAATAAATTTTCAGGAATTTTAGTAATAGCTAACTCATACTTCTCTCCCTTATTTAATACTGAATCTTTGTCAAATTTTCATTACTTTCAGGTGTTTTGTTTGTTGTGTTTTGTTGTGTTTTAAATGTAATAGCAAATTTGCAAATAATGAATTTTCAGGAATTTCAGTAATAGCTAACTCATACTTGTCGATGCAAAAATGTTTGATTTTCTCCCTTATTTAATACTGAAACTTTATCAAATTTTTAGTAGAATTAGTTTCAGGTGTATTGTATAAGAATCTAACATCAAATTTGCAAATAATAAATTTTCATAAGTTTCAGTAATAGCTAACCCATACTTGTCAATGCAGAAAGTTATATGTTTGATTTTCTCCCTTGTTTAATACCGAAACCTTATCAAATTTTAAGGAGAATTAGTTTCAGGTGTACTGTACTTGAATCTAAGATCAAATTTGAAAATAATAAATTTTCAGTAATAGGTAACTCATACTTGTCAATGCATAAAGTTATATGTTTGATTTTCTCCCTTATTTAATACCGAAACGTTATCAAATTTGTAGTAGAATTAGTTTCAGGTGTACTGTATACGAATCTAACATCAAATTTGCAAATAATAAATTTTCAGAAGTTTCAGTAATAGCTAACCCATACTTGTCAATGCAAAAAGTTATATGTTTGATTTTCTCCCTTATTTACTATTCTGAAACGTTGTCAAATTTTTAGTAGAATTAGTTTCAGGTGTATTGTACACGAATCTAGCATCAAATTTGCAAATAATAAATTAACAGAAGTTTCAGTAGTAGCTAATCCATACTTGTCAATACAAAAAGTTATATGTTTATTTTTTCCCTTATTTAATACTGAAACTTTGTTAAATTTTTAGGAGAATTAGTTCCAGGTGTACTGTACATGAATCTAAGATTTAATTTGAAACTAATAAATTTTCAGGAATTTCAGTAATAGCTAACCCATACATGTCAATGCAGAAAGTTATATGTTTGATTTGCTCCTTTATTTAATACCGAAACTTTGTCAAATTTCCAGGAGAATTAGTTTTATGTATACTGTACATGAATCTAAGATCAAAATTGAAAATAATAAATTTTCAGGAATTTTAGTAATAGCTAACTCATACTTCTCTCCCTTATTTAATATTGAATCTTTGTCAAATTTTCATTACTTTCAGGTGTTTTGTTTATTGTGTTTTGTTGTGTTTTAAATGTAATAGCAAATTTGCAAATAATGAATTTTCAGGAATTTCAGTAATAGCTAACTCATACTTGTCGATGCAAAAATGTTTGATTTTCTCCCTTATTTAATACTGAAACTTTATCAAATTTTCAGTAGAATTAGTTTCAGGTGTATTGTATAAGAATCTAACATCAAATTTGCAAATAATAAATTTTCAGAAGTTTCAGTAATAGCTAACCCATACTTGTCAATGCAGAAAGTTATATGTTTGATTTTCTCCCTTGTTTAATACCGAAACCTTATCAAATTTTAAGGAGAATTAGTTTCAGGTGTACTGTACTTGAATCTAAGATCAAATTTGAAAATAATAAATTTTCAGTAATAGGTAACTCATACTTGTCAATGCATAAAGTTATATGTTTGATTTTCTCCCTTATTTAATACCGAAACGTTATCAAATTTGTAGTAGAATTAGTTTCAGGTGTACCATACACGAATCTAATATCAAAATTACAAATAATAAATTTTCAGAAATTTCAGTAATCGGTAACTCATACTTGTCAATGCAGAAAGTTATATGTTTATTTTTTTCCTTTAGTTACTACTGAAACAAGTCAAATTTTCAGGAGAATTAGATTCAGGTGTACTGTACATGAATCTTAGATCAAATTTTAAAATAATAAATATTCAGTACTAGCTAACTCATACTTGTCAATGCAGAAAGTTATATGTTTGATATTCTTCCTTATTTAATACTGAAACTTTGTCAAATTTTCAGTAAAATCAGTTTAAGGTCTACTATACATTAATCAAAAATCAAAATTGCGAATAATAAATTTTCAGAAATTTCAGTAATAGCTAACCCATACTTGTCGATACAAAATGTAATATGTTTGATTTTCTCCCTTAGTTAATAGTGAAACTTCTCAAATTTTCTGGAGAATTAGTTTCAGGTGTACTGTACATGAATCTAAAATCAAATTTGAAAATAATAAATTTTCAGTAATAGCTAACTCATACTTGTCAATGCATAAAGTTATATGTTTGATTTTCTCCCTTATTTATTACTGAAACTTTATCAAATTTTTAGTAGAATTAGTTTCAGGTGTATTGTAGACGAATATAATATCAAATTTGCAAATAATAAATTTGCAGAAGTTTCAGTAATAGCTAATCCATACTTGTCAATGCAGCAAGTTATATGTTTGATTTTCTCTCTTATTTAATACTGAAACGTTGTCAAATTTTCAGAAGAATTAGTTTTTAGTGTACTGTATACGAATCTAATATCAAATTTGCAAATAATAAATTTTCAGGAATTTCAGTAATAGCTAACCCATACTTGTCGATACAAAATGTAATATGTTTGATTTTTTTCCTTATTTAATACTGAAACTTTATTAAATTTTCAGTAGGATTAGTTTCAGGTGTACTGTAGATGAATATTATATCAAATTTGCAAATAATAAAATTTAAGAAATTTTAGAAATAGCTAATCCATACTTGTCAATGCAGAAAGTTATATGAGATTTTCTCCCTTATTTAATACTGAAACAATGTAAAATTTTCAGTCTAATCAGTTTTAGGTGTACTGTACACCAATCTAATATCAAATTTTGTATAAAATTCGACTTTATTCATTGATTCGATAAATAGCTATTATGTTATTACTTAAGTGGGAAAAACAGCAGAGAAATTATGAAAGATAAGAAATATACTTCATCCAAGTATCATAAACTCATTAATTCAAGATAAATTAACTTATAAGTACTTAAAATAAAATATTCAGTTATAAGTAAAAGACGCTTTTAATTAAAAATATATACAAGGTGAGCTTTTTCGGATGTTTAGTCGAGATTCCCATAGTCTCGAAAACTAGCGAAGATAGAAGGATGATTACATGGGGAAATAATTGCAGTTTTACAAGTTAAATTTCACAAGCTTTTATTTTTGGGAAAAATTGCATGGCTAACTAGATATCTCGAAAAACTATATATTTGGATATTTTGTTCGGTGCATATGGCTCTGTTAATATTGACTTTAGCAAAAATGTGTAAAGGAAAAAGTTATAGGTAATTATATAATAGTGAGTATAAATTTGACACGGGACAAGTCAAATTTTTACACTTCCTCGTGTCAACCATCACATGCACGATGCATGTAATTGTTACTTTACCAAAAAACTGTTTAAGCTGGTTAGAGTGACATTTACGCGTGTGAAACAAATAAATATTTTTAATGCCTTTGTCTACGCAATTAATGTGATACTAGTGTCCTGGTAATCTGTTTGTCTAAAATATACTATGATTTGTATTATTATGAAAAATTAAGTTTAAATGAATAAATGAGTGCACTTAAAGTACGAATACTCTAAACCCCCATTGATAAAACTTCTTAATTAGGCAAGAGAACTTTCATGATACCGATGCATTTGTCTCCACCTGGACATAATCATTCGTCTGAGATCGTGAGATGGCTGATTTATCACATGAAAGTGTGAGTGATGGAGACAATTATATAAGCCCGACTGCAGCCCTGGCGATGAGGAGTCGAGGGTGGGCTCGTCCCTCCCCCGATAGCGTGGTGGGCACGAGTTAATTCACAATTACATGTTAATCGGGATATAAATTGCCCCGATAAAGAGATTAGCGATAGCTGGTCGGCCCCGCTTTTGTTTTTACCCTCGGCTATTGTGCGCCGTGAAAAAAGGGATGGCGGAATGGAAAAATCACAGCCGAGATCAGCGATGGCATGCAACTATCGATCTATTGGATGTCATGGTATTAAGTGGAAAACTCTCATGTTGACATAAACATTACTGTTATTTTGAACACATTGTTTTATCAAAGTCTTAGTTTAGGAGGAAAATTTTAATAAATACTCATTTGTGGATATTATGATTAATTTTGGTTAGGTTGGATTAGAATCGATGGTTAATACTTGGTGAAACATTTTTAAATTAGTATAAATAAAGATAGGTAAATTAGTATAGATAAATATATATTAGTATAGATAAGCTTGGTTAAATTTCAGAAATTAATTTGTGCAACTTAACCAAGTGCTATACTAATTTAAAGATTAATTTTGATTACACTTAATGAGAAAATTTTGTAGGTAGATTACTTTCTAATAAGTAAAGGTATGAAATATCTATTTACTTTAATTATGTTGTATAAGTCAAAATGGTAAATGTTCTATAAACGTAAATTCATAGCTAAAAGTTTATTGCCATTTATGGCCTAGTAATTATGGGAAATACATTAACACTGGTCTAATACCAACCGATAATTTTTTGTATATGTATTATGGGAAATACATTAAGACTGGTCTAATACCAACCGATTTTTTTTTTATATGTCGTGTATATATACAGGGTGTATCAGCCAAATGGGATAAATTCAATAATAAATAAATGGGGGCGTGTTCGAAAAAACGCTCGGACACGTCGATTGTTATTTTTAGTTGCGCGTTTTTTTCAACAAAAACTTTTTATACAGGGTGTGTCATGTGACCGTGGCCAATACCAACTTTCTTATTTTAAATGCAACACCTGGTATATTATTCAATTTTTGGATTCTTCAGAAAATTCTAGACATATTTCATGTACAATGTCCTATACCTATCTTCAACTGTTTCGGAAATATTAAGTGTTTTCAGATTTATTGCAAAAATTAACATTAAAAAAAGAAAATTATTTGATTACAGAAATTCGTTAGAACACACTCAAAAACTAATAAGTAATACTGTTTATTTCTTGATAATGTAAAAAAACAATAAATTGAAAAAAATATTGTATAAAACACGTGAGTTAAGCATGTTTTTCAATCGAATAAATTTTATTCTCGGGAAAATATATCCACATAACTCACTTATGTGAGTTACATACTCACTTATGTGATATATAAATTACTATTATTTTGTGATTTTATTTACGAGTATTAAGCAAACACAAATAATAAATGATTATTTGTTGAAAACATCGTCTTTTAACATTTCTATAATACACAGGGTATCAGTGAAGTCGACCGAAAATTTTCTAGCGCTGAATCAAGGTGCAAAATGAAGTCAAATATTCCTTTGCCACTGTTGGCACATATGCATATTCTCCCACTAAATCTGTATTAAAATTGGTTTTGCACATGTTTGGAACTCTTAAATGAATCTCGATAATGCATTGTGTTTTGAAATCTACCATGTTACTTGCATTACTTTTAAATATGACCCTTTTGACTTTGGATCAGACGTTTCGTGTAAGTACAACCGTCATCAAGTTTAAATTTTTAAATAAGGACCTGCAAGTTGTATTTAAATTTTGAGTTATACTCGTTGATAATGTTACCATGATGTGCAACACTTGAGGTTTTAATTACGTCTTAACAAGAAAATTAATCAAAATCTACAATTAGCACTAAACTGGATTAAAAAAAAATAATGTATAAAGTAGAGTGCCATGAAAACAGTCGTATAACCAAGTCAATAAATCATATCAAGTTCTGGCATAAATTAAAGTGAAATTGGGTTCACTGTTACTTAGGTTAAACGAAACCAGCGTATTTTGATGAAATGTTAGTGCCATTAAATGAATACAAGTTGTACATATAAAAATATTTTTGTACTACCTCTGTGTTATTGACATTAATCAGTACTGTCTGCTTGATCGATATGACAGGCGTAAAGGCCTTGGCCGTTATAATAACGGCCGTGGACGTTATTTAAACGACAACGCAAATTTATGAGCAATAAAGTCTTCATATTCTTTCTCATACCTGCTGCTGCTTTGTTGGGGAAGTTAATCGATTGTGGCAGCATTTGCTTCATTTAGTACATCTTCGGGGATACCACAAAACGAAGAACTTTGCTCATCTGACATTATTTTTCTAATTTCACTTTGATTTGTTTGTTTGTATTTGAACCGTTGATGTTGCTATGGTATCAAATTGCGCCTGAATAACTAGTTTATTGATTTTGAAATTTAATATTGATAAATTGACCAGTTTTTGTAATTTAGGTATTACAAAAAGTATCGAACAACATACGGCCGATATGCAAATAACAGGATTGGTTGAATATAAACCTCGGCTGCGCTCCGCTCCGCTTCGCTTCGCCTCCGTTTACAAACTTTAACCCGCGCCTGTTATTTGGTACATATCGGCCTAATGGCGTTATATACTATAACAATATGATTGTGTGAAAAATAATATAACTATATTTCAAGATGATGGCCATTTTTATTAACACATAAAAAATAATTAATATCATTATTCTAAATATCACGATTTTTCTAATTTTATAAATGTATACGGGGTGGTCCATTTAATTAGGCAAAGTAGGATACTTTGCCCAATACACAATAGGCCATGAAAAATTATTATATTTGTTACATTATAGAAAGAATTCAATTAAAATTTCGTTTCTTCTATCTTTTATATGACGGCAAAGTAGTTTCAGTTAGAGTATAATGGAAAATGAACTACCCTGTATAGTTACGATGTGCTATAATAGGGTGGTCTCTAAGAGTGCCTAATTTCTGAATGAATTAATTATCAACTTAAAATATGGCAGCAGCAATCTCTCAATGGTCTAATTAAAAGGCGATTAAAAAAGAAATGGTTAAAATCGGGACGTCGTAGTTGAGACAAAGCCCGGGTGCCTTGCGAGCGCGGCAAAAAAATGATCTGATAAGGCGCCGAATAATAAAGTCATTATTTAAAATCCCAAAAAGTGTCATTAATCATAGGGCTAAATGTATTCTAAAGTTCCCTTTAATTTTCGCCGGGCCGCGCCAGAATTCCCCGGCCCAAGAGCTAGACGTATTAAATTCGGAAAGTGTCGTATGTATCTCAGTATGAATAAATACTCGCATGGCACGCGATTTTATAATATAATATAGTAATAGGTCAGCGCCGTCACGAAGTCCGGCTGTCAAAAACGCAATTTGCATATATTAAGCTGTATAAAGCTCGGCTCAGTGAAATGTGTTGTTTGATCGTAGAGTGATAATGATGGGTCTCAATGTGTGTGTGTGTGCATGTGTGTGCACCTGTACGGCATGTCACCTCCACCAAATCACGTCATAACCGCACATCCGGCCGCAAATCTCCACCCCAGAAGTCGTTGTCACATGGTAATGTGACGTACATTAAATTAGCAGATAGGAATCGGTCACAACATTATTTTTAGAGCAGATAACGCTACAACACTAGTCCCACTAGAAAGAATGCTAATTCAAGGTGTCATAATGTCTATTACAGATAGCAAAAACTATAAAGATACGAAAAAACTTAATAATGAATGCCTGCGTTCGATTTGATTATATTTAAATTTAAACCACTTGTAATAGGCCCAAATATGCGCCCAGTATAATACGCATTTACGCAATAAAGTGACTCATATTTTAAAAATCATGAATACAACAAAATTATTAAATTAATTCATTTACAAATAATCCCAGGGTGAAATGTGATAAATAGCCATCGCAAGTCGCGTCAGAGCGTCGCCAAATATCTCATGAGCCGAGGCCTGCACATGCACGGTTCTGGAAGATTCCATGTCGTGGTGTCACATAAACAATTTGGGTATCAGCGCCCCTTAGAAACGAGCAAGCGCCAGGCACGTAAAAATCACCTCGAATGGCAACTCTTTAAGTTAAGTGTAAAACTCTGCGCTAAAAACGCATTAATACCACACGCACACTCAAGATTAATAATCACCATGATAACTATGGGATGGGGGCGAATATTTAGCAGTAGATATGTGAGGGGAGTGGAGATTTGAAGCTGAAAAAAACCTATTTAAGCACAAGCCACACACGAGCGAGATCAGTAAGAAAGTTGCGTCGGCCACGGGCAACGCACACGACATTCGCGGTTTTGAGTATATAAATTCACGTCGGGTTATAATTAAATTAACGATTGCATATAACGTTGTAAAAAACGCAAAGTAGAGTAAAAAATTGAATAAATCGAAAAACGTACAATTCTAGGTACAGAGTAATTTAATGTTTTTATTATTAACGATAATATAAAGTTGTTAAACCAGTCTCATTATAAATTCACGGGAGTGCTTATTCCTTTCAATCAGCCCTAAGTTACCTATAAATACCAAACACCGATTACTTATTCCTGTCAGTAAACAGAGGCGGCTCGTACGCTATTCGTGTTTACGAATCACTAGAGGAAGCAATAACAGGTGTAATTGACGCCCACCCGCGCACTTCGTTCACACACCTGTTATTGTGAAATCAAATTCCCGCACTAGATTCAAATTGACGGAAGATAGTGTATTTAACCAACCACAAGTTACCTAGAAAAGCCAAACACAGATTACCTATTCCTATCAGTAAACAAAGGCGGCTCGAACGCTATTCGTGTTTACGAATCACTAGTGGAAGCAATAACCGGTGTAATTGACGCCCACCCGCGCACTTCGTTCACACACCTGTTATTGTGGAATCACCTCCTCCACTAGAATCAAATCGTTGTCAGCATCATAAGATTCAAACATATAAACTCATTATACATCGTGCCCGCGATCGCAAACTAATGTGGCTGTATTCGCCTTAACTATAACAACTAATCAAGGCATTCAGTGTTACCCTCCGACATACATCATCATATTCAAATCAAAATAATTCTTAAAAATGAAGGGTTCTTCATTTTAAATCATAAATGAGCACATAACGGGCATATTATTGGGCAGAGTGATTTATAATTGTATAAATAAATAAGTTGGATTAAATCATAATAATTTAAAAACTTAATGTATAAAAATACTGGTTTCTTTATTTCAAATCATAAAACAAGCACATAACGTACCTATTTTTGGGCAGAGTAATTTAGAATCGTACAGATAAAATAGGCTGGATTAAATTTCAATAATTTGAAGACATAATGACAATTTATGGTTAAATATCGTAAACAAGAAATAAGTGGAATTATTAAAACCCCGTATAAATAGAGAAAATGATAAACGAGAGAATGAAGCTTGGTATAATCACAAGAGAAGTTATAAATAACCTCCAATGTTCCTAATAATAATATATTACAACATTACATAAACATTTCCGATTGAGGTAGCAGAACTGTTATTTGCCACAACTTGTAACATGTCTGACGGTGATGACTACTTGTGACATTGGTGCTTGCTGTGGTCGAGGGTAGAATTACTAGTTTACCTCAAACAACGTAAACAATGGGGCTCCAATAATTATATTATTGTGTGGACACCGACACAACCATGAAATTCCGGAAGATCGCAAGATACCTTTAGTAATCATTCATGAATTATTGGGGATATTTCAACATCGTTAAATAGTTCTATTTTTGATCATATCACTTTCCTGTAGTTGAATGGAGTGAAAGAGCATGGTAATAAATGGTCTAAGAGAAGCACGTGCATGTATACAAACTCTCGTAAATAAACTTCGTAGTAATAACCATTTTCAAACTAGCAATTAAATAAATAAAAGAATTTACACATTCATTATAAGGTTAACGAAAAATATAAAATAAATCAATTCATGTCATAATCGTCAACCTGTGTTTTATTTTCCTGTATGTTACAATTATATAAATTAATTTACATCATCGTCAACCTGTGTTTTATTTCCCTGTGTCTTACAATTTCAGCGTGTCTCTTATTAAATAAACAAAACAAATCCCCAAATTGGTGCTTTCTTGTATTAATCCATTATTAGTGTACGTTAATTAACACATTACCAATAGCAAAGTACCTTGAGAGTAATCACGGTAGTTAAATTAAACGTCACGACGTGTAAGTACTAAATACGATCACAAATCACGAGCCAAAAATAATTAAAACATTATATAATAAATCACGAGCCAAAATAATCAAGAAATTATATAATAATTTCACGATAAAAACAACGAATAATAAAATAAATATAATAAAATAATATCGGAGCGTTACACACTTTTAGTCGGTGTAAAAAAGTTTCTCTTTTGGAAGACTGGATCATCGCAGAAGACATTAAGAAGTGTTTGTAAAGAATTTTAAATTGATCGATGATTCCGTGTACTCTAAGAACTAAGAAGTAAATGAAGTATTAATTAACGTGTTAGCTTTGGGGTGAGGTTAAAAACTAACGAAGTTTTCTTTCGGCAATTAGCGACTGCCATGCTTAAGTATTTGAAATTGTTTCGTAAACCGTAAATCGCGCGTTAATGTCGAAACCGTCGCAATTACAGTCGCGGCGAGTGCTGTAATTGTTTGTTTAGGCCACGTCAACCGAGGAGTAAAAACGTCGAGTGGACTGTTGCGGACGGCAGTTTCGTCGATTACGTTTTAAGTGATTGTTTCTAGTGGCCGACCATTACGAGTTCCCAGCGAGCCCCGGAAAATTCGCCAGGTAGAAAATTCAAAGTGGACCAGACGCCCCAGAGAGTCGCCGCCAAAAGCTACACCAGGATGAAATATATCACAGATATTCCCTTGAATAGCAATGCCTCAACACCAGTCCCAAAAATACAGTGAGTAATGGAAACCGCGCTCCATTCAACTTTAATATCTCGACTATCTATTCCTCATCGCCATGTGGAAAAAAAAGAGCGGAGGGCCGATGTGATAATATTATAATTCCATAAATTTAAATTTTCGGCATCTGCGAATCTGGGGAAGTGGGGGTGGGGTGGCGACCGCACGCGGACCATTTACGCCCCCGCTTAAATATGCACCCCATGACGCAATTTGATGACGCGAAATGGAAGTTGCAAATGCGCCTCTGCTCGGCCGAAGTGATTCGCGCGATATCAAATTCTCGTATATATGGGGCCTTTGAATGTCGCCTGGGCCGGCGCCTCAAGTTTCAATTTGTAGCATGCACAAGTAGCTCTTGTATCCGATGAAAGTGCAGCTTCAGAGGCCACAGCTCGAAAGATCAAATTTAAGATGTGACGACAAATACAACTTTAATTTAATATATATATATATATATATATATATATATATATATATATATATATATATACAGAGAGGGCATAAAGTATGAGGACCTGGCTTTATTTTTTCCCCTCTATAAATTTTCGAAAATTTTATTTTTTTTCAAACAAATATTTTGAGACCATTTTCAATTTTCCATCTCTCTCCGTTTTGAAGTTATGACAGCCATTTTTTTTAAATGACAACCAATATTTTTTATTATTTATTTTGATAATGCTTTTTATTATGTTTTCAACAACATGATATTTTCAATATGTAACATTTGAAAAAAAATGAGAAAAAGTGCGTTAAAGTAAAACTATTAAATTATTATTTCAATGTGCAGAATGCATCTAGTTACCATTCAAAACAATGTCAGTTAAAACAAAATTAGGAAAACACAATCACTAATCGTAAGAATTTCAATATTTTGAGCCGAAAAACGTCGAACCATTTTGAAATTAACTTGTGACCCGATGAATCGAACGAAACGTCAATCTGACTGTGAGTAGGTAATAATTTGTTACACATAATTGTACTTGATTCTTTTTCAGATTAATCAATTTTGTGTTATTCCAATATTTAAAATCCAAGCCTGTTTTCCTAATTTTGTTTTATTTCCGTAGCTGTAGTTTCCGTAGCACGCTCCCTTTTACGTTCCAGAGTTGGCAACCCTGCGAACAACCCTCCTCCTTTCACAGCCGGGCTTGGGACCGGTCACAGCGGAGTTACCAGAATGGTGTAGGTGTGTTGTTTTCTTTTTTGAGTTTCTTCTTCTGTTGCTGTTTTTCGTTCATGAAGTTCTTCTATTTCGTCCTGTCAAAGCAGAAAAAAGGCAGTATAAAAAGCTAAAAAAATGCTGTAAAAAGACAAAATAAGTAGTATAGGTAAAAAACAGTAACCTTCGGGGATTAACTTGTGTTTAAATAATTAATTATTAAAAAAAATATTTCAAAATACTGACATTTTAAAACGATCACTAATTTTGAAAATTTAAATATTTACAACAAAACATTCTAATAGAAATTTTGTAATTTCCGATAGAAGTGCAAAATTCATTGTAATTTTCAATAGTAATGATGCAATTTCAACGAGAATTTTGTCGTTTGATGATCTTTTCCCAATTTGTAAAAACGTTTACATTTGCATCTTTTTTACATTTGTATATTATTTGCAATTTTCAATAGATGTACCACATTCATTATAATCTTATTTTAAAAGACTACTAATTATGAAAATGTTAGTATTATTTAGTAGTTTTTAGTATTAAGTATGCAAATTTAGTAATTTTCAATAGAAATGCAACATTCATTGCAATTTATAATCGAACTGCTATAATTACAACGCGAATTTTGTGATTTCATGAACTTTTAGCAATTTGTAATAAACTTTCATTTGCATATTTTTTTAAGTTTTCATATTATTTGCATACATGTCAATGCAAAAAGCTGTACTTTTGATTTTCTCACGTATTAATTACTGAAACTTAGTCAAAATTTCAGGAGGGGTAGTTTCAACTATATTGAACACATATCCAATATTTAATACTCAATTAATAAATTTTCAGACATATCAGTAATAGCTATCTCATACATGTTACACTTCTGATTTTCTCACTTATTTAATACTGAAACTTTGTCAAATTTTCAGGAGGGATAGTTTAAGGTATACTAAACACATATCTAGTATTAAATATTAAATTATTAAATATTTTGAAATTTCAGTACTAGCTACCTCATACATGTAAATGCAAAAAGGTATGCTTTTGATTTTCGCACTTATTTAATACTGAAACTCTGTCAAATTTTCAGGAGCGGTAGTTTCAGGTATACTTAACACATATCTAGTAATAAATATTCAATTATTAAATATTCAGAAATTTCAGTACTAGCTATCTCATACATGTAAATGCAAAAAGTTATGCTTTTGATTTTCGCCCTTATTTAATACTGAAACGTTGTCAAATCTTCAGGAGGGGTAGTTTCAGGTATACTAAACACATATCTAGTATTAAATATTCAAATATTAAATATTCAGAAATTTCAGTACTAGCTATCTCATACATGTAAATGCAAAATGGTATGCTTTTGATTTTCTCGCTTGTTTAATACTGAAACTTTGTCAAATTTTCAGGAGGTTTCAGCTATACTGAACACATATCTAGTATTAAATATTCAAATATAATTTTTTTAGAAATTTCAGTAATAGCTATACCATACATGTCAATGTATGTATGGATCATATTATTAAACGACCACTAATTATGAAAATGTTAGTATTATTTAGTAATTTTTAGTATTTAGAATGCAAATTTAGTAATTTTCAATAGAAACGCAACATTCATTGTAATTTATGATATAACTGACATTCATTATAATCTTATTTTAAAACGACCACTATTTATGAAAATGTTAGTATTATTTAGTAGTTTTTAGTATTAAGTATGCAAATTTAGTAATTTTCAATAGAAATGCAACATTCATTATAATTTATAATTGAACGGATATAATTACAACGCGAATTTTATGATTTCATGAACATTTGGCAATTTGTAATAAACTTTCATTTGCATATTTTTTACATTTTCATATTATTTGCAACTTTCAATAGAAGTATAACATTAATTATAATCATATTTTAAAACGACCACTAATTTTGAAAATTTAAGTATTTACAACAAAAAATTCTAATGGAAATTTTGTAATATCCGATAGAAGTGAAAAATTCATTGTAATTTACAATCGTAATAATGAAATTTCAACGAGAATTTTGTGGTTTGATGATCTTTTGGCAATTTGTAAAAACATTTACATTGGCATCTTTTTATATTTGTATATTATTTGCAATTTTCAATAGATGTACAACAATCATTATAATCTTATTATAAAACGACCACTAATTATGAAAATGTAAATATTATTTAGTAGTTTTTAGTATTTAGTATGCAAATTTAGTAATTTTCAATAGAAATGCAATATTCATTGCAATTTATAATGGAACTGATATAATTACAACGTGAATTTTGTGATTTCATGAGCTTTTAGCAATTTGTAATAAACTTTCATTTGCATATTTTTTACATTTTCATATTGTTTGCATACATGACAATGCAAAAAGCTGTACTTTTGATTTTCTCACGTATTAATTACTGAAACTTTGTCAAATCTTCAGGAGGGGTAGTTTCAAGTATATTGAACACATATCGAATATTTAAAACTCAATTAATAAATTTTCAGACATATCAGTAATAGCTATCTCATACATGTTACACTTCTGATTTTCTCACTTATTTAATGCTGAAACTTTGTCAAATTTCCAGGAGGGGTAGTTTCAGGTATACTAAATACATATCTAGTATTAAATATTCAATTAATAAATATTCAGAAATTTCAGTAATAGCTATATCATACATGTAAATGCAGAAAGTTATACTTTTGATTTTTTCACTTATTTAATACTAAAACGTTGTCAAATTTTCAGGAGGTGTAGTTTCAGGTATACTTAATACATATCTAGTATTAAATATTCAATTATTAAATATTCAGAAATTTCAGTACTGGCTATCTCATACATGTAAATGCAAAACGTTATGATTTTGATTTCGCACTTATTTGATACTGAAACTTTGTCAAATTTTCAGGAGGGGTAGTTTTAGGTATACTAAACACATATCTAGTATTAAATATTCAATTATTAAATATTCAGATATTTCAGTACTAGCTATCTCATACATGTAAATGCAAAAAGTTAGGCTTTTGATTTTCGCACTTATTTAATACTCAAACTTTGTCAAATTTTCAGGAGGGGTAGTTTTAGTTATACTAAACACATATCAAGCATTAAATATTAAATTATTAAATATTCAGATATTTCAATACTAGCTATCTCATACATGTCAATGCAGAAAGTTATACTTTTGATTTTCTCACTTATTTAATACTGAAACATTGTCAAATTTTCAGGAGGGGTATTTTCAGGTATACTAAACACATATCTAGTATTAAATATTCAATTATTAAATATTTAGATATTTCACTACTAGCAATCTCATACATGTAAATGCAAAAAGTTATGCATTTGATTTTCGCACTTATTTAGTACTGAGACTTTGTCAAATTTCCAGGAAGGGTAGTTTCAGAATCCATATGAATACATATCATACATATCATACATATCTAGTATTAAATATTTAATTATTAAATATTCATAAATTTTAGTAATAGCTATCTCATACATGTAAATGCAAAAAGTTATGCTTTTGATTTTCTCACTTATTTAATACTAAAACTTTGTCAAATTTTCAGGAGGGGTAGTTTCAGCTATACTGTACACATATCTAGTATTAAATATTCAATTAATAAATTTTCAGAAATTTCAGTTATAGCTATCCCATACATGTCAATGCAAAAAGCTGTACTTTTGATTTCCTCAGTAGTATTATTTAGTAGTATTTAGTATGAAAATTTAGTAATTTTCAATAGAAATGCAACATTCATTGTAATTTATAATCGAACTGATATAATTTCAATGAGAATTTTGTGGTTTCATGAAGTTTTGGCAATTTCATATTTTATATTTAAATATTTAATTAGTAATCAAAATTTTGAATTTTCCAATAAACGTTTTGCAAATTTGAATTAAAATATTAATATAAGGTTAATTATGAGGCATTCATTATAGTTTATAATCGAAATGATATAATTACAACGCGAATGTTGTGATTTCATGAACTTTTGGCAATTTGTAATAAACTTTCGTTTGCATATTTTTTTACAGTTTCATATTATTTGCAATTTTCAATAGAAATGTAACATTAATTATAATCATATTTTAAAACGACCACTAATTATGAAAATGTTAGTATTACTTAGTAGTAGTATTATTTAGTAGTATTAAATATGCAAATTTAGTAATTTTCAATAGAAATATAACATTCATTGTAATTTATAATCGAACTGATATAATTTCAATGAGAATTTTGTGGTTTCATAAACTTTTTGCAATTTCTTAATTTATATTTTAATATTTAATCAGTAATCAAAATTTTGAATTTTCCATTAAAAGTTTTGCAAATTTGTATTAAAATATTAATATAAGTTTAATTATGAGACATTCATTGTAATTTATAATCGAACTGATATAATTACAACGCGAATTTTGTGATTTCATGAACTTTTGGCAATTTGTAATAAACTTTCATTTGCATATTTTTTACATTTTCATATTATTTGCAGTTTTCAATAGAAGTATAACATTAATTATAACCGTATTTTAAAACGACCACTAATTATGAAAATGTTAGTATTACTTAGTAGTAGTATTATTTAGTAGTATTTAGTATGCAAATTTAGTAATTTTCAATAGAAATGCAACATTCATTGTAATTTATAATCGAACTGCTATAATTCCAACGCGAATATGGTGCTTTCATGAACTTTTAGCAATTTATAATTAACTTTCGTTTGCATATTTTTTTACATTTTCATATTATTTGCAATTTTCAATAGAAGTATAACATTAATTATAATCATATTTTAAAACGACCACTAATTATGAAAATATTAGTATTACTTAGTAGTAGTATTATTTAGTAGAATTAAGTATGCAAATTTAGTAATTTTCAATAGAAATGCAACATTCATCGTAATTTATAATCGAACTGATATAATTTCAGTGAGAATTTTGTAATTTCATGAACTTTTTGCACTTTCATAATTTATATTTTAATATTTAATTAGTAATCAAAATTTTGAATTTTC
Organism: Othius punctulatus; assembly: GCA_951805005.1. Taxonomy (NCBI): domain Eukaryota; kingdom Metazoa; phylum Arthropoda; class Insecta; order Coleoptera; family Staphylinidae; genus Othius; species Othius punctulatus. The sequence continues at coordinate 126,574,081 of OX638138.1, read as the reverse complement.
CATTAAAACTTTTGCAAATTTGTATTAAATCATTAATATGAGGTTTTCGAAGTAGTTTTGTAATTTGTAATGAAAATGACGAAAATTTCGTAGTGTCTATTGAACTTTTTTAGATATAATATCAACATTTTAAACCTTCCATTATATTTTTTTGCAAAATTTCTATGTAATCTTTAGTTAAATTGTATGGAATATGATTTCTGAGGAAAGCCGTGACAACGAAGTATGTCGATGTGGCTTTTATTAGTTGAAAATTCATAATTACTAATGTATGAAATAAAGTTACGGACTTTTTTAAAATTTTCAAAATTTGTTTCATAACGAAGTATGTGTTAAGGAATTGAAGACGTCCCGAAATATTTGTATACTTCTAACTTCAAACTTCAAACTTCTTTTATTGGACATGAATTACATGTGAAGTCAAGACAACATAAATTAGGAAAATACTAAATTTTATGTAGAAAAGATTCCTGTACTGTATAGAAAGCATGCTCTTTTAAGTGTTCTCGAAGTTGCTTTTTGAAACTGTGCGTTTTCTGGTGATATATATTCATGAACGTTTATTAGTTTCATTCATATTTTATATTTTTACATGAATTAATGAACAGTTAAGTTTATACAAAATAAGACAATTGTTGCACTTCTTATGTTCCATGTTCCAATTTTCTATGTTTCGTTTTTATTTAGTCGGCCGTTTCCCCCCCCCCCCCCCCATTTCCATTTAGATTGTTTGTGTCCTTGTCCTTTTTTCTTGCGCTGTGTTTTCTTTTTCTGGCACCTATTCCTCCAATTTCCGTTATTTTTTTTTATTTGTCCCCTTTTCTCTTTCCATTGCCATGTTATTCCGTTTATGATTATTTTTCTGTATTTAGTTATGACCGTTTATCCTTTTTGTCTTTCCTCGCTTGCTATTATTCGTATTTATGCTTGTACCTCTCTTTCTTCCTTCGTGAAGTCGTTTTCGATGTATATCTTTGTGTCTTTAAGTTTGTTCTTTTTCTTCATTACCTCCATTTTATCGTCTAATCTAAAGTATCAAATTTAGCTATTATCGGGGTTTGATCCCTGTTCACTACGTATGTTTCCTTTATTCTTGCTTTCACTTTTAGCTCGTTTTCTAGTTATGTTTGCACCTGTTTTGCAATGTTGGTTGCGTTTTCTACTTTTATTTCTTTAAAATGATGTTATTCTTTTTTCCCCGTTTTTCTATGTTTTGTATCTTGTATTTAATTTCGTTTACTTTCTTACGTGCCTCCTGTTTTCATCTGTTACTTTTTTTATCGTTTCTCTGTATTGTTTTTGCACTTTCCTCATTAGTTTTATTTCTGTCATTATCCTTGACATCATCTCTTTTCATTTCTCAATATCTTTGCCCTTTTCCTTGTTGCTCTTTTTTGTGTGTCTATTCTCTGTTGGGCTGTTTTCACTTATTTTCCTTTTATTTACCTCTCTGTTTCTTCGTTCTGTTGCATTCGTTTAGTTTTTGTCCTCCTTTACGGGCGTTTTGGGTTGCCTAGCTGATCGTATTGGTTCTTGCTTCTCGACATTGTGTTACAGGTAATACATTCCATACAATTAAGGTGACCAGACGTCCCGATTTTGGCGGGACAGTCCCGATTTTTAGAAATTTGTCCCGCGTCCCGCGACGTTTAAAAAAAGTCCCGACTTTTGAAAGATTGTGTTCTTTTTTCTTCAAAAACAAAACTAAATGGTTCAACATGTCTACAAAGGGGCCCTATTTTTTTTTTTTTCAAAATCTACAGACTATCGCTGAAATGAAAGTTGATTCTGCAAAAAAAAAGAAAATTAGGGCCACTTTGTAGAACATTTAATTTTGATTTTGTTTTATTGAAATCGGGCAATAAATAGTTAGGGAGTCATGGAGTTATTGGCCAGCGGCGTTTTTTAGGAGACACCCTGTATATTTTGCGTTCTTTGTTAATTAATTTAAAAATCAACCCCCCGACCCGTTGTCCCGCTTTTCTATCGTTAGGATCTGGTCACCTTATGTATACCTAAATGTGTCTTTTAACATCTTATACTCAGAATAAGCGAGATTACAAAATTTGGGGGTCGAAATTTAATAACCTCTGATCATTTTGTAAACAAAGAACACTTATGTATATATTTCACTTATTACGCATCCACCATAATGAAAATTTCAATCTGGCGCATCCACCATAATAAAATTTTGATGATTATATCTATTACAGTTTTACGCAACTAATTACACGCAATTGCTACGTTTAAAAAAAGTCCCGACTTTTGAAAGATTGTGTTCTTTTTTCTTCTTATTTATACTTCTGAATGGCGCATCCACCATAATGAAAATTTGCTACCCGGCGCATCCACCATAATGAAAATTTTCTACCCGGCGCATCCACCATAATGAAAATATTCTACCCGGCGCATCCACCATCATGAAAATTTGCTACCCGGCGCATCCACCATAATGAAAATTTGCTACCCGGCGCATCTAAACACTAAATGTGTCTTTTACTATCTTATCCTCAGAATAAGCGAGATTGAAAAATTAGGGGGTTGAAATCTTTAAAATATGAAAAAAGTATATTTTTGTACATATTTCTCTGATTAGTTATTGAAATGATTTCAGAATCACACAGCATGTATACCTAAATGTGTCTTTTAACATCTTATACTCAGAATAAGCGAGATTACAAAATTTGGGGGTCGAAATTTAATAACCTCTGATCATTTTGTAAACAAAGAACACTTATGTATATATTTCACTTATTACGCATCCACCATAATAAAAATTTGATGATTATATCTATTACAGTTTTACGCAACTAATTACACGCAATTGCTACATTATAATGAATGGCGCATCCACCATAATGAAAATTTGCTACCAAGCGCATCCACCATAATGAAAATTTTCTACCCGGCGCATCCACCATAATGAAAATATTCTACCCGCCGCATCCACCATAATGAAATTTTGCTACCCGGCGCATCCACCATAATGAAAATTTGCTACCCGGCGCATCCACCATAATGAAAATTTGCTACCCGGCGCATCTAAAATTTCTAAACACTAAATGTGTCTTTTACTATCTTATCCTCAGAATAAGCGAGATTGAAAAATTAGGGGGTTGATATCTTTAAAATATGAAAAAAGTATATTTTTGTACATATTTCTCTTATTAGTTATTGAAATGATTTCAGAATCACACAGCATGTATACCTAAATGTGTCTTTTAACATCTTATACTCAGAATAAGCGAGATTACAAAATTTGGGGGTCGAAATTTAATAACCTCTGATCATTTTGTAAACAAAGAACACTTATGTATATATTTCACTTATTACGCATCCACCATAATGAAAATTTAAATCTGGCGCATCCACCATAATAAAAATTTGATGATTATATCTATTACAGTTTTACGCAACTAATTACACGCAATTGCTACATTATAATGAATGGCGCATCCACCATAATGAAAATTTGCTACCAAGCGCATCCACCATAATGAAAATTTTCTACCCGGCGCATCCACCATAATGAAAATATTCTACCCGCCGCATCCACCATAATGAAATTTTGCTACCCGGCGCATCCACCATAATGAAAATTTGCTACCCGGCGCATCCACCATAATGAAAATTTGCTACCCGGCGCATCTAAAATTTCTAAACACTAAATGTGTCTTTTACTATCTTATCCTCAGAATAAGCGAGATTGAAAAATTAGGGGGTTGATATCTTTAAAATATGAAAAAAGTATATTTTTGTACATATTTCTCTTATTAGTTATTGAAATGATTTCAGAATCACACAGCATGTATACCTAAATGTGTCTTTTAACATCTTATACTCAGAATAAGCGAGATTACAAAATTTGGGGGTCGAAATTTAATAACCTCTGATCATTTTGTAAACAAAGAACACTTATGTATATATTTCACTTATTACGCATCCACCATAATGAAAATTTCAATCTGGCGCATCCACCATAATAAAAATTTGATGATTATATCTATTACAGTTTTACGCAACTAATTACACGCAATTGCTACATTATAATGAATGGCGCATCCACCATAATGAAAATTTGCTACCCGGCGCATCCACCATAATGAAAATTTGCTACCCGGCGCATCCACCATAATGAAAATTTGCTACCCGGCGCATCCACCATAATGAAAATTTGCTACCCGGCGCATCCACCATAATGAAAATTTGCTACCCGGCGCATCCACCATAATGAAAATTTGCTACCCGGCGCATCCACCGTAATGAAAATTTGCTACCCGGCGCATCCACCATAATGAAAATTTGCTACCCGGCGCATCTAAAATTTCTAAACACTAAATGTGTCTTTTACTATCTTATCCTCAGAATAAGCGAGATTGAAAAATTAGGGGGTTGAAATCTTTAAAATATGAAAAAAGTATATTTTTGTACATATTTCTCTTATTAGTTATTGAAATGATTTCAGAATCACACAGCATGTATACCTAAATGTGTCTTTTAACATCTTATACTCAGAATAAGCGAGATTACAAAATTTGGGGGTCGAAATTTAATAACCTCTGATCATTTTGTAAACAAAGAACACTTATGTATATATTTCACTTATTACGCATCCACCATAATGAAAATTTCAATCTGGCGCATCCACCATAATAAAAATTTGATGATTATATCTATTACAGTTTTACGCAACTAATTACACGCAATTGCTACATTATAATGAATGGCGCATCCACCATAATGAAAATTTGCTACCCGGCGCATCCACCATAATGAAAATTTGCTGCCCGGCGCATCCACCATAATGAAAATTTGCTACCCGGCGCATCCACCATAATGAAATATTCTACCCGGTGCATCCACCATAATGAAAATATTCTGCCCGGCGCATCCACCATAATAAAAATTTGCTACCCGGCGCATCCACCATAATGACAATTTGCTACCCGGCGCATCCACCATAATGAAAATTTGCTACCCGGCGCATCTAAAATTTCTAAACACTAAATGTGTCTTTTACTATCTTATCCTCAGAATAAGCGAGATTGAAAAATTAGGGGGTTGAAATCTTTAAAATATGAAAAAAGTATATTTTTGTACATATTTCTCTTATTAGTTATTGAAATGATTTCTGAATCACACAGCATGTATACCTAAATGTGTCTTTTAACATCTTATACTCAGAATAAGCGAGATTACAAAATTTGGGGGTCGAAATTTAATAACCTCTGATCATTTTGTAAACAAAGAACACTTATGTATATATTTCACTTATTACGCATCCACCATAATGAAAATTTCAATCTGGCGCATCCACCATAATAAAAATTTGATGATTAATCTATTACAGTTTTACGCAACTAATTACACCCAATTGCTACATTATAATGAATGGCGCATCCACCATAATGAAAATTTGCTACCCGGCGCATCCACCATAATGAATTAATAACACTTGCAAATTATTGCACAATATTTTCATTTGCACCTTTGTCTCTGGAGCGCGCTTGCGAACGTTCCCATGAGGAAGCGGCGGCTCCATTATGAATCGCGAAAACAAACAGAAAAACGCTTAGCCGGTGAATGAAGCGTTAATTTTTCCACAACAAACGAAAAAACTTTCGCGCGATGAAAGGCTCTAATTACCCACTCCTCAGCAGAGACCCTCCAAGAAGAACGTTTCATGAAACTTGCAAAACGTTGCAATTCCTCAAGAAAGTATTCCAGTGGTGAATGCTGGGGTTCAAGTAAATTATTATTTAATAGAGCCAATTAGAAATAAGTAAATTCCATCTAATGAAGTCCAGCCGTTTGGATTATTTGTATGGTTTAAGTCATATGGTTCAAGTAAATTATTATTTAATAGAGCCAATTAGAAATAAGTAAATTCCATCTAATGAAGTCGAGCCGTTTGGATTATTTGTATATCGAAATGCAATGACAAAAGATTAAGTTCGTGTTAGGCTAGTTCTTTTTCCAATCGTAGCCTTAACTTGACGTCATATTTAATACATAAATTTTCGCCATTTTACCTATTAATAATAATAATCACTTACATAATATACTGTATTTTCATTGGTCAGGATGCGCAGGCTTTATATTGAACTCGATCCGAAGATGGCATTGGCTCCAAATGATTTCCCCACATATAAAGAGTATTCTTTAGTATTGTATATTAACTATAATTGGAAGGACTTACCGGGGGAGCAACTCCCCTTCCCCCGCCAGTTCTCTCGCCAACTGGATCGCTAGCACTCACGGCTTCAACCATTATTCTCTACGACTATTGTATTTCACCTTCATGTGCAAAGCAGTGACATACACCTCTTACTAGGACGAACCTCTCTTGTTGCAATTAGGACAAACCTCTCTTGTTGCAATTAGGACGAACCTCTCTTGTTGCAATTAGGACTAACCTCTTTTGTTGCAATTAGGACTAACCTCTTTTGTTGCAATGAGGACGAGCCTCTCTTGTTGCAATTAGGACGAACCTCTCTTGTTGCAATTAGGACTAACCTCTTTTGTTGCAATGAGGACGAACCTCTCTTGTTGCAATTACCAGAACGCACCTCCAGGACGCACCTCTATCTAATATACATATTGTAGTTTATGTACTGACCTTTAATCCATTCCAACACCTAATCCATAACCGTCCACATCGCAACACACACCAAAACACCAGATCACACATGCTTTCCCCACAATCGGCACCCAACTTGCATCCACACTCCATAAAAGCACGTAACTCAATGTGTCCTCCGTTCTCGTTCTTAAGCTGAGCGCGTCGCGCCCCGGCTTATATAAACAAACAAAGCCACAGATGCCGCCTCTGATATTAATAATCAATTATTAGAATATGATACAATTTGATACCTAACATTCGTGCAATAGATAAATATGTGACTAGGTTTATTATTTGTACTTCACAAATTTGGCATTATGAGTGTTTACGAGTTCTATAGTTGTTGTTAAAAGTTGATGGCTCCTTCGACCGCGAAGGCGGGGGCGTATGCACACACGAGCCCCCGGATATCATGATATAATCATGTTTATTCCCCTCCGAGTTTAAGTATTTACCGGTTGCGAAGAATACGACCCGGAGAGGTCATAAAGTAGTAAAATAAAGCACTCCTTGCTGAATATTTTATCAAAAAGATATATGCAGCTTGAGCGTTAAGATCCGCGCTTTTTCTTCCGGCGCTTCCATGTGTCATGTGCATACCGAAGTGCTAAAGGTGAGAGAAGCTCTGCAACTTCCTTCCATCCTCGATTTTTGTTTGTCCGTCGGTGCGTTGATTGGAAACCGATTGCCGTGCAAATTAATACATGTTTCGGTTTACAGGGTTTTTAAAGCGCGATCAATCCATAATTGACAGTTCATTTGTATCCAATTTATTCGCCAATTCAGGAGTTATGAGAGGACGACATCAATTTTCAATGTCCGTTCCTCGTCATGTTTTCAGGTACACAAAGCCCGTCGATAATATTGACAAATTGTGAGTTGTGAAGCATATTGTTAAATTATGAATACGTTTCCAAGTCCGCATTCTTTGCTTAGTGGACATTGCTTGATTATCGCGATTATGAAACACAATTAATTCAATAACTCGATCGCTGCCTGACGGATATTAGTATAAATAGGACGTCGTTAAATAATGCAGCAGACAAATTGCGTTATGTTACACGTATCATTTATTTTAATTCCTAAAATTATTATTTATACTATTGCTGCGATGGAAGCATTGCGAGTGCGAAGTTTGCAGATAATGAGGTCGTAAACCGAGTCATCAGTAATTACACGAGTATATCACTCTAATACACTATAGCCTACGTATAATATACAAAATGTTATCTATGGTAAAGTATTGGCATCTCAAGAATGTTGTTTGAATATATTACGGATTAAAAAAAAATGAGTAGACTAATTTAACAAGCGTTTCGATTGCAAGATTGTTAATGCTTTTTTCGCAGAATTAATAAAAATAAATAAATATAAAAATAAACATATATTTTCTTCTTTGGAGTCATATTTCCCAGTTATTGGCAGTAATATCCAGTTATTGGCATCATAAATTATCCAGTTATTGGCATCAATTCCTATAAGTTTGTCAGTAGGAAAAACCTAGTTATTGGCAGGAAAAAAGTTTTTTTTAAACTATATAAATAGAAATAATATCAAAATTCATCGCTAAAAAAATTGACAGCACTTGCTGTTATTTATGTAATATAATTAGAAGTAATTAATTAATTAGATATTTAAATATTAAATTAAATTTATTACTTTTGTTAGAAAATGGCAACATGAAAAACTTTAACAACGCAAGACAGAGCTTCTTCACAAAACCAGGAAATTTGTATAAAAAGACTAGGTATATATAGAACACCCTGTATATTTTTTTCCGAAACAGATTCTAGCCTAAATTCTCTTTAACAATATATATATATAAGATATAATTTATTGAAACATTTAAATATTTGCTGTTGTAAATGTTTAACAACATATTTTTGCAATTTTTATATTTTTCTGATATTTATAGTTAGATAGCTTGAAAAAACAAACAAACAAAAATTTACATATTTGCTGTTGTAAATGTTTAACAAAATATTTTTACAATTTTGATATTTTTCTGATATTTATAGTTAGATAGCTTGAAAAAACACACAAACAAAAATTTACATATTTGCTGTTGTAAATGTTTAACAAAATATTTTTACAATTTTTATATTTTTCTGATATTTATAGTTAGATAGCTTGAAAAAACAAACAAACAAAAATTTACATATTTGCTGTTGTAAATGTTTAACAAAATATTTTTACAATTTTTACATTATTCTGATATTTCTAGTTAGATAGTTTGAACCAAAAAATGCCTTGACCAACTATCGATACTATGAACGAACCAAACACCACGTAACGATGAAATCATCTGCATGCACATATAATCTTGAAAATACATGGATTAATTCATTAATTTAATGAACTAAGACACTCGTTTGCAAATAAATCATCAAAACATGGTTATAATTTTGGAAAAGCAAATTGTCACAACATTGTGTGGTCGAGTTCATTTGCTGCAATTAACGAACTGATACATCAAAACAGCAAAAGCTGCACGTCAACGAACTGATTAACTATGTATCTACTGTGACGTCTAAATCACCTACACAATTTTGAAATACTGATCTCAAAATTTTCACTATACAGAAGTCACATTATTCGCATGATTTAGCATTGTGAGGTAAATGGATAAGCTATGTGATGGCAAAAATTATCAGCACGTAAAAATCTTGAAACATCGAGTCGTGAGATTGGTGGAAGAGTAAAAATGTTCATGATTCGCTGATTTCTTTTTTTGATAATTTTTACTTTCTAATTCTAAAAACTTTCCAAACTTTTCATAAGTATTGATGAACGCAATTTTTTTTTTAAATAAGTTACTCTATATTTCGATATCTAGATATTTTCGTTTATTTACAATGTACTTGTAAGTTTATGCAACCTTTTAGTCGTTGATCCATATTTTTTCAGGAAAAGGATAAATAAGATAAATTCCAGAAGTTTTTTCTTTAAATTTTAAATATTAATTAATTATTGTTGAATTAAACATGGCCCATTTATGGTGCTATAGCTAAAGTATCTTAATGAATATTTTGGATTTTTCAAATATATTTTCTGGATTCGATGATTTTTTTATGATTTTGTTATTATTTATTTGTCAAACTTTTCTAAAATTTTCAGATTTTTATTGTGGAAGCTAATCGTTGCTTCTAGCCAATTTTGTATTTCTACAAAAACTTGTTCTAACATGTTCTATTTTTTGTATTTCTGAGACTTTTGTATTTTTTTAACACTTAAATTTAAAATATTATTTAATTATTGTTGAATTAAATATGGTCCATTTATGGTGCTATAGCTAATGTATACAGCTAAAGCTACCAAGTATATAAATGATTATTTTAGATATTTCAAGTATATTTTCCGGATTCGATGATTTTTTTATGATTTTGTTATTATTTACTTCTGAAACTTTTTCAAAATTTACAGAATTTTACGATTGTATTCCACATCATTTTTTGAACTATCGTCTTTCTATATAGATACCTTGGTATTAATTGATTTTTTTTTAAATGTATTCACAGGATTAACTGGATATTTTTTAGTCTTGTGTATTTCTACAAAAACTAACATGTTCTATTTTTTTGTATTTCTGTATATTTTAAATATATTTTCCGGATTCGATGAATTTTTTGTGATTTTTTTAAATTTACAATGTATTATTTTATTCTACTTTTAGTCGTTGATCCATAATTTTTCAGGAAAACACTTCAATTTAAAATATCAATTAATTATTGTTAAATTAAACATGGCCTATTTATGGTGCTATAGCTAAAGTATAAAGCTAAAGCTACCAAGTATCTAAATGATTATTTTGGATATTTCAAATATATTTTCTGGATTCAATGATTTTTTTATGATTTTGTTATTATTTACCTGTCAAACTTTTTCAAAATTTTCAGATTTTTATTGTGGAAGCCAATCGTTTTTTTGGATATCGTCTTTCTGTGTATAGATACCTTGATAATAATTGATTATTTTAAATATGTATTCACAGGATTCACTGGATTTTTTTAGTCTTGTGTATTTCTACAAAAACTTGTTCTAACATGTTCTATTTTTTGTATTTCTGAGACTTTTGTATTTTTTCTAACACTTAAATTTAAAGTATTAAATAATTATTGTTAAATTAAACATGGCCCATTTATGGTGCTATTACTAAAGTATAAATCTAAAGATACCAAGTGTCTAAATTATGATTTTGGATATTTCAAATATATTTTCCGGATTCGATGATTTTTTTATGATTTTATTATTATTATTTATTGCTGAAACTTTTTAAAAAATTTTAGATTTTTTTGTGAAAGCCAATCGTTTATTTGAAATATCGTCTTTCTGTTTATAGACAGCTTTATATTAATTGAAATAATATATTAATATATATATTCTCAGGATTCGCTGATTTTTTTTAGTCTTGTGTATTTTTTCAAAAACTTGTCTTACTATGTTCTATTTTTTGTATTTCTGAGACTTTTAAAAATGTTCAGAAGTTTATATCCAGTAAATCTTGTGAATTTATATTTAAAAAATGCAATCAATATCAAGGTATCTATAAACAGAAAGACGATAGTTCAAAAAACGATTGGTTTCCACGAAAAAAAAATCTGTAAATTTTGAAAAAGTCTTAGAAATGCACAACAAAGTCATAAAATATCCATTGAATTCCAAAAATATATTTAAAATATCCAAAATTATCATTTTAACCTAAGTCTTTATTTTTAGATCTATAAATATATATTTTTAGAGTTTTTCAACTTTATGTCGAGGTTTTATGAGTTTTTTTTATCAAATTCTAACGAAATTTTATTTTAACTACTAAGTCTTTACCAAGTCATCTGCAATAACTGTAGCTCAGTTAAAAACAATTAGACAGAATTTATACTTCAACTTTCATATGTGATAAATCGGTACCATAATAATTATAATATAATAACAATAATATTAATATAATAACATCAGTATTAATATTAATCATAACAATAATAACCACTATAAAGGCAAAATAAAGTCCGGTAGATCTGAGCTTCGTGACGGTAATTAGCTATAGCAGTATAAATGGGACATTTTCAACTTTATGTAGAGGTTTTATGAGTTTTTTTTATCAATTTCTAACGAAATTTTATATTAACTACGTACTCTTTACCAAGTCATCTACAATAAATTAAGCTCAGTTGAAGACAACCACACATAATTAATACTTCAACTTTTACATGCGATAAATTGGTACGATAAAAGTAATAATGTAAAAATAATAATATTAATATAATAACGTCAATATTCATTTTAATCATAACAATAATAACTCCTATAAAGGCAAAATAGGGTCCGGTAGATCTGGTCTTCGTGACTGTAATTAGCTATAGCGCCATAAATGGGCCATCTTTAATTAAACGAATAATAACAATCATAATAATAATAACACCAATAATAATGATAACTATTACTACTATTAAAGGCAAAAAAATGTGGTAGATCGCAGCTTGGCGACGGAAATTAGCCACAGCAGAAACAATAGGCCTCTGTTAAAGGAACAAGTAATAATAATAATTATAATCACTTTAAAGTTAGGTACTTCTTGTTTTATAAATAATTTTAATCGTGCAAATCATGTTTTTTTTTGTGAGGACTATGGATATTTTGTTACCCCAACTTTCAAAGTAATATTAATAATAATAATCATTTTGATGTTAAGTACTTGTTGTTTTATAAATCATTTTAATCATGCAAATCATTTTTTTTTTAGAATTTGTGAGAACTATGGATATTTTGTTACCCCAAATTTCAACATGTGTATAGATGTACGAAAATTTTGTTCGAACGATTACTCAAAAACGTAAACCATTTATGGGTAGAAATTTGATATAACGTAACTCGGTGTTGATTAATTTTAGATTGAAAATAGATAATCCGAAGTGATAGTTCTAATAGATAGATCGATGTGGCTTTTATTTGTTGAAAATTCATAATTACTAATGTATGAAATAAAGTTACGCACTTTTTTAAAATTTTCAAAATTGTTTTTATTGTTCATTTCTTCACCTGAAGAAGCCACAGTGTGGCGAAACAATTGTCGTGAACAATAAAAACAATTCTGAAAATTTTAAAAAAGTGCGTAACTTTATTTCATACATTAGTGATAGTTCTAAATTTCCAAAGCCCTATAGGGGTCTGCAGATCATTCCTGCACATCAACGATACATATAAGAAGTGGACAAAAATATTATAAGACCAAGTAACTTGAAAAGGTTAAAAAAATAAGCCTTTTGAGTAAAAATTCAAAAAAACCCGAAAAACAATGTTGAAGAGGATTTTGACACCCATATATATATTTTTTTTCCACTTCTTACGTTTATCGTTTATGTGCAGGCATGATCCGGAGACCCCTAAAGAGCTTTGAAATTTGGAAAAAATATGTTATAAAATATTATAATAATATTGGTAAAACTACTTTATAGTCTTTAAAAATAAACATTCTGTAGTGTCTCATTATATGAAATACTTTTATTTACTTTTATTATATCAAGTTTACTTTCTACAATTAAAACCTAAAAGTAGGATGTCTTATTTCAATATTTTTAATTTAAGGCTTATAGACATAATATTTTCCCGAGAAAACTTCAAAATATAATATATTCAGTTTTTTTTGTTTGTTTTATAAAATGTAATGAAATTTAAGTGTAAACATTTATTTAAACTTTTACATTGTAATATCAAGTGGAAATATTACAGGCTATACTTGCGGGAGAGTTTTATTTATTATTGCGGGCCATGAACAGTGGAAATACTGCAGGAGGCGGAGCGGCACTTAAACTTTCAATTTTTATAGTTGTGTGTCGTACCACAAACTGGGAAACTTTGAAATTGAACTTTTGTTAAATATGACGTCCTGAGAAGTTTATATCAGCGCTGGAAATCCTTAAGTATTTCTGAATTAAAAACGGTTGCTGCACAATTTGAGCACAAATATGTACAATTTATATTAGTTCATTTATAAAACAACAACGAGCATTAAATTATAATTGTTTATGGAGTAAATTAGTAATTTATCGAAAAATAATAAGTTAATCTTGACAAATAAATGGGACATAAGGGTTTCCAAGAAGTAGTAGACAAACTCAACAGAACACCACTCAGGGATGGCCACTGGTCCGTAAAAACACTAAAAAAAAATTAAAATATTCAAAATGATTAAACAAAAAACATTAAAAAAATATAAATCATAGACGGCTCTTTTTTCAGTATTTTAGTTGTACAGGATATTGTTGTCACGTTGATTTTTTTTAACAATTTTCGTTTTGAAATATTCAAATACTCCAATAGAAATTTAAATATACAATAAGATTATGTAAAAAAATATATAATTAAATAACTTAACACATGATTGGTATTTAATTCCTTCTAGCAGGTCTTCTAAACTTGCTGTAATGTTACACCTCTGAGCAATATTTCGAAAAGTATGGCCCGAGATATTTTATAGTATTTTTTAAGGAGTCATTTGCCATCTCCAAGTGGCATGCTGTCGAGCTTGTCCACTATATTTGGGACACCCTATATATCGCTAATTATGTCTCTAATATAAGTACATACAGGGTGTCACAGGAGATAGTTAACACCCTAAATATCTACCAGAATATTTATTTTTTTACGAAATCGCTGAAATATGTCAAGTTTTAATTCAAGGGGGATAAATTTTGACAAGCAAATGATCTTCAATTGTTTACCCCCAGGCCGCAAGGGAAGTAAACCATTTTATTATTGGACTAGGGTTCAAGTGACAGCTCATTTAAAAGCTAATCTGATTTGCAATGGTGCATCAATTTGAAAGATATGTCGATTAATTTTCAACAAATTCATTTTTTAATTAGAGCAAAGTACAAAATAAATATGACATTCCAGCAACAAAAATGTATCCAGCAACAAAAATACAGACTAAGTAACAGTCAGTTCGACAGTACTAAGTTGGTTTATACCATTGAACAGCGTTTTGAAGCTGTGAGCCTTTATTTTAGTAACAATAATTGATCCAGAGCTGCACCTTTTGTTTTATATCAAAATAATTTCCATAAAAATATCAAAATGCTTTCAATTGGAAAATTAACCCTTGGACGTGATGCCTCAATTCATGGTAGTGCAGGTTAAAATGGATGGAAAAAGACCGAGAGAAAGATCACCGAAGAAATGGAACATATAATGTAACAACGAACAAGACGATTACAAGCAACAATGAAGTTCAGGATCAGGGAAAGATGACGAGAAATTGTATGAAGAGCGACAGCAAAAAATTTACCTTTAGACCTGATGGCTCAATGCATGGTAGTACAGGGGAAAATGGATGGAAAAAGACCGAGAGGAAGATCACCGAAGAAATGGAACATAGAATGTAACAACGAACAACACAATTCACAAGCAACAATGAAGTTCTGGAATAGGGAAAGATGACGAGATATTGTATGGAGAGCGACAGCAAAAAATGTACCTTTGGACCTGATGGCTCAATGCATGGTAGTACAGGGGAAAATGGATGGAAAAAGACCGAGAGGAAGATCACCGAAGAAATGGAACATAGAATGTAACAACGAACAACACAATTCACAAGCAACAATGAAGTTCTGGAATAGGGAAAGATGACGAGAAATTGTATGGAGAGCGACAGCAAAAAATGTATCTTTGGACCTGATGGCTCAATGCATGGTAGTACAGGAGAAAATGGATGGAAAAAGACCGAGAGGAAGATCACCGAAGAAATGGAACATAGAATGTAACAACGAACAACACAATTCACAAGCAACAATGAAGTTCTGGAATAGGGAAAGATGACGAGAAATTGTATGGAGAGCGACAGCAAAAAATTTATCTTTGGACCTGATGGCTCAATGCATGGTAGTACAGGAGAAAATGGATGGAAAAAGACCGAGAGGAAGATCACCGAAGAAATGGAACATAGAATGTAACAACGAACAACACAATTCACAAGCAACAATGAAGTTCTGGAATAGGGAAAGATGACGAGATATTGTATGGAGAGCGACAGCAAAAAATGTACCTTTGGACCTGATGGCTCAATGCATGGTAGTACAGGGGAAAATGGATGGAAAAAGACCGAGAGGAAGATCACCGAAGAAATGGAACATAGAATGTAACAACGAACAACACAATTCACAAGCAACAATGAAGTTCTGGAATAGGGAAAGATGACGAGAAATTGTATGGAGAGCGACAGCAAAAAATTTATCTTTGGACCTGATGGCTCAATGCATGGTAGTACAGGAGAAAATGGATGGAAAAAGACCGAGAGGAAGATCACCGAAGAAATGGAACATAGAATGTAACAACGAACAACACAATTCACAAGCAACAATGAAGTTCTGGAATAGGGAAAGATGACGAGATATTGTATGGAGAGCGACAGCAAAAAATGTACCTTTGGACCTGATGGCTCAATGCATGGTAGTACAGGGGAAAATGGATGGAAAAAGACCGAGAGGAAGATCACCGAAGAAATGGAACATAGAATGTAACAACGAACAACACAATTCACAAGCAACAATGAAGTTCTGGAATAGGGAAAGATGACGAGAAATTGTATGGAGAGCGACAGCAAAAAATTTATCTTTGGACCTGATGGCTCAATGCATGGTAGTACAGGAGAAAATGGATGGAAAAAGACCGAGAGGAAGATCACCGAAGAAATGGAACATAGAATGTAACAACGAACAACACAATTCACAAGCAACAATGAAGTTCTGGAATAGGGAAAGATGACGAGAAATTGTATGGAGAGCGACAGCAAAAAATTTATCTTTGGACCTGATGGCTCAATGCATGGTAGTACAGGAGAAAATGGATGGAAAAAGACCGAGAGGAAGATCACCGAAGAAATGGAACATAGAATGTAACAACGAACAACACAATTCACAAGCAACAATGAAGTTCTGGAATAGGGAAAGATGACGAGATATTGTATGGAGAGCGACAGCAAAAAATGTACCTTTGGACCTGATGGCTCAATGCATGGTAGTACAGGGGAAAATGGATGGAAAAAGACCGAGAGGAAGATCACCGAAGAAATGGAACATAGAATGTAACAACGAACAACACAATTCACAAGCAACAATGAAGTTCTGGAATAGGGAAAGATGACGAGAAATTGTATGGAGAGCGACAGCAAAAAAATTATCTTTGGACCTGATGGCTCAATGCATGGTAGTACAGGAGAAAATGGATGGAAAAAGACCGAGAGGAAGATCACCGAAGAAATGGAACATAGAATGTAACAACGAACAACACAATTCACAAGCAACAATGAAGTTCTGGAATAGGGAAAGATGACGAGATATTGTATGGAGAGCGACAGCAAAAAATGTACCTTTGGACCTGATGGCTCAATGCATGGTAGTACAGGGGAAAATGGATGGAAAAAGACCGAGAGGAAGATCACCGAAGAAATGGAACATAGAATGTAACAACGAACAACACAATTCACAAGCAACAATGAAGTTCTGGAATAGGGAAAGATGACGAGAAATTGTATGGAGAGCGACAGCAAAAAATTTATCTTTGGACCTGATGGCTCAATGCATGGTAGTACAGGAGAAAATGGATGGAAAAAGACCGAGAGGAAGATCACCGAAGAAATGGAACATAGAATGTAACAACGAACAACACAATTCACAAGCAACAATGAAGTTCTGGAATAGGGAAAGATGACGAGAAATTGTATGGAGAGCGACAGCAAAAAATTTATCTTTGGACCTGATGGCTCAATGCATGGTAGTACAGGAGAAAATGGATGGAAAAAGACCGAGAGGAAGATCACCGAAGAAATGGAACATAGAATGTAACAACGAACAACACAATTCACAAGCAACAATGAAGTTCTGGAATAGGGAAAGATGACGAGAAATTGTATGGAGAGCGACAGCAAAAAATTTATCTTTGGACCTGATGGCTCAATGCATGGTAGTACAGGAGAAAATGGATGGAAAAAGACCGAGAGGAAGATCACCGAAGAAATGGAACATGGAATGTAACAACGAACAACACGATACACAAGCAGCAATGAAGTCCAGGAACAGGAAAGATGGCGAGAAATTGTATGAAAAGCGACTGCAAAAAAGTGAACCACAATCACGATCCTTCTGGAAGCAGAGAGAAAACGAAGAAGAAGATGAAGAAACCATCTTAGTACGGTCAAACTGACAGTATCTTACTCTGTACTTTTGTTGCTGAATACATTTTGTTGCTGAAATGACATGATTATTTTGTTCTTTGCTCAATTTAAAAAAATAATTTCTGAAAAACTAATCGATATATTTAAAAAAATAATATACCGTTGTTTTTCAAATTAAGTAAGTTTGAAAGGTATCAATCGAACTCTATCCAATTAAAAAAGGGGGTTTTCTCCCCTGCGACCATGCGACCAGGGGGATAAACAATTGAAGATTATTTGCCTGTCAAAAGTTGTCCCCCATGAATTATAACTTGACGTGTTACAGCGATTTCGTTAAGTAAAAAAATTGTAAAATGCGCTTACCATAAGCGCCTCATTAGGCGCTTTCTTAGCAGACGAATTTCAGGTAAGGAAAAGTATATTCTACCGGGAAAAGTATAGTATCACAAAATAGTAGAATAAAATTGTCGGAAAAACCAGTTTTGTTTTTTTTTATTGTTGAGGGATATAAGCCAAGTCTAGAATCAAAAAGGTGTGTCATAACTACCGTTGGTAGGTGAAGCCATTATGAAAAATTGTAAATGTCGATTTATCTCGTTTTCTATAGGTTGTGGACAAAAACTTGTTAGACAAGAAATAATGTACCAAAATTTTTACACATTTCTGATCACTAGTGCGATACTGTATAGTTGATATTACGCACGAAAGGGGGTCATCAAATGTATTAATCAGTTTTCCCCTATTTTCTCCTCGTAAGAGTCGCTCTTTTGAATCATCACAAATGCAAAAGTTGTAGAATTTATGAAAAATTAAATGAAATATAATATATAATATAATAAATATATAATAATATATAATAATAATATAATAAATAATAAAAAATATCTACAAAAATCCCCCGTTTGAATCATGTAGTTACTACAAATTGTCTCCGAGTTACAGCGCTTCAAAGTCCGCAAGAACTCGATCAACGTTTTTGGAATGTTACATTACTACACAAGATTTGAATGAAAATCGGTTTTGTCTGTAAACATCTGCCCCTCAGGCTCACCATTCGACGGTTTGCATTCCATTCCCATAGCATTTTATGCCAGTGTTGATCCCGTTATTTCGCTCGTAATGAAAGTATTACACTACCTAGTGTGTTATTACACTATTACACGAATGCAAAAAGTCTACGCAGATCGAACAAAGAATGTCATCAGACGTACAGTTGTGTTCATTAAAGTGTTGTACAACATTTCTGCTGTGCGAATGAGACTTAATTTCACAAAGTTCAAAATAGTGTACATATAAATACTTTGAAAGGTTAGATCTAGGTCTATTTAATTAATGATATAGTGCGTACCTTTGTTGAGTAAAAACACAACCACCGGTAAACTTTTAAATGTAGAATTAATAATACACTAAAGATCTCGAGTAAATAATTTTCATATAATGAATACAATAACAATTTTTGTCACTGTTAGTTGTTACTTTGACAGTTCTGAAATGTATCTACCATTGATAAAATATACAGCTGACTATCTATTTCCGCATAATACAATTTTAAACACGACTTATAACAGTCAATTGTTTGTGTACAACACCTTTTTGAACACGACTGTACATTTCGGGTGTACAGTCTATTTCACCAATTTCAAAAGAACAATTTTTGGGGAACGATTCCCGCAATGCGCGCTTCATACCACTTCATATCATAGAAAACATCTCGAAATATGTAGAGTTTTTGAGTACTTGATATTTTGAAACAAAACTTTGATATTTTTGATCAAGCCTAGATCCAGCCTTGAAGGCGCCAACTTTCATTCGAAACTGCTATTCAGAATTTCAACTCGCAGACTAAAAAATAAAAAGTATTCCGTTTTTTTTTGTCTAGTACTGTATTTTTATACGCCGCATTATGTTTGTACGGGATCAGGTTAGAAATATATGATGGTTGTAATTTATTAGATGTAACGTCAAGAATGATTTATCGGCGAGCATAATAAGAGGGAAATACCATGGGCGCGCATATTAATGTTAAATATGTTTAGCAAATAAATTTTTAAGTAGGCAAGCGTTCCGAATGAGATTCTTGCGTGTAATTCCGCAGAAACAAGCTGGGCGAGGCGTATTAGCTCCACGAGATGATGGAAACTCTTTCGTTGTTCACCTTGACTAATAATTATGCGATAAAAGGTTATTTAATAATAAATTAATAAAAGTGACGGCGTTTTAAAGCTAACGTTTTAATTTGAAGCGTGTGGAGGGTGGAGTTATCGAAAGGTCGCGCTATGAGGTGCGATTTTCCGGAGGCCCTGGATGTTCTAGAAATATTCGGCGAGCCACGTCTTTAAAACGGCAGGAAATTAATTTCATAAACGCGAAAAGATTCGCTTTGAATACAAATTCTCGGTGTTCGTAGGAACTCTCCGCTCGCGTTTATTGTTTATTTTTATTTATTTTTGCGCCCATTGTTGCGAACGTGTAACGTGATAAATTATGTTAGTTCAGACGGACGAAACTTTTTCGTGGCCACAAAAGAATATATCCCGTATGAAAAGGATGTTGTCAAATCTAATTCCTGAGTTAATGACATTGACAGATAACGTGTCACCGCAGTGTATCAAGCTCGCACAGCACACCGTTCTGGCCTCTCTTATCATTTAATTTTATTCATGGGGAGCAGCCACACACTTTTAAAAATACATGCCTTTATACAGTTATCCCTTATCATTACCGTAGCCACAAATCAATGCCCGGCGCTACCCCGAAATACACCTTCATCAAGGGAAGAAAGGGAAACCGACATTTATATAAATACGCGGGGATCGC
Source organism: Othius punctulatus (assembly GCA_951805005.1). Lineage (NCBI taxonomy): Eukaryota > Metazoa > Arthropoda > Insecta > Coleoptera > Staphylinidae > Othius > Othius punctulatus. The sequence continues at coordinate 126,553,478 of OX638138.1, read as the reverse complement.
ACCCTTTCTACATAATTAATTTTTATTGGAGGCCAGGAAATAAAAATAAAACGAATTAATCCATTAATCTCTCACCGCGACAATCCCACGCTAAACCGGGCTGAGTGAAAGGTTAATAAACTTAATGGCAGCCGTGACACCTTTCGCCATTGTCCATTAAGAAGCATTTATCAATACTCCCGCCGACCTGTTATCAGCGTCTATATTATCTGATCGCTGCAAAGGGTCGCCGATAAGGGCCGCCCACTAACGACTTACAGGCTACAGTGCACGTCTCCTATGATTGATGTTGACCACAGGTCGCGGCCCAAACCTCCTGCTTCTATTTACACATGAAATATACATTATCTGAGACTTTTTCCTTCCTTTATCGGCACCTCCTGGCCACCTAATTGAATTTCACAATGATTTAGAGTGTGCGGTGATTATGTCGACGTGGGAATCAATAGTCCATGTGTGTCACATGATTAATGTAGGCGAATTGCGATTTATGAAATATTGATGGATTCTGACGAGAGGATTAGATGTGAAAACTTGGGATCGTCGCCTTACAAGAATCTCAAACCTAAAATATTTTTATATCGTATTATATTTTAAGGCGTATTTCAAATTTCTTTCTTAGAAATTTCAACTCATCGTTATCAATTAAAATCATTGAAATTGAATATTATAACATTCATCTCATCATTACTATAGAATAGCATCATATCCCAAGATAAACGTAACGATTGCTAAACCGAGCTAAGCGAGATTTCAGACTTGCGTGAATCAAACAGTAGTTGCTTTTCATAATGTGTTATGTACAGTCAGGCTCACATAAATCTAGTACAAAAATTTAGTTACAGTAGCAATTTTATATAGCAATGTCAAATTTTTAGTACTAGATTTATGTGAGCCGCGACTGTACGGTCGCGACCATTAAAAAGTGGGCCAAGTTTTTTGCCTAGTGTGAAATTGGATAATGATTTATGTAATGATTTGTGTAGTATTTGGTTCAATTATTAATAATAAAATATTTCTTAATTATTTTCGTTTTATCGTGACAGACGTGTAATTTTGAGGTTAGAAGAGGAATGGAATTGTACGAATAAGAAAATCTGTTTATTGTTTTTATTTGATATTGCATAAGATGTGTTATTTTAAAGGTAATAATGGATTGTTTTTCACAAGAAAATGCCCTTGACTGGGTAAATAACGCACGTTTTGAGTTTAAAAATAGTATATTAAAGTATAAGTGGATATCAAGGCCTTTCAAGCACGAACGTTTTTCAAAAAACCGACCCGTCGCTCCCCGCGCAGCGGGGAGGCGGGGAGGTTTTTTGAATAGAGTGAGTGCTTGAAAGGCCAGATATCCACGCATACTTTACGCTATTTTTTATCATTGATGCCGTAAATTGGCCTAAACATTTGTAATTATAATTTCTATCTGATGTGCCGTCGATTTTGCCGTACAGTTTTAGTATCGTTGCTAAGATACTGAATAAATAACTAGCTAACATGGCGGCTGATACTATGCAATTGTTCTAGCCTTGGTTGTCAAAGTGTTGAATATCGTATGTAACAATCTTTCAATTTGGCGTCAGTTTTGATTTTGGTTGAAAATGCAACGAAACATTGATCAATTAAGCTCCGAAGCAGAGAGGCGTTTAATTCCCCAAAAATCGGAATTGGCATATAAGAAGGAATACGATAAATTGGTAAAATGGATGGACGAACAGGAGGTGAAAACTGTAGATGAAAGAATGATTCTTGCTTACATGCAGAAAATGTCTACATGCTATAAGGCGTCAACAATGTGGGCAATACATTCGAAATTGCAATGCATGTTACGGTTAAACAATCGAGTGGATATAAAATCGTTTGTTAAGGTTAATGCATTCATGAAGGCGATCAACAAAAATCATGTGGTAAAAAAGGCTTACGTGTTTAGAGAAGAAAACCTACAAACATTTTTCAAAGATGCTCCAGATGTGACATATTTATTTCTGAAAGTCGTTGCAATTTGTGGAATATTCGGTTCATGTCGCAGATGCGAATTGTGCGATCTGCGTTTATTTGACATCAAGGAAGAGGGTAATACATTACTAATTACCATCCGACCATCTAAGACAGAAAAGGCTCGACATTTTGTTGTTGCTAACAGTAATGGGATACCCTATGTTGGGTTTATGAAGAAATATTTGTCTCTGCGTCCTCAAAATGTGAGTACAGACCGTGTTTTCTTACGTTTTGATAAGGGACAGTGCACTAAACAGGTAGTGGGCATTAATACCTTTGGCTTGTGCCCATCTCAAATTGCACAGTTCCTTAAATTAGACGAGCCAAAGAAGTACACTGGACATGCGTTCCGGCGGACGTCCGCAACAATTATGGCTAACGGTGGGATGTCAATAGATCAAATACAGCGACAAGTTGGATGGAAATCGGCATCTGTAACCAGTGGATATGTCGAAGAGAGTATCGGAAATAAAACCAAAGTGTCGAACGTCATAGCAAATGCTATTAGTGGAAGGACGGATCCATGCACGTCAAGTGAATTTTCGGCAGTTAGCAACAATGTTCATGTCCTCTCGGAATTGAAGAAAGGAAATTTAACGTTTTCAAACAATGTAAATTGTACATTTAATATTCATTTAAATTAAAATAAATTGGTATTTATTTGAATTCATTTTTTATGACGTTATTTGTTTTGTATCCATGGAAACCTTTACAGGAAACGCGCGTTTTTGAAAGCCTGTTTTATGCACGCTACACGATGTTTTAAACAAGCAATATGATGCATCAATGATAAAAAAATATTTTATTGTCTTTATTTACCCAGTCATAATAATAGAGTTTAAACAAGTATCCGCCAAAACTATTTCCATGTTAAATGCACTTGATGTAAACAAAAATTCAAATAGTGCATTCATTATTATTGAATGTCCTCCGATTGTACATTCAAATGATTTAACACATATGGCTATTAAGAATAAATCTGTAATACAAATGGAACAGCCAGGTATCAATTTAACTGGCGAAGAAGTTATTGTGGAGTATTTAGTTGCTGATGGTCAATTGAATAATCCAACAAGTCCAATCAAGTCATTTTCCTCAAGTCAGTTTGTTCAATAACACAAAAATACTGCTACTACTCAAATTTGCCTACTACTAATTTACCATATTAACTACGCTAAAGAAAAAAGTTTACTACAAGAGCTTTATGACATTGATACTGATATAACTAAAACAGGAACAGTTAGGACGAGACGTAAATTTAAGTTAAATCCACAAGAACGACAGGATAAAAAACAATAAATTGCAAAAATTCAGTGAAAAGTACTTCCTGGTTGTAACCATAATTGAAGAAAATGTTCTGATTACATCCCAGTAAACCCGTCGCACGATGATTAATCAAGATTGTACAAAAATACTGTTACTACTCATGAATTTGCCATATTAACGACGATACAGAAAAAAAGTTTACTACAAGAGCTTTATGAGATTGATACTGATACAACTAAAACAGGAACAGTTAGGACGAGACGTATTTTTTTGTTAAATCCACAAGAACGACAGGATAAAAAAAAGAAATTGTAAAAATTCAGTAAAAAGTACTTCCTGGTTGTCACTATAATTGAAGAAGAAAATGTTCTGATTACATCCCAGTAAACCGTCGCACGATGATTTATCAAGAGTTCCATAAAATGACTCATTTTGAAAAAAAAACATCATTTTGTTGAGCAACTGGAGAACAGCGAAGGCCAAAGAAACATGCAGACTCCAGAAGAATTAACTTTGTAGCACATTGTGTCCAAATCGGATAATGGAGATACGATGGAGATAAGTATGCAAATTTTTCTTCCTCACAACACCTGGGTATAAGAAAAACAATGATAGGATTAAATAATAATATTGATTAGCAGAAAGCTACATACATATTCTAAAAAATAAATACAAATCAAATAAATAACAACAAAAAATTAAAATAAAACACATATAGCAAACACATTTTTCACCCTACACTCTTTAGCGCTAGTTACAGGTCCATTTGACAAACATACTCCCTCATCTTTGCTTTATACAGATGAATATTAGATTCATCCCTTATTTCACCAAAAATCTTTAAATTTATTATGTTGTTGATTATTGATATTGTTTTGAATAATCATTCCTTGCTTGAATCTGATGTCATTTCTATATAGGATTCCTAGGTTTGGTTAGACATATTTTCTAGCTTCTGCAAATTCGGTACAAAAGGATTCTGAACCTACGAACTCATATTCAGTTTTGTATTACTCTTCGGGAAAATACATCTCAAAAGATGCGGGCAAATCATGAAGCTTTTGATAAATTCTTTAAATTTTTCATTTGATAATTCTGCGGCCTCACCAATGAATTAGTTCAGTATTAGCTTTCTAGTTCTCTCTTAACTATAATCATTTCCAGAATTTTTCTAACATATCTGCTAAAAAAAGATAGTTTGCTTAACTAAGTCGAACAACATGTATGTGTATTAGGGTGTCCGTTATTTCCCAAATCCCAATTTCTTTTAGAGGACTAGTATTTATAGGAGGACTAGTAAATAAGTATTTTGAAATAAAAAAAAAATCATTGGTAACCGAATTTTCGCGTGCCTGCAGGCAAATTGAATTTCCCATTTGATTAACATGGGAAAATTGTCTTTAAATGCTCCTATATTTTTATACAAATTGTAGGTCTTCATATATGTCAACATACCGTGACAAAACTTCAAAAACCGTGTACTGAATACAGGGATTTTTTTACAACGGGAAAACCATTTCTGGTCGCGAATTTTAGGTCTATTACACTAAAATTGCAATTTTTCTAGTGTAACTGAAGTAAAATTCGCGACCAGAAATGGTTTTCTTATATATAAAAAAAAAACATGTATAATAACATGGAAAAATCGTCTAAACACTATTTTTTTCTTTACAAATTGTAGGTCTTCATATATATCAACATAACTTCAAAACTTCAAAAATTGTGTGTTATAATTTTGAAGTTTTGAAGTTATGTTGACATATATGAAGACTTGCAATTTGTAAAAAAAATGAGTGTTTAGACGATTTTCCCATGTTAGTCAAATGGGAATGTTTATTTTTTCAAAATAGTTATTTACCATGAAAAGTAGACATTTAACTAGTCCTCTCAAAAAAAATCGCGATTTGGGCAATAACGGACACCCTAATGTGCATGTATGAAATTTGTCCTTTTCAGAGAGAAAGAATTATAAAAATAAAAATTAACAAAAAAAGGGCTCAAATGGTCTTTCAATTGAATAGAAATGTCAGTTATAAAAGCTTCTAAGTTCGAATAATCTTGTTAAGGTCTTACCCTGAGATAACCATCTAACCTCAGTAAATGAAATGAACACCTAAATTTAGACTACTAAACTTATCTCCCCATCGTAAATCAAATGAAAATTTCTTTTTATTTCATTCTTTTGAGGATTTTTTCATAGTAGATTAGTTCCAACAATTGGGGCAGCAGTGTTTTATGTCTGCTGCCATAATCTTCAAACATCACTGAACACAATCGGGACTGAGGAGAAGATTTAACGTAATTGATTATATTTATCGATAGTGCTTGTCTATGCATGATACAATACCTGGATACTTTCGCCTCCCAAATGAGACACGAAAGTTGACCCTGACTAGTCACGAAAACATGTATATATTATTTTCTAAAGTTTTTGAGGAAGGTTTTCTCCATGCTTCATGGAGAAAAAAAAATGTATTGGCGGCATCTTCTTTATCACTAGTGCTTGTCTATGCAGAATACAATACCTGAATACTTTCGCTTCCCAAATGCGAAACGAAAATTGCATTTCCCTGACTAGTCACGAAAACTGCATTTCCCTGACTAGTTACGAAAACATGTATACATTATGTTCTAAAGTTTTATTGAATACTAGAGAAGATTCAGCATCATTGATTATTTTTACTTCTTCATCGAGAATCAATTTTAGATTTGACTGTATATCCTTTATTGCTAATGCTTGTCTATGCAGGATACAATACCTACATAGATACTTTCGCTATGCAAATGCGAAACGAAAATTGCATTTCCCTGACTAGTCACGAAAACTGCATTTCCCTGACTAGTTACGAAAACATGTATACATTATTTTCTAAAGTTTTATTGAATACTAGAGAAGATTTAACGTACTTAATTATTTTTACTGCTTCAACTAATATGTTTCACCAAGTGGTAACCACTCACACATCCAATTTAACGTCTTCCTAGCTTGATATCCCTCATCTTGTCTAAAGTACGCAATTATCTTATTGAACTTGCTGATATCAATATTCATATTTATTGATAATGTCGACTTAAGCTTGGAATAAATACTTTAAAGTGTTAAAGCCTTATAATTATGTTTATATTTCTCTACAAAGTAAGCCAAAACAACGTCTTCTGTAAATCTTTTAACATTGTTAGCCTTACACCAACCTTCAGAGGCATCATAAACAAACTTATATCTCCCTTTAGGTGTTTTCGGCAGTAGTTCCGCCACGCCATCTTCTTCAGCTTTTTGTATTTCTAAGTATACTTTATTTATTATTTGTTTTGATAGTTTTGTTTCAATATTTTTTTATTATTTTCAATCTTTATTTGTTTCAGTAGTTATATTTTTAGTAGTAGTTTTAGTAAGTAGTTTCTTAATAATCCATTGCAAAAGAAATACGAACAAAAAACCGACAGAGGGTTTCGTTTATTTATACTACATTTTCTGCTGCGAGTCGAGTTCCGATTGCCCACCAATTCATGGTATATTCTTCTTATACCTATTTCTTTCATTTGTGATACACAATCCTTATTGGAGTGGAATGTAGGCATGAGGTTTTTAGATTATAACTTTGCTGTGATATATCACAAATACAGCATTTCGCTAACTAGTCACGAAAACATGTACACATTATTTTCTAAAGTTGTATATCTCTTTAAAACTCTACAGCTTTTTCCATGGCTTGAGTGTGGCAATGGAAACAAAGTACTTACATCATTTTTGGTCATACTACCAGTTATGATACTTTCATGAATCTCTTTGTATGATAGGCACTTGGTAAGCGGAGGTTCTGTTATTGCTGAGGAAAACTAGATGATCATCTCGTACTACTCTGTTGCACTAAAGTTTATAGTTGGCACCTGAAACTGTCGATATTTTTGGGTTTGCTTTCTCTGACTGCTTTATTCACCTCTAGGCCAATATTCTTATATCCTGCATATAAAAAATAATTTAGACTGGTTGTCACAAAATATGATACAAAGAAAAGGAGTACATCACAAAAATGTTCACAAATGCGTTCCATTGTGTGATTCGAAAAGTTCCCAAGTTCACAGGAAGGGCTTCCGTGTAAGTATAGATAAAACCCAGTGTGTATAAACCAAGAGCTACCGTGCGATAACATTATATCTCCGCGTGGCGTTCCTCAGCCAATAAATGCAATTATTCTAATCTCGTCGTTTTTTCCCTCAGCTCTCGCAAGCAAACTTGTTTCGAAACAGTTCCCCTCCCTTAATATCACAAAGACAGTGGTAATATTATAGAGAACAAGGTTCGGAGTCTCAAGTTTCCGTGCTTATCTATTGATAAGAAATTTATTCGCGGACGTGCCCGCAATACGACGCCGGAGACTAGCCCAGTTGCGCGGCTTTGTGCGGGGGAGTGTGATGATACTCCCCCGGATTAAATTAGAATATTAACGACGGATTGTCCATCTCTTCCCACGACGGTGCAGTTTTCTCGCTTAATTAGCCGGATTATCAGTTTTCCCTTTCGACTAATTACGACGCTAATTAGACGGGAGGCGACTTGTTTGCGTGTACGTGTATAGGTTAGGCGCGCGTTTTTTTTCTGCAGCGCGAATGGTTCTCGATATCGCGTTACAAAATAACGCTCCGGTGAACACGAATATTTCCACGGCTACTTGGATAAATGCGTTACGAAAGAAACGCCAAAAACGTTTTTATGAATAAAGCTTCAGTGACTGGAGATAATATGCTTTGCTTCCATACTGTAAATACTTAGTTTACTACTGCGCTTAATCCGTCCAACGCCGTCCCTTTTAATTTTATTATCGTGCCCTGTTGATCAATTTTTAACTCGATTTCGGGCGTAATAAAACAATTCAACCGAAACTGTGCTCGCTGATTTGTTTAAATTTAATTCCGCCGCTGTAATTCCGCGAACATCAGAAAAATTAATCCGAATTCTGGTAACTTTTTAGCCAGCCAATGCTTATAGGGTGTCCGTTTTATCGCCGAAGCCCGGCAGATAATCGGAGAATTATTAACCCTCCCGTGAATTGTATCAAGGCAAAAGTATTTTACTATGTAGCATCCGTTTATTATTTCCCTGCAGCACATCCGATCATTTTACTCTTAGCTGAGGCAACGCACATCCATTGTCTCGCCATTAGTGCCCTCATTATATATATGAGGGGTCAGCCAAAATCCCCCAAGCATTAATTAGATTGGAGCCATCCCTGCACTTCAGGGTGCACACGGTCGATAATCGGCTTGCCGTTCCCCAATCGATATTAATATTTATGGCGTATGGAACATAAAAGTGTACTAAGGCTGATTGAAATCCCCCTTTTTGTAACTATAATTTGTGACTGATGAAAAACTCTTTGGTGCTATTGTTATGTAGATGTGCTTCCAGGATAGATTAATTCTCAATAAGCATTTTAATTTCCAGAAAATGCAATGTTCCTAATGACTTTTTTCCAATTAGTTTGGCTATAAATGTCACTAACTGACATTTTGGGTTAAATGTAACTAATTGAACATAATACCTGAATTATTTCATATCTTCCATTTGTAAAAGTTCCTGGCTGCCAAAACCATTGGAAGTGCCAATTTTCAAATGGAATAAGTAATTAACCGAAATTAAATTGAGATTTAACAGAGCTGAAAGTACTACAATCGGTTTGGCTATAAATATCACTAACTGACATTTTGGGTTAAATGTAACTAATTGAACATAATACCTGAATTATTTCATATCTTTCATTTGTAAAAGTTACTGACTGCACCATTGGAAGTGCCATTTTTCAAATGGAATAAGTAATTGACCGAAATTAAATTTAGAATTTAGAGAGCTAAAGTATTTAAATGAACAAATGAATTTTAGCATATAAGTTATAGAGCAATTTATGCAATTTGCAGTTATAGAGGAGATATTTTAAAACCTGGTAGGGCTTATTGTTATTGGAGCACGAAATGATACAGAAAATTCAATTCTGCAAAGAATAAAGTATGAAAGTTTGTAACACATGGTTTTGGTAACCAGAACCTCAACTGTATACATAAAAATCTATACCAGACCAATGCAATGGCACAATTTAATAAGAAACTAGGTATTCTTGGCAGAATTGAATCTTCACTAACATTTCGTGCTCCAGATATTAACATCAAACTTTCAACACCAAAGAAAGCAACTTTCAAACATATAATGGATTTGAAGAAACTAAAAGAAGAAGACATAAGAAAGGCAGTGATGAAATAAATCAACAACAATATAGAAAATGACCTTCCAGAATAGACATTCAACTCACATATGGAACAAAGTCAAAGACATCATGATAAACGCTTCTCAAAACAAAGTAGGATACAAAATTCAAAACCATAAACAAACTTGGGTAATGGGTAAAATTCTGGCACTAATGTAAGATCGTATAAAGTATACGAAAAATGATTGAAATAAGAATAGCTAAACAGAAATGGCTCACACGAGAATATAAAGAAAATAAACAGCTGAATATTCTACATAACGGCACCAATGGAAGATCGAAGAAAGTATAAGAAGAATTATTAAAGACAGAATGGCGAAACACCAAACGCAAAATGAACAATTGAATATTCTTTATGACGATTTCAATCTCCTTAAAAAGCTGAAACAAAAACACGGAATTTTCCGAAACGTTAATCTCTCAATGCCAACTAACTGATATAACAAAATAAGCTTCGACGTTCAATTGAAAAAAGACGAAGGGATGAATACATTATGAGTCTTATTTCAGACGAAAGACAAACAGGTCTATTAATCAGCAAAGACGAAATATATAAAGCCATAAAACTTGCGAAAAATAATAAAACAGTGCAACTTCTAAAACTCCTCGGTGAAAAAGGTATCGCCATTCTACATAAAATTTTCAACAAAATCTAAGGTACCGGTCAATAACCTGCTGAATGGTTATCATCAATTTTTATCTCTCTACACAATAAGAAGAACGCAAAAAATGGGACATATTCAATAAATACACATATTGTGTTGGCTCGAATGTCTTATTATTCTCTTGAAGAGTTCCTAAGCAACATAAGAGCTGATATCGATACAACATGATATAATACGCACTTTTTCTGAATGTAGTAATTTTATTTAAATGTATTTCATGACCGCTGGACGAAATTTTGTATATTCTTTGTACCTAATTTTGACTTATCTAAACATTTGTATGTACTGACATTAATAAACCTATTATTATTATTATAAAAGTATTCCTCAAAATATACATGAATGGCTAAAGAAAAAATTGACTCACGGTTTAGGTTCAGTGAGGGATTGGGCAATAGAGAGGTTATACTCGCAACTGAAGAAATGCACACATATGGGATATAAGATAATGCAACTCATATAAAACTGACTTGATCCAACGAAAAGCAATTGCTGTGTTTTATTTATTACGAAAACTCGTTTGACAAAGAACAACATACCTAACTCTTCGAAATACTTAAAACATTAAACATTCACCAGAAAGCCATATACAAAGGCAAAGACGATACACAGGGTAAAAAAGAGGGTAAAATATTTACGGGGGGTAGTAGTATGAACCACAATAAAAAAAGACTTGGGTCCTCAAAGTAACGGTTGCGGAGATTTTGAAGACAGTAGACCTATAAATAAAATATCTACAGGTGGAAACTGAGTAGGCATTTGAAGAGTACAAAAAGTGAAGGAAAGAGGCAAAAGAAGAAATCCAAAAGGCTAAATTATAAACGTGCAACGGTAATAAATAATGTGGGACTTAGACACGCTGCCTGTCTTCGACCATTTTTGGTTTTAAATATTTCCGATTGGGAGTTATTGCATATTACTGTGTTGGTGTTGTTGTATAATTTTTTATTGTCCTTATCATTTTGTCGTTTACCTTTCTTTGTTTCAGTGTTTTTTCCATAGAATCAGATTATTAATAAGAACGCGAAAATCTCGCATAAATCATAGCCATTCAAATATTGTTACTACTAAAAAAATGTACTAAATTTTAAATCTACCAAAAAATAATTCATTATAAATGAATAAGGTAATAATATAGCAAATTCGAATTTTTGCAAGCATCACAACATTTTTAAAACTTGTGATAATTTTTTTTAGGAAAAACGCATAAAAATAATCAACAAAATACATAATTTTGACGTTGTACATTCTAATATTAGCAGTATTCATTAAATATTGTATTTCATATTTTATTTATTTATGTGCAATTTTGCCAAAAACTATTACAGTGCCATCGTCTCTTTTGTCATAAAGTCGTGGCAGCAGAATCTCTCAGCACTTACAAACTTTAAAAAAATGTAATTTTTGTTAAAAAAAGTTAAATTTTGAATGTAATTTTTGTGTAATGGCCTAATTTTTATTATTATATTTTTAATTTGCTCCAAAGAGATTTGCAATCTGCCCGAAGGCCTGATTGTTATAAATTTCAAGTAATATTTGTAGATATCACAAAAATTAGGAAAACCTCTCATAAATCTTGAATTTTTCAAACAATTTTGAAATTATTAATTGAATTTTATTCCATTTTCGCAAAAATGCACCCAATTACCGTTTAAAAAATATAATTTTTGGGTAATGGCTAAGTTTATGTCAAAATAATTTCGGAAATTGTCAAGAAACCACATAAATTTCAAAAACCACAAAAAGGATAATACCAGTCATGATATTTTTATAAATGTCAGAAGAAAACATTAAAAAAATGTTATGAATTTCAAGTAATATTCATAGATATCATAAAAATACAAAAACTTCTCATAAATCTTGATTTTTTCACAAAATTTTGAAAATATTAATTGAATGTTAACGGTAATTGACTACATTTTTCTGAAAATGGCATAAAATTGTAGCGAAAATGTACCCAATGACCGTGAACATGGCATGAAACTAAAAAAATATATACACAATCTTCATGTCTAAGCATATATCATACATTTCAAAATCAGTTAACAATTACAATATATATATATATATATATATATATATAAAAGTATACAGATCCATTCCGGGTTAATTGATTTGATTGTAAAGATTTATGCACCCTCGGGTGAAATATTGAAGAACTTTGGACTACACTGTACTGATAAAACCCCAATAATGTCGAAACCCGTCTCCAGTTGTCCGCGGATGTAATTCCCAAATGCATATTTCAATATTGAACCTGCTATTGCATAAATCTTTACCTTCAAATTCTAAAAATGTTTCATAATATCACAAAAAATATAATAGAAATATGACATACATCTTTAAAAAGAACCTAACCTAACCTAACCTGACCTGACAGTGCATACATCTTTACGTTCAAATTCCAATACTGTTTCATAATATCACAAAAAATATAATAGAAATGTGACAAAATTTAAAAAAAAAACGCATATACGATTGTTTGCAAAAGCATTTTGGTTTAACAGATTTTGGAAGTTTTGTCTATTTACAAAAATGTTGTGTATGGTCTTATAGTTTTTGTTTCTAATTTTCGTAATTTTCATGAAAATGGCTGGGAGTCAATGTAGATATTTGAAATTATCGATTCTTAAATCGATTCTAATTCTAATAATGTTTCAAAATATCACAAGAAATGTATAACAGAAATATGACATACATTTAAAAAAAAACTAACCTAACCGAACCTAACCTAACCTAATCTGACCTGACAATGCATAAATCTTTACCTTCAAATTCTAATATTGTTTAATAATATAACAAAATATATCATAGAAATGTGACATAAAATTTAAAAAAAAGTATATACGATTGTTTGCAAAAGCATTTTGGTTTAACAGATATTGAAAGTATTGTCTATTTATAAAAATGTTGTGTATGGTCTTATAGTTTTTTTTTTTTAATTTCGTAATTTTCATGAAAATTACTGGGAGTCAGTCTATGTAGATTTTTGAAATTATCGATTTTTAACCAAATTCCATAAATTCAAAAGCATTCATGAAACTTTCTTAAGAATCGAACAAAGTCAAAAATTTGCTTCAGTTTCCAAGCCATTTTCATGAAAATACGAACATTAAAAAAAAATCCAGAACCATATTTATATATAAATAAATGCTTGTAGGTATTCACATTGTACCTACAACTATTTTTGAATTTTAAAATGATTGGGAAATAATTTGTGATATTTGCAAGAATATCATGTCTTGTAATTTTTAAATTTACCCAATCTTCGTTAATGAAGTACGAAATTAAAACAAGATTTTCAAAATTGTATGATACTTGTAGGTATATATTTTTTGTAAAAATGTCTTAAGTTTAACGATAAATTTTCGCATTTTAGTTTAACAGATTTTGGAAGGTTTGTCTATTTACAAAAATGTTGTGTGTGGTCTTATAGTTTTTTTTAATTTCAACAATTTTCATGATAGTGGCTATAATGTCAATGTAGATTTTTGAAATTATCGATTCTTAAGTAAATTCAATAAATTCAAAAGCATTTATGAAACTTTCTGAAGAATCGGAGAAATTCAAAAATTTGCCTTAGTTTCCAAGCTCTACAATCTGTAAATTAAAGTTAAAGTTAAAGAATCACATCTTAAGATCTTCGATTCTTAAGTAAATTCAATCAATTCAAAAGCATTTATGAAACTTTCTGAAGAATCGGAGAAATTCAAAAATTTGCTTTAGTTTCCAAGCTCTACAATCTGTAAATTAAATTTAAAGTTAAAGAATCACAAATCATCCAAAATCTGCTATAAGTTTAAATATATTTTCATAAATATTAAACAAAATATGAATATTTGCAAGAATCCATGACAACGTGAAAACCTACAAGCATTTATTTGTAGTTAATTAGTAATTAGTATAAAAATGGTTTTTGAATTTTAAGCTGCTGCCTGATTTTGACATTTTGTAGATGTAGTATGACTTTTCTTATTAATTTTTTTTACATTTTCGTATTTTCATTAAAATGGCTTGGTAACTAAAGCAAATTTTGGAATTTCTCCGATTTTTAAGAAAGAGATAACAAATATACGTTTTTCGTATGTTTGTTTGATCGTGAATATGTGGTTCTGTACGCTTCTTCCACAAGTCCACTGTATTGGTCTTGTAATGTCTTCTCTATTACTTTTCTTAACCTTTTGTCCATGATTTTTTCGTATATTTTCATCGCTGTCTTTAATAGGGTTATTCGTTTGTAATTATTTCATTCCTTCTTGCCCCCTTTTTTAAATATCAGTAGTATGAGTGCTGTCTGCCAATCTCTCGGTGTTTTCTCCATATGTAGCGTTTTTTGCTAATAAATATTCTTTGTTATTATTATTATTATTGTTTTCCACGCTTTCCTTATTATTTCCTGTAGCCTACTTTGTCCTTTTGTTTCCATGTGTTTGATAATTTCACTAGTGATTCTGTCACTTCCTGCCGCTTTTCCGTTCAGTTCCTTTATTACTGTTTTTACTGCCTTTTTTGTTATACCTTCTCCATCTTCTTTATATGCTTCTGTTCTATTTGTCTCTTTGTTCTCCTCGTCTTCATCTTATGTGGTTCTCAATAGTTCTTCAAAATATTCCTTTAATTTTTCTGCTATTGCTTTTTCTAACCTTAGTACTTCTCCGTTTTTGCATTCTATGACCTTTTCTGTTGCTTCTTTGTCTTGTCTGTTCCTTTTGATTACGGTGTAGAATAGTTTTTGGTTTTCGTCCTTGTAACGGTACAATACCGGGGTATCATTATAAATTGTAATTAATTTATAAACGTAGAGTGGCTCGTAATCTAAGTGGCTGTACTTCACCTGTGTTTGATTCATGGAATCGTTATAGTGACAAGATCGATGGTTCGTTGTTCAAGTATTGTGTCTGTTACGGGGAAAATATCAAATTATACGCATACACAAATATCATCATACAGTAATTTATTCATTCAGTAATTCATATGGTTTTACATTTTAATTTAGCAAGTAAGGTTTGGTTCATTTGGTTATGGTAAATAATACGCTTTACATTTATGTGGTGACTAAGGGTTTATTCAATAAGTAATAACACACAAATAATGAAGAATGGCGATTTATTCTCAATTAAAGTTTTGAAATGATTAATGATTTTTACGTGGTTTCTGATTATTTCATTTGGTTATGGTAAAATAATACGCTTTACATTTATGTGGTGACTAAGGGTTTATTTAATAAGTAATAACACACAAATAATGAAGAATGACGATTTATTTTGAATTGTAGTTTTGAAATGAATTTATCTATTTTTACGTGGTTTCTGATTATATTTCGCGGTATTCTGGCGTGAATTAACGTTATAATTCAAATTCTACTGGTTACTAGTACATGCGATTTGTCCCTGCTAATTACCGTGTTTTAGTTATGTCATTCATTCCACATGCGTGCGTTCATCCATATTTTTATCTTTTATTTATTTGATTTGATTTATCCTCAGATAAAGTTTAGCAGTGCATTTCCCAGCAAATAACATGCCAGTATCAAGGGTGACGATTTACCCTTAATAACAGTTTCGCAATGCATTTACCAAGCAATAACACCCAAATTGCAAATTTCGATCGGTGATTTGTGCACGATGGTCAGTTGTGTCTGGCTAAAGTACATATATCTGATCTCATAGCGAGTCTCATACCCTAACCCTACTAGTCTGACGTGTATGAGACATAAGCCCTTTTGTTGGTGATTAACTCTTTTTATTGTTTACATTATCTTTTCTTTTGCTTTGATTTGGTCTCAGATGCATCTTTTTGACTCTTTTTATTTTTATTTTCTTTTGTTTTTGTTTTGATTTGGTCTGAGATGCATCTAATTGTGAGGTAAATTACGATCGGTGATTTGTGCACGATGGTCAGTTGTGTCTGGCTAAAGTACATATATCTGATCTCATAGCGAGTCTCATACCCTAACCCTACTAGTCTGACGTGTATGAAACATAAGCCCCTCGTTTGTTTTTGACTCTTTTTATTTATTTATATTATCTTTTCTTTTGCTTTGATTTGGTCTCAGGTGCATCTTTTTGACTCTTTTTATTTTTATTTTCTTTTGTTTTTGTTTTGATTTGGTCTGAGATGCATCTAATTGTGAGGTAAATTACGATCGGTGATTTGTGCACGATGGTCAGTTGTGTCTGGCTAAAGTACATATATCTGATCTCATAGCGAGTCTCATACCCTAACCCTACTAGTCTGACGTGTATGAAACATAAGCCCCTCGTTTGTTTTTGACTCTTTTTATTAATATTATTTTTTTTTTATATTTTCTTTTGCTTTGATTTGGTCTCAGGTGCATCTTTTTGACTCTTTTTATTTTTATTTTCTTTTGTTTTTGTTTTGATTTGGTCTGAGATGCATCTAATTGTGAGGTAAATTACGATCGGTGATTTGTGCACGATGGTCAGTTGTGTCTGGCTAAAGTACATATATCTGATCTCATAGCGAGTCTCATACCCTAACCCTACTAGTCTGACGTGTATGAGACATAAGCCCCTCATTTGTTTTTGACTCTTTTTATTTTTATTTAATTAATATATATTTTTTTTTATGTCTTCTTTTGTTTTTAATATTTTCATTTATTTTTAGTTTGTTTTTACTTGGTTTTTGTGATAATTGAATTCACCTAGCGGATGTGATTCTGCATAATTTTGATTTTGATTCATTCACGGATTTATATACCTTCCTTACGCATGCTCATGCATGAATTCCCTTGATTCGCATTCATTCTTAGCTGCCGTTATGTTTCGTATTTATTACCTTTATTTCTCGTCCGATCATGACTTAGGAGTTTGATTCATTCAATGACTTTTTCTATAATATTCACATGCTCGTGCTACAGGAATATACTGACTCGCATTCATTCATTTATTTCTTACCCGATCATGACTTAGGAGTTTGATTCATTCAATGATTTTTCTATAATATTCACATGCTCGTGCTACAGGAATATACTGACTCGCATTCATTCATTTATTTCTTACCCGATCATGACTTAGGAGTTTGATTCATTCAATGATTTTTCTATAATATTCACATGCTCGTGCTACAGGAATATACTGACTCGCATTCATTCATTTCTCAATCGCTCAAGAATTCAAATGTGCAAATACTGAACACATGCATTATCGATGCTGAGGGCTGTTTTATTTTTACCGTCATGCAATTACGACCTATTAGTTCGATCACTCACTCGGCTGATGTATTAGTGATATTAACTACGCAACGTTAATTACAAGGATTTAGTGATTTGGTATGACATGATGATATTTGCTGATTTTTGTAATAATTATTGACCTTCACGGATACCGGTTTTTAGTTCCCGTTGCGATCGCTACCTGGGAAATCCCTTGAGTTTATATCTGTTTAAATACCTTCCTGACCTATCTCTTTCCCGAATCCCTGGCTAATGAAATATAAATAATAATTAAAACGCATGATAATCGAGTATGTTGATTCGGAGGAAGGATCTCATCACTTCGCACGTTTGTTTGAAGTTTCGTGGCAATGAAAGCGGTTGGTAAAATAGTCCCGTTATGGTAACTAGATTACAAGGACAAAATTAACATACAGTTGACGGAGCTTCTAAATGCGCCCTTCTTTTGGAGATTACCTCCTCAAAGGGCGTCACGAAACCTGTATATCGCTTTCAAGGTAGTCACAGTTCTCTACGCCTTCGGCGCTAAGACCTGCTAGAGTGATAATTAGGTGAGGTAATTGATGGTGGTTTGTTTGGGGTCGTCAAACTTATCATACGTGACAATATTACGAAGAGAACCATGCATGCTGTGGTATTAGATTATGGGACTGAATTTAACATACAGTTGACGGAGCTTCTAAATGCGCCCTTCTTTTGGAGATTACCTCCTCAAAGGGCGTCACGAAACCTGTATATCGCTTTCAAGGTAGTCACAGTTCTCTACGCCTTCGGCGCTAAGACCTGCTAGAGTGATAATTAGGTGAGGTAATTGATGGTGGTTTGTTTGGGGTCGTCAAACTTATCATACGTGACAATATTACGAAGAGAACCATGCATGCTGTGGTATTAGATTACGGGACTGAATTTAACATACAGTTGACGGAGCTTCTAAATGCGCCCTTCTTTTGGAGATTACCTCCTCAAAGGGCGTCACGAAACCTGTATATCGCTTTCAAGGTAGTCACAGTTCTCTACGCCTTCGGCGCTAAGACCTGCTAGAGTGATAATTAGGTGAGGTAATTGATGGTGGTTTGTTTGGGGGTTGTTTTGTTCTTTCGTAATTTTGTCACCGGATATTCTTCCGGCGGGTTGCCGAATTAATTTACTTTACACGCGTAATGACTTGTTTGCTAAATATTTCGCAGTGCCCTTCGAAATTGGCAGTTTGATTCGCGTTACTCGATTATCAATTGCGTCCATACTCACTCATTAACCCTTCCTATCTCTCGCCGATTGGATAGCCGTACCGATGTCTTGGTGGCCCCTGCTTTGTGTTGTTTGAATTACTTCGCGGTCTCCCCGAAAATATCTAACTGGTTCAATACTGCCCTAAGTGAATTATCAATTTCCCTGACTGTTTATACTAATTGCGCCCCGTTTACACTCTCGCGATTTCTCTCGTGCCCTCGGCCGTCGAGAACTAAGTGTCTCGTTCCCCTGCGTTCGCATATTCTTATATGTTCTACTTCCCCCTTTTCCCCGCGCCCTCTGGGTTCACACACTCTGGTTATCCCGTGCCCTTCTCTTGCTCTCTCTCTAAGTGTATTCTCGCTCGACGTCTGCGCAATAATTTCTCCCACATGTGTAAGACATTCGATATTTTGTTGGTGGATTTGCGTTTACTCGCAATACAAATCATGTCCCCTCGTGGTGTGAGTTATGCCTCCCAACTGTCCCCTGTTCCAAGAATTCCAGTACGCGTGCATGTAGCTCGCGCTGGTTTTATGGTGCTTAAGTTAATGAATCTATCGACCCTCACTCCGGGAGCTAGCTTTTGGGACGTTATAAGTGCACGGTAATATTATACATTGCATTTTTGGAACACCCCCGCATCGTTCACTGTCGGCTAGTCAAGCAATCCCTGGCTGGGCGTGAGTAATTTATATGTTCCTGCTTTTTCTATGAGGCCACGCGGTTCCCCTGAATGTACAGTATTTTCACCCGGCTGGCCCGCTTTTGTTACACTTGAGTTAATGACTTTATTGCCCCATTGTCGATTGCACTCTCTCGGACGGGTCTGCCGCCTCCCACGAATCTGTTTATGCAATTCTACGCCGTTATGCGATACTTATTTAATTATTAATACGAACGATTTTCTCAGCAAATAACACCTGTCTCACCTATCCGTTGTTTATCCAAATAAAACATGATGTGTCGTGGGTCATTTCATTCACCCCCTTTCGTGACTGGGTTCTACGAAGATTGAAAATCGCTAGACTACAGATACGAAATACCCCATTCGTTGGTGCCTTTAGCGGTATCTGTTTTATTTGGGAAAAAAAAATTGTGGGACTGCGCCGCTTGCCTCTCGTCGGTAATACCTGTAGGTTTCCTAGCAACATATACTTATATCTATAGAGAATTTATTACTATTATTTGCGGGCTAATGATGCATTTCTGCTATAAATGCAAAGTGACTCTGAACGTAATTATTTAGTCTACCACCTATATGGGGATTTATATAACCAAAAATGAAACGCATGAAAATTTAAACGTCCTTGTAGATTTGATAAAGTGGCGCAAAGTTTGTGATTTTCATTGCGAAGGTTTCCGGTCACTTCACTTCCGCACGATTCACACTACCTTTCTTTGCGCATTGGAGATTGCCTTATCTGGTAAAGCTAGCCTTTCGTTAGGCGGCCTGCTGTTGCTGCCCCCATCGTGGGTGCTGTTGGCGGTGGTTCTGCAGACCCCTCGGACCTCGGTGCTTGGACCGCTGGAGCGGCCCTTGGAGGAAGGCCTCGTGGTCCCTGTTTCCGGGGATGCTGGTCGCTCGTGCCGCTCCCATCTCTGTCTCCCTCCAGGTGCTGCACCTGGAGTCCCTGGCTGCTGGCGGTGTTGATCGGTAGCCGTGGTTATGACTACGCATAGATTTGATATCCGCCGATAAAATGGTACACCCCCATTTCCCTGTATTTCCCGTGGCTTTTCCGGCGGATTAACGCTGATATCCCGTAGGATTGTTATCGCGGGTGCTAGTTTAACCCAATTCTTACCGGTGCCCCATTTGCAAACTACCTTTCTATTTTGAACGTAAATACCCCTTTTCTGCCATTCACCCACCCCCAGACTGTCCACCCCCTGACTATGAATGTTTTCACCGAGTGTGAATCGTACATACCTTTGATAGACGTTGTATTCGCGTCGCGTGTTTAATTGCGCAAGTATTTCGCATGATGATATGCGGCCCGTTGCATAAAGTTTTTATTTGAAATTTCTAACTACCTTTGTCGAAGAATTTTTGAATTGCATTAATTACCAATACACCCGGGTCCGGAAATAAAGGGGGCCCTTATTAAAAGGGCAGGTCAGAGCTGCGCTCCTGTACCTGAGCTAATCCTTTCCGCAAAAAGGGTTTCAGATTTTCGGGGCATTGCTGTGCTCCAAACCAAAAGTACTCCTTTTGCACCCCCCCACGAAGAGGACAAATATGTTACCGTAACTCTCAATGAATTGGAACACTCCATGTTTTTGAATGTTATCAGTTGCCCGTTTTGTTGAGATTTTAAAAGAATTTCAAACTGAAGCATATCTAAAAATTAATACTGTGGGTTTGACAAAACAAAGTCAAAATTAAAAAAAATTGAAATATTTAAATTTGTATGAACTGAAATATTTAGATTTTAGGCACTTTTCCCGAATTTATTTTATGTGATGTGACATAATATTTCAACATTTTTTTTTCTTATATGCGGCAAAAAAAAAAGTAATTTTCCACATATGTAAACTAAATTAAAGATTAAATATTAAGTATGTCAAATCATTCAGAGAACCAGAGTTGAAATATCTTGAAAATGAATTTATTGCATTGAAAACAATTCCCGATGAGTTGGGGGATTAATTAGCGTAGAAGTGCAGCAATGCTCACCTGTTTGGGATTATGATTATTAGCGCAGTCATGCCCATACTTTCAGGTAAAATAAATTTCCGAGCGCAGATCCGCCATACCGTATTAAAATTGCAACAAACCGCGCGATCTATTGTTGGTATGCCTTTTTCGATGTTTGGTGGAGACTTGCCCGTTTTTCGCTCAACTTTTCAAAAATATCCTTACCATCGTGGGATGCGATACCGCGGATAATGACGTTTCCCGGAAGTGGCGGTGTTTGTCTAAATATTATCTGATACTTTGAAAATTTTTTTTTTTGAAAATGTTTGTTGTTGTTAAATCAAGTTTGAATATTATCCCAATTTTGGCACACCCTGAATATCGTTGATGAAATTAATCGCGGAAAATTCGCGAAAACCCTTTCATTGCGTGTTTTGACGGATTTTACTAGGTGGGTGTCATGTATGCATGTGTGGTACTGATTGTGAGTGACTTTAATTCCCGATGCCCTATATTTGATGTACCTTGAGCTTTGCGGTCCGTCATACTGCATTTGGCTTTGATGATTTTACAATGACGGTTATTTACTTAATTTCGACAAATGTCGTAGATGAGTTGATTATTGCAAATATGCAAGTCCCATTGCATTTGCATATTCAAAGGGCATAAACATGAGGCTACCTCCGTGATACTCTTTCGAATTTGTGGCATTGTTCCGTTCGCTGCCCGTGTCTTGCACCCCCAGCTGATTTACCTTTTGTATCCCTTACTGGGTCAGTACTCCCAGCATGATTTTTATGACGTTCCCCTTTCGCCCTTGTGGAATTCCCTTATTTACGCCCGACGCACCGACTGTCTGCATCCGGTCGATACCCCCGCATCGACGGACACCAAATCTTTACCTGCGTTTGTACTTATTTCGACCAACTATTGCATGCGCTCTTTGGCGCATTTCCTCTCCTGTATTTGATGATATAAAGTTATTAACAGAACACATGTTTATATAAACTCAAAGGATCCTGGTCGCGGCGCCAATTTATGTAACGGTACAATACCGGGGTATCATTATAAATTGTAATTAATTTATAAACGTAGAGTGGCTCGTAATCTAAGTGGCTGTACTTCACCTGTGTTTGATTCATGGAATCGTTATAGTGACAAGATCGATGGTTCGTTGTTCAAGTATTGTGTCTGTTGCGGGGGAAATATCAAATTATACGCATACACAAATATCATCATACAGTAATTTATTCATTCAGTAATTCATATGGTTTTACATTTTAATTTAGCAAGTAAGGTTTGGTTCATTTGGTTATGGTAAATAATACGCTTTACATTTAGGTGGTGACTAAGGGTTTATTTAATAAGTAATAACACACAAATAATGAAGAATGACGATTTATTCTCAATTAAAGTTTTGAAATGAGTAATGATTTTTACGTGGTTTCTGATTATTTCATTTGGTTATGGTAAAATAATACGCTTTACATTTATGTGGTGACTAAGGGTTTATTTAATAAGTAATAACACACAAATAATGAAGAATGACGATTTATTTTGAATTATAGTTTTGAAATGAATTTATCTATTTTTACGTGGTTTCTGATTATATTTCGTGGTATTCTGGCGTGAATTAACGTTATAATTCAAATTCTACTGGTTACTAGTACATGCGATTTGTCCCTGCTAATTACCGTGTTTTAGTTATGTCATTCATTCCACATGCGTGCGTTCATCCATATTTTTATCTTTTATTTATTTGATTTGATTTATCCTCAGATAAAGTTTAGCAGTGCATTTCCCAGCAAATAACATGCCAGTATCAAGGGTGACGATTTACCCTTAATAACAGTTTCGCAATGCATTTACCAAGCAATAACACCCAAATTGCAAATTTCGATCGGTGATTTGTGCACGATGGTCAGTTGTGTCTGGCTAAAGTACATATATCTGATCTCATAGCGAGTCTCATACCCTAACCCTACTAGTCTGACGTGTATGAGACATAAGCCCTTTTGTTGGTGATTAACTCTTTTTATTGTTTACATTATCTTTTCTTTTGCTTTGATTTGGTCTCAGATGCATCTTTTTGACTCTTTTTATTTTTATTTTCTTTTGTTTTTGTTTTGATTTGGTCTGAGATGCATCTAATTGTGAGGTAAATTACGATCGGTGATTTGTGCACGATGGTCAGTTGTGTCTGGCTAAAGTACATATATCTGATCTCATAGCGAGTCTCATACCCTAACCCTACTAGTCTGACGTGTATGAAACATAAGCCCCTCGTTTGTTTTTGACTCTTTTTATTTATTTATATTATCTTTTCTTTTGCTTTGATTTGGTCTCAGGTGCATCTTTTTGACTCTTTTTATTTTTATTTTCTTTTGTTTTTGTTTTGATTTGGTCTGAGATGCATCTAATTGTGAGGT
The DNA here is from genome assembly GCA_951805005.1 of Othius punctulatus. Taxonomy (NCBI): domain Eukaryota; kingdom Metazoa; phylum Arthropoda; class Insecta; order Coleoptera; family Staphylinidae; genus Othius; species Othius punctulatus. The sequence goes on along the minus strand of OX638138.1, from coordinate 126,529,797 downwards.
AAATTACGATCGGTGATTTGTGCACGATGGTCAGTTGTGTCTGGCTAAAGTACATATATCTGATCTCATAGCGAGTCTCATACCCTAACCCTACTAGTCTGACGTGTATGAAACATAAGCCCCTCGTTTGTTTTTGACTCTTTTTATTAATATTATTTTTTTTTTATATTTTCTTTTGCTTTGATTTGGTCTCAGGTGCATCTTTTTGACTCTTTTTATTTTTATTTTCTTTTGTTTTTGTTTTGATTTGGTCTGAGATGCATCTAATTGTGAGGTAAATTACGATCGGTGATTTGTGCACGATGGTCAGTTGTGTCTGGCTAAAGTACATATATCTGATCTCATAGCGAGTCTCATACCCTAACCCTACTAGTCTGACGTGTATGAGACATAAGCCCCTCATTTGTTTTTGACTCTTTTTATTTTTATTTAATTAATATATATTTTTTTTTATGTCTTCTTTTGTTTTTAATATTTTCATTTATTTTTAGTTTGTTTTTACTTGGTTTTTGTGATAATTGAATTCACCTAGCGGATGTGATTCTGCATAATTTTGATTTTGATTCATTCACGGATTTATATACCTTCCTTACGCATGCTCATGCATGAATTCCCTTGATTCGCATTCATTCTTAGCTGCCGTTATGTTTCGTATTTATTACCTTTATTTCTCGTCCGATCATGACTTAGGAGTTTGATTCATTCAATGACTTTTTCTATAATATTCACATGCTCGTGCTACAGGAATATACTGACTCGCATTCATTCATTTATTTCTTACCCGATCATGACTTAGGAGTTTGATTCATTCAATGATTTTTCTATAATATTCACATGCTCGTGCTACAGGAATATACTGACTCGCATTCATTCATTTATTTCTTACCCGATCATGACTTAGGAGTTTGATTCATTCAATGATTTTTCTATAATATTCACATGCTCGTGCTACAGGAATATACTGACTCGCATTCATTCATTTCTCAATCGCTCAAGAATTCAAATGTGCAAATACTGAACACATGCATTATCGATGCTGAGGGCTGTTTTATTTTTACCGTCATGCAATTACGACCTATTAGTTCGATCACTCACTCGGCTGATGTATTAGTGATATTAACTACGCAACGTTAATTACAAGGATTTAGTGATTTGGTATGACATGATGATATTTGCTGATTTTTGTAATAATTATTGACCTTCACGGATACCGGTTTTTAGTTCCCGTTGCGATCGCTACCTGGGAAATCCCTTGAGTTTATATCTGTTTAAATACCTTCCTGACCTATCTCTTTCCCGAATCCCTGGCTAATGAAATATAAATAATAATTAAAACGCATGATAATCGAGTATGTTGATTCGGAGGAAGGATCTCATCACTTCGCACGTTTGTTTGAAGTTTCGTGGCAATGAAAGCGGTTGGTAAAATAGTCCCGTTATGGTAACTAGATTACAAGGACAAAATTAACATACAGTTGACGGAGCTTCTAAATGCGCCCTTCTTTTGGAGATTACCTCCTCAAAGGGCGTCACGAAACCTGTATATCGCTTTCAAGGTAGTCACAGTTCTCTACGCCTTCGGCGCTAAGACCTGCTAGAGTGATAATTAGGTGAGGTAATTGATGGTGGTTTGTTTGGGGTCGTCAAACTTATCATACGTGACAATATTACGAAGAGAACCATGCATGCTGTGGTATTAGATTATGGGACTGAATTTAACATACAGTTGACGGAGCTTCTAAATGCGCCCTTCTTTTGGAGATTACCTCCTCAAAGGGCGTCACGAAACCTGTATATCGCTTTCAAGGTAGTCACAGTTCTCTACGCCTTCGGCGCTAAGACCTGCTAGAGTGATAATTAGGTGAGGTAATTGATGGTGGTTTGTTTGGGGTCGTCAAACTTATCATACGTGACAATATTACGAAGAGAACCATGCATGCTGTGGTATTAGATTACGGGACTGAATTTAACATACAGTTGACGGAGCTTCTAAATGCGCCCTTCTTTTGGAGATTACCTCCTCAAAGGGCGTCACGAAACCTGTATATCGCTTTCAAGGTAGTCACAGTTCTCTACGCCTTCGGCGCTAAGACCTGCTAGAGTGATAATTAGGTGAGGTAATTGATGGTGGTTTGTTTGGGGGTTGTTTTGTTCTTTCGTAATTTTGTCACCGGATATTCTTCCGGCGGGTTGCCGAATTAATTTACTTTACACGCGTAATGACTTGTTTGCTAAATATTTCGCAGTGCCCTTCGAAATTGGCAGTTTGATTCGCGTTACTCGATTATCAATTGCGTCCATACTCACTCATTAACCCTTCCTATCTCTCGCCGATTGGATAGCCGTACCGATGTCTTGGTGGCCCCTGCTTTGTGTTGTTTGAATTACTTCGCGGTCTCCCCGAAAATATCTAACTGGTTCAATACTGCCCTAAGTGAATTATCAATTTCCCTGACTGTTTATACTAATTGCGCCCCGTTTACACTCTCGCGATTTCTCTCGTGCCCTCGGCCGTCGAGAACTAAGTGTCTCGTTCCCCTGCGTTCGCATATTCTTATATGTTCTACTTCCCCCTTTTCCCCGCGCCCTCTGGGTTCACACACTCTGGTTATCCCGTGCCCTTCTCTTGCTCTCTCTCTAAGTGTATTCTCGCTCGACGTCTGCGCAATAATTTCTCCCACATGTGTAAGACATTCGATATTTTGTTGGTGGATTTGCGTTTACTCGCAATACAAATCATGTCCCCTCGTGGTGTGAGTTATGCCTCCCAACTGTCCCCTGTTCCAAGAATTCCAGTACGCGTGCATGTAGCTCGCGCTGGTTTTATGGTGCTTAAGTTAATGAATCTATCGACCCTCACTCCGGGAGCTAGCTTTTGGGACGTTATAAGTGCACGGTAATATTATACATTGCATTTTTGGAACACCCCCGCATCGTTCACTGTCGGCTAGTCAAGCAATCCCTGGCTGGGCGTGAGTAATTTATATGTTCCTGCTTTTTCTATGAGGCCACGCGGTTCCCCTGAATGTACAGTATTTTCACCCGGCTGGCCCGCTTTTGTTACACTTGAGTTAATGACTTTATTGCCCCATTGTCGATTGCACTCTCTCGGACGGGTCTGCCGCCTCCCACGAATCTGTTTATGCAATTCTACGCCGTTATGCGATACTTATTTAATTATTAATACGAACGATTTTCTCAGCAAATAACACCTGTCTCACCTATCCGTTGTTTATCCAAATAAAACATGATGTGTCGTGGGTCATTTCATCCTATTTCTTTCGAGTTTGTCTCCTGGTCTCTTACGTCAGTTGTCGACCAGGCTATCTTGTCCTTTTATGCTCAATGTGTTTGATCATTTCACTGGTTCCGTTTTTCAGTTCTTTTATTGCTGTTTTCACTTCTTTTTCTATTATATCTTCTCCCTCTTCTTTATCTGCTTCTGTTCTAGTTGCCTCTTTGTTCTCCTCCTCTTCATATTCTGTGGCTCCCAATAGTTCTTCAAAGTATTCCTTCCATCTTTCTGCTATTTATTTTTCTTCCCTTAGTACTTCTCCGTTTTTGCTTTTTATGACCCCTTTTGTTGCTTCTTTGTCTTGTCTGTTCATTTTGATTACGCTGTAGAATAGTTTTTGGATTTTCGTCTTATTTCTTTCGAGTTTGTCTCTGAATTCTTCCCATTGCTTCTGTTTGTTCTTGAGTAGTATCTGCTTTACCTTGCTTCTTGCGTTTTTATATTCTTCGTATTTCTCCCTTGTTTTGTTGTCGAGGTATATTTTCCATGCCTGTTTCTTTGTTCTCATCTAGTCTCTTACTTCAGTTGACCACCAGGCTGTTCGTGTTTTGTTTGTTTCTTGCTGGTTCCGCGTATTCTCCTTACCACTTTTTTATGCTTTCTTTGTGATTGTTCCACATTTGTTGTAAATTTTATATTTTCGTTGATTTTTGTCTTTTACTTTTTTGTAGTTCTCTCTCCATTTCTTCTATGTAGTCTATTGTTCAGCAGTTTTTTTAAGTAATATTAATTAATGTTAAGTATATCCTTGTTTTGTAATCTAAACTGGACTCAATTCTAATAGATTATATTATTCTATATAATTAGTTGTAAAATATAGCGGGTTACCTTGAACATTTGAATAACATTTGTCCTGTCACTAGATGTAATTATAAACAGAATTGATAACTAATCAGAATTGTAATCTAAACTGGACTCAATTCTAATAGATTATATTATTCTATATAATTAGTTGTAAAATATAGCGGGTTACCTTGAACATTTGAATAACATTTGTCCTGTCACTTGATGTAATTATAAACAGAATTGATAACTACCCTATCATCAGCATTCATTCGACTTGTCTAATTACACCGTTGTGTTGTAATCTGGAATCTTCAAATTCTCTGTAATTATCACCGCTATTAAAAAATCTCATCACGTACAAAATATATGATACTAAATATATTATTAGTAAATGTACTATATTATTGCATATGATTTGACAACTGGTCAGCTAACAGTTAAGTAAACCTGTGCCGATTAGGTATCTAAGAAATTCACGAAAAGTATAGCTACAAGATCTAAGGTCTATGGTTCAATTTTCTTTGGTTATCTTAATGTCAATAATCGAAAAATTTGCCCATAGCCTATAATTTAGCATTACACCTAGGAATATGTATTATGACTCATTTCCAGTTTCTGCTTCCATTTCTCCACAATACGATAGGCACGAAATGATTAGAATTGCTAGTTTATTGTTTAGTATCTTATATATTACTCCTATAAAATAATAATATATAGGTTGTGCGATTTTATAATATTTCAATGTTACACGATTTAATTGTTTTCTGAACAGCATGAAGCTTGGAGATTTTTAGTTTATCGGATTTCAATTTGCCTCATATGATTAAAGCAAACATTCTGCTCGATGTGACTAGGGAAAAGCTCCCTGCGCATTAATAAGTGATTCGTAAACAATCCTTAAAAATCAATCTGAAACACCCGACTCCGATTATCGCACGCTACGTCCGATTGTTTCGATTTTCTTGTGCTTAATTCCCAGCCTCGTGCATAAATAACGCCAGAATGGATATTCCAGCATCAGTGCGTACACGGGCTAGGCCGGCCCTGGTACAGAGGATTATTAATGTATTCAGTCTGATATCCGCTGCGGTATGATGGACGCCATCATTGACTAATGCGTCGTGGATTACAATCAGTTAATATTGAAACTGATGTAGCGAGAGGATGGTCCATTTATACCTGTACGGAGGATATGAGGATATATTGAAACCTCATTTTGGACAGTAAAAAGTTTGACCCACATTTGTAACTGTGTATGAAAACCAATTAGGTAATTTTGTTTTATAAGAAATCATATCACATATTGTTAATACAATTTTCTAAAATGCTGTGGATTTGTCGCCTGATAACTGTCAATTATAGATCTTAGCATAGTTTGGGCCAAGCGCATCGCCATAATTGACATTAGTGCTTACTATGGAAATGTATCCAATAGTAGGTAAGTTAAAATAATGACTGTGGTTAGAACTAAGTGAACTTGAATTTCGAACTGTCACTGTTGACCGTTCTTTTTCCTAAATGGAAAATTGTCAAATTTTTAAAATAAACGCTGTTTAAAAAAACTACAAAAATAATATATGGAAGTTAGGATCGATAGCCAGTTAGGGATAATATCCGTAACAAATACAGTCACCACCTAATATATGGAAAAAGTTATGTACTACCTATTTGATTTTTTGGAATCTGATATTCTCTTCATAACTCCAATATCTTTATTTCTATATTACGTTCAGTAATATGAAGTGAATTACGATGTACCGAGGAGACAGTGCAGGTCCTTGGCGCGGGGTGGAGATTTTATTCTCCCCTTAGGAATGAATAACTGAAACAAACGAATAAATTAACGGCCAGCTCTACACACTAAAAAGCCTGATGTAGGGTCCATAAAGCGCACAAAATTGTGCATACGCCTCAGAGTAAATCGCGGTTTTATTTTTCCGTGCCGCGCAAAAATTCAGTACCTCCCCCGCAAATCGGAGCCGAGCGGCGTGACAGGGGTGGAGGACCTCCCGGAGGTCGCAGTATTCTTCGGGTAATTAGCCCACTCTGTCTACGTCGCTAAATAGCGTTGGTGTAATTTAATGTTTTGAACTTATGCAGCGGAGGAGTTGCTCCCAACACAGGAATTATGGTCTTGAGAGGTGACATACATTAGGGTGAAACGTTTTTTTTTTGCTATATGAAGTAGTATACCAAATGGGTGAGTTGGACGAGTTTACCAATATAATATTTATGATGCATCGTATGATATAGCTCAAAACACGAATGAATTACGAATTTACCTACCTACCAATATACAGGATGATTTTTTGCATACCTGCACATACCTGCACACAAAAAAAAGTTAAATTAAACGTCATCAAAAAGGAATGTTGTAAAAAATCTTACCCGAAGGTACATACAAAGTGTACGTTAATTGTATGAATGAATTATCTCTCTCTTTGTTCGGAACCTACGTTACAGAAAAATTCTAAATAATATACATAATATACATATTATAAATATACATACAATAGCAATAAGTTTTGTGAAGAATTATCTCGGGGTATCAACTACAAAATATTTCGGAAAGATAACTAAGCAACAAAGAAGAAACATAAATCAACTACACTGAACAAGTGACCTTTGAACCATTTTTCACATGGCCCTCCAGATGAAACGAAAAAAGTCCAAGTATGTTTCTGTATGTATAATTATGTTATTTTGTAACTCACTAATCAAAATAATTGATACACATGGCCCTCCAGATGAAACGAAAAAAGTCCAAGTATGTTTCTGTATGTATAATTATGTTATTTTGTAACTCACTAATCAAAATAATTATCGCATAGTTTTTAATTTTTTTTGTTTCTACCTACAACAACGCAACATCAACATCAGCAACTTAAAAAAATTATGGGGTTTTTTAGAACATGCTATAATTTTTTTTAGTTTTGTAGTTGTTAGGTACATGGTATATAGAATTATGTAGACGTAACTCTTAAAAAAATTAAAATGTTTCGCAGAAAACTAATTGGGCGTTTTTTTGACGTAATTAATCACCTGAAATTACTGGTGAGTCAACTTTTTTTTATAAAATTTGAAATTATTATTAATTAATTTTAATTAGTTATCTATGGTGGAGGCGAAGGCCATTTTTTTTAGGGGGTGTTAATACTTCGAAATGTGCCACAGATAAAAAAGGTAGAGAAACACTAAAAGAGAAACACAAAAGGTTGAGAAACTAAGGTCCAGCTGTACGAGCGTGGATCAACCTTGACCATGGTTCAGCTACCTAGGATAGCATTGTTAATACAATGGTCTCCTTAGGTCCAGTTATATGAACGTAGATCAGTTTGACTATGGTTCAGTTACCTAGGATACCATTATTGACACAATTGTATCCTAGGTCACTTAACCATGATCAAACTGAAATGACTTTTGTCGTACGATCGTGGATCATCCTTGATCGTGATTCAGTTTCTAAGGATACCATTGTATTAACAATTGTATCCTAGGTAACTGAACCATGGTCAAGGATGATCCTGGATCGTACAACTGGGCCGTAGAAACTGAACCACGATCAAAGATGATCCACGATCATACAACTGGACCTAAGGATCAGTTGTACGATCATGAATCATCCTTGATCGTAGTTCAGTTTCGAAGGATACCATTGTATTAACAATTGTATCCTAGGTAACTGAACCATGGCCAAGGATGATCCACAATCGTACAACTGAACCACTAACCTAATGCACGGTGTTTGCGTAGAACTACATCACTTATGCTAAAAAAAAGCTGGTCAGGACATTTATAACATTATTTTTAAACCTTTATAAATATTCCATTAACTTTCTTCATACGGAAAGACTGCAGGTCGATTAAAATATTGTTACTACAACTGTTTCGGAATTTTAAAATGATTGGAAAATAATTTTTGATATTTGCAAAAATGTCATGTCTTGTAATTTTTAAATTTACCCAATTCTCGTTAATGAGGTATAAAATTATAACAAGATTTTCAATATTGTATGATACTTGTAGGTATATTGTTTTTGTAAAAATGTCTTAAATTTAACGATAAATTTTCGCATTTTGGTTTAACAGATTTTTAAAGTGTTTATTTACAAAAATATGTTGTATGGTCTTATAGTTTTTTTAAATTTTCGTAATTTTCATGAAAATGGCTGGGAGTCGATGTAGATTTTGGTAATTATCGATTTTTAAGAAAATTCCATAAATTCAAAAGCATTCATGAAACTTTCTTCAGAATCGGAGAAATTCAAAAATGTGCTTTACTTTCCAAGCCATTTTAATGAAAATACGAAAATTTAAAAGAATCTAGAACCATTTTTATATATAAATAAATGCTTGTAGGTTTTCACATTGTTGCTACAACTATTTTGGAATTTTGAAATGATTGGGGAATAATTTGTGATATTTGCAAAAATGTCATGTCTTATAATTTTTAAATTTACCCAATCCTCGTTAATGAGGTATGAAATTAAAACATGATTTTAAAAATTCTATGATACTTGTAGTGATATTGTTTTTGTAAAAATGTCTTAAATTTAAGCATTGGTACTTGTAGCTATATTGTTTTTTAGTAAAAATATCTTAAATTTTACGATAAATTCTCGCATTTTCGTTTAACAGATTTTGGAAGTTTTGTCTATTTACAAAAAATGTTGTGTATGGTATTATAGTTTTTTTTTTTTAATTTTCGTAATTTTCATGAAAATGGTTGGGAGTCGATATGGATATTTGAAATTATTGATTCTTAAGAAAATTCCATAAATTCAAAAGAATTCATGAAACTCTTAAGAATCGGAGAAATTCAAAAAATTGCTCTAGTTTCCAAGCCCGTTTAATGAAAATACGAAAATTTCAAAGGTTGCCTGTAGGTTTTCACATGATCATTGATTCTCGGAAATATTCTTATTTTTTTTAATATACAAAATGTCCCCGGATTGAGTCTATAAGAGGGTTTTTTTTTTACTTTTAAGTAAAAATGTTATATGAATTAAAATTCCTGCTTCGTCTGAAACTACCATTTCAGTTATTAAAACATTGATTTATTTATACAGGGTGTTGGCCAAATAAAAAAATAATCTAATTTTGACACTTTGTGTCAAATAATTATGAAAAATAACATAATTTAAACAATTCCCCACATTTTTTTTCACACAGTTCAAGCCTGGTATGGAACTCCTGAAGACTGTTTTAGATTTCTTCAATAGTTATTGAGGCAAATTCCTCTCGTAGGCTGGTTTTTAAATTTTCAATATCTTTTTCTGCATTTGGGAGATTGTTTGAATGATTTAAATTTTCTTTAATACTGTTAACTGCGATTCTAATTAAATAAGTGTCAAAATAAGTTAAAAAAATTGCCAACACCCTGTATAAGTAAATCAAAGTCTCAATAACTAAATTGGTAGTTTCAGACCAAGCTGGAAATATAATTCTTATCACATTTTTACTTAAAAGTAAAAATTAAAAAAAAAATATCCCTCGTGTAAACTCAATCCCAGGACATACTCTATATAAAAATAAATTCAAACTTATGGCAGATTTTGGATAATTTGTGATTCTTTAACTTCAACTTTAATTTACAGATTGTAGAGCTTGAAAACTAAAGCAAATTTTGGAATTTCTCCGATTCTTAAGAAAGTTTCATAAATGCTTTTGAATTTATTGATTTTTCTTAAGAATCTATAGTATCAAAAATCTACATTGACTCCAAATTAAAAATTGACACAGATAGGTTAATTGTAAACTTCTAATTTGTTTCAATTGTCAATTCAGTTCAATTTAATATTGTTACAATACACATATGTTGTTATATATTTGAGTTGTTTCTGTTTCGTTTATATTTTCAGGCATTTCCTAAAAATGATGTACCTATATAATACTGAATCGATTAATGACACTTGATTTATGAATACGCGTTTCATTAAAATATCCTTCCAGGCTGGAGGTATCGAATTTTCTCCCACACAGGCCCCTTCGCACGCCCATTTCCCACTCACTTTTTTTTCCCTCTTGTTCGAGCCTTTCTTTCCGTGTCCGAGGGAAATTATGGTTTGTTTTCTTTTGATCCGCAATGGGAGGCGCGATCCTGAATAAATAAGGACGTGACCGCCAATTCGTTGGTACAGGAATGAGACTCGCAGGTCTGTGGAGGATATAATAAATCCTGCTGCTGTGCCGCAGGAATTTCATGACCGCAAAAATTTATCGCGTTGCACTTCAACGCTGCTGATAAGGAGTCGGAGTTGTTTCTGGCAACGAAAGGAAAGTTTTTAATGATGGTTTTAATTAGAAAAAAATGTGTGAGGAATTTGTATAATATTCTATACTTTTTAATTAAACCCCACCTCTTCTGAAAGCATATGGTTTGATATGTATAGCAGTTAACTCGGGCATTAGAAAATTAATATGAGTTTCGGATTTCTTGGAGAAATAAAATAAAAGTATGTGCAGGCAAAATTAAGTAATAATGATTATCCAGTTTTTCATAAAGTCGCGCTCATTTGTTTGTACATTTTCAGCTGTACGTACACATGGTGGCTTGTTCACTTCTAAATAGACACAAAAGGTGCTCTATTCCCATCATCATTGTGTTGGATCATAATGTTTTTAGAGCAAATACTATACAAACCGAGTGTTGAGTCTACGATTCATCTTGATACCAGTTTCTGGGGTCAAAGTGACCGAACGTTTATCACTGACAAAACACACATGGATATACATGACTGTATGTCTGTCTGTCTTTGCCCTGTCTAACGTATTTGAGAATTTAAGAGAAATATGGAGAAATGCCGGTTAGGTCAATAGCCGAATAAAGATCGATCTCCTACTACTACTACTTGGCAGAAATAATGACATCCTAGTGATTTTTGGCTGAAATGCAACAACCGGAAGGGATAGTTGATTTGATAGGTGTTTTGCGTTCTTGCAGATACTTCAAAAACTATCAGGTTTATAGAAGAAAGCAAGCAGTGCAAACGTGTTTAACATTATATTTACGATGAAAGTTGTTCATATACTGTGTTCATATATTTGTTTCAATATTTATCTTATTATCTTACCTGCGGTGATTTTTAATCAATAAGGTAGTTCATAACTCACAAGTGAGTTTAAAAAGTTTAACTCACTTGGGGATTATGTACTCATAAGCTCACATGTCAGAAAACTTTATCGTCAGAGTTAAATTTATCCCCCGCCTCTAATAATGACTCTAACATAACTTCATTTAAAATCTAATAGATATTTATTTCATTTAAATACCCTTTATTTTCTAATTATTGGTTGACAATTCCGCAATTGAAATTGAATTCATGATTGTAACGTTATTATTAAGCCAAATAAAATAAAACGTTATCAAACACCTGTCAATAATGACGCTGAAACTGTGTCGATTTTTAATCAATAAAGAACTTCATAATCCACAAGTGAGTTTAATAACTTTAACTCACTTGTGGGTTATGAACTTTAATGTGCATTTAAATACTCTTTATTTTCTAGAAAACAATTGCACAATTGAATAATAATGATACAATCACGAATTCAATTTCAATTGCGCAATTGTTGAATATAAAGGGTATTTAAATGAAATAAATATCTATTAAAAATTAAATGAAGTTGGCTAGTTATTATTAGAGGCATTGGATAAATTTAACTCTGATGCTAAAGTTTTCTGACAAGTGAGCTTATGAGTTCATAACCCACAAGTGAGTTAAAGTTTTTAAACTCACTTGTGGGTTTAACTACGTCATTAAAATCTCCATAGTTCAGCCTCATTATTGACAGGTGTTGAATAACGTTTTATTTTATTTGGCTTAATAATAACGATACAATCACGCATTCAATTTCAATTACGGAATTGTTGACTAGAAAATAAAGGGTATTCAAATGCACATTAAAGTTCATAACTAGAAATAGGATAGTTAGGCAAAATAAAACTTCAAAAAAAGCAAAGAAAACGCAAAAAAATGACCAAAAGGCAAACATAAAAAACGCAAGGAAGGCAAAAATAGTGCACAAAACACAAAACCAAGATATGGACCAAAGAGAAACTGCAAAGACATCTAGAGAATTGTAAGAAATGAAACTATATATTCGAATAATCAACTTTTTATTCGCACCATCTTAAATATTAATAAATCATAAATATAAAGATGAGCCAAGCGGCATAAATAAAAAACACAAGGAACGCAAAATTAGTGCACAAAAACACAAAACCAAGATATGAACCAAAGAGAAACTGAAAAACAAATCTAGAGAATTATAAGAAATGAAACAATATATTCGAATAGTCAACTTTTTGTTAGCACCATCTTAAATATTAATAAATCATTAAAATAAAAATGAATAATTATTAAATTATTACTCATTTCTATTTTTAAACTATCCGGTAACAACTAATTTTGCTATATTTTCTGGCGTTAACTTAGATCTGTTGTCGCTGAGAATTTGTTTGTACATAGAAAAAAAAAAATTTCTACATCGCTTGATATAATTGGAGCAAATTTGAGAGAACTAAGAGACTAAGAGAATGGTGTTGGTGGTCGTTGGGGGTAAAATAAAGCATCAGTTTAGGTTCTGAAAATGAAATAATACACATTTTACAGTGCTCTGTACAATTTATATTTGATTTTACAAAGAAATAGCTATGTAAACTGTTCAAGAATCCCAAAAACGAAAATAATTAGGTACAAACTACCTAAAAAGGCACACAACAGCAAAACACACCCACAAAGGGAAAAATCCTCAAATATACGCGAAAAAGGCAAAATTAAAAAAAAAAAGTTTTTTTTAAGTTTTCAAGAATCCCAAAAATGAAAATAATTGTACAAACTACCTAAAAAGGCACACAAAAGCAAAATGCACCCAAAAACGCCAAAATCCACAAATATATGCGAAAAAAGGCACAATAAAAAAACAATATGGTTTTTTTTAATGTTAACTATTGTAAACGGATACTGCGTTGACTCTGTCTTTAACCATGCATTTATAACAAAAAAGCAAAGTGGTTAACTATCGTACCTCTATTCATAACCCACAAGTGAGTTAAAGTTTTTTAAACTCACTTGTGGATTCTGAACTACTTTATTGTTTAAAAAACAGCATAGTTATAGCGTCATTATTGACAGGTGTTGGATAATTGTTTGATTTATTTGGTTTAATAATAACGATCAATCATGAATTCAATTTCAATTGCAGAATTGTTGACTAGAAAATAAAAGGTATTCAAATGCACATTAAAGTTCGTAACCCACAAGTGAATAAAAGTTTTTAAACTCACTTGTGAGTTATGAACTGCTTTATAGATTAAAAATTACTGTACTGATAGCGTCATAGAGGCAGGATATACCTCTATTCATAACCCTCAAGTGAGTTAAAGTTCTTGTAGTTAAAGTTTAAAGTTTATTCCGGAAATTCCACAATATTATTATAAGCCTTACAAAAATCTAATGTAATGTAAATATTTCCATGTTTTTTTATTAGTTTTTAGTTATTTTTAAGTTTTTCAGGTTTTCTAACTAGCTTGTTCTGTATTGATTCATTTGGTTCTTCTTTGATACCTTGATAGTTGTCCAAAATTTCATTAGTTTATATTTTAATTCTGCTAGAATTTGGAATAATTTCGTAAAATGACAACTTTATGTTAATAAACATTTTTTTTTTTTTCTGTAATGAATATTCCATCAAATCAGTTGCCAAGCATATCTCTAGTGTTTCAACGAAGGTGAATTTTGTTTGCCATAATATATATTTATATCAGATTTATTTCGTATATACTGAATTTCTTCTGTAGTTCGAATTTTATTCTAAGAGTTGTTTGTTGCAGGCATTACTACTATTATTTATTTTCACATCAAGGATTTTGCCTGAAGCTATACACTGATCGGCAAAGATCGGCAATATTCAATGGAAATTGCTGTCTTACTCTTCGTAACAAATTTCATTGTTTGTTAACATTTTTATAATCAACATTCTCAGTATCTGAATAAGTTACATGGATGCCTAATTTATTCATGCCAACTTTAAGTTGAGCCCGAAGAATTACAAACAGAGCACCTGCACAGATATATACAGGGTGTCCAAGATAAGAATCAACTAGGGTTGCCAGGCCTTCTATATTTGATAAAAGTCTTCTATATTTGATGAAAGTCTTCTATATTTGATGAAAATCTTCTATCTACTGAATACCTATAATATAGAAGCAACATCTATATTTCGCGACTCGCGTTAACAATATGTAATGATTTGAGATTTGGTTCCCCGTTTTTAGTTTTTTTTTGGCAATTTTATAATATAGAAACAAAAGCTTCTATATTTTGCGACTCGCGTTAACAATATGTAATGATTTAAGATTTGGTTCCCCCCCTTTTTAGTTTCAACACAACACTGTAAAGTTGGAGTGTAGTAATCGTTGTCAGTGCATAACATAACATAATTATAATAGGTAGGTTAGGTAGGTACATAACTTTTAACCTAATTTTGCGCCGAGTAGTAATATACATACTTTAGCATTTTGCTTAATATGGCTACGTCCACATCGTCAGTAGGAAAGATTAATACTGACACTGACACTAGTGAAAATGATAGTGAGAGAGTTCTACGGCCTCAAAAAATACATATCTTCATATAAAAATGAATGGGAAGATAAATATAATTTTATAAAAAGTGTACCTAATGACAAAGCAAGGTGAATTTTATGCAACAAGGATTTTTCAATTAAAAATCAAGAAGTAGGACAGGTAGGTTTTTATTTTTAATATGCTCATCGAATCTAACATTTATTTCTACTTGGATTTCGCAACATCAAAAAACGAAGGCTCGTCAACTTTCTGTTGCTTTTAACAAAATTATTAATGTTCAGGCGGAAAGACCCGTATTTGTTAGAGTATTTAATTAATTGAAATTTATACATACAAAACGAAATCATAGTATAAAGTACACATAGCACTATTGCATGTCAATACAAAGTTAAGTGAGACGCGAAATTTTTCAGGGCCTTATGAATTTTAAGCCATTATTCACTAAATATTTCAGACATAAAATAGAAAGTAGTTACTATGACAAAAAAGGAGTTCATCGTCATGTTGACATGTACAATATAAAATTTTAAATGACGAATGAACGTGGATATATGTTCTACATTTTAAATATTTAGTAGGTAAATAACAAATAAGAATAACTAATAAATGATTATATACCTATTAAATGAGACCCATTTGATATGTAAGTGTAATAAGAGGTATAATAAGAGTTAAATAAACGTTATTATTATTAATATTGGTATATCTGCTTATTTTATAATAAAACTTTCCTTTTGCATTAATTACTAGATATATCTGCCCACCGGTAATTAATTAGATATTGACTGGGTAATTAAATTAGTCAGTAATTAATGGATATAATTGAGTGGATATGTTAATGCCAATTTAATTAATTATTAAATGTAAATATATTACTGTTACAGTATGCAAATGGGTAATAATTTAATTTAAATTAATTCTTCAAATCTCAATGGTTCAACAAATTTGTATCAACTGAAAGAATACCTCCACATTAATTACCAAATTTGATTGTTAAATTTAATTTAGTTTGTTAATGTTGGCCATAGTTTATTATTTATTTAATAGTTTTGTTTTCTATTGTTTTTGCTTTGTTTGTTTAGTTCAGTTTAAATTAGACGTTTTAATATTTTTGGTTATTTTCAATTCATTAAAGTATTTGAACAAAACTCTATTTAGTTATGATTGAACCTACTATTGAACCTGAGATAAGAGAAAGAACAAAAAGTTACAAAACAAGTAAATGCTTAAATATTCAACACTAATAAAATAGTCAGAGTAAACAAAAACGTAACATTTGTAGTCCCGAACGTAGGGCAATAAAAACGTAACAATATATATATATATATATACAGATAGGCCACTCTCTGTAAAAAAAAACATTTGTCGTGTTTGCGCCCTCTATGCATGATAGCTCCGTACCATTTTCTTAACAAAAGAACACACGAGATGGCGCCACTATTGTTTAATGTAGCCAAAATCCACGAGATGGTGCTATATCGTTAAAAAAAGCGGTATTTATAAATAAATATGTTTATATATGTAATTACGGAAATTTAGTCAATTAATTTAATAAGCTAAGTTGAATTGGAGCTATAGATTTATTTGATAGTGGTTTTTAATCGATTATCATCGACGTTTCGCACTTCGATTGAAGGCTTCTTTAGGATGTTTAGATTATATAACACAAATAACTTACTGTAATCTTGAATTGTTGTAATAAATAAAAATCTGTATAAATAAATTTTCCAATTCTTTTAAATTTTAGATTATAGTTAGTTATTTGTGTTATATAATCTAAACATCCTGAAGAACCTTTCAATCGTAGTGCGAAACGTTGATGATAATTGATTTAAAAACACTATAAAATAAATCTATAGCTAACAATACAACTTAGCTCATTAAATTAATTGATTAAACTTTACCGCTATACAATAATTACATAAACGAATAGTAGTTATCTTAAGAAAAACACTTGTATGCATATACAAACAAATCACTAAATATATTAATAAATGTTTATAATAATAATTATGATACGCGAATACATTTAAAATAGTATGAATAAACAATAAAAAACGTAAAGAAAAACAATACTTTTCTTTACTTATAATATATAATGTGCTCCCATGCAAACAATGTCTTCAAGATAGTGCTGCAGTCGTTTCGATTGCAGGAGATTTAAATAGGTGAAACGTTAGTTCACATATTTTCCTGGGCTATTGTTTGCATTGTAGTATTGTATAACATTATTGTAATTTACATGACACTAGTATATGCATATATAAACAAATCATTTAATATATTAATAAATGTTAATAATAATTATATGATAGATGAATACATTTAAAATAGTGTGAATAATCAATAAAAAATGTAAGGAAAAACAATAATTCTCTTTACTTATAATACAAATAACTATACAATGTGCCTCGTCCAATTATTAATAAAATTACGCACTTGTCAATCCATATGCAAACTGAAGGAAGATATATCCTACAAAACTAAACACTAAAATAAAATTCTTTACAAAAAACTCCAAATATATAATAATGCCTGTACATATAACCAAATGCAGACATTTAACGAGGAACTAATGTATGACAGTTTTTGATTTTGCAAGGCCTAAATGTCGCGATCTGTTTTTTTTATATTTAACTAATGCTCGTTTTTCACAGGATCATTAATTTTATGAAGTTCTTTTCTTTGCAGTATGTTGTTGATGTTCTGTATCCACACCACAACATAAAATGGGATCAGAAGACTTAAAATTAGGTCAGCCAAATTGTGAATATGACAGTGACAAAAAATTTGAATAATTGTACTAGAAATTTTCTGTGTAAAACATTATACTATATTAAAATTAGTGCAAATCTTCGGTATGTAAAACCGCATAATTTGCAAACATTTATTAACGTATTTGAAGAAGTTAGAATTGGGTCGCAGCAAATTTCCACGTGTAAATTGCCTACATTCAATATAGGAGTGAATGGGTTCCAACGTATCGGAAACCAGGTCCTGTTTACATATACTACATCCTTATAATTTTCTCTACATATTGCGGGCCAAATATCCTGATATGTACATATTTATATTGTCAGCCAGAAAACTGGAGTTGTTTATAAATATGAACTCATCAGAGACATTTGGGGACACTGTCTCAGTTGGCGTAGGAACTTTAATCGTTATTAAGTTTTGTACAGAATTTAGTGCCCCTCTACAACCATCTTCCTCACAATTTGCAAATGAAGAATGGCGAGTCATAAGATTATTAATAATCAAAGCTTTATAAGAAGCTCTGAAGGCAGCAGGTGTTGGATTTATATTTCGAGCACCATGACTTCGGACACCATCAAAAAAATGTTCAACGGGGTCTTGATTCAAATTACTCGGACAAAGATATTTTATTCTCTTAGCGTGTAATTTGTTCCAGATGCTTTGCATACCTTTTAATGTGGTTATCCAATTTGCAATGCAGGGTGGAACATATTCGCTTTGTGGTCTAATAAATCTAATTGTCTTCAAAACTTGAATTGCTTCGGAATAAAATTCAACATGCTGGCTTTCTTGGGTTATGGCACATCGTAAAGGTTTTTAACCACTTACTGTCGAACCATTTACACTGTCAAATAGTTTGTCAAAAACGAACATAAACTCCGACGTACAAAGCATTGTATCTGTCGCATATCCATGCTTATCTAAAAAAAAGTAAGAAAATTACTTCAATATCGTATGAAACAAATAATTCACTTACCAAGTGTAGAAAAAAAACGTAGCTTGGCGGATGTTCTCGCCGAAAAGACCTGGGCTGCCAGCTTGCACGCTCTAATGCAGCAATGTCGCCTTCTCATTGTGCTTTACTTGATCTGTATTTATCTGTGTTTGTATTGTTGACGATTCAAACGGCAAACGGATTCAAAAGGTACATACCATCTGTCTGTATGCTCCCGGCGTTATTCACAAACAATGGAAATTATGATGAATGTGGATCACTGGATTATTCAGCACATATAATGTGTCAATAATGGCGGACAGATCTTTAAAAATTTGAGCGACCCTGTAAGCGACTACAGATTTTGGCGCAATCTATTTTGTATAGGTCCGTACACACACAAAACTTGGTCAATTTAAATCGTATAGAGTGCGCAGGGTATGAATTCAACTACAACTTAGTTGGACAGCTGCCGAAACGAGATACAGTGAAGAATATTTGCAGGATTTTTTTTGTGAAAACACACTATATCGGACAATTCGGGAATGGGAAAAGGTAATTCCATGTGCAAACCTACCAAAAACAGGCCTTCCTCGAAGTCAACAGAACTTCAGGTTAATAGACTAACCGTGAAATATTATAAATATAAGTATAGAGATATCACAAATATCTCGATTTCTAACATTATTTATTAGAATTATTTATTGTAGTACGTAAATTAAAGTGTTAAACGACATGATAAATGTATGGGTTGTTTTAGTCAATTCCAGATATGTTGTTACAAAGTTTACCAAGTCGTCTTTATTAAGGCAAACGCAAAGCAGATATTTAATGTGCAATATTATTGCATAGTTTAATGACTTTTTCTTGGATTGGTTGCTGTGAAGCAATATAAATGTTGTATTTCCTACGAAAACAAATGTAAGGGGGAGCATTAGACGAAATTACGGCCACTTATCGGGGCATCAATCTGACGTAATATAATTAGAATCCAACGCTCCTCGGGCATTGGGACTAAAGAACCATTCTTTACCGATCGCAAAAAAACACATAATTCGATTGGTACGCGCCGGGAGTCTACGGTATCGAGCGGAGGCGTTCAAGGGTGGACTAAACAGCCCACAGTATGTTCCCAGCAGGAGCGTATTGAAAGGAAATGGAAGTTGTGGGAATTGGCCGTGAGGGCGGTTGTAGGTGAAATATAACTTGTTATGTTATATTGGTAAAACAGGCCGCACATTTGTGCGTGCCGACTTCCGGTCTCGTTGCCTTTATTGGGGTCCAGTTCTACACCCCCGCCAAAGTGCCCGGGGATAGACTTTTATTGTTTGCAGAACTCACGGCTCTCGGATTAGCGAACAGCTCAGCTCTGAGATATGAAGTTAAACGCAGGTAATAGTTTAAACAGCGAGTTTTAATTGAAGTTTTGCCCGTTACATAGCGAACTTCGTACGGAAAATACAAGTATTTAAATTTAACGCAATTAGCCGGCGGGAGTAACTGCTGCTATTTTAATATTGACACGGTGCGATTCCTCAATTCCCAGGTAGCCTTCTAGCCAGGATTCGTCCTGTCATACTTCGTGGGCAAATATTTAATTACATTAAGCTGCGAACCATTTATCCCCGCATTAATCACGTGCTCCTATAATATCGAATAATAAATGTGTCATATTTCACGTGTTGGATATAAAGTAACTCATGGAGGGTCCATGTTGGCTGGCCGTACGAACGAGCTCACGCAATAAGATATAGGTGACAGGTGACTAGTCGCGTGCTACCCTTAGTTATGTAGGTGGAAGAATGGGGGGAGGGGTGTCGGCTTTGCTGCCACCTGAGACTCGGGCTAATGTTCAGTCCTTACTATGTAGTAATAGCATTACAGTTGTAATGCTCTGATCAAATTTATTCACCACTCTAGTAATACGAATTTATTGAATCAATTTTTACAGATCAATCTTTATTTTCAGACCATCAGAGATCATCTTTATTTTTATACATTTTTAATATATCATTTGATGTACAGAAAAAAAGTTAATACCAATATTTAGAAATATCCATAGGAACATCAAAAACTCAAAAATTCAGTAGTTTTTTCACTTATGGCAATAAATTGTAAACGTATTATTGGAATATTTAAACTTAAAAGAAGCATACAGATGCAGTCTCGGCAATCACCATTGCAACAGCATAGGTCTGTAACGGTCCAGAAATATCTTTGGCAGAAACTGCATTTTAATAATTAATTGGCGCATAGACCTGCACTGTAGACAACCGTGCTCGCACTTTTTTGTTGTGGTGACGCGTTTCCCATGTGTGCGATTATTAAATTCGCCGGCGAGGCGCCGCCATGAGGCGGAACTCAGCTACCTCGCGTAAAGTACGGCCGTGCCAGAAGAACCGTTGAGATAAGGTGTACCACCATCCGGTTTACGGGATAATCAACGGGGACTCAGTTAACCACCCTTGAGGGGATTGAGGCACCAGGTACAGGGCAAGGGACTTCCAAACGCTCATAACACCTGAGTAAGTAGTTAAGCCCGATATTTCTTTTCCTTTTCGTGAAGCCACGTGTCCGGCCATTGTTACTAAGGCCATGTGCTTTGCAGGCGTTTTGTTACGGGCTAAGTAGCTCAGCCAAACCATTCTTGGCTGGAGGCCGGAATCGAGCGCTAGGCGTCCACGACGCAAACCGCCGCCCTCCCGGAGCTGTAGCCAGCCGCCAGCGGAGACCACCAGGAACACAGGCCAGATATCCAGAGATATATATATATATAGATATTGATACATTTTTTTGTGGTCTCAATTGAGCCAGACCTCCGTTTAATTCCTTATTGACATATTGTTTATTCTTTTGTGTAAGAGTTGCGTTTACGTGTTGCGTGCCGTACGTGCTTTGCGCTTGTGTAAGAGAAATGTCGCTCCGTCGGCCCTTTGAATCGCGCGATTAGGAGCATGCTATATTCGGCCGAATAGAGTGAACCCTGCGTGAAAGGGTTGCGTGCGGAGGTATTTATTTCAGGAGCGCAGACACGGTGTCCGTCGTTTGTGTGAATAAACGCCGATATTTTACACTACAAAGCTCACACCTGTTATTTTTTGTTCCCCCCACGTTTTCTCGATCGGGCATTTATTTCAGTTTCAGTTTTCTATTCTCACTGCGAGATTTAAATCTGGTGGTGTTGGCGCCAAATGGTCAGCGTTGTGACAGTTCGTGATTTCTGAACTTCGCTGACTGTCTGCCGTCCACCCACGCAGGTAGGGTGGAGCCACCCTTTGCGACGAAGTAGCAACGAGGTTAAAATTACGTGGAGCCTTTTTTTTTAACCCCCCCACTCTCTGACACCGAGAGCCTGGCCCTCGTCACTCCTTCGAAGGGACCCTCCACTCGCTCCACGGCCTAACGCGCTGATTGCCCTTCAGGTACGTCACAGGTCATAGGTGTATATGGAACTCACCACCACTCAAATGTGGGAGATTTCTACGTTAGCATGGTGGCAATGGTGATTGCCCGCGAGTTATGAAGTCTCAGTAGTGAAGTCTCAGTAGTGATTGATTTCGCCATGATATGGCATCTGTATGCTTCTCAAATGTTTCAATAATATGTGCTTTACATGTTTGCGTTTCGATTTCATTTTTTTTTTTTGAGAAAGTAATACAAATTCGTCATCTGCATGTATCACAAAACGTTACAAGAAAAACACCTCTTCCTTTTCCATCTCGGAATACGTTCTTCCGTAGGTATCGTAGGTTATCATAGGTTCCGTAGGTTCGTCCGTAGGTCAACAGGCATTTTAATCATCACGATATTTGCACTCAGAATTCTAAGATTACGGGGAATCTTTTGGTTAAACTTTCGATCATATACAAGGTGTCCGAAATAAAGAACAACAGCACGGGGATCTCGGAAACCGTAAAAGTCGTCTTGTAGAGCTAAAAAAGTGGCAATGAGGCAGTGCCTTTTTTATTTTATACCTTTTCAAATAATTTCAGCAAAACGTAAAAACGATATGGCAAAATTTCTGATTTTGTCGAATATCTCGGGAAGTAAGCGGAATATTCTGATTTTCTCAATAGAATATTACCGACCACTAAATTGCGCATTTTTTTTAAATTTAACCTGAAGCTAAAAAACATAAAATAGTATAATTTATTATCACGAATATAGATAGAGAACATCTTAGTAACATAATCGATACAAAGGTTAGAAGAGGATTCGACCATTACCTATTAATATCAAAAATAAAAGAAAACACAGTAGAAGTAAACGACAGACATGATAAAGAAATAAAGAAAGAAAGAGAGACGACAAAACTATACAAATTGAGAGAGGAAGAAGTAGCCAAAGAGTACACAAAAATGGTGACAGAGTTATTAACGCAAAAAAAGAGAATACAAGAGATGGACAATATAAAGTTATGGGAAACAATAAGAAACATTATGAAAGAGGCAGCAAAAATAACATGTGGAGCAATGAGGGAAACTAACAAAAAGAAACAAACGAGATGGTGGACAGAAGAAATTAAAGAGTAAATTAAAAATAAAAAGCTGGCCTGGAAGCAATACATAAATGATAAATCAGACGCAAAATGTGACCAGTATAAAGAAAGCCGAAAGAAAGTCAAAGAAGTAATACTGAAAGCGAAACAAAAGTCATGGGAAGAATTTGGAGAAAGAATGGAAAGAAACAGACGAGAATACCAGAAGTTGTTCTATAATGATATCAAGAGCTCCAGAAAAGAAAAAAAAACAAACACACTGTGAAATCAAGAACAAACAAGGAAATATATTACGGAAAGATGAACAAATTATGAAGAGATAGAGGGAATATTTCATTGAATTATTAAATACTGAGGAAAACAATGATAGAGAGATAGAAAAAATTACACAAAACCGAGAAAACAAAATCGAGAACGAAGAGATAACAGAAAAAGAATTAGACATAGTATTTAAGAACCTAACACCTTAGGGTAGATAGGTTTCTGATTATATATATATATATATATATATATATATATATATATATATATATATATATATATATATATATATATATATATATATATATAATTAAGAACCTGAAAAACGGAAAAGCGGCAGGAAAGGACCAAATAACAGCAGAAATGATGAAAACCATCGGCGAAGAAGCGAAGAAACTACTATTAAAAGTATATAATGGAGTATGGGAAGAGGAGCGGATACCGGAGGACTGGAGGACCGCACTTGTGGTACCAATATACAAAAAAGGCGACAGAAAATAATGTGGTAACTATAGGGGCATTAATCTAATAAATGCTGGAATGAAAATATTAGAGATGATTATAGAAAACAAAACAGGACAACAGTAGAAACGACATTACACGAGGCACAAAGTGGTTTTCGGAAAGGGAGGAGTATACAAGACTACATTTTCACAAATGTGATCATAGAGAAGAAACAAAAACAAAATGAAAAAGTATACTTGGGCTTCAGAGACATAAAAAAAGCATTTGATACGGTCAACAGAAAGAAATTCTGAAAAATATTGGAAGAAAGAGGTTTGAGCGCGAAAATCATAAACATTATCTAAATGATATACGAAAACAACAACAATATAATAGTGTACAACAACGACGAATCAAAGTGCTTCAAGACCAAAGACGGGCTGAGATAAGTAGGAAGCTTGAGTCTGATTCTATATATCATCTACATGGACGAGATAATAAGAAAATGCCAAACAGGAACAAGAGAAATGGAAATAGGATACAGAAGAATGAGAAACATCAGTTTGAAACAAGGGGCGTTCACAGACGACGTTGTATTACTGGCGAATGAAGAAACAACATTACAAAAGAACATGGAGATATGGGAAGAGATACTTAAAAAGTACCAAATGAAAATAAATACGGATAAAACTAAAGTAATGGTAGTGGGAGGTATGGAAGCGATGAACATCAAATTAAAAGACACCAAAAGTGAATAATTGGAGGAAATTAAATACTTGGGGGTAGTATTCAACAGTAACGGGAAACAAGTGAGTGAGATTGACATGAGGATTAAGAAGGCTACAAGTACTTACCATGAACTGAAAAAAACATCCTACGCAGAAAAGAAATATCGACCAAAACAAAAACTAAGTCATACAAGACACTACTAAGACCAGTATTAACATTTGGATGTGAGACATGGAATCTGACAAAGAGGGAGAAGGAAAGAATACAAGCTGTGGAAATGAAATACCTGAGAAGAACGAAAGGGGTAACAAAATTCGACAAGATCAGAAGCTCAGTAATAAGAAATGAACTAGAAATAGAATCAACCCTGGAATTTATTGAAAATAGATAGTTAGGATGGTGGAATCACATGCAGAGGATGAAAGAAGACAGACAACCAAAACTTGTGTGGGAAGCAAAATGCAAGAAGACCGGACGAGGCAGACCAAAGAAAACCTGTGACGACACGATTAAAGAGATATTAACAAAACGAGGACTAACAACGATACAGGCAAAGAACATGACAAACGACCGAAAGAAATGGAACAAATTTATAGAAAACTAATGGAAAGAAGAAAATGAGAAATGTAAAGAAAAACACCTAGACTAATTGGTAGAAGGTATATTGATATATATATTGTAATGTTTTTCGTAGCCCCACGTTCGGGTGCCAAATGTTATGTTTTGGCATTGCCCTACTTTCGGGACTACAAAATGTTACGTTTTTATTTATTTACTCTAATCTCAGGTTCAATAGTAGGTTCAATCATAACTAAATAGAGTTTTGTTCAAATACTTTAATGAATTGAAAATAACCAACTATTAAACCGTCTAATATAAACTGAACTAAACAAACAAATCAAAAACAATAGAAAACAAAATTATTAAATACATAATAAACTATGACCAACATTAACAAAATAAATCCTGTATACACAAGCCAACTTATGTGATAATATGACTCTTGCACTTTACGCAAACTTTCTACTTGCAGTTATCTTCTTGTGGTTCCTTGATTACGTCGTCCTGTTGTCCCTGCTTTCCCGTCTGATCCGTTGTTGATTCCCACAAAAGTAAACATCTACTTTTGTGTGCGAAGTTGAGCGGCTTGAAGTCCTGATTTTTGAATATCTCGTCACAGCTCCTATCTTGTTGAACTCCTCTCCTGGTTGACTGTCTTCTCCCAGCAATATGTCCAATCGTTGAAACCCCGTTTATATTTTGTAATGTATTCGTATTAGAATCGCAACATCTCCACCCGCGATCCACACGCGTCTCTCCACCTCGTCAAACTCGTTGTTGATTATTTTCGACTTTCCATTCTTTTATTCCCCAAGCATCTATGCACGAAGTCACCTGTCACCCGTGGTAACCAATCAACAACCTTCATCCGCGGATTGCTTTGTATATTTGTGCATATTTGTTCATATTCACATTTACAATATTTACAATAATTTTTGTTAGCTTGTGCCCTGAAGATTATAATTCTATCTAAAACTTATATAATAATAATAATAAATCTATTCTAATTAATCTAAATAAATAATACAAATACCATCACAATATATATATATATATATATATATATATATTATCACGAATAAAAATAGATTAAATAAATGTACCTACATATACACCTTATAATGAAAAAAATATTAGAACCTGTTTATCGATTACAATAAGCATGTAATCAATGTGTACAAATACCAGAATTATCTCTAATTAAAAAAAAATACTTTGGATATTCAAAAGTAAGATTTGTTATTTGTAACAATTACATTTGATAGTTTAATTATTTTTAGTAGTAGTAGTAGTAGTAGTTATTTTGTTTAACTGGCAGCCGATCTGAGTT
Source organism: Othius punctulatus (assembly GCA_951805005.1). Classification (NCBI taxonomy): domain Eukaryota; kingdom Metazoa; phylum Arthropoda; class Insecta; order Coleoptera; family Staphylinidae; genus Othius; species Othius punctulatus. Next base: position 126,503,613 of record OX638138.1, on the reverse strand, counting down.
GACTTGTGATTTAGTCAAACCTTTATAATTAATAACCTGTTTATTTTCATGTTTTTGCAATAAACGGAAATACCTACATAAAACCTCTATGACTTTTCTTTCCCTTTTGAGTTTGTTAAGCAATACACGATCCTGTTGAATGCATTTTTATCTACACGACCTTTCAGATTACTACAAGTGGCTCACCTCCAGTCCATCAGGTTCTTACATACGAGCAACTATTTGTCTATTCCTGACCATTAATCACCATTTTTTACTGCACACTCCACTTCTTATTGTGCGTCCCGGAGTGCTTACCGAACACTCTCCAGAAAACTCCCAGGCCACACGCAAAAACACCTACGATCAAAACGTACCGAGATAATTGCCCTCCACGGGAATATCCAATTGGAAATCTGTAAAACGATATGGGATGAAATGCATAAAAGGATTAAAAATAAAGTTAATATAAATATGCTGTCATAGTATAAACAATAGTTACCTGTATTTCGTAGAATCTTAAATGTAACTTCAATATTATTCCTAAGTCAAGTTAGGTACATAAAATTAAAAAAATAATAATTCTGTTTTTAAATCCATTTCAAGTAAATAATATATGTGCTATTGAATGATCCTAGTATACATGTAAACAGAAATTTAAAATTTTATTCAAGTTAAAATTTAATGCAATAGTACAATTTTGTGCAAATAGCAATATAGGGAATACGTGATTTTAAAACGGAAATAAAAGTGCTTCTACAGAACAAAACGTATTATTCTGTCAATGAATTTATGTGTGATAATTAGTTTTATATTAACTGCTGCTTTATAAGTACTCGTATATATCTGTAAAGTGTAAAGTGTAAAGTTTTAGATTTTACTCAGGATTCAAGATTTTACGGTTTTGGTATAGAATAGGCTATTATATTGTATAGAATAAGACAGGTAATATAAAAGTACACAGACAAGCCCATGGCTTTTGTGGAAAATGTTACTGTGTAAGCATTTTTGATAATAATTTTGATAACATTAGTCATATCTATTATTATTTGATATTGATCTGTCCTTACCGTTTAAGTGTTTTAATGACAATGCTATTTTATTGTTATATGTATGTTCCTATTGACCTGTCACATCTGTATACAGCAACGTGAATAAATATATTATTATTATTATCATTATTATTACGTCGCAAGCACGATATAAATTTATTTAGTATTTTAAATCAATATATACATGTATACAGGGTGTATCAGCTAAATGGAATAAATTCGATAATAAATAAATGGGGGCGTGTTCGAAAAAACGCTCGGACACGTCGATTGTTATTTTTAGTTGCGCATTTTTTTCAACAAAAACTTTTTATACAGGGTGTGTCATGTGACCGTGGCCAATACCAACTTTCTTATTTTAAATGCAACACCTGGTATATTATTCAATTTTTGGATTCTTCAGAAAATTCCAGACATATTTCATGTACAATGTCCTATACCTATATTCAACTGTTTCCCCTCGACTTAGCTGACTTAAGAAGACGAATAATGCTTGTGATTAGATCGGTCACGCCTGAGATGTTGAGTAACGTTAGAAGAAATTTCTATTTAAGATTAGGATGTTGCCAAGACGTTCACGGCGAGCATTTTGAACATCTCCTCCATTGAAATTTATTGTTTTCTTTTTGTTTTTTTACATTATCAAGAAATAAACAGTATTACTTATTAGTCTTTGAGTGTGTTGTAACGAATTTCTGTAATCAAATAATTTTCTTTTTTTAATGTTAATTTTTGCAATAAATCTGAAAACACTTAATATTTCCGAAACAATTGAAGATAGGTATAGGACATTGTACATGAAATATGTCTAGAATTTTCTGAAGAATCCAAAAATTGAATAATATACCAGGTGTTGCATTTAAAATAAGAAAGTTGGTATTGGCCACGGTCACATGACACACCCTGTATAAAAAGTTTTTGTTGAAAAAAATGCGCAACTAAAAATAACAATCGACGTATCCGAGCGTTTTTTCGAACACGCCCCCATTTATTTATTATCGAATTTATTCCATTTGGCTGATACAGAGTGTATAATAATATAATAATTATAGCTGTTTTCACAACAATACAAAACATTTCCAATTAATATCAACATGTATTATTTAAGTGAGAGAATTTCAATCGTCGTGCCTATGAATTACTTAATAACATAAATTACGTAGCTAATTAATTATTCATATTTACATCAGAGATTCTTATAAACCATTGCTGATGGTAATGGTCATACGATATATTATGTTGCTAAAATATGATTATTTTTTTGCATAACAAATTTCCCATAATTTACATTTTACACAGATATATTTAAGATAAAAATGTAAACGACGCCTTTGTGGCATGCATGCTTGTTTGGCTACTTGCTAGGACGAGGCTCAACGGTTTCTTGTGAGAAACTGTTTTTAATCAACGTCACCAGAAATGCGCGGTCATTTTTTATACGTCCAAAAAAATTTGTTTACAGAATTTTCTACATCACCCCATTTGTCATTCCCATTGAAGCCCCAGTTATCAATAACTCGAGAGCAGGTGACGGGGAGATTTTAAATAAATTTTCAGCACGATAGACCCGTGAAATTCGTACCTGAGAATAATCTTTGCCCGAGAAGCCGACTGCTCTGCCATTCAATGTACACAGCAGCAAGGGAAAATTGATATCCCATTCAGTGGTAATAAGTTTTAAATCACAAGTGTATATGGATTAAGACGGAGTTTTCAAATATTTTATTTGGCTTCTCTAATCGTAATATGTACTATATACAGGATGTCCCTTGAGATACGTGCCATACGTTTAAGGTATGAGATCATTTTAAATAAAAAATATCAAAACGTCCTAAATTGCAGAAATACTTAACCTTGCAATAAATTATTAACTACAGAACATCACCCTTAATAAATCCCAGAACACTAAATTTATGACATTTGCTAAATTACAATAATAAAAAACCATAAATTCATAGTAAACTGGATTATATTTACGTAAATTGAACAATCAATATCTAAAATTTCTAAAAATTAAAAAAAAACTTATACTTAATGTAAATAAAGAGTTTTTGATATAAGGTCGTCAGACATTTTTTACTTCAATTAACCTTATACCGGGTGATAATGCACCATAGGGATTTACATGTAAAATTTTCAATCTTTAAATATTGTATTCCCTAAGTATTTTTCAGAAAAACTATACTAAACTCTTTTGTAAAGCCAAAAATACTGGGCCAATGTATGCTATTACTTATTATTTTTCTTTATCCATAACCTAAAAAATTGACAAAATGGAAGTTACACTTTTTAATAAATCATAGGTGAATTGAAAATAAAAAACACAGAAAATGCTTTTTAAATGTTTCAGCGATATTTTATAACCTTACAGTTTACAGTCAGTAAATTATGGCGTATTTAATTATTGATTTTAAAATACACAGTATAAGTATTTCTTACTTAACAAACTACTAATAATGTAACTATAAAATTTAAGGTTATAATACATTACTGATACATGTTAAACACAATTTATTTGCTTTTTAATTTCCAGGCAGCTATGATTTTTTTAAAGTGGTACTTTTATTTCGTCAATTTTATATGTTATTGATAATGAAAAATAAAAAATAATAGCATAAATCGAAACAGTATTTTTTGCTCTACAATAGAGCTCATAATAGTTTTTCTCTAAAATAAGTACGGAAGACAATATTTAGAGATTTAAATTTTTACATGTAAATCCCTATGGTGCGCTTTCCAACGCACCCCCTGTATGTATAAAAACAAGTGCAAAATATACAGGGTGTTTCAGGTTCAGGAGGAATTTAACATGTAAAATTAAATAAGTGTAATTATTAGCTCCCCTATTATTTTTGGGGAAAATCGTAACTATATACCAAAATATAGTCATAACTAGGGTCCGGATTTCAAGCAATTTTGCTGTTAACATATATTAATAGCACACCAATATATTTTTAAATATGGACGGATCACAAAAAACTGCGTTTTTTGACAAATTAATTGTTTTGCTTCTTCTGCTTATTGTCGCCCTTTTAGCTGTGTTTCATTATTCTTGAAAAATCTCTTTTTTTGCTTATTTTGCAATTGTTGCCCAATTTTACAAAATATCAATTTATTCTACGTGACTTGTACATGGATTAAATAGAGCAGCAGAAACAGTTAGCCCATATACTTCCCATATATCCCATATACCTCTCTAATTTCCCATATACTTCCCATATATCCCATATACCCTTACTTCCGAAACAAATCATCACTATATGTGGTATTTGGATGTATGTATGTTCACAAAAAAACTGTGTCTTTTGACTAATGTATTGTTTAGCTTCTTCTGCTTTTTTGGCCATTTTAACTGTATTACAAACAATATTAAAAAATCTGTTTTTGTCGTGCTAATTTTGCAATTTTTGCCCAATTTCACAAAAAATCACTTCATTCTACATGGCTTGTACATGGATTAAATAGAGCGGCAGAAACAATTAGAGCCCATATACTTCCCATATATCCCATGTACCTCTCTTATATCCCATATACTTTCCATATATCCCATATACCTTTACTTCCGAAACTAATCATCACTATATGTGGTATTTGGATGTATGCTGCAATATTGGTTTGGGAATTTTCTGCATCGTCTGCTAAAGCCACATAGTTATAAATGTGAAAATACATTAACAAAATCAAGAGATATAACAACATTTAGCTTTTCTAAAACATAACTATACTTTGGTTACAGATTCAAAACAAAAAAACTGGAAAAGCAAGGATTGTCCTTAATGGAATATGTCGTGATTGTCCATGATTTTAAAATATCCTTTCAAGAAGAACCTTGCAAAATTGAGCAAATAATACGCAACAAATTTGATGATGTACTCAGAAAAAGTGAGGGTTTTACAAAAGAACAGAAGATAGGAAATTTAGTACAAGGTAATTTTGAATAAAATTCAGAATATTGGTGTTAAATTAATCAACAGCTAGAACAACATTTAGCTTTTCTAAAACCTAATTTTGATTAGTGATGTAAAAACAATACTCGAAAAGCAGTGATTGTCCTTAGTGAGCCAAATGGGTATAAATGTGAAAATATATTAAAAAAATCAAGAGATAGTACAAAATTTATCTTTTCTAACTGTATTTTGTGATTCAAAACAAATAACTGGAAAAGCACGGATTGTCCTTAGTGGAATTTGTCGTGATTGCCCATGATTTTAAAATATCCCTTCAAGAAGAACCTGGCAAATTTGAGCAAATAATAAGCAACAAATTTGATGATGTACCCAGAAAAAGTTAGGGTTCTACAAAATATTAGAAGATAGTAAATTTATTACAAGGCAATTTTGAAGAAAATTTAGAATATTGATGTTAATACTTTCCAAATATTTGCAAAAAAAAAATACTGGAAAAGCAAGAATTGTCCTTAGTGAGATCTGTCGAGATTGTCCATGATTTCAAAGTATCCCTTCTAGAAGAACCTGGCAAAATTGAGCAGATCATACGCAACAAATTTAATAATGAACTCGGAAAAAGTGAGGGTTTTACAAAATATCAGACGATGGGAAATTTATTAGAAGGTAATTTTGAAGAAAATTTTGAATATTGATGTTAATACTCTCCTAATACTTGCAAAAAAATACTGTAAAAGCAAGGATTGTCCTTAGTGAAATCTGTCGTGATTGTCCATGATTTTAAAATATCCCTTTAAGAAGAACCTGGCAAAATTGAGCAAATAATAAGCAACAAATTTGATGATGTACCCAGAAAAAGTGGAATAAAAATGAAAAATGAAAAAAATAAACGTAGAATATTGATGTTAATACTTTCCTAATATTTGAAAAAAAAACTGGAAATGCAAGAATTGTCCTTTGTAAAATCTGTCGAGATTGTCCATGATTTTAAAGTATCCCTTCAAGAGGAACCAGGCAAAATTGAGCAAATCATACACAACAAATTTTGATGATGTACTCAGAAAAAGTAAGGGTTTTACAAAACATCAGAAAATAAGAAAATTATTTCAAGGCAAATTTAAAGAAAATTTAGAATTTAGGTACTAATACTTTTTTTTGTTTTTTTTAATAATAAAGAATATTTATCAGCAAAAAGCTACATAATACACAAAAGTTCAACAAAACAGCAAAAGAAAACACACAAATAGCATCAACAGTTTTCATATTAACATATATTTGTATTATATTTACTAGATCTACTATTTTCTATTTACAATCAATCAATTTGAACACGTATTCCCTCACCTAAGCTTCATACTTATAATTATTGGTCTCATTTCTTATGTGACAGAAGAAAAGGTGAGGGTTCTACAAAACATCAGAAGATAGGAAATTTATTAAAAGGCAATTTTGAAGAAAATTTAGAATATTGATGTTAATACTTTCCTAATATTTGAAAAAAAAAACTGGAAAAGCAAGAATTGTCTTGATAGTGAAATCTGTCGAGATTGTCCATGATTTTAGAGTATCCCTTCAAGAAGAACCTGGCAAAATTGAGCAAATCATACGCAACAAATTTTGATGATGTACTCAGAAAAAGTAAGGGTTTTACAAAACATCAGAAAATAGAAAATTTATTACAAGGCAATTTTGAAGAAAATTTTAAATTTAGATGTTAATACTTCCTAATAGTTGCAAACATAAATACTGGAAAAGCAAGGATTCTCCTTAGTTAAATCTGTCGTGATTGTTCATGATTTTAAAATATCCCTTCAAGAAGAACCAAGCAAAATTGAGCAAATAATACGCAACAAATTTAAAGATGTACTCAGAAAAAGTAAGGGTTTTACAAAACATCAGAAAATAGAAAATTTATTACAAGGCAAATTTGAAGAAAATTTAGAATTTATCTGTTAATACACTTTTTTTTGTTTTTTTTTAATAATAAAAATATTTATTAGCAAGAAGCTACATAATATACAAAAGTTCAACAAAACAACATATTTTTCAGTTTCAGTTTTTATATTGACATATATTTGTATTTTATTTACTAGATCTACTATTTTCTATTTACAGTCGATCAATTTGAACACGTATTCCCTCACCTAAGCTTTATACTTATGAATATTGGTCTCATTTTGTATGTGACAGGGCATGTTATTATAAAGCTTAAGTCCTCTCGGGAAAAACGATTTTTCCGACATTATCGACATAAAAATGGGACTTCTGCCTTGTCTCATGGCCATGAACATCGTATACATATGCAAGATTTATTACTAAATTCTCAGGCATATTTCTTATTTTCATATTGTGTATCAAAAGAAGAGCTTTATACGTTTTACATTTATATAATTTAAAACTTTGAGCATATTTTTATATCTGTAAATTTATTAACTTTTAATATTATACGCTCTGGTTTGTTTGGAATAAGTTGAATATCACTCGTGTCACCTTTTTGTAAGTGAAAAATCACATTTGAGCTGAATGTTTCTAAAGTATTTTAGAACTTGCAAAATTCTTAATATTTGCAATAAAAATACTGGAAAAGCAAGGATTGTCTTTAGAGAAATCTGTCGAGATCGTCCATGATTTTAAAGTATCCCTTCCCTGGTAAAATTGGGCAAATCATACGCAACAAATTTGATGACGAACTCAGAAAAACTGATGGTTTTAGAAAAGATCAAAGATAGGAAATTTATTACAAGGCAATTTTGAAGAAAATTTGGGATTTAGATGTTAATACTTTCGTAATATTTGCATTTACGTACGTGCCTATAACATGGGTTGATGTCGAGAGAAGTTTTTCCGTTTATAAACATATTTTATCCGATTAGAGGAAACATTTTATAACATAAAATTTAGAAAAACACATTGTAATTAATTGGTTTAAAAAAAAATTTTTTTTTATACACATACATATTTTGTATATTTGTTATTATTTCTGTTTTTTGTTTTATTTTTATTTGAAAATAAATGCTTTTTTTGCTTTATTGAAGATATTTATATTAGGGTTTTTTTATTTTATTTTGTATTGAAAATAATAGCTTTGCAATACTTTGTCAGGTCATTTTTTGTCTTCTGTTCATACATTCTGTTTTTATGTTGTGTTTCCCGAATCTTATAACTGTGATTTATGACATTAGATTTCCATGCTTGCTTCAGTTTACAATTTTTGTTGTAGTCATTTAATGACATTATTTTTGTGTGAAAATTATTAGACTGTGTAAACTGTCACTTTGTCAAATCATTGTTTTTCTTCTGTTCATACATTCGGTGTTTCTGCTGTTTCCCGAATCTTATAACTGTGATTTATGACATTAGATTTCTATGCTTGTGCCATTTTACAATTTTTGTTGTAGTCATTTAATGACATTATTTTTGTATGACATTCATTAGACTGTGTAAACTGTCACTTTGTCGAATCATTGTTTTTCTTCTGTTCATACATTCGGTGTTTCTGTTGTTTCCCGAATCTTATAGCTGTGATTTATGACATTAGATTTCCATGCTTGTGCCAGTTTACAATTTTTGTTGTAGTCATTTAATGACATTATTTTTGTATGACATTCATTAGACTGTGTAAACTGTCACTTTGTCGAATCATTGTTTTTCTTCTGTTCATACATTCGGTGTTTGTGTTGTTTCCCGAATCTTATAGCTGTGATTTATGACATTAGATTTCCATGCTTGTGCCAGTTTACAATTTTTGTTGTAGTCATTTAATGACATTATTTTTGTATGACATTCATTAGACTGTGTAAATTGTCACTTTGTCGAATCATTGTTTTTCTTCTGTTCATACATTCGGTGTTTCTGTTGTTTCCCGAATCTTATAGCTGTGATTTATGACATTAGATTTCCATGCTTGTGCCAGTTTACAATTTTTGTTGTAGTCATTTAATGACATTATTTTTGTATGACATTTATTAGACTGTGTTAACTGTCACTTTGTCGAATTATTGTTTGTCTTCTGTTCATACATTCGGTATTTCTTTTGTGTTTCCAAAATCTTATAACTGTGATTTATGACATTAGATTTCCATGCTTGCTCCAGTTTACAATTTTTGTTGTAGTCATTTAATGCCATTATTTTTGTATGACATTTATTAGACTGTGTAAACTGTCACTTTGTCAAATCATTGTTTGTCTTCTGTTCATAAATTCTGTTTTTCTGTTGTGTTTCCCGAATCATATAACTGTGCTTTGACATTAGATTTCCATGCTTGCTCCAGTTTACAATTTTTCTTGTAGTTATGGAATGACATTATTTTTGTATGACATTTATTAGACTATGTAAACTGTCACTTTGTCAAATCATTGTTTGTCTTCTGTTCATACATTTTGTTTGTTTTTCTGTTGTGTTTCCCGAATCATATAACTGTGCTTTGACATTAGATTTCCATGCAAGCTCCGGGTTACAATTTTTGCTGTAGTCATTTAATGACATTATTTTTGTTTGGCATTTATTAGACTATTTATACCAGTGTTACGTCCTAGTTGCAACTAATTATTTATAAAGAGCGCCGCTAAGCTACATTACTTCCCTTTCCTAGAAATGCTAATTATCGGATTTTTTCGAGAGCTCCGAGAGGAAGCCGGCGGCCCATAATTGGGTCGGCAATTAGTTCGACTTTGTACGGCACAAATTACGTTATAATAAAATACTTTGAGGTCTGTCACGTTCATTTACTACGCATATAGAGCCTTCTGCACTTAATTACTTTTTAATTCAATTTATCCGCTACATTTACTGGGAATCTCTATGCAGAGAGAGAGGAACTTGAACGTGGATTTTGGCCGGGTCGAGGCGTCACATAAATGGATTTATTAATTCACCGGGCGAGGTTTCGCCCGGAAAAACAACATCTATCATATTCCGATAATTGCTTTAGTTCGCCGCCAATAAACTTTTTTAATTCATTATACTGTTTTCGAGCCTACGCATGGAAAACAAACATATTTTGCATCCCTGCTAATTTCATTAAGTGCTTACATTGTAATCTTATAGTATATTTTATAACTTATATCTGGTTGGTGTATTTATTCGCTACCCTAATTATCGTTACTTTTACGTACATGGACGTTGTAAACTATGAGCGTCTAGCAGAGTCCTGACAATTATAACGGTTAATTTTCACACAAAGAAAACAGCGTAATAGAGATAAGGAAAGTCGGAGGGTTGGTTCTAAATAGCCCGCGATGGCTTGTAAATTTCTCACTAGATATCTGCCTTCCCATTACATTAAATAAAACAGTAGAATACTGGACATTAGCGGCAACGTCCGTTTACGCTTTCATCTTCCCATTTTAATAAATAATTTTCATGCGAAGACGGCACGCGCTCTGATTTACGACCGGAAGGATGCCTTCGTTGTTGTCGCCTACACATTTTTTTCTACTTCCGGCGTCATTATGGCGATAAATCGCACCCACCCTGTTTACCCAAACAAGCGCTTATTTGTAGTGGGATTTACCCACAGCGCAAAGTGGACGTTCGTCATTTATTTTGCAGTATATCTTGCAGTATTTATTTCTGTGGGCATTATCAGTATGATCGTTGGTGACTGGCCGGGTACTATATACCTACTTGTTTGAACAAGCCTCTTATCAACGTGCCCCTGTCTAAATGTTATCGTGAATCATTGTCTTATAGAATAATTGCAAGGCCACGAATACTGTTGAGCTCTTAAATTTCATACCAGGACACTCATACGGTCAAATTTACATCCACATATATTAAGTAATAAAATGAGAAGAGTTTACCAAGCAGGGGTGAATGGGCAACATACAAGCGGCCGGGAAATAGCCTTTTATCGGCCCATTTTACATACACATAAAATAGCAATAACACCATACAATTTTTCCATAATAATTATTTATTTATTAATACAATGGTTTCCAAAGTGGCAGCGGAATATTAGAAAAGTTTATAATCACGTAGAAAAAAAACTAGAATAGAAAAAAATTACCTGTCCATTTTATAGTAATAAAATATCTAATTTGGGTTTCCAAACTAAATAATAATAATAAATAAACAATATAGAACCTTGCGGCGCAAATTTTCATTTACATGGAAACTTATTTTCGCTGAATTCGCTGAATGTAAGAAAAAAAAATCCTGTATATTGCGAATTCGAAGATAGTAATAAAATATAGAATTTGGGATTGCAAAATAAATAATAATAATAAATAAACAATATACAACGTTGCGGCACAAATTTTCATTTCAATGGCAACTTATTTTTGCTGAATTCGCTGAATGTAACTTAGATAGTGCTCCAATGAGTTTTAAAGGAAATTATTGTAAAACTGGAATCGGGAATTTTCCGATTTACATATTATCTGTAAACGCGATTATTTCATTGAAAACAATAAAATTTAAACGAATTGTTTTAACAGCTTTCTCACAAAGTGCAAAATTACATTGAATATTGTCGATATACATTGGTGATTATATATTTTTCAATCGAAACTTCAAAAATTTAATGGAAATAGCAAAGCGATGGTAATAAATTACAAAATTTAGTTGTAAATTACGAAATCTTCAAAATAAATCCTGAAATTTTCATTGGAATTTTATATTACATAATACCATAATATTCATTATATATTACCAAAATATATTATCAAAATTTAATGCAGATAGCAAAGCGATCGTAATGAATTACAAAATTTAGTTGTAAATTACTAAATCTTCAACATAAATCCTGAAATTTTCATTGGAATTTTATATTTCATAACACCATAATATTCATTATAAATTACAAAGTATAATTGAATCCCGCCATTTTTTTGCTGAAAGTTGTAGAGGGTTTATTCAGAAAGCACATCCCTTACAAAGTTGTTAAAATGTTTATAGCTATTTGCAGAAAATTTCGTGAAAATGAAAGATTTTGGATTAGATTGCAAAATAAATAATAATAATAATAAATAAACAATATACAACCTTGCGGCGCAAATTTTCATTTATATGGAAACTTACTTTCGCTGAATTCGCTGAATGTAACTTAGATAGTACTCCAATGAGTTTCAAAGGAAACTGTTGAAAACTGGTTACCCCATTACGATTTTTCGATTTTCATATTTCCTGTAAACGCGATGATTTTCATAGAAAACGATAAAATTTTAACGAAAACTTTTAACAGCATTCTTACAAATTGCAAAATTATATTCAATATTGTCGAATTTTATTGGTGATTACAGTTTTATCAATCTAACCTTAAAAATTTTAATAGAAATTCAAAGCGATTGTAATAAATTACAATATTTAGTTGTAAATTGCGAAATCTTCAAAATAAATCCTGAAAATTTCATTGTGATTTTATATTACATAATATTATAATATCCATTATATATTACAAAGTAAAATTGCAAGATGCCAATTTTTTTTCTGAAAATTCAGAAACCATATCCCTTGCAAAGTTTTAAAATGTTCACAGTTATTTGCAGAAAATTTCGTGAAAATGATTTTTTTTGGATTATATATAATAAATTAAAAGGTCTCATTCATCATTATTCCTTACAAATTTTTATTATACATTGTAAAATATTAATCTGAACACAAAATCCTCATTTGAATTATACAATTTATATTGAAAACAATAATAATCATGTTTATTAGCGGGAGGACGTACATAAAATCTTCAAAATAATTTTGTATAACACAATTCCATAATATTCATTATAAATTGCAAGATATAGTTGTATCCAGCCAATTGTTTGCTGAAAATTGTAGAGGATTTATTCAGAAAGCATATCCCTTGCAAAGTTATTAAAATGTTCAGAGTGATTTGCAGAAAATTTCGTGAAAATGAATTTTTTTATTATATATAATAAATTAAAAGGTAATTATTCATAATTATTCGTTACAAATTATTATTTACATTGCAAAATGTTAATCAGAACACAAAATCCTCATTTGAATTATACTTGTTATATTGAAAATAATAATAATCATATTAATTAGCGGGAGAACGTACATAATATACACAGTAATAAATAATTCGAAAAATTGCTAACATTTAACTACAATGAATATAGGATTTTTTTTTATTGACAATACCAATTTTGTATTATAATATTCCAAAACTGAAAAGGAACAACCAAGTTGTCATGATATATTACAGAATTTAGTTGGAAGCTATGAAATTTGTATTGTAAATACCAAAATTTTAATTGTAAATTTCAATGTTGTATTGAAACCTGAAATTTAGTGTAGAAATTAAAAGAATTTGCCCACAAAGCATATCACTCACTAAGTTATTAATATTTTAATAGAAATTTGCAAAAAATTTAATGGAAAAAACAATTATTTCAGTGTACATAAATTAGACATATAAATAGAAATTATGAAATATTCTTTGAAAATGATAAATTTTATATGCAAATTTTCTTTACAAATTACAAAATTTTATATCAAATTGCAAGTTTATCAAACCACAAAATTCTCATTGAAATTATATCATTTCGATTTTCTTTAAAAATGATTGATTTTATATGCAAATTTTCTTTACAAATTACAAAATTTTATATCAAATTGCAAGTTTATCAAACCACAAAATTCTCATTGAAATTATATTATTTCAATTTTCTTTGAAATTAATTAATTTTTTATGCAACTTTTCTCTACATATTACGAAATTTTATATCAAATTGCAAGTTCATCAAACCACAAAATTGTAATTGAAATTAGATCATTTCTGTTGTAAATTACAATTAGTGTTTCATTTCTATTGGAAATTAGAAAATTTTCATTAGAATTTTATATTATTATTACCAAAATTTTCATTCATTACAAAGATTAATGGAACCTATGAGTTTTTTGTTAGAAAGTATAATGTCTATCCACAGAAATCATATTCCTTACAAAGTTACTAAAATTTCCAGAAAAATTTGCAACAAATATAATGAAAGGTGTGATTTTTTTAAAATTCAATAACCATTATTAGAAACCATAAAATTTACAACTGAAACTACAACATTACTACAAATTACAAAAAAGAATAATCGAAAACTACAAGTATCATAATGTTATAACATCATGATGAATATTGTAAAATTATGGTAATGGATTTCAATAATTCAATAGAAATTATGGAATACAAAATGTAAATTACAAAACTTCTGTAGAATTTGTAAAATGTTGTACATAAATTGAACCATTGTAGTGAAAATTTTTATATAACAATATTTCAATGAAAATAGAAAACAATTATTAGGTAACCAAATCGGTTTTATAGGAATTATATAATTTTTAGTTGTGACTCAAAATTTCATTTAATATTGCAAAATGTGCATTAAAAATTAGCAAATTTTAATTGCTTTATGAAAATTTTAAAATTTTATGAAAATTTTATATTAAATTAATAAATTTCACTATAATACTTATGTGAAATATCATTGGCAATTTCAACATTCGTATTTTAAATTACAAAATTTCAATAGAGCCTATGAAAATATTATTGTCTATTGCCAAAATTTCACTGTAAAATGCAAAATAACATTGGAATTTGCAAAATTTGTATTACGTTGCTAAAATTGTCATAGTTATTTGTAGATTTTTTTATAAATTTTCATTATAAATACAATATATCAATGAAAATTTAAAAGAATTATTAGGTAACAAATTAAGTTTTATTGGAATTATGTATTTTTTATTTGTGAGTGAAAAAATCATTTCTTATTGCAAAATTTGCATTCTAAATTACAAAATTTCATTAGCTTAATGAAAATTTCATATTAAATCGATGAATTTCAATATTATACTTATGTAAAATATCATTGGCAATTTCAACATTTGTATTATAAATTACAAAATTTCAACAGCGACTATGAAAATATTATTGTAAAATGCCAAAATGTCACTATAAAGTCCAAAATAACATTGGAATTAGTAAAATTTGTATTAAGTTATTAAAATTTTTATAGTTATTTGTAGAAATTTTTCAAATTTCATAATAAATACAATATTTCACTGAAAATAGAAAACAATTATTAGGTAACAAAATAAGTTTTATTGGAATTATGTTAGTTTCCTTTGTTACTCAAAATTTCATTTAATATTTCAAAATATGTATTCTGAATAACAAAATTTAAATAGATTTATGAAAATTTTACAATAAATTGGTTGATTTAACTGTTATACTTATGTAAAACATCATTGGCAATTTCAGCATTCGTATTATAAATTACAAAACTTCAACAGCCACTATGAAAATATTATTTGTAAATTGCCAATATTTCACTGAAAAATGCAAAACAGCATTGCAATTTGCGAAATTTAGATTAAGTTGATAAAATTTTCATAGTTATTTGTAGTTTTTTTTTTAATTGTCATTATAAATACAATATTTGAATGCAAATAGAAAACTATGATTAGATTTATTTGTGACTGAAAAATTTATTTAATATTGCAAAATTTGCATTCTAAATAACAAAATTTAAATAGCTTTATAAAAATTTTACAATAAATTGGTTAATTTAACTGTTATACTTATGTAAAACATCATTGGCAATTTCAGCATTCGTATTATAAATTACAAAATTTCAACAGCGACTATGAAAATATTATTATAAATTGCCAAAATTTCACTGCAAAATGCAAAACAACATTCGCATTTGCAAAATTGTACTAAGTTGTTAAAATTTTCATAGTTATTTGTAGAATTTTTTTAAAATTTTCTTTATAAATACAATATTTCAATGAAAATAGAAAACAATTATTAGGTAACAAAATAAGTTTTATTGGAATTATGTTATTTTCTTTTCACTTCAATATTTTATTTTATATTTCAAAATATGCATTCTAAATAACAACATTTTAATAGCTTTATGAAAATTTTATATTAAATTGATAAATTTCACTGTAATACTTATGTAAAATATCATTGGCAGTTTGAACATTCGTATTATAAATTACAAAACTTCAACAACCACTATGAAAATTTTATTGTAAATTGCTAACATTTCACTGGAAAATGTAAAATAACATTCGCATTTGCAAAATTGTACTAAGTTGTTAAAATTTTCATAGTTATTTGTAGAATTTTTTTTAAATTTTCTTTATAAATACAATATTTCAATGAAAATAGCAAACAATTATTATGTAATATATAAGTTTTATTGGAATTATGTTATTTTCTTTTGTACTTCAAAACTTTATTTAATATTTCAAAATATATATTCTAAATAACAATATTTTAATAGCTTTATGAAAATTTTATATAAAATTGATAAATTTCACTGTAATACTTACGTAAAATATCATATTAAATTTCAACATTCGTATTATAAATTACAAAATTTCAACAGTGACTATGAAAATTTAATTGTAAATTGCCAACATTTCACTGGAAAATGCAAAATAACTTTGGCATTTGCAAAATTTGTATTAAGTTGTTAAAATTTAGAAAGTACCAACATTTCAATAGAGATTACAAAATTTCCATTAGAAATTATGAAATTGTTATTATAAATACCAAAAGTTCAATTACAAATTTGAAAGTTTAAATGAAACCTGATATTTTTAGTAGAAATTCTAGAGGATTTATCCACGCAACATATTACTCACTAAGTTATTAATATTTCAATAGAAATTTACAAAACTTTTTGTTATAAATTAAAGAACAATTAAAATTGAAATGCTGTGATGAGCCGAATATATGCAATAAAAATAATTGATTTTGTATGTCACTTTATTATTATTGCTAATCATTTAAAAAAATTCACGTCCATCAAAGTGATATTCCTGCAACTCCTCTTTGTTCATGGGACAATTTTTGCTCCTTTGGGTCCCTGGAAATAACTCTCAAAGTTTGTACAGATCATTCAGGCAGGCTCGGTCATATGCATTTCATGGGGGGGGGGGGGCATAAATAGAAAAAAAAACTATTATTTTTCAACCATATTGTAATCTCAATAATTATCACACAATAAACACATACAAAAGTAAATATCCAACTTTTAGGCGATAAATTCCAATTTACGTTTGATTTCCGTAGTAGTCAATCTATTTATAATAATTTCTACATTAATATCTATGTCTCTATGGACATGTAGTAATGCCAGTCCTACTAGTATATCTTCGCACATTGTAGATGTTGTCCAAGATTTTCTGATTTTTTTTTCAATGTATGGGGGGGGGATAATAATATTTTCTACATTAATATCTATGTCTCTATGGACATGTAGTAATGCCAGTCCTACTAGTATATCTTCGCACATTGTAGATGTTGTCCAAGATTTTCTGATTTTTTGTTGAATGTATGGGGGGGGGGGGGCATGGCCCCTATTCCCCCCCCCCCTCCATGGGGGGGGGCTATGGCCCCTATTCCCCTCACCCCCGCCCCCGTATGACCGCGTCAGCATTCAGGGACACCCTGTATACAGATTAAATAGGAGGGGATGGGAAATTAGAGCCCTGACGTAAACAATTGCTGAATTTTTCCTGATGATAAACATTTAAACAAAAATCACGTCAATCAAAGTGATATTGCTATTATTATATTATTCTTTTAATACATATGTTCGCAAAGAAAAGGTGATATGAAATCTGATTTCATGCAAAAGTCATATCGGTTACATTTTCGATATTATTGTATGTATCTAAACAATTATGGACTCATCGACCTTTTCAAGACTCAATGGATGTCGCACCAAGCTTGTATATACGAGCAATTTTAAATACGTTTAAAAATTTTAATCGAGAGGTGAGATTCAGGAAAATCTCATTTATCTCCATTGCGTATGCTGATGGGTTAGTCCACAATTGCTCTCATTGCCTAATTTTATAGCATAGCAATGGTTATTGCAACCGATGATGTAGTTTTGATTACATAAAAAATATTGGGTTGAAATTGATAGTTATTGATTGGTGAGTTTGGGTTTGTAAAAAATAATTTTAAATAAAAACCTAATTTTAATCCATGACTAGTGTCCACTCTGTATATTATACATATATGTATCATACTATTAAATTTCTCAAATACTTTATTCTGTATTATGGTAGATGCACGACAAGCTCATCTACCATAATACAGATCAAAGTATTTGAGAAATTTAATAGTGATTTAATAGATAGAGCTTGTCGTGAGTTTGTTTCTCTAATTTTATATTATGTCAAAGGTTTTTTCTGTATAATTTGAGCATTTATAATGGATATTTAATATAACACACAAATATGTTATGGATATAATCGTGTTAAATGCTAATTGGCTCCCATTTCTATTGTAGTTACTAATATTATTCTTTATTGATTCAAGGAACTTACAATTATAACAAATACTTTATTCTGTATTGTGGTAGATGAGCTTGTCGTGTGTTTGTTTCCCTAATTTTTTATTATGTTAAAAGTTTTTCCTGTATAATTTAAGTATTTATAATGGATATTTAATATAACACACAAATATGTTATGGATATAATCGTGTTAAATGCTAATTGGCTCCTATTTCTATTGGAGTTACTCATATTATTCTTTATTGATCCAAGGAAATTACAATTATAACAATGTAAACTAAATTTACTGCTCTATATATTCATGAGTTTGTGAAGGTTTCGGGGATTATCGATTAGCAGTATTAATATTATTAAATAGTGATGTCGCTTAGTAATAAGGGAGACATTTCAGTAGCTCCAGTATCAAATAATGACTCAATTAATTATTATGTTACACGGATAATTAGGCACCCGTGTTGATATAAATAGAGCCCTTTAATAGTTCTGTGTTCGGTATGGCACGGCCGCCTCAGCAAATATGTTCTACAGCCATAATCCATGGGCTCTCATCAATGGAACTAATTGAAATCAGTTGTCGGATAGTTTGCCAAGCCGCAGTTTTCCGGCGGTGCAGCGTGGAACGAAGGGCACGCTTCCTCGATAATTGATCGCTGTTGTAGAGTTCACAAGTTCATGAAGTGATTCTTCTAGGACGGCGATTGTCCGACCAGCATCAGCATCAGCATCAGCATAATCGCACAATTAAGTAATTAGTTACACGTGTCTCCCGACGCTAGGAGACTTAATCTCAACTACAGTTGCCCGTAATCTTTTCACTAATCCCCGCCCGTCGTTTATCCATCCCACCGCTGAAATATATTACATCCTTGTTTATTCACGGTTTTACACTGTAATGCCGGCATGTAACCATATCATTCGTGGTATTGAGTTATAACTAACACAACCTCATTTATTATGAATGATAAATTGCGTTTCCACAGCAGCCCGGGGAGAAAAAATATGTAAGCAATTTAATGCGGAACGACTATTCATTATCATTTGTTTCGTTTCCGTCAACGGGCGAATCGATAATTTGCACTTTTCCGGGGCTTGAACGAAAAAATCCGGGAAAACAAAACAAACGCTCGTCAGCTTGATCTCCTCGCGATTTCGCGCCGGAGCCTTAAAATTCTAATTGACGGGGTTATTCAAGGGTGCGCGACGTTGAAGTACATTTCTGCAGGAATACTCCTGAAGTTCCGCGGCAACTTTTAATGTTTCCGACGCTGGAAACTTGGTTGTTGAGAAATAATCGAATGAGCGCCCCAGCCACCACCGATGAAAAATATTTGATAATTTCTTCGCAACAACGACGTGCGATAACAACGCCTGAAAAGTTTGAATATGAAACTTATACTGTTTGGAATTGGCATTAGGATGAGGAAATTTTCGAGCTTTTCGAAACTCTTACAGAAAGCTCGTTAGTTTTCACACACGTACAGCGTATGGTTACAATCCACACCTCTGCCTGGTTTATATCATTGCCCTTATAATTAATAATAATTAAATTAATTGATGTAAAACGATTTATGAAACAATGTAAGGTAAACAATTTAGATTCACTAATGTGAAATCATAAACTGCAAAGTTATTTTAAGTGTTAAAATGTTGAAATGTTTAAATAATTAATAATTAGGTTTATATTTGAAGTTATGGTGAAAAGAACATTCACATAATTAATATCAGTCAATAATGGCGAGCAGATAAGTTAGTAGTAAAAAAACACATATTTACATATGTCTGATAGAGTTTCTACGTTGTTTTATTAGTCAAAATATTCCACTAAATGTAAGTATATTATTATCATATTATCATATCGTGTATAGTTTCTTAAATATTTGTTGTATTTATTCCTTCCTTCAGTCGATATACGAGTGCGCATTAGATCTGATACATAGTGCAATTAGTATACCCTCAGAATCATAATGAACAAAAACAGATCACTTACAGAAAAGAGAATTGGAGTGTAGGTAATGCTCAGCATATATTTGATGATGCAGTGGTTTGCAAGGATAGTTTGGATATTGATCAATCAGAATTAGAAGATGCAGAAGGAAGAACACAACTTGACGATTTTAGTATTCAAAATGCTATCATTAAGTTTGAAGACGGTGTTGAAGTTGGCATCTAAATTTAAGACCAGATCATCATACAAGATAAGATGTGTGATGTAAGTGAAAAAGTATTCCAGGAATATTGCAAAACTAAATTGCAGCTACTGCTAGACGTAACTAAAGAATCTGTCACCTGGAAGAAAAATAATTTGGTTATATATGATGGCGTGATAGTTATTTAAGCATTAAGGGAGGTAAGTATTGTTTACCAGTCGAGGTCGAGTTTGCGCCCGAGCGACAGCGAGGGCTAGCAATAAAGTCCGAGACTAGTCAAAACTAACCTCTCGAATTGCTTATAACTGTTTTTCCATTCCTAAAGTTGGTTTAATTGTCTGTGTTTGATTAATTTGTTTTCGCAACTTGAACAAAATATCAGTGCGGCTTTGGTTGCTAAGACTATTTATCAAACAAAGTGTGAGTGCCAGAAATTGCATTCGTTCAGTTGTAAAATGAATTCCAATTAAAATAAACAAGAAATGGCAATTGAAGAGGCTCCAGATGCTGCCTGTTCCTTCCTACTGCCGGAGAAGTCGAAGGGGCCTTGTTAAGATGTATATGAGGCTGCATACCACAGAAACCCAATTGTGGGCTTCGCTGCGTTATTTGCTCCCACCACAAATGAGCGGGAGAAGAGTGCAGTGTGCAAAGGCAGTCGAGAGTTCGCCAACAGCAAGCAATGTGCTAACATGTGCCTAGCAATTAATACAAAACAAAATATACAGTCCATTTACGGAATACAAAGCGTTTTATTTTAAAGCTGTTACAACAAACAAAACAACAATAACCAAGGTACATACATGGCCCCACAGGCCTTATCAAAATACGTATAAGTGTTTTAATGAGTGGTGCCAGAGAAAGAACGCAACAGAAAACGTTTTACTTACTTCCCTGGTGGAGGTAGGTTTCTACTTACCTCCCGTTGTTCATAGTAACCAAAGCTGCATCGGTAAGTGGGGCTTACTTCCATCAAATCATTGTCACAACAGTGTACTTACCATGTAAGGAGTGGAAAGAATCTTTTCAAGGTAATGAACAAATATCTCTACAAATTATACACCTCAGTGCTCCCTATTCATTGCCACATTTTTTTTCTGACGGTATTCTGCAAATGATAGCTTATGAATCAAATTTGTATTCATTAGAAATCAATCCAAATAAGCCTGCTAACATTACCCAACAAGATCTTCGCAATACTTAGGTTTATGTATCTAAACCTTGTGATCAATTTTCCGTGGAAAAATAGGAAATTAGCAGGTGAAAATGGTCTATTTTAGTCTGCTGCTCCCCTATTTAAGCTATAATAAAATTAACGACACCATTAAACAGATAATTTGGAGGTTTTTCTTATGGTATTGTGTATTAAGCTTTTAAAATAATTAAAATTATTCAAAATAATAGTATTCCTTTTGATATTTTTGATGTGACAAATAATCATTTGATTGGAAAAATCAGGGAAATTACATTGGAAAACATGTCTCCATCCGTTTCTGTTATCTTTCTCGACCAATTTTGGTTTAGAAATGGTGTTGAAAGCATTCTTCATTTCGATGTATGACTAATACTAGTTGTTCCATGTCCATATGTTTCGTTATGTGATTAATGTGATCTTGTGTTGCCGATATCGTTCCTGAATTTTGCTGATAGGCATACTGTTCTTGGTTGATATTTTTGATTTTAAGTTAGTGATTGGTGATTTGGATTGTTTTTTCTAATATTTTGTTTAGTATAGATAGTAATGAAATGGACCTGTAATTTTCTGGATTTGTTTTGTCTCATATTTTGTAGATTGGTATAATTGTGCTTGTTTTTATATAGGATATATTCTTTTTTCTAGTACTGTGTTTATGATTTTTACGAGTGTGGGCGTGAGTATTGTTCTCTTTATTTTTGATGTTTCGTTTGTCATTTTGTCAAAACCCGGTATTTTAAATTTGTTATTATGTAGTTTATTTCTTCGTCTATTGTTTTTCGGAAGAAGAGTGTTTCGATTTGTCTTTTGGTTTTTCTTGTTAAGGAAAACTTTCTTGTTTTTCTTGGAATGTCAATCAGGATAGACCATTTTAGTGAAAATTGTTGCCTGAATAAATGTTGTCGACAATACAATACAATACTTTCTTGTTTTTCTTGGAATGTTCATCAGGATAGACCATTTGAGTGAAAATTGTTGCTTGAATAAGTGTTGTCGACAATAACCAGAAGGTTATTTTAAGGACATTTGCAGAATAAGTGTGTTTGGCAATGACCATAAGATTCTTTCAAGGTCATTTGCAGAAGAAGTCGTCGAGGACCAGAAGGTTGTTTCAGGATAATTTGCTGAAGAAGTTGATGACAATGTCCAGAACAGGTCCTTTACCGACTGCTCTTCTTCGTCGAAGACCTTCTGGACATTGTCGTCAACTTCTTCAGCAAATTATCCTGAAAGAATCTTCTGGTCATTGACGACTTCTTCTGCAAATGACGTTGAAAAAACCTTCTGGTCATTGCGGAAAACACTTATTCTGCAAATAACCTTGAAAGAACCTTTATTATTATTATTTTATTATTATTTTAAGGACATTTGCAGAATAAGTGTTTTTGGCAATGACCATAAGGTTCTTTCAAGGTCATATGCATAAGAAGTCGTCGAGGACCAGAAGGTTCTTTCAGGATAATTTGCTGAAGAAGTTGACGACAATGTCCAGAACAGGTCCTTTACCGACTGTTTGGGGAAAAGACAAAAAAAATCTTCTTCGTCGAAGACCTTCTGGATATTGTCGTCAACTTCTTCAGCAAATTATACTGAAAGAATCTTCAGGTCATTGACGACTTCTTCTGCAAGTGACGTTGAAAAAACCTTCTGGTCATTGCGGAAAACACTTATTCTGCAAATAACCTTGAAAAAACCTTCTGGTCATTGTCGACAATGCTTCTTCGGCCAATAATATTTACTAAAATGGTCTCTCCTGACGGACACGCCATCGAAGTGTCCTGTTAGCTCGCCTGCTATAGTACTGCTTTACGATAACAAAATAATTGCGGTATTGTGATGAAGGATATAAATATCGGTTGGCGTTTACTGTTGTATTACGTATGACGTTACTGTTAACGACGAAGAATCCGCTGTGGTTGCTGATGGAAAGGTTTATCATTTGACATATTGTTCATTTAACATTGAAAATTCCTTTAACAATACATTTATTGATTATACATGTCGTTCAATTCTGTTAGTTCTTTCCAGATATTAATATACGACCGTTGGTTGTTTGTAAAAAAAAAATCAAACTATACAGCTGATGTTTAAATGTTTTCCATTTTCGCCATCGTAATGTACGTAAAAAAATACTGATATAATTTAACCGAATTTGTAGCTTCAAAGATAACATAGTTAGTTACCTATCAATTGTGGCCCGATAATTTGGATCATCTTTTGTTTGTTGGTACGGTAAAATATCCAAATCAGTCTTTTCGCATTCATCCACCTTTCATTTCCGTTCAACCTCTTATTTTTCTTCGCATTGTCATTTTTATTATTATCATGGGTGCCTTAATTTGTATGCGTTGTATGGCCCTTATTTCTACTTTATCTTGTTATTGACTCCATTTAAATTATTATCCCTGACAAAGAGTAAAAAAATTAATAATGTAATTTTTCTATTTGTTTATGTATGCGATCAAAAATAACTGTAGGTATTTTATTTCATTTGTAATATTTTTTTATACAGGGTTTCTACAATTTTAAATACTCCTTTGTTTTTCAATTTGCACAACAGGCCATGTAGGGCTGAGGCGTTTAAGCAACCACATTTTCTTGTGGTTCTTATTTGTTTTTCTGCTAGTTATTTTCCTATATTCGCAAAGTATTCGTTTATTTCGTTTGCTATTTCATCCAATTTTTCTGTAGTGCTTCGGTTTTTTTTTTCGTATTTTGTGTATGTAATTTATGTCTGATTCTTCTTTATTGATTTGGTCCTTTATTACTTTCCACAATTTGTTTGGGTTATCTCTGCTTATTTGAAATTTGTTCTTGTAGTATTGTATTTTGTGTATTTTTTTCATTTGGACAGTTATTAATTTCCTCTGTTTGTTGTACTCTTGTTTTGTTTTGTATTTTGTCCCCAAATTCTTCTTACTAGCTTGTCATATTCGCTACTTTTACGGTTCCTTATACCTTTTTCTTTGTGGCTTGTAGCTGAATTCCGTAGTTTTCCTCTGTCCTTGTATTTAAGAATTCTTTCCACCTCTTTTTAGTCATATTTATTTAATTTTTGACCTAGTTTTATTATTCCAATTTTATTTAATTTTTATAATTTTTTTCTTTTAGTTTCGAACTTTGAAGGTGAATATCCTATGTAATTTATGTCTGATTATTTTTTATTGATTTCGTCGTTTATTATTTTCCACAATTCGTAGGGATTATCTTTGCTTATTTGAAATTTGTTCTTGTAGTATTGTATTTTGTGTTTTTTTTTAATTTTTACAGTTATTCATTTCATCTGTTTGTTGTGTCTCATATTTTGTTTTGTATTTTCGTCCAAAATCTTCCTTGCTCTTCATATTCGCTAGTGTTACTTGTTTCTTATGTATTTTTCTTTGTGCCTTGTAGGTAAATTTCGTATTTTTCTTCTGTCTTTGTTTCAAAGTATTCTTTCCACTTCTTCTTAGTCGTCTTTATCTTATTTTTCACTTCTTTTTATTATCCCAATTTTGTTGGATTTTCATTTTTTTTTTAGTTTCTCACTTTGAAGGCGGTTATCTCGTGTATATTAACGATTATAGACCTGTAAGTAGAATTTTCGAAATCAGCAATTGCTGAGTTCAATTGCTAGGAAATGTGCCTCAAACTTCCATAGCAGAAGCAACATTAAAATCGCGATTTTTGTGTTGGTCGATTTGATTGGAAATCATTAATATTACATTTCCCGCCCAGGCTGTTCAGCCAAGTGGCACGATGGCACTTCATCAATGGCACACCTCTATGAGGATCAAGCCCAATGTGTGGCGCTCAATTTGATTGCATTGCCATTCACCTGCCGCCACAACTCACCGAGGTACGTCATTTTAGCACCTTAATAGATAGTAAACGGTGTTTAGCTATATTAATTCAAATTATAACAATTGTATAATAAGTAGATCCAGTGTATTATTTTATGTAGCAAGTTATCAAGTATTAGGTTAATTGAATGGGGGATCAATTAAACATTTCCGCTGAACTCCCTCCGATGCACTGTTGGTGTGTGAAGTATTTGGGGCCGGGCGTTTCAAAGGGGTGAATATAGGTTGATCATTAACAGGCATCAATCGGCGATGCGGCCCGCGGGGCGAAAGGCGGCCGGGGGGTGGATGGGGGTGGCCGGGGGTGGCGGGTGTACGGCCGCAATCACAATCGCCCCCGGCGTGTACACGCCGCGTCAGTGGAGCGCGCGGCCTCCTCCACCCCCGTCGGTCTCTAAACAATCGGTTCTTTGTGAGGCCGCCCCCCGGCTCGGTTGTGTACGTCTTCCCCCATCGAACACATTCAATTACAAGCTACATCCACTGTCAAATTCAGGGCGTACTCCACACGTTTTAAAACCGACCACTCATTTCAAGGTTCGAACAATGCCGTCGGGAGTTGAGGAGGCGGCTTTGGGGGTGGTAAATATACTCCTGTCGGAGAAATATTGTTATTTATTTGTACCCCGGAGAGTCTACAGGCGAAATAATAATGTATATTGAAAATCTCATAGAAGGCATAGGAGATATTTATAGGGAATTTGCGGAATCGCATCTGATGAAATTGATAATATTGGAAAATATCTTGGAATACGAGCGACAAAATACCTCAATAACGTTCAACTACTTTTGTCACAATTTGCCTTACACAATTTGAGGTTGTTGTATTAAGTACTTGTATTTATTTTTATTTTTATTTATTATTTGTTTGTTACACCTAACTAATTTCGGTTTATTTAAAAAAAAAACACCTTCAGAGACATGTGTATTTTAATGTGTATATATCCTGATCTTATTTGAATTGAATTTTCAAAATTGAAAGTTATATATGCCTAATATGAAGTTTTGGTTAATTAGGTTTAAAAAAATTTGGATGGATTAAAAAAAAGAGAAATTTTCTGAAATTTCAGTGTCTAATAACAGGTTAACTTGGAAAGTTAAAGATTCAGGAAAAATATCATAAAAAGTGTGCATCAAACTGTCGCTCAATGAAATCTATGTGTGTCAGTCCTGAAGGATCTGTCAATATTCCCTGTAAGCGACACTTTTCCAATTTGCCATTGGGGGTAGTAAATCAACCCTAAATATTTATAAAATGCGATCAATTTGGAAAGTTACTTATATAAGACTCACTTATATAAGACATAATCGTCGTCAAATTTCTTGAGAAATTATCTTAAGGCATACTTACTTACTTAATCCTTTTCGCTCCCAGTGGAGCATAGGGCGTCAACTAGTTGCCTCCATTCATTCCTGTTCTTCGCTACTGGTTTTGTCTCTTGCCACGATTTACCAATCTTACACAAACATTTACCAAACAATCTTCGTTGACGAAACGCTATGGAGCTATAAAATAACGTAAAGTGATTTTTCCAATTTATATCGTTGTACTACACAATTGGAAAAAGAGTTGTTGTTTATATTCTCGGGGAAGCGTCTTCAATAGTTGAAACATGAACATGTCCTCCATGGATTGTAGAAGCCAAAGTAAATTTTAACAATTGTTATATTATTTATAAAATTAAATTAAATAAAATGAACAATTTTATCACTTTTCTAGCGATTAAAAAAAAGTTTCAATCTGTATCACACCTTTATATTGTTAGATATTTAGATTAGTATATTGTCTAAATATACACCTATGTTTTTTCGTCTCCTCACTCAAAAAGAGACTCACTTTTGAACATCATTATTTTTTTTAAGATCTATCGCCCGATGCTACTCGTATGAATTTGTTCCAATTAATGCGATCTGAAAATTTATTTAGACATGGAGCTTCAAGCAAAGTTATTTATCGCTTAAAGATGTATATAATGGACACTATTAAGCACTTACATGTCTTTTTTTAGGTGGTCTTATACAAGATTCCATATATTTTGATACTTGAATTGTTTTCTCTAACTACTTGCGTTGTTTTTCAAACAGACTTCAAACAAAGTTATTTATGGCTTAGAGATGTATATAATGGACACTACTTAGCACTTACATGTTGAGTTTAGCGATGCCGTTATATCGGAAGTTATTAAAATCATTGTATGCAATCATCTGAAACGCTGGAAAAAAATACAATATCAAATACGATGTTTTTAATGTAAAACAACTCAAGTGGTTAGAGGAAACCCTTCAAGTATCAAAATATATGCAATCTTATACAGGACCATCTAAAAAAAAATTGTTGTAACTTTGTTGAAACAAAACTAACATAAATTGACATATTTTGAAATATTTCATTATTTTACGTGTTGTGCTTTCAGACTATATTAAATAGTTATAATCTATACCAATAAAATGGTACATGCTAAAAAGTAAAATTTTGGGGTGATGTAATCTACTGATTTTCGCTAATTTTGAGAATATTAGCTCAGCTGTGTGGGCGTACACACTTAACTTTTATGCCAGTACCAAATCAAGAGTTTAAAAAAAAACATTTTTGTCGTCCCTTCATAAAAACCACCCCTTAGTGTTTAGAATTTTATTATCATTGTATGTGACTTCACAACTGTAATATTGATATTTTTACAAAGTTTCAGAATTTTTGGAAAAGTTATATTTTCATCCCCCCTCTAAAATTCGCCCATAGTACTTATGAAGTCGAACCTGCTTATGGAGTCGAATGCACGTTCGAAATCTATAAAGTTTATGTTAAACTTGTTTTGCCACTCCACTACTGGCTCGATTATGATCCGGAGTGTGGCAATATCACCGGAGTATCAATATCAGTATCAATATCATCCGGAGTGTTATCATGCGCACGATCTGTTTGCTCTAAACCGAGCTTGGTTTTTTCGTAGTACTTTATCTAATTCAGTTTTCATGCGATTTAGCATTAATCGTGTGAGAATTTTATTCACCGTGCCCAGCAGTGTTATGGCTATCCAATTTTCGCAGATGCTTTTGTTTCCCTTTTTTGGCAGTGTTATCATGATGCCTCCTGTCCCTTCAGATGGAACGTTTTCTTCTTTACAGATTTTATTGATCAGCTGTTTTATAAGACCAATGCCTCAACTGCCTCCTGGTATCAGCCGTTCACCGACTATACCATCTGGCCCAGGTGCCTTATCGTATTTTAGGTTTACACTGCGACCTTTATTTTAGTGTCTGTAAACTCTCTGTCGTCTATTTGTATTTCGTGCTGATCTTCTTCCCTCATTATCTCGCATGCATCTTCTTCTTCGGCATTGTTCTTTAACATATTTGTAAAGTGTTCTACCCACCTGCCCAGAATTTCTTGTTTATTCTTTGGCATTTTTCTTTCTTTGTTTCTAAACTGATGTGCAGATTTTGTATTGCCTTTCCCAATTAGCTGCCTTGTACAATCATATAAGGTTTTCAGATCAGATTCAGACGCTGCTTTTTCTGCTCTCTTTAAGATGTTATCAGTAAGTACCCTTCTGTCTCTTCTAGCGCTTCTCTTTACTTTTTTATATTTGTTTTGGTATATGGCTTCTAGTTATTTTCTGTTTCGTTCATTGTTCGCACATAGTAACTGTTTCTTAATGTTTTGTCTTTCGCAGATTTTTTCCCATGTTACGTTGCTCAGCCATATCTTGTCATTTTTCTTTTTATGCCCTAAGGATTCCTCAGCTGTGGTTGTATGTATGTTATTAAATATTTGCAACATTTCCTCAATAGTTGAGTTTTCGATTTTTTTTGTTTTCTATCTTTATTTTGGAATCTAGCGCTCATTGATATTTGTTTCTTATATTCTCATCCGTTCTCAGCCATTGTATATTGTACCTCTTTAGTGACTTATCACCAAAAGCCCTCACTGCAGCCAACTTGATCTGTTAACGTGCTTTCAGCAGAGAGTGGTCCGATGCCTCGTCTGCACCTCTCATAACTCTGATGTCTAGTAAACTGTGTCTCCAACTCTTAGATATACAGATATGATCTATTTGATTCTTCGTGAGTCCATCTGGGGATATCTATGTCGCTTCATGGATTTGCTTATGTGGAAAATACTACCCCTGATCACTAGTCCATTAAAGGCGCAAAAGTTTCTTAACATTTTACCGTTTTCATTAATTTTTCCTAATCCTTCTTTGCCCATAACAGTCTCGAATCCCGTATTGTCCCTTCCGATTTTTGCATTTATATCTCCCATTACCATCGCTATGTCTCTAGGATGTTCCCTTTGTACCCTATCATAGGTTGCCTGCAATTGGTCGTAAAACTCTTCTTTTTCACTTCGCTCTGTTTCATTAGTCGGCGCATATACATTTAATATTGTCATGTTTCGGAAACTAGATTTAAACCTTGCCACAATTATCCTATTTGAGACTCCTTCCCATTTCACTAATGCCTTTGCAGCATCTATACTCAACATCAGGTCCACTCCGTGCTCATGTTTTGCGTTTTCTCCATATTTCCTGAGTGTAGCACTACTACTCCATTTCCTTACGTTGTTTTATCACATCCCGTCCATCTAACTTTACTCGGTCCAAGTACTTCAATTCGACAAGATGTCATTTTCTTTGCTATTTGATATGCCTTGCTTGTTTCGAACATAGTGTTAGGTATCAAATTGTATCATTGGATAATAATTGATTATTAATATTAGAGGCGGCATCTGTGGCTTTGTTTGTTTATATAAGCCGGGGCGCGACGCGCTCAGCTTAAGAACGAGAACGAAGGGACATTGAGTTACGTGCTTTTATGGAGTGTGGATGCAAGTTGGGTGCTGATTGTGGGGAAAGCATGTGTGATCTGGTGTTTTGGTGTGTGTTGCGATGTGGACGGTTATGGATTAGGTGTTGGAATGGATTAAAGGTCAGTACATAAACTACAATATGTATATTAGATAGAGGTGCGTCCTAGAGGTGCGTTCTGGTAATTGCAACAAAAGAGGTTAGTCCTAATTGCAACAAAAGAGGTTAGTCCTAATTGCAACAAGAGAGGTTCGTCCTAATTGCAACAAAAGAGGTTAGTCCTAATTGCAACAAAAGAGGTTAGTCCTAATTGCAACAAAAGAGGTTAGTCCTAATTGCAACAAAAGAGGTTAGTCCTAATTGCAACAAGAGAGGTTCGTCCTAATTGCAACAAAAGAGGTTAGTCCTAATTGCAACAAAAGAGGTTAGTCCTAATTGCAACAAAAGAGGTTAGTCCTAATTGCAACAAGAGAGGTTCGTCCTAATTGCAACAAGAGAGGTTCGTCCTAGTAAGAGGTGTATGTCACTGCTTTGCACATGAAAGTGAAATACAATAGTCGTAGAGAATAATGGTTGAAGCCGTGAGTGCTAGCGATCCAGTTGGCGAGAGAACTGGCGGGGGAAGGGGAGTTGCTCCCCCGGTAAGTCCTTCCAATTATAGTTAATATACAATACTAAAAGAATACTCTTTATATGTGGGGAAATCATTTGGAGCCAATGCCATCTTCGGATCGAGTTCAATATAAAGCCTGCGCATCCTGACCAATGAAAATACAGTATATTATGTAAGTGATTATTATTATTAATAGGTAAAATGGCGAAAATTTATGTATTAAATATGACGTCAAGTTAAGGCTACGATTGGAAAAAGAACTAGCCTAACAATAGTTTGCACATTCCTACATCCCACATACTTTGCCGTTCTCATGTCCATTTCACTTGCCAGTTTCGTCCTTGTTTTATTGGTCCGATATCCGAGGCTTGTTGACGTTTCTTTAACAATGTGAGTTTTTTACGTGGCAGGGTTGTTAACCCTGCGCACAACCCTCCTCCTTTTTCAGCCGGGCTTGGGACCGTCCTTGGCGGAGTTAGGTATAATCTAGACAAATCTGGTATAAAATTTTCAAAATAACGTTTAGATAAATTTTCAGAAATTTCAGTAACCGATAACAGGTCAACTCGGAAAGTTAAACATTGACAATATTTAAAAATGCCATAAAAAGTGTGCATCAAACTGTCACTCAATGAAACTTATATGTGTTAATCCTGAAGGGTCTGTGAATATACCCTGTAAATGACAGTTTCCAATTTACCGTTGGAGGGTAGAAAATCAATCCTTAATATTTATAAAATGCGATCAACTCTGAAAATTGAAGATTCGATTGTGTAACTTATTTAAGACATATCCGTCTTCAAATTTTCAGAGGAATTGTCCCTAGGCATACTGCATACAAATCTGGTATACAATTTTTAAAATATCGTTTAGATAAATGTTCAAAGTACATAATGAAGTTAAACTAAATAAGGGTTATTTAGTATATGATAAAAAGTAATATCACTAATGTATGAAATAAAGTTACGCACTTTTTAAAAATTTTCAAAATTGTTTTTTTTTTTTTTTTTTTTTTTTTATTGGTCACGACAATTGTTTCGCCACACTGTGGCTTCTTCAGGTGAAGAAATGATACATAAACTGTGTACAATTTGCTTAAGTAGTGTATTGATGGGGGTGGGGGGTAGCTATTAACAAGTTTTAAAAATATTGAGGAGCGGTGAATGATTGACGTCCGTTTGGTCGTTAAGTAGGAGGCCGCTTAATTTCCTTTTGTTGATTTCCAGGCTTTCCAGGTGGTTAAGTTTCCTTCCTTTTTCTTCTTGATGGAGTATTTGGAATTTGGGGTCGAACGAATGTCCTTCCTCTCGTAGGTGGTTCGCGTACGTGGAAGAATTTTTATTATTAGTGAAACATTTTTGATGTTCCTCGATCCTTTCTGAGAAGGCACGACCTGTTTGCCCTATGTAAATCATTGGGCAGTCCCCACACGTCAACATGTAAACCCCGCTGCGGTCAGTTTTGATAATTGGACTTTTGTTATTTTTTATTATCCTACCTAGGTTGTTGTTTGTTTTAAACGAGACTTTCATATTTTTCTTTTTCAGGATGTTTGCAATTTTTAAGGATGAGGATCCTGAATACGTGATGGAGGCATACTTCATATGATTATTATCTTTTCCTCGTAAAAAAGTAATATATTGAATTGTTTTTTTAGAAATTTGCAAAATTGGTATTCGTGATTATCATTAATTATGTTACAGTGTAGTGTATTAGTCCTGATTCTCCTGTGCTGGTTTACATTGTGGCCGTATTTTATTTTGAATAAGCGTGATTTATTGCTTCGAGTGTTGAACGTGAATGGACCGGGTCAAAGGGCAGGTCCCAGGGGTTCGGGCCGGTGCAACTTGAATAATTAGTGTTTACTTTGTCGGCCGAAGTGAAATGGAAACGATGAGGGAACGTGAATGGACGGATTATGGCACCGCGGAAAAGGCATTAAGCGGTGAAAGAAATAAGTAATTAAGTGCAGGAATAAACCAACAAAGAGGGTGGAAAGCAAGAAACTGAATATAAAGGGCGAATATGCGTCTCCTGGCGTTACATTTCGTTAATCGAGCGTAACAGTTCGCCATTAGGAGGGAAATCCCCGCGATATCCATTACCCATAATGCGGCCGCCCCCCCGCTTGAATTAAGCGCCCGTCCAGGCGGGGGTTGTGTGTGGGGGGGAGGATTTTTCAATTTAAGAAATGTCAAAAAACGGGCGCCCGAATATTAGTAGTATTTATGAAGTCCTTTGATTACGGTTTCGCGTGAGATCCCCGGATTCTTTTCACCACCACCAGCCTGGCCTACACCTACTTTGGATGGGGATGAATCTTTTCACCAAATACATTCTCTGTCGCTGAGCCGCGCTTATCTTTGAATTTTCTTATATGACTTTTCTTGTTTAATGAGCTCGCGAGCAAATTTAAAACGTACTGGGTTTGTAAGCGGGGGCGGAAGGGAATTGGCGACGATGAAACTTCCACAACGCGAAGGGCGGTTGGTTTCAATTACATAATGCATCCGGAAGTTCCGCGAGCGCTTCTTCTTTAACCGTCCTGCCCGATTTAAAGGTCGGCGAGACTTTAATTAGGAGCGGACGGAGTGCGCGCGGAGTGTCACCGCCAATTTCAATTCCCTTGAGCCGCCTCCGACGTCGCGCCGCCCCCATTTTTTTTCTGCGTAAAGGTTCTCGCATTCCGCGAGACGCCGTTACGTTTTATCATCGCCGCGGCGTTTAATTTTAAGAGTTTGAGCCCTTTAATAGCGAAGGTCTCCTCTCGCTCACAGAGCTTTTTTACCAAAGATCAAAGGATCGTGCATTAAATTCAGGGCATACTTTTACAGTAACTACCGGTAATTAAAAAAGTTAAAATCATATGAGTATAAGCTGTAATAATTAAACAAAAAAAAACGTGGACTGCTACACAAAAGATAACCATTTTATCTAATGCTACATTGGTAGAGCATTCAATTACAACATATTGTAATAATAATACACTGATAATAATTTACTACCAACAAGAATTATTATATGTGTTTACTACAAGACAATGGTTCAATTATCTTATTAAAACCTGGGTGTTTTCTGGGTCTAGGACAATTTCCCGACAACAATTCACCGACAGACAATTCCCCGACAACAATTCACCGACAAACAATTCCCCGACTGGACAATTCCCCGACAGGATAATTTACCGGCAAGCAATCCACCGAATGGACAATTCCCCGACAAATACAAAATGATTATAAGATTACTAAATATACACTTAGAGCGTTGTTATTGCAATTATCAACCCATTAACAGTCGGTGGTACCTCCTATTCTAAGAACTTTTGACGTTCTTATTGCAATTATGAATCCATTAACAGTAGGTACTTCCTATTCTAAAAACTTATGGCGTTGTTATTGCAATCATGAATCTATTGACAGTCGGTACCTAAGGAATCTAAAAACTTAGAGCATTGTTATTGCAAGTATGACAATAACAGGAGAAAGGTATAAATAACTGTATCTACATTTCAAACGCTGTTGCTCAAATTCTTGTGTAACACTCATTTTATAGTATCGTATTTCTCCGTTCTTGGTGTTATCCTTATTTTTTTTCATTGCATTGTCTAGGAATATATTAAAGAACAGAGGGCTTAAAGCGCCCCCTTGTCGAAAGCCTTGTGTGGTTGTGAAATTCTCAGATGTTGAATTATTTGTCCATACGTAATTTTCTGTGGTTTCATACATACTCTTGATATTGCTTTTATTAAATGCACTTTTATCTTCTTTTCTTCAAGTATTTCCCACACTTTGGCTCTTGGGACTCCATCAAATGCCTTCTCGAAGTCTACGAATATCATGTATAGTTTGCTGTTTTGTCTTAATATTTTTTCTGTCATCTTTTTAATTGCGAAAATATGGTCTTGTGTTGAATGTCTTTTCATGAATCCACTTTGTGACTTTTCCATTGTTTTTTCAATTTCCTTTCTTAGTTTGTTCTCTAGTATTAATTCATATAGTTTTGCCGCTGTGCACAGCAGGGATATTCCCCTAAAGTTGTTGCATTTTATACTGTCTCCTTTATTATGTATTGGGAAGATCACTGCTTTTTGCCAGTCTGCTGGTATTTTTTCTGTTTCCCGTATTTTATTTGCTAACTGTAGTAGTAGTGGTTTCCCATCTTTTCCTATGTATTTCAGCTCTTCAGATTTGATTTTGTTGTGACCTGGGGCTTTTCCGTTCTTAAATTTCTTTAGTGGGGTTTCTAACTCTTCTTCTGTTATAGATCCCTCTTCTTCTTCTTCTGTTTCGTTACTATTTTCTTGTTCCTTTTTGTTTTCGTTTCCTTCATTGGTTGTCTCTTTTCCAGACAGAAGCGCTTGGAAGTGCTCTTTCCATCTGTTCATGATTTCTTTATCCTCATTCATCAGTACACCATGTTTATTTTTGTCGTCATCGTAAAATGGCCATTGAGTTTGTACGTAGTGAAAAAGGAAAGAAGAAGTTGTTACTTGATGGATATTTATATCAAAAAAATACAGGTGATGACAAAATCTACTGGAAATGCGACCAGTACTCTAAAATATAGTGTAATGCGAGAATTACATCGCTTGGTGATATTGTTATTAAAAAATCTAGAAACCATAATCATATTGCTGATGCCAGACAAGTGAAAAAATCAAATATTGTGATATAGTTTGTGTAAAAGCACGAAATACCCAAGAGGCGCCAAATCATATCATCTCTACTGCATCAATTGAACATAGCCAGCCCACTGCAGCTTTTTTGCCGAAAGTATCCAGTATGAAGAGGACTATTAGAAGAATTCGTACGAAGGAAGAAGCTGCCCCAGCTCTAACACTCCACCGAAGGGATATATTTTTTCCACAAGAATTTACATTGACAAAAAATGGTGAATCTTTTTTGCTTTACGATTCAGGACCAAATGACGTCAGAGTACTAATTTTCAGTACAAGAAGAAACCTTTCTCTGTTAGCTAAATCCGACCACTGGTATGCAGATGGAATTTTCAAAACAGTGCCACATTTATTCCATCAATTGTTTACACTACATGGATTAAAGAATAATGCTTCAATTCCATTAGTCTATGTGCTACTACCTGACAAAGCAAAAGCTACTTACGTTCGCGTATTAAAAAAAATGAAAGAATTTATGCCTGGTGTATCACCAAATAGTATTGTCGCCGATTTTGAAACAGGCATAATAAGTGCTTTTGCTGAGGAATTTCCAGCTTCTAAACATTGTGGATGCTTCTTCCATTTCTCTCAATGCATCTTTCGAAGAATTCAAGCAGAAGGTTTGAGGAAACGATACGAAATCGATGCAGAGTTTGCATTGAAATTAAAATTATTGCCAGCATTGGCATTTGTGCCTACGAGAAATGTAGTTCATTCATTTGATATCCTTTGTGAGGACAATATGCTACCAGCAGAGGCCCAACCAATGGTGGATTATTTCGAAGACACCTGGATCAGATATGTGGAATTGCTACAACTTGATTCTTGTAATGGTAACTAGGCGTCCATGATACTGATAAAGAATTTCTTTTCAGCTGCGTATGTAAAAGCGTATATTAAATACCCCAATAAAACTATATACGCCTCAGGAATTTCGTACTTCTAAAAGAAAAAATGGGTGTCAGCAGAGAAGAGTAAAACAGGTTAAAATTGATGCACTTCAGAGCATATCTGGATCTATCTTCATATATGTTACAAAAACTGATATTTGCCAAAGTTCATCAAAAGAAACAGATTCTGATTCTCACGTTGCTGTAAAAAATGATCCAGATAACAGCGACATTACAAAAATGACGACAATACATGAAAAAGACGAATGAGAAAAAACTTCTGACAATAACAAAGATAATACTGATAATGCTGCCACTGTCGAAAACGATAATAATATGAATAAATCATTAAATATACAGGACATGAGTGACGTCTCACATTGGAGTATTTAGTATTTACATAGTGAACATTTCCAAAACAGAGAAGGACCACTTGGCATTGTATCTAGGTACGGGTTAAATACTGAAGGCGATGTTCGACATAAGTAGTAGTACTGGTGGGCTGACGTGACACTTTCCAGATGGCCCCGTATATTTTTGTTGCGGATGGCATGTCCATCAGCAGAGACCATGATTCCCCTCGTATAATTGAGTTCTTCGCGTACCCCGAAGGATCTTAAGCTGAAGAAGATGTCACCAATGACCAGAAGATGAAAAAGTTTGGGGAGGTCAATGACCTTTAAACCCAAAAAGTGAGTCCCCAAAAAATGACCAAAAGTACTTTAAGCTGAAGAAGTGTGTGTCATCAATGACCAGAAGGTGTTCGTCGAAGAGAAGTCTACTACAATGATCAATGAAGGTTGTATAAGAAGAAGAAGAAAAAGTGTCGCCAACAACTCGAAGATTTGCGCGTGAGTAGTCGGTAAAAAAAAAATTTGGTCTCTCTCGTCGAGCTTAGGCTAAACATCACTAGATGGCGCTCCTATTGCACGGTAAAAAATTCGCACTAACACACATGTCCACTGGGCTGGTTAAGGCTTGACTGGGCATGGCTTGTGGTGAAAGAAATAAAGATCGAGGTGAAAAAAGTATTAGCCATTACCAGGATTCGAACCTGGTTTAGGTGAAATAAAAAATAGTAAGTACTACAGACGTGGTTTAATTTTTTTATTAACTATTAAACATTACATACAAAATCTAATACGAGAATTTCAAGTCCCTGCTCGAGCATATTTTTATTTCTTATCGAGTATTATTGATCGCCTGTTGTTCTAAATCCTGTTTCACCTCGATCGCTGATTATAGTAATTTCTTCAACTTGTTCCAACCTGGGATATAAAATTTGTTCACAGATAAATTGTGCAATTCTGTCACCTTTCACAACATGATAATCTTGTTGAGAATAATTAAACAATAACACTTCTACTTCTCCAATATAATCTTGATCCACGACTCCTGCTTCAACAATGATACCTCGAAGTGCCAATCCAGATTTTGATGCAATCCTTCCATAACATCCTTCAGGAAGCAGAACTTTAATACCAGTATTTACAGCAACTTGTCCCCCTCTGGACACCATAACGTCTTCACAGCAT
Organism: Othius punctulatus; assembly: GCA_951805005.1. Classification (NCBI taxonomy): domain Eukaryota; kingdom Metazoa; phylum Arthropoda; class Insecta; order Coleoptera; family Staphylinidae; genus Othius; species Othius punctulatus. Next base: position 126,465,699 of record OX638138.1, on the reverse strand, counting down.
CTTAAATCGTATCCAGCAGATTTTGGAAAGACTTTTCTCGGAGAAAAAGCATACTTATTGACTTTTGAAAATTTCAGGACAGTCGACATTATTAATGAGTGTGCCTAATTAATAACAGACATGTTAATAAAAAAATATTAATATCATTGAGTTTTAATATACTTTATATGGATTTTCTTCTGTTGATGTTTTGCACTTCGTCTTTATATTCACGAAAAACGGGATCTTTTCACAGCAATACCTATTGCTTCTTCTACGATATAAGAAGCAATAGGTATTACTGCGAAAAAATCGGAGGAATACGACAATAGATAAACGAATTCGTCATAAAAAACGAATGGCCGGTGAGACGGTCACTGATGCAGAACTCATACTGACAGCTGAAAATCAAAAAGATATGCTGGAAGGTCACGACCAATTCAGTACGAAACTTCGATGAAAATCAAAGTCCATTGAAGATGTAGCTTCATCGTTGGAGGTTGTCCAGACAATTACTTTACTTTCGGCGAACATCGAGGAATTAAAATAAGCTGAATCAAAATTTACCGGATTTTATGATGATGTCTCAGAAACAGAATTCCTCCTAGAGATATCAAGGTTGAGAAGACATTTCAAAGCAGCCAATGTTACAGTGTCTGGTTGGGAATACGTAGACTTTTTGAATGTAATCACACTAAAGTTATTTATGACGATTTGCGTAGCTGTTGCTTCGTGCAAAAGGAGCTTTAGTAAATTGAAATTAATCAAAAACTACTTACGGTCTACAATGAGTAACACGAGGCTTAATAATCTTGTTGTTAATATAAAATGTTAACAATCGAACACAAGGCAACACAAAGTATTAATTTTGAAGATGTGATTTCCGAGTTTGCAGCTGTCAAAACTGGAAAGTAGAGATTACAATACTTGAAATATACACTGCTCAACAAAATTAGGGGAACACCTTTAAAAAAGGGTTAAAATAGAAATTTAACAACTATACGAAATTAATTATTTCAGAAAGAAAGAGGCATTTTAAAACCATGTGCTTAAAATAAGCAAAAAAATACCACCTACTATAAGAAAAATTAACCATTTTTAACCCTTTTCATAGGTGTTCCCCTAATTTTGTTGAGCAGTGTATTTTTTCCACTCCCTGCATGGTAAGTAGGAACACTTACCATGATAAGTGTCCCTATTACCATGATAAGTGTCCCTACTAATCATGTAAGTAGGGACACATTGTAACATTGATTTGATGGAAGTAAGCTCCACTTACCGATAAAGCTGTGGTTACTATGGACAACGGGATATAAGTAAAACATTACATCCCTCAGGGAAGTAAGTAAAATAATTTCAGTAGCGTTCTTTCGCTGGCACCACTCTTTAAAATACTTATACGCATTTTGATAACGCCCATTCGACTTCTCCGTCAGTAGGAAGGAACAGGCAGCATCTGGAGCCTCTTCAATTCCCATTTCTTGTTTATTTTTATTGGAATTCGTTTTACAACTGAACGAATGCAATTTCTGACATTCACACTTTGTTTTGAAAAATAGTCTTAGCAAGCAAAGCCGCACGGATATTTTGTTCAAGTTGCGAAAATAAATTAATCAAACGAAAACAATTAAACCAACTTCAGGTGTGGAAATACAGTTATAACGTTGAGTAAAGGAGTTTAAGTCAACAAACTCCTTCACTCAACGGTTATAAGCAATTTGATAGGTAAGTTTTGACCAGACGCGGACTTTATAGCTAGCCCTCGCTATCGCTCGGGTACAAATTTGACCTCGACTGGTAAACAATACTTACCTCCCTTAATGCTTAAATAACTATTTGTCTGATTTAATGTTATACTTCGTAATTACGGCGGAAAGACCGGTTAGGTCGATAGCCTAATACAAATTGATCTACTACTACTACTACTACTTCGTAATACAAAATTCATAATGTAATGGGATTACTGCGAGATAAAACACAATCGGCCAAAATCAAATTTACCAAATAAAAGCTCAACTCATATGTATTACATGTCCCAAATTTCGAATTGTTAATTTAAACGATAACGTTAGTAAGCTCCTGTAAATTCTCATGAAATAATATAATTTATACAAATTTTATCGTAATTAATCGTTGTTTATAACTCGCGTTTATTTTATAATATTTTACTACATAACAAATGTATTCGCTGTTAATAAATTGGATGTTGTGTCTACTTTTGAAAATAAATCTAGAAGCACGAACGGTGATAAATGTTTATTTTAATAAAATCCCCGCAATACCGCCCCGTGCAACAAATGTTATATTGAGCATATTTTCACGAGCGACATGATGTATTAATTTAAATATCACTGCTGCATGTCAGCAAGATGTTTTAAGCTACGACCTTAATCTCTATTAGCGCGTTATGTGTCGGAATTATTCTGTAAGTGTTTAAACAGGTTAAGCCTCGAAAACTCGCCGAGCTCATCCCCTACACACAATAAAAAGCGGCAACTGCAACTCGGGCATTATAATTGTAAAATAAATCGTGCTAAGTGCTGTTAACACCTTTGTGACGCTGGCGTGGTCCATGCTGCCCCAGAAGAATCACGGCCTCCCTTTATAAAAGTTATTTGTGACGTAATAGAGATTTATGCGGTTGTATAAAAAGGAGCTTGTAAGAAAAGGAATGACACGTCACATTTAAGGAGCAATATTTTCGTATAAAAAAAAAAGAGAAAAGCAGGCGACGTTTCGTAGTCGATGTTTAACCTGGCGGGCGATAAAGGGGCCAATAAAACTTCAATAGGGAGGCGATTGAGCAGTCGTTATTATGCATGGTGGAGAGCGTTGTCTGGCATCGGATTTTGTGTGGGGGCACGTTTGGGCTAACTCTTGGGGGGCCGGGGGGCCGTAAGTTTTCAGTTTGTGTTTCTTATCGAGCTCCGGGTTTGCACTCGGACTTACCTACTACTATTTGTTTTGCTACTGTGCATGTGTGTATGTGTGTACGTGTATGTTTCTCTATTTGCTCCGCCAACAGTTGGTTGCGCGTTCCTCCCCCGCACTCACCACCCCCCGCCAAACAAGGCCTCCTTCGCCCCGTCGACTTCATCTTGTTGTTCCATTTCGCATGTGAGCGCGTCCCGACGTGTGCGAGTGTGTGTACTCAGGCGGTTGTTTTCTCTGTTAAAAACACTTAAACACCCTTGCAAAAAGACGGCACATAATTCCGCCTCGTAAAATCCCTTAAATGCCCTTTAATGAACGGGAAAAATAATATTGTTTTCCAGAGTCAAATTACACGCTCGTCGTGTTTTTGCGTGGTTTCTTCGGGGATGTTATGTTTCTTGTATGCTCCGCACAGATAAGCATCTCGAACAACCCTTGTTTGTTATATGTTTTCGAAACTTTATATTTGAGCATCATAATAGAGTCAATAAGTAAATGCTTCATCCATTCATATGTCTAAATGAACTATCCTAGTTTCCATAAGAGTCCATACGTTTTTAATGACGAACGTTGCTACTAGGTTTTTTTGCAACATCGATTTATATTGAAATCGGTGATTGCAAAAACATATACTTTTGTGCCTTAAATTTTATGTCAGAACAGAATGATTTGTTGATATTTCTATTCAGTTTTGTTAAAAGGAACTATTTAAATACCTTCTGACTCTACTCAATACTACAAAATATTTGTTTCATAAGATCCATTGATTTTTATACTTTTTCATTCATCGAAATTTTACAACTTTTTAAAATAAATATTTTTGATAATTAAATGGATCCTGTCCTGAGTCAATATGAATTGATGTAAAATTGATGATTTATTGTTTTACATCATATATTTTTTAAGAACGTTTCTAGAATGGCTAGTTTTACTAGAAATTTACTAGAAAACTTCGCACATTTGTGTGGTGGTCTAAATTTTCCATATTTATGAAAAATAATATGCTAAAATTTCTAAAACTTTAAAAAACAAATATTTTTCACAATTAAATGGATCCTGTCCTGAGTCAATATGAATTGATGTAAAATTGATGATCTATCGTTTAACATCAAATATTTTTGACTAACCTCGTACGTTTCTAAAATGGCTAGTTATACTAGAAATTTACTAGAAAACTTCGCACATTTCTGTGGTGGTCTAAATTTTCCAAATTTGTAAAAAAATTACATGCCATTTTTGCAAGTTTGTTTAAAATGGATTGGCAACTTTTTGGATTGGAAGGTCTTTAAAATGATAGAACCGCCAATGGACACACGTATTCCCAAACTATTTCAAAATCATTCCTACCAAATTTAAAAGAATTTTGACCGACTGAAAAACTGGTACGACAGACATTCAACCACAGAAAATACTATGAACAACCATCAAAGGTAATATAACACGAAAGTAATTACATTACTAAAATCTATAATAGTATATATTAAGGTACCAGTTGCAGAAGGCATCTATTCAAGCATGAATTTAAAATTTCGAAACGAGCTGCGTAGCAGCGAGTTGACGAACAAATGCTTGAAGGACCTTCTGCAACGAGTGTGTTATAGTATTTTTTCTATTTTGCTGCATCATACTATTTTATAAATTAAAAAAAAAAAATCTAGCGGATTTTGCAGTGGTTGGTGACATTTATGTGGCGTAGATTTAGGCAGCTGTGGAAAAAAAATCAGATATTATTTTCGCAATTTTGCGTTGTTTGAAAATGAATACTGAAGAAAATTTATCACTAAACATTTGTGTTATAAGCAACAGTAATGTTCATCAAAATATTGTGTCGGATGATAATTTACATGCTGTCACTATAAATTCTCAAGACAAATCGCTTGTAACTGTTAATGTGTGTAATAATTGTACTTTCCACGGTAATAAAATTAAAAATTCGTTTTCATTAATTAGCTGTTCTTGTTTTTTAATATCATTAGTTAGTACACGATTTTGATTTATTCTCTTTGTGAAATCTAGATGTATTACTGTCAGATTTGACAATTAGTTTGACAGATGTGGACAATATCTTGTTTTTTAATATCATTAGTTAGTACACGATTTTGATTTATTCTCTTTGTGAAACCTAGAGACATAACTGCCTGATTTGACAATTAGTTTCACAGATGTGGACAATATCTTTTTTTTTAATATCATTAGTTAGTACACAATTTTGATTTATTCATTTTGTCAAATCTAGAGACATAACTGCCTGATTTGACAATTAGTTTGACAGATGTGGACAATATATTGTTTTTTAATATCATTAGTTAGTACACGATTTTGATTTATTCTCTTTGTGAAATCTAGAGACATAACTGCCTGATTTGACAATTAGTTTGACAGATGTGGACAATATCTTGTTTTTTAATATTATTAGTTAGTACACGATTTTGATTTATTCTCTTTGTGAAATCTAGAGACATAACTGCCTGATTTGACAATTAGTTTGACAGATGTGGACAATATCTTGTTTTTAATATCATTAGTTAGTACACGATTTTGATTTATTCTCTTTGTGAAATCTAGAGACATAACTGCCTGATTTGACAATTAGTTTCACAGATGTGGACAATATCTTGTTTTTTAATATCATTAGTTAGTACACGATTTTGATTTATTCTCTTTGTGAAACCTAGAGACATAACTGCCTGATTTGACAATTAGTTTCACAGATGTGGACAATATCTTTTTTTTTAATATCATTAGTTAGTACACAATTTTGATTTATTCATTTTGTCAAATCTAGAGACATAACTGCCTGATTTGACAATTAGTTTCACAGATGTGGACAATATATTGTTTTTTAATATCATTAGTTAGTACACGATTTTGATTTATTCTCTTTGTGAAATCTAGAGACATAACTGCCTGATTTGACAATTAGTTTGACAGATGTGGACAATATCTTGTTTTTTAATATTATTAGTTAGTACACGATTTTGATTTATTCTCTTTGTGAAATCTAGAGACATAACTGCCTGATTTGACAATTAGTTTCACAGATGTGGACAATATCTTGTTTTTTAATATAATTAGTTAGTACACGATTTTGATTTATTCTGTTTGTGAAATCTAGAGACATAACTGCCTGATTTGACAATTAGTTTCACAGATGTGGACAATATCTTGTTTTTTAATATCATTAGTTAGTACACAATTTTGATTTATTCATTTTGTCAAATCTAGAGACATAACTGCCTGATTTGACAATTAGTTTCACAGATGTGGACAATATATTGTTTTTTAATATCATTAGTTAGTACACGATTTTGATTTATTCATTTTGTCAAATCTAGAGACATAACTGCCTGATTTGACAATTAGTTTCACAGATGTGGACAATATATTGTTTTTTAATATCATTAGTTAGTACACGATTTTGATTTATTCTCTTTGTGAAATCTAGAGACATAACTGCCTGATTTGACAATTAGTTTGACAGATGTGGACAATATCTTTTTTTTTAATATCATTAGTTAGTACACAATTTTGATTTATTCATTTTGTCAAATCTAGAGACATAACTGCCTGATTTGACAATTAGTTTCACAGATGTGGACAATATATTGTTTTTTAATATCATTAGTTAGTACACGATTTTGATTTATTCTCTTTGTGAAATCTAGAGACATAACTGCCTGATTTGACAATTAGTTTCACAGATGTGGACAATATCTTGTTTTTTAATATCATTAGTTAGTACACGATTTTGATTTATTCTCTTTGTGAAACCTAGAGACATAACTGCCTGATTTGACAATTAGTTTGACAGATGTGGACAATATCTTGTTTTTTAATATTATTAGTTAGTACACGATTTTGATTTATTCTCTTTGTGAAATCTAGAGACATAACTGCCTGATTTGACAATTAGTTTGACAGATGTGGACAATATCTTGTTTTTAATATCATTAGTTAGTACACGATTTTGATTTATTCTCTTTGTGAAATCTAGAGACATAACTGCCTGATTTGACAATTAGTTTGACAGATGTGGACAATATCTTGTTTTTTAATATTATTAGTTAGTACACGATTTTGATTTATTCTCTTTGTGAAATCTAGAGACATAACTGCCTGATTTGACAATTAGTTTCACAGATGTGGACAATATCTTGTTTTTTAATATCATTAGTTAGTACACAATTTTGATTTATTCATTTTGTCAAATCTAGAGACATAACTGCCTGATTTGACAATTAGTTTGACAGATGTGGACAATATCTTGTTTTTTAATATTATTAGTTAGTACACGATTTTGATTTATTCTCTTTGTGAAATCTAGATGTATTACTGTCAGATTTGACAATTAGTTTGACAGATGTGGACAATATCTTGTTTTTTAATATTATTAGTTAGTACACGATTTTGATTTATTCTCTTTGTGAAATCTAGAGACATAACTGCCTGATTTGACAATTAGTTTGACAGATGTGGACAATATCTTGTTTTTTAATATTATTAGTTAGTACACGATTTTGATTTATTCTCTTTGTGAAATCTAGAGACATAACTGCCTGATTTGACAATTAGTTTGACAGATGTGGACAATATCTTGTTTTTTAATATTATTAGTTAGTACACGATTTTGATTTATTCTCTTTGTGAAATCTAGAGACATAACTGCCTGATTTGACAATTAGTTTCACAGATGTGGACAATATCTTGTTTTTTAATATCATTAGTTAGTACACAATTTTGATTTATTCATTTTGTGAAATCTAGAGACATAACTGCCTGATTTGACAATTAGTTTGACAGATGTGGACAATATCTTGTTTTTTAATATTATTAGTTAGTACACGATTTTGATTTATTCTCTTTGTGAAATCTAGAGACATAACTGCCTGATTTGACAATTAGTTTCACAGATGTGGACAATATCTTGTTTTTTAATATCATTAGTTAGTACACAATTTTGATTTATTCATTTTGTCAAATCTAGAGACATAACTGCCTGATTTGACAATTAGTTTGACAGATGTGGACAATATCTTGTTTTTTAATATTATTAGTTAGTACACGATTTTGATTTATTCTCTTTGTGAAATCTAGATGTATTACTGTCAGATTTGACAATTAGTTTGACAGATGTGGACAATATCTTGTTTTTTAATATTATTAGTTAGTACACGATTTTGATTTATTCTCTTTGTGAAATCTAGAGACATAACTGCCTGATTTGACAATTAGTTTGACAGATGTGGACAATATCTTGTTTTTTAATATTATTAGTTAGTACACGATTTTGATTTATTCTCTTTGTGAAATCTAGAGACATAACTGCCTGATTTGACAATTAGTTTGACAGATGTGGACAATATCTTGTTTTTTAATATTATTAGTTAGTACACGATTTTGATTTATTCTCTTTGTGAAATCTAGAGACATAACTGCCTGATTTGACAATTAGTTTGACAGATGTGGACAATATCTTGTTTTTAATATCATTAGTTAGTACACGATTTTGATTTATTCTCTTTGTAAAATCTAAAGACATAACTGCCTGATTTGACAATTATTTTCACAGATGTGGACAATATCTTGTTTTTTAATATCATTAGTTAGTACACGATTTTGATGTATTCTCTTTGTGAAATCTAGAGACATAACTGCCTGATTTGACAATTAGTTTCACAGATGTGGACAATATCTTGTTTTTTAATATCATTAGTTAGTACACGATTTTGATTTATTCTCTTTGTGAAATCTAGAGACATATCTGCCTGATTTGACAATTAGTTTCACAGATGAGGACAATATCTTGTTTTTTAATATTATTAGTTAGTACACGATTTTGATTTATTCATTTTCTCAAATCTAGAGACATAACTGCCTGATTTGACAATTTGTTTGACAGAAGTGGACAACTACTTGTTTTTTAAAAATATGATTAGTTTTTAATCAAGTTTTAAGGTAAAATGTTATTTTTAATCAATAACTCTATAACGAGGGACAAACGGAAAATATTCCACTCCTAATTTCCTATTTGTTTTAGCCCCTAATTAGGTTGAAGATAGGTATAGGACATTGTACATGAAATATGTCTAGAATTTTCTGAAGAATCCAAAAATTGAATAATATACCATGTGTTGTATTTAAGATAAGAAAGTTGGTATTGGCCACGGTCACATGACACACCCTGTATAAAAAGTTTTTGTTGAAAAAAATGCGCAACTAAAAATAACAATCGACGTGTCCGAGAGTATATATATATACAGGGTGTCCGGAAAATACGTGTACAACGTTTGACGACAGACTCCTGACGTCAAAATAGGTCGATCTAAGCGGACTTAGTTATATCCAAAATTGTCTCGTTTAGCCGGTAGAGGGCGTCAAAAATTAATATCAATGACGTTTAATAATTTGACAATTAATCAAGTATAATATTTACTCAAGTATACGATCAACATTATTGAATTACAAGTTCATTTTACCATTAAAAATGGAAAATTATACAAACTCTCAGAAAGTTGACATGCTCCTGGTATACGGGTTTTGTCGAGGAAATGGGCGTCAGAGTGTTAGGGTTTACATGGAGAGGTTTCCTAACCGTCGAATACCAAACCACCAAACATTTGCCAATATTGAGCGTCATCTTCGGGAAACGGGCAGTTTTGAGAAAAAGTTTGAAGGCAGGGGTCGTATGCGAACAACTCGAACTGTGGAAACAGAAGAGATGATTCTGGAAAGAGTTGAAGAAGAACCAAGTACCAGTACCCGTCTCTTAGAACGTGAGTTAAATGTTCCTAAAACGATTGTCAATGAGGTTTTAAGAGAACAGTTGTTACATCCTTTCCACATACAAAAAGTCCAGGAACTTTTACCGACTGATCCCCCCATGCGGCTTACATTTTGTCAATTTATTAGAAACAAAAGAATCCTTGTTCCAAATTTTTGTAGAAAAAATATGTTTACTGACGAGGCATGCTTTACAAGATCTGGGGTAACCAATCTGCACAACGAACATATTTATTCCGATGAAAATCCACATGCCATTAAAGTTGCACATCATCAGCATCAATTTAAAATTAATATTTGGGCAGGTATTATTGATCACTACCTTATTGGTCCCATTGTTATTCCAGACAGGTTAGATGGAAATATTTATTTAAATTTTTTGCAAGACACATTACCAATTCTTCTGGAGAATTTGCCCATTTTACTTCGGAGGGAAATGTGGTATATGCATGATGGTGCCCCGCCCCATTTTTCCGTTGCCGTTCGGCAATACTTACATCATCAGTATCCCAACCGATGGATTGGAAGAGGCAATGATGCACCAGTAAAATGGCCACCACGTTCTCCTGAGTTAATTATGTGTGACTTCTTTTTGTGGGGCGCTATTAAAACAGAAGTTTACATGACTCCGGTAAACACACGCGATGATTTATTGCAGCGGATTTTAAATGCAGGCAACCATTTTAATAATCCCGAGACATTAGATAGGGTCCAATATCATTTTTTAAAGAGTGTTAATAAGTGTATTCAGCAAGATGGCGGTCATTTTACACATTTGCTTAAGTAATGTTTTTGTTTTACTTAGTTTCTTACAATAGATACTTTCAACTTTGTTATACTTTTGTTTTTTTTGACGCCCTCTACCGGCTAAACGAGACAATTTTGGATATAACTAAGTCGGCTTAGATCGACCTATTTTGACGTCAGGAGTCTGTCGTCAAACGTTGTACACGTATTTTCCGGACACCCTGTATATATATATATATATATATATATATATATATATATATATATATATATATATATATAAATACGTGCGTATCTTATTTGATCGTTAATCCAATCCTTACCTGAATCGTAGAAATAAAGCTTTAATTTATTTAGATTTGCAGAGATTCGAATCGCGGCAGCTTTGCCTTTTTTCACCCCCTTGTCGCCCATTAAGACGTCGTCAGGGACGATTTATCTAATTGCGGCTCGGTTAATTGGCTGGCCGATTCAGTCCCACCGTCGCAATGTCGAACCAAGACCTCGAGAAATTTTATTTACGGCTCCTTATCGTTTTAATTAAACGACAATTCCGGTGATTATTTCGCAAATTGCTTCGCAAAAGTAAGTGTGCATATCCAATGTGGGTGCTCGTAGTTTATGCCAACGACAATTTTGAGAGTGGCGCTAGACTGTGGGGATAATTCAGTCTGCAAGTCCATAAATCGCATGGCGGGTCGTGTAAATTTATATCACATGCACTTTAAGTGCGCCTATATCACAATAATTCAGGGCGCGCATGCCCCGTTCGGGCGATAAATTACCTAAATATTGTTACTTTGTTACCGTAATGTATTCCATAAATATCTCGTTCGGTAAAAGCTGCGGGCTTATTAAGTTTACTTTACATTAAACAATTTGAATGTTTCATGTGGAATTTATAACGGCCGTATATTCCAGGGCAATTGTCCGGACTTTACAACCTAATTGATTCCATAAGTCAATTCGTAATTGCGTATCGCAGCGACGGGCTGCGGTAAATTCGCACTAAACAGTTTTATGATTTACATTAAACGCATTTGAACTCAATTATAATACCTGTCGTATATTATCGCACATCACCAACCAAATTGGAGCGAATTGAATTCGCGAATTCATACCTGATTACTTGTACATGAGATGATATGCTCCACATAATGCCAAGCATGGTGCTAAAAAGACATCTACATGATGGATGAAGGACATCCTTCAGGGCTAATTGATCTAGAACAAAGTCAATGAGAACATCATCAAATGATAAACTGCTTAGTTTGTGACTTTCTATGCACACGAGACTGATTGAACATAATTTATCTTGAATCATTGTTGTTCTAAATTCATTGTTTATTCTCTTTAGCTGAGAAAAATATCTCTCTGCATAGCAATTTGCAACCATCATACAAAGAAACTATCTCAAAATTGCTTCTACATTAGAGAATGCTGATTGGCCAAGAGATATTTACAGGGAAGTTTGAAACTTGGCTTCAGAGCTTCAAATTGCTTAGATGCTTCAAGAACAAATGAAATATTTCCAAAAAAAAATTGAAACTTGGCTTCAGGGTTTCAAAACAGTTAATGGAAAATTACACAGAAACCAGCAAGTTTTTAGGCATAAGATATCGCAATATAAAATCCAGTTTAAACGAAAATAGTGAGATATTTACAAATAGATAGAACAAATGACATATTTCCAAGGAAGTTTGAAACTTGGCTTCAGGGCTGCAAAATGCTTAGATGCTTCAAGAACAAATGAGATATTTACAAAAAAAAATTGAAACTTGGCTTCAGGGTTTCATAATAGTTAATAGAAAATTACACAGAAGAACATCACCAAGTTTTTAGACATAAGATATCGCAATATAAAATCCAGTTTAAACGAAAATGGTGAGAAATTTACAAATAGACAGAACAAATGAGATATTTACAGGGAAGTTTGAAACTTGGCTTCAGAGCTTCAAAATGCTTAGATGCTTCAAGAACAAATGAGATATTTACAAAAAAAGTTCGAAACTTGGTTTCAGGGTTTCAAAATAGTTGATTCAAAATTACACAGAAGAACACCAGCAAGTTTTTTGGCATAAGATATCGCAATATAAAATCCTGTTTACACGAAAATAGTGAGATATTTACAAATAGATAGAACACATGAGATATTTACAGGGAAGTTTGAAACTTGGCTTCAGGGCTTCAAAATGCTTAGATGCTTCAAGAACAAATGAAATATTTATTAAAAAAGTTTCAAACTTGGCTTCAGGGTTTCAAAATAGTTAATAGAAAATTGCACAGAAGAACACCAGCGAGTTTTTAGGCATACGATATCGCAATATAAACTCATGTTTAAACGAAAGTGGTGAGATATTTACAAATAGATAGAACAAATGAGATATTTACAGGGAAGTTTGAAACTTGGCTTCAGAGCTTCAAAATGTTAATATGCTTCAAGAACAACTGAGATATTTACAAAAAGTTTGAAACTTGGCTTCAGGGTTTCAAAATAGTTAAAAGAAAATTACACAGAAGAACACCAGCAAGTTTTTAGGCATAAGATATCGCAATATAAAATCCAGTTTAAACGAAAATAGTGAGATATTTACAAATAGATAGAACAAATGAGATATTTCCAGGGAAGTTTGAAACTTGGCTTTAGAGCTTCAAAATGCTTAGATGCTTCAAGAACAAATGAAATATTTACTAAAAGTTTGAAACTTGGCTTCGGGGTTTCAAAATGCTTAGATGCATCAAGAACAAATGAGATATTTACAAAAAAAGTTTGAAACTTGGCTTTAGGGCTTCAAAAAACAATGAGTAATTTACAAAAAAGTTTGAAACTTGGCTTCAGGGCTTCAAAATGCTTAGATGCATCAAGAACAAATGAGACAGGAATTTACAAAAAAAGTTTGAAACTTGGCTTTAGGGCTTCAAATCAGTCAGATGTATCAACAATTAGTGAGATATTTTAAGATTTCATATAGCAATTTCTATCAACTGTCCGTCCTGAATATTCTCTTCAATTTTATGATTCAATAAAATTTCGGTTGCATCAATAATTATTTTACACTAATTCAATAAGAAACCTAGTTTGATATACACTTAATACCTAAAATATGGCAAAACATTCGTCTCAAAACATCAATAGTGATTTCCATATGCTTTTATGGCATTAAGATTCAATCAAACATACTCAACGGTAAATCTCTACACAGGTAAATATTTGTGTGCCACTTCAAGTATATCAATAAATGCCAAGGAAGAAGACTAAGTATTGGAAATCAGGCCGAAGAAATTCATGATTCATAATCAGACAGTTCTTCATTGTCGCTTTCTTCTGAATTTAACTCTACAGTTAACTATTCCAAGTCTGTGTCTTCACCAGAAAGTAGCTATTCAATATCTTCACTTGAATAAGGCTTAGTTTTCTTGTATGACTTTTGAGGTCATGAGTATGACCTCATGTTAGTTAGGAAAGGGACTGAGGTTAATAAATGTCTGTTAATTATATCCTAGTTACACGACTCTCTAGAGAATTTTCTAGCACAATTTAGATGATAGGAATGAAGATGCTTATTCCTTGCTTCTGCTGCTTCTTCTGACAACTGTCCAATAGGTAGAAGCGAATTTTGTATAAAAGCTGGGCCATGTATCAGGAATTTATGCAGTGTAGGAGTTATAGGGTACCAGGGATACAGTTTGACATACAGTTTTGTAGTAACCAGGCTATAAAGAAAATACTAGGTAAAGTTTAGAGAGATAAACTTAGTTTATCTCTCTTGAGAATAGCAGCAGTGCCGAAATAATTGTAGAGCAATTTAATAAAACTTGTGAAAAAGTGTTTTCTTTATTAACCTAATCAAAATGTTTCACCAAGTAGTAACCACTTCCTCATACAATTTAATTTTATATTTAAATTTTAGGCCCACTTGAAATTATTTCTAAAATAACTTTCAACCGAAAAAGAAGATTTTTATCTACTACAATTATTGCGGCTGATAATTCGGTGTCTCTGAAGAATCTACTGCTTGTATTACCATCATTGGTATTTCCAAATCCAGGCTTTGGTACATCAACAATAATGCCCATTTTACTTCTGAATTCATCTTGATTTTTTTTCTTTCTGTCATGAACAATGGCTTTCTGGTTGTCGTGCTGTTGGCATTTCTTGTTTCGCCTTTCTCTGTAGTATCGATATGCAGCTGATGTAATGCAGAAATTATTCCATCATAACTATCAAGTATTGCACTTGTGGCTAGTGAATGTGCTTCCCATCCAGTCTTTGATTTTGAAACTTTTGAATCATCTTTGAAGAATGACAACAGTACTACCCATCTATGTGTAGATGAAGAAAATAAATTATATATTTCTTGAACAATTCCAAAAAAAGTTTACTTCATCTGAACAACAGTAAACTGCTGCTCTACCAACAAGATTCAGGGAATGACCAGCACATGGAATATACATGTTAATCTTCAATATCATTTCTAGCATACCCTTGTATTAACCAGACATATTGGCAGCATTACATGGTTTATTTAAAAATGATAAAATTAGAGGAATCAGTTAATGTTAATAACGTCGAGAATGTTCAAGTTAATGAATAAAATTTAGTATGATTTATAATACATGCTCGCCAATGAGAAAGTAATTATTGCAAATGCAACACGAAATTGTAAAGCAATCTGTAACGGTGTGTAATTTATCTTGTCGAGCCTACTTCGTCCCCCTCCATCAACCGCGACATCCTTAAAAGGACGATTTATTATAAAATATTGCCAAGAACAACACCGCATAAAATATACAAAACAAATGATGAGGGTAAATCTGATTTGACAGACCGACGGGCCGAAGATAAGACTGTCGAAACGAAATATCTTTTTATACGTGTGCGTATAAAAAAGCAGGGGCGGCGTAATTCCGGCGGTCGAATAAAACGTCCCAGAATAAATGGGTTTATGTGTCCGTGAGAGGTCACTGGGAGGGGTCTGGCCCGTGGTCAGATGCAATAGTTCCGGCGGGAAGTTAATTTAGCAGTACACTGCATCTAGTGCACTCGGTCTCCTAACTATTCCGGATTCGTACTGGCCGTGGAGCTCGAACTTCGAAACTACTTAGACGCCCTAATACGTACTCATAATAAGTACAAGTACGGCCATCGATCTGTATATTCGCATAGATAACCTCTATGTACACAAAACCAGGTACATCTGCGACAATTTCGATACCGCATGAATACATCGGAAACAATTTTATAATTAAACTGCTTTAAAGTATTATTTGAATAATCTGCTATTTTGCCAGAACCGATAAAATTACTTCTCATAACAAATAAGTACATAATTGCGGTAAGGAACAAATTCAATAAAATCGTATACGATTACAAATAACAATTATCACAAATTCAACATTTTCGTCGAATAGTTCTTACTAACAAATTTGATATTTTAGTATTTTCGCATGATTTGTCTTACATTTGATGCTACAATTTTTTTAAATAACAGTCAGTATTATAATAATGAATGTCAAATGAATGCACTTTATTTCAAACAATGGTACGGTCAATGGAAGGTTGAAAGTGGCGGCATAATACTTTTTTGTAGAAAATTGCCATGCCTATTGCTTAATGAGATAAAAGGTACGTCATTCTATTAAAAAAATTGAAAACAATTAATTTAAGTGAGCACTCAACTATTGACATTTTTGAATATCTCATTATCATAACTTATGCTACAAAGCTACAAAAGCAGCTTTGTACTTAGCTACAAAATATATCAGTCATAAAGGTACCTTTCAGGTACAATTCGAAATAAATCTTTCGTCTTTGTTAAATTTTTAAGAGAAATTGTAGCCATTTTTCATAACGTCTTATTGAGGTCAAAATCTCGGATATTAATTTTTATCTCGGAAATTAAAACAGATACGTAAATATACATACCTATAATAGATGTTTTAAATTAAATAAGGAAACCAAAAACATAATAATATATAGGGTGTTCTATTTAAAAAACAAAAGTTGATGATTACTTCCGGTGTAACCGGAAGTGATGAGAGGTTAAAAGTATTTCGCCTGAGGAGAACGGAATCAGTGATGTTTACATGATTTATTTCAAATTTTTATCTTGTCGGGAACGAATTGTATATTGTATATTGTATATGTATAATTTGTAGCCCGGCGCCTCCACCATAATGAAAATCGGGTATATCTTTTACAGTTTCCGGGAAAAAAATTATAACTAAATACTATCTTATGGAGAATGCAATTCTAATTACGTTACAAAAAAAAAATAACGTGCTACTTAATAAAATGTAATTAATATAGCGAATTTTCATTTTGGTGGATGCGCCGGGTAGTATATTATTATTTACATGTTTAACCTCGAATATCTCGGAAACGCTTCATTCTTTCGAAGTTCAACTAATATACCAATTTAAGATAATAAAGCTTATTCACCGCGAAATAAGATATGATTTAAAAAATAATTGTACTGTATGTAAATACGTTTCTTGATGAGAAAAGAATGTCAAAGAATGTCAGTATTTCTCTTCAAGATTTTGGCGTTTTTTCAACTAAATTCAACTAATATACTTATTTAATATAATAAAGCTAATTTACCGTGAATTGGGATATGATTAAAAAAAAAATTAGTACTGTATGTAAAAACGTTTCTTGATGAGAAAAGAGTGTCAAAGAATGTCAGTATTTCTCTTCAATATTTTGGGTTTTTTTACAGAATCTATGGGGTGCCTGATTTTTGTCACATGGTTTTAAAATACGGGGTCCAGTAAATTGACCTCCCACAATTGACCGCCAACAATTGACCGCCCGCAATTGACCGCCAACAATTGACCGCCGCATCAATTGATCGCGCCAATAATTGACTGCCTGCAATTGATCGCCATACAATTGACCGCTGCATCAACTGTTCGCGCTAACAAATGACCACCAACCAAATATTGATCTATATATATATATATATATATATATATATATATATATATATATATATATACAGGGTGAGTCGTGAGGAACGGACCAAACTCCAGGAGTGTATTGTACACGTAAAAATGATTTAAAAAAACTCAAATGTTGTTATCCGATTTTCATTTGTTTTCAAGTAATAGTTTCGAACAGTTTGTTGAAAAGTAGGATAAATACATTTTTATCCAGTGTTTTCTAATGTGGAAACCGTTGACGATATCTTTCAACAGCAGCTGTAGCACTCCCATTACAAAAACCATAGACAGACACCACATTTGCATATTCAAAATTTGAAACTATAACTTGAAAACAAATGAAGATCGGATAACATCATATGAATTTTTTAAAATTATTTTCACGTACACAATACACTCCTGGAGTTAGGTCCGTTCCTCTCGACTCACCCTGTATATATATATATATATATATATATATTTAAAATACATGTAGAATCTCCCCATTTTCATTCATACATTTAGAGTGCTTGCGGAAACTCTCTTATTCCGTGATTTTATTTAAATTTTCTCCAAGATTTAAAAGTACTTCAATTAATCTGTAATCAGTACTGTTCTGCTACTTAAAATGATTGCAATGCAACAGAAATGTATATTTAGCTTAAAAGAAAAAGTTGTTCCGTATTTTATTATCTTCAATTATTATTTTCTATAATTTTGTAACCTTTTTTTTGTATACACTTAGTTTTTCTTCGATTGTTTAAATATTTGTCTGTTCTACTACTGAAAATGATTTCAATGCGACAGAAATGTATATTTAGTTTAAAAACAAAAGTTGTTCCGTATTTTATTATTTTCAATTATTATTTTCTATAATTTTGTAGACTTTTTTTTGTATACGCTCAGTTTTTCTTCGATTGTTTAAATATTTATCAAAGATTTTTAAAACATCAAATTGTAAACATCAAATATCTACGAAAATTTTAATTTTTCTATCAAAAGTGCAATAATAACTCAAAACATTTCAGCTTATATTTAAATTATTTATTCCAAAATTTCGAATATTCTGTCAAAATTTGTATGATAACTAATAACATTCTAAAATGAACCGGAAAAACTTTGAAGACCTATAAAATAATTATTCGTTACCAAGTAGAAGTGGCATTTGGACGTGCAGTTAATAAATTGACAGTATTTGATTGATTTGATTTGTAGTTGATATTTGAATATTTTACAGTTGCAACTTAAAATTTGCAGATGCACTGAAATATATAACTGTTTTTGATTGTTGCAGTTGAACATATTAGTTTTTTACACATGAAATTTAGAATTTGCAGATGCAGTTAAAGGCCTAATGATTTCAGTTCACAATATGACAGTTTTTGAGAATGAGAAAAGCAAGTTTTGACAGTTACAGTAGAAAATTTGATAAGTTTAGACACTTGAAATTGAAAATTTAAAGGTTTTTGACAGTAGGAGTGGAAAATTTGACAATGCAGTTTAAAATACGACAGTTTGTGATATATATATAGTTAAATATTTTAATTATTGACAGTTTCAATTGCTAATATACAGGTAGTAAAAATTTGACAAAGTATGACAGTTAGAGTTGAAAATTTGCCCTGTTTTTGCAAGTGGCAGTTGCAAATTTGATAAGTTTTAATGTTATAATAGAAAATTTGAAGTTTTTGGACAGTAGAAGTGGCATGTAGACGTGCAGTTAAGAAATGTATTGTTTTTGATTGATTTGTAGTTGATATTTGAGTTTTTTACAGTTGCAACTGATAAATATGTGCAGATGCACTCACATATATAACTGTTTTTGATTGTTGCAGTTGAAATTTTTTGTTTTTAACACTTGCAGTTTAGAATTTGCAGATGTAATTAAAGACCTGATGTTTTGAAAATTGAAGTTGAAAATTTAAAAGTGTTTGACAATAGGAGTAGAAAATTTGCCAATGCAGTTTAAAATACGACAGTTTTTGATATACATTCCTAAATATTTTAATTATTGACAGTTTCAATTGCTAACATACAGGTAGTAAAAATCTGACAAAGTGTGACAGTTGGAGTTGAAAATTTGCCAGTTTTTGGAAGTTGCAGTTGCAAATTTGATTAGTTTTAGAGTTATAATTGAAAATTTGAAGTTTTTGGACAGTTGAAGTGGCACTTGGACGTGCAGTTAAAAAATTGACAATTTTTGATTCATTTGTAGCTGATATTTGAATTTTTCATAGTTGCAACTGACAATGCCGATGCACTCAAATTTTTATTGTTGCAGTTGAAAATTTTAGTTTTTTACACTTGAAATTTAGAATTTACAGATGCAGTAAAATATCTGATGATTTCAGTTCAGAATATGACAGTTTATGAGAATAGCAGTTAAATATTTTATAAGTTTTGACAGTTACAGTAGAAAATTTGATAAGCTTTAACACTTAAAGTTGAAAATTTAAAAGTTTTTGACAGTAGGAGTGAAAAATTTGCCAATGCAGTTACAAATATGACAGGTTTTTAATATTTATAGTCAAATATTTTAATTATTGTTAATTTCAATTGCAAATATACAGATAGTAAAAATTTGACAAAGTATGACAGTTGGATTTGAAAATTTGCCAATTTTTGGAAGTTGCAGTTGAAAATTTGAAAAGTTTTGAAACTATAATTGAAAATTTTTAGTTTTTGGACAGTAAAAGTGGCATTTGAACGTGCAGTTAATAAATTGACAGTATTTGATTAATTTGTAGTTGATATTTGAATATTTTACAGTTGCAACAGAAAATTTGCAGATGCACTTATATTTATTTTTATTGTTGCAGTTGAAAATTTTAGTTTTTTACATTTGAAATTTAGAATTTTCAGATACAGTTAAAGACCTGATGATTTCAGTTAAAAATATGGCAATTTTTGAAAATTGCAGTTGAAAATTTGCTAAAGTTAGACAGTTATAGTAATAAATTTGATCAGTTTTGACAATTGAAGTTGAAAATTAAAAGTTTTTGACAGTAGGAGTGGAAAATTTGATAAGTTTTGACAATTGAAGTTGAAAATTTAAAAGTTTTTGACTGTAGAGTGGAAAATTTACCTATGGAGTTTAAAATACGAGAGTTTGTTTAAATTTATAATTAAATATTTTAATTATTGACAGTTTCAATTGCAAATATACAGGTAGTAAACAGGTTGCAGTTGAAAATTTGCCAGTTTTTGAAAGTTGCAGTTGCAAATTTGATAAGTTATGAGGTTATTATTAAAAATTTGAAGCTGTTGGACAGTAGAACTGGCATTTGGACTTGCACTTAAAAAATTACAGTTTTTGATCGATTTGTAGTTGATTTTTGAATTTGCTAGAGTTGCAACTAAAAATATGCACATGCACTCAAATATATAACTGATTTTGATTGTTGCAGTTGATAATTTTTGTTTTTTTCACTTGAAATTTAAAATTTACAGATGCAGTTAAAGACCTATAAAGACCTATAAAGACCTGATGGTTTCAGTTCAGAATATTGCAATTTTTGAGAATTGCAGTTGAAAATTTGATAAATTGAGACACTTACAGTAATAAATTTGATCAGTTTTGACAATTTAAGTTGTAAATTTAAAAGTTTTTGACAGTGGGAGTGGAAAATTTGCAGTTTTTTGATAAGTATAGTTCAATATTTTAATTATTGACAGTTTCAATTGCACATATACAGATAGTAAAAATTTGATGAAGTATGACAGTTGGAGTTAAAAATTTGGAAGTTGCAGTTGCAAATTTGATAAGTTTTGAAGTTATAATTGAAAATTTGTGGTTATTGGACAGTGGAAGTGGCATTTGGACGTCTTAGTATTGAGGAAAATGGACTCCGAGGGCAATGAAGGGCACGACGCTAAGTGGTTTCGCTACACAAAGCAGTTTGAAACGGTATATTTTAAGAACTGTCTTAATGAAAACGAACCGTTCAAAAAAATTTAGCACGACGTAGAAACGGTTTGAAACTTATACCTAACAGGTGTTATTTTGACATGGTCCCAATATCTGTGGAGAAAATGGATAATTTATTACAACCTCTTTTACTTATATCACTCCCTTTTCGACATTTTTATCGCAATTTAAAAAGATCTGCTGGCGTTGAGGATGCATTACCGGACATTGAAAAATTTGATGAAAACCAAGCGTAGGGTACATCAATCATTATCATTTTTTTTTCTTATTATTACATAATATTGCGTTATTTTCAAAGACATTAAAATTTTACACTTAAGTTGAATAAAAGTAAACCTAAACAACGCTTTTTTATTAACTTATCTACTTGGTTCTTTTAGTAGTTTTAGTTTTAGTAGTTTTAGTTTTAGTAGTTTTAGTCAGGGTACTAAGAGGGTCAAACAGTAATCCGGTTTTCCCACCCATCACAGAATAAATATGTTATCCAAAAAAAAACATATTTTTACTTCAACAATATTTGCACCTTCTGTATATTACAGGTCTAGTTTCGCCCCTGGCATTGTCATTGCCAATATGGCAAATAGATAGTCGCAACGTTTCGAATATATTCCATAAGAAAAATGGTGAACTAGAGTTAAGAAGAGCACGGGTTGTGATAATACGGGATAGGTACATGTCTCATGGCTGCTCGGCTTACTTAACCGGGCCGTAAAGACGGTTTTTGAAATTGTGTTTCAATTTTACGAAATCGTCCCCATTATGTTCAGAATCGTTTCACGTTCCGACCACTTTCAGTCTCATTATTCTGTCGATAGATACGAGACTTGATCTCCTGGCACACACATACGACCCCATCCCTGTGCGGCACCTCGCTGCCTCCCAGATTATCGTCGGACCCCCGTTTCATGCCCAGATCAAGGAGATTATTTGATAGAGCCCTGTTTGCACGAGGCACAGACGGAGGAGGCTCCAGAGAGTGTGGGGCGCGTTCTGTGTTTAAAGTTGATAGATAATGTGCAACTCAAATAGAGGATGAATTGGAGGAGATGGGCGGTCGGATACGGGCCGTATTTTACTTCTCCCAGGCTCCGGGAATAATTCCCGAAAAATGTTGTGCGTAACGTAATAAAGGCCGGCGATAAAGCCGAGCATGGCGGGGGCGGCGTGAATTGTGGGGAAATTGGGGGGCGGCGGGCGAGAATTTGTTCGGCGGTGGCGCGTGGCGCACATGGGCAGACTGGCGTGGGCGGACGCAAGTGGGGGCTTTAATGTGCACGCCGGGGGAAATTTATATTCTCCTTTATAGTTATTGAGAGTAAAATCTGGGAATTTTTTAAGCATGGTTTATACGCCTACGTAAGCCTGATTGTAATATACACCAAAATTCGCTGTTAATTTTTCCGCATACGATATCCGAATGTTCATATGGCAGCGTAAACTGCTGCACTAACAGTTCCGACGAAGAAATGTTCCCTGTAAATTGATTATGAGCGGAAGAAGTCTGCGCGAGATATGAGCTCTGGGGGGAGAAAAAGGGCGGACGCTCCCTCGTTTCAAGACGAGTGAGGAAAAGGGATCGTGACGTCTGGGGGCGAGTCGAAATGGGCTAATTAGTAAACAAAGTTAGTGCACCGTGGCCGTGATTAGTGCGGCGAACAACAACTACCCAAATGATGATTAAAACAGCGATTCCCACCGAGAAAACTGTTTATAACTTTGGAAATCTAATAACTGGCAGCGGGGGCTTTTAATGCCGCCGCAGATCTACATTAAGCCGCGGGACGTTTTAATAATACTCTATTTTTTGCTGCCGCATATCATAAATGAGCATCCTTAAGGATTGGTGTGAGTATGTGTTTGTTTAATCAAAATTAACATACCAAATTATCAAAATGTATATCGTTACCTACACATTACCTACACCTACACAAAATAACATACAATCTTCTACTGTTATTGAGAGAATTTGATATGAGTGAGCTTTGATACGAGTCAAAAATTATAATATTCTGATCTGAAATCATCAGGTCTTTAACTGCATCTGCAAATTCTAAATTTCAAGTATAAAAAACTAAAAATTTCAACTGCAACAATAAAAAACAGTTATATATTTGAGTGCATCTGCATATTTTCAGTTGCAACTGTAAAATATTTAATATTGCTTCAAAAATTATCAAATTTGTAACTGCAACTTCCAAATACTGGCAAATTTACAATTCCAACTGTCATCGTCAAATTTTTACTATCTGTATATTTGCAATTGAAATTATCAATAATTT
This sequence comes from Othius punctulatus, assembly GCA_951805005.1. Classification (NCBI taxonomy): domain Eukaryota; kingdom Metazoa; phylum Arthropoda; class Insecta; order Coleoptera; family Staphylinidae; genus Othius; species Othius punctulatus. Next base: position 126,442,128 of record OX638138.1, on the reverse strand, counting down.
AAATTTTTAACTTCAAATATCAAAAAACAGTCATATTTGTAACTGCATTGGCAAATTTTCCATTCCTACTCTCAAACACTTTTAAATTTTCAACTTCGATTGTCAAAACTGATCAAATATATTACTGTAACTGTCTAAATTTATCAAATTTTCAACTGCAATTATTAAAAATTGTCATATTCAGAACTGAAATCATCAGATCTTTAACTGCAACTGCAAATTCTAAATATGAAGAGTAAAAAACCAAAAAAATTAACTGCAACAATCAAAAACAGTTATATATTTGAGTGCATCTGCATATTTTCAGTCGCAATTGTAAAAAATTCAAATAACAACTACAAATCAATCAAATATTGTCAATTTATTAACTGCACGTCCAAATGCCACTTCTAATCTCCAAAAACTACAAATTTTCAAATATAATTTCAAAACTTATCAAATTTGCAACTGCAACTTCTAAAACCGGAAAATGTCCAACTCCAACTGTCATACTTCATCAAATTTTTACCATCTGTATATTTGCAATTTAAATTGTCAATAGATAAAATGTTTAACTATAAATATCAAAAAACTGTTGTATTTTTAACTGCATTGGCAAATTTTCCACTCCTACTGTCAAAAAACTTTCAAATTTTCAACTTCAATTGTCAAAACTTATCAAATATATTACAGTAACTGTCTAAATTTAGCAAATTTTCAACTGCAATTCTAAAAAATAGTCATATTCTGAACTGAAATCATCAGGCCTTTAACTGCATCTGTAAATTCTAAATTTCAAGTCTAAGAAACCAAAATCTTTAACTGCAACTATAAAAACAAATTTGAGTGCATCTGAAAATTTTCAGTTGTAACTGTAAAATATTCAAATATCAACTACAAATCAATCTAATACTGTCAATTTATTAACTGCACGTCTAAATGCCACCTTTACTGTCCAAAAACTACAAATTTTCATTTATAACTTCAAAACTTATCAAATTTGCAACTGCAACTTGCAAAAACTGGCTTATTTTCAACTTCAACTGTCATATTTCGTAAAATTTTTACTATCTGTATATTTGCAATTGAAACTGTCATTAATTAAAATATTTAACTATAAATATCAAAAAAACTATCGTATTTTTAACTGCATTGTCAAATTTTCCACTCCTACTGTCAAAAACTTGTAAATTTTCAACTTTAATTGTCAAAACTGATCAAATTTATTACTGTAACTATCTAAATTTATAAAACTTTCAACTGCAATTCTCAAAAATTGTCATATTCTGAAGTAATATCATCAGGTCTTTAACTGCCTCTGCTAATTCTAAATTGAAAGTGTAAAAAACTAAAATTTTCAACTGCAACAATCAAAAACAGTTATATATTTGAGTGCGTCTGCATATTTTCAGTTGCAACTGTAAAAAATTCAAATATCAACTACAAATCAATCAAAAACTGTAAATTTATTAACTGTACGTCCAAATGCCACTTCTACTGTCCAAATACTACAAATTTATAATTATAACTTCAAAACTTATCAAATTTGCTACTACCACTTCCAAAAACTGGCAAATTTTCAAATTTATTGTATATTAGCAATTGAAACTGTCAATTTTTAAAATAGTTAACAATACATATCAAAAACTATTGAATTTTAAACTCCTACTGTCAAACACTTTTAAATTTTCTACTGTAACTGTCAAAACTTATCAAATATTCAACTGCTATTCTCAAAAACCGTCATATTGTGGACTGAAATCATCAGGCCTTCAACTTCATCTGCAACTTCTAAATTGCAAGTGTAAAAAACTAAAATTTTAAACTGCAACAATAAAAACAAATTTGAGTGCATCTGTAAATTTTCAGTTGTAACTGTAAAAAATTCAAATATCCACTACAAATCAATCAAAAACAGTAATTTTTTTAACTGCACGTCCAAATGCCACTTCTACTGTCGAAAAACTTCAAAACTTATCAAATTTGCAACTGCAACTTGCAAAAACTGACTAATTTTCAACTCCAGCTGTCATGCATCGTCAAATTTTCACTATCAGTGTATTTGCAATTGAAATTGCAGAAGAACCTGACGTAGAACAACCAAATAAGCAAGCTCCTACAGAATAAAGGTAAAAACTGGAAAGAAGCAGAAGAAGTAGCAAGAAACAGAACAGAGTGGAAAAAATTCAGTACAAATTATAATGTAAAATAGAATGTAGAACACATCCGACACCTAACAAGGTTTAAGGGATTAATGATTATATTATAATATTATAATATTATTATGATATTATAATTATGTTATAATCTAATATATGTATATATATATATATATATATATATATATATATATATATATATATATATATATATATATATCGTTCTCCCTTCTACCAATTATGGTGTAGGGTAATCTAAAATGTAATATTATATATTATATTGTTTTGGTTGTAAGACTCATTATCTTCAACAATTACAGGACAGCAATTATCTTACGGTTTTTTTCTTAAACTATCCCAGCTTAATTCTCGTCTGAGTACTCGACATTGTGCGAATTGAGAAATGTAAAACTAAAACTTCCGTCCCCAGTTTAACGCCATCCGCACCGTTCATTACTGCGGCCGTGGACGATAAAATGTGTATGCGAGTGCACTGATGACGTACATTATTATGCAAAGTGTAACACTTGAAATTCAAATCGTTAAGCTCGAGTAATGTTGCGGAGTCAAAACACGGGTCAAATGCTGCGGTTGATTAACAAAACGAACCCGAGAGCCCCGAATTATACGCAACGTTCGGGTCTTGAAATTCCGTGGATAAGAACGTAGGAATTAATAAAGCATTTGGAGTATGCTTCTGTATTCTGTACAGTATTGCATGATGACCATTGCCGTGGCCATCACTAATATTTGCACGCGCATAAATTGAGATATACCATCAGTGGAGGTCGCACATATGCGGAGGAGCGTCGTATATTATATGCATGGATCCCCATATAAACATATCCATGAAGCGATTTGCATGCGTTATAATTATGTTATAAAATCATGGCGTAGTGAATTCCCATTACACATCCATTACGCATTCCCAACAGGCCCTAATGAATGCTAATAACGGGGCCATGAAGACGCCTAGGCGACATTATCACATGTTTCCTTGAACACTGTTCATATAACCAGGGCCGGGAAGGAATTATCCAGTTTCGGGAGTTCTCTTATATGTGTGTATCGGTGAATGTATGCGCGAGCGATGGCGCTGAATAAAACACTTAGGTACATTGTACCGTGTGCGTAAAGCCCTCTAATTATATATTTAGCTCGAAACTGGAGTGCGAAGGGTAGGAAAAGGCAAACGACGGATTTGTGGCGATGAGCAGTAGATACATATGTATTATTATTATTAAAGAGGTGAATGAGTAGGAATTATAATTAATAATTATAATTATGTAGAAATTAAAGAAACTGCACTTGGCCAAACCTTTGCAAGCTATACAGTCTCTCAAAAATAATAAAGCTGCTGCATCCAATGCATCTTATGTTGCAAAAATTGACCTACAAAAGGCTCTCCGATATCCAAAATTGACTACGTCTATAGCATACTATAAGCGAAATATGTATGTGTACAATTTTGTAATCCATTAACAATAATAACGGGTACATGCATTTATGGGACGAGGCAGAAGGAGGAAGAGAGTCCCAAGAAGTAGCATCTGTGATTGCTGAACATATTAGGCAAGAGGCTGAAAACCATATACATATTATTCTCTACCTGGCTCATGCTCTAGTCAAAATCGAAATATTAAAGTCGCCGCCACATTAATAAACTTGGTCTTAGATCATCGGTTAAGTATTGAAACAATTGATCATACATGTTTTGTGTCAGGCCATTCATTCTTGCCAAATGATCAAGATTTCGGAGTAATAAATTCAGCGTCACAAACGTGTATTCAAGACCAAGAAGCTTTTCGTGGTTGTCAAATTAACAACACATGAAATTTTATCCACCAAAACACTTGAAGACATGATAGTCAATAGGAAAAAAAAAACTGATAAAGGCTATTCAACCAAGAAGTTAGAGATGAAGTGGGCGAGGTTTGAGCAAGATCAACCTTGGACACTGCAATTATATTATTATGCAGTATTAAAAATACCTTAAATTCAGATTTTGACTTCTCGAAAATAACCATGTCTACGCAAATTTTTAAATTTGTTGAGAAGCAAGACCCACTGTACAAAACTCCAAGAGTAGTCACTGAAGCAAATAAAAAGGATATGCTTTAACTTTTACCATTTCTTCCCCCCAAACACACCCGCCTATTCCAAACCCCTATCCACAGAAACTACCACTAGGTCATAAACATCCCTGAATCAGGAAATTGCAGAATCAGATAATGACGAACCTATCTTTGATAATACCATTTAAAGCTTAGTATAAAACTGTTTAGATTATTCTATGATACAGGTATAAAAAAGTAATAAACTATTTCCATTTCACACTGTGTCTATTCATTTGATCGACCTTATGAAAAAAACATTTAAGGGCTAAAGTAATCAAGTCCAGTAAATTCTGATTTAAAATTGAAATGCCACCTTAATTATTATTTTTTTAAATTCAAATTATAACCCATATTTCAGTTAGTCTTCGTACTACAACAATAAAAATAAAATTACCCTATAAACCACTTTAAGATTCAACTATTGTTGATAAACTTCAATCTTTATTTTCTCGAAACTATAATTTATGGACCTAATATAAACCTAACCCAAAAACTATTTGTGATCTACTTTAGCTCTAAACACCTCATATATTCTGTTTAAATTTGATATCCACTTTTGATACATCAGATGCTGCAATAAAATCAAATAGCAGTAAAATTAAAAGAATATGGAATAACATCTGATGATGTGATAGATATCTGCATGATATCACGCAATAAATATACGCCACATTATATTGAAATACTTATGTAATTGGTGCAATTCAGATGCCCTGAAAACTGAGAGGTTACTTGAAAAGTGCTAAATCTGACCGAATGTTAATTTTTACAAAAAACTGAAAAAAAAAACATTCGCAGGCCTCAGGCCACTTTAAAAAAACCTAGTCGTTAAAAGGATACAACCAAGAGACCCACACAATACCTGTTTCTTAGTGAATGAGGGTTTGTGAATTCAAATATGCCTACCATGTAAGGTCTTTCTTGCTTTACTGCTTTACACCATATCATCATTCTCCGTAAAATTTATAAATTTCAAAACGTTGTGTACTCGTCTTTTCTTTGAAAGTTGCATAGTTGTATGTTACTAACGAAAGAACAAAAATTATGTAAGAGAGTTGTATGTATTTTTTGTTTTTTTGTCACTTAAAAATTTGGAATGTTGGAAGGTTGGAATATCGGGATTATTAATATTGAAATTTTATAAAAATGTAAAAGAAAAAATCAAACAAATAGGAATGTATGGCACATTTTGTGTAACACCCTAATATTTAAAATCGATTTTCTCAAATTTATGAAATTTGCATATATACAAGCATACATAACATACATACATATAAAATACAATCTTGTAACACCAAGCCGACGATATGTCTAAACTTAGATGTATAAACATTGAATATATGCCTCTGCTGATGGGTCTATACAACAGAAACTAGGCGAAATAAAATAAATAAATAATAAAATAAAATAAAAATAACTTTTTCCAGTGAGTACCAAAAAAATAATATAACAACCTTAAATAACAATCATTAATGGTGTTTGTACTAAATTAGTTGACATACAGGTCAGACAATTAGTACAGTAATATACAAGGGCAATCTGATAAAAAAGGTGCCAAACTAAGGAGTTGAAATTAAAAAAAAATCATCATTGTTCAATGTTATCTCTTACTAATTCAACACATTTTTTATAACTTGAAATTAATGAAAATAAACCGCAAAAGAAAAAAAATCTCTTGCTCAAAAAATATTCAACTTCCCACATTAACTCTTCGTCGTTCGAAAATCTTTGTCCCCTTATTTAGTTTTTTAATTTGCTGAAAATAAAATTGTCACAAGGCGCTAAAACAATTAAAAATTGATTTAGGGTTTCAAAAATACCATACCTCTTCGCTGTTCGTACTAAAGTTGCTAAATTTCGACTACCAATTAAAACCATGGCAAACTTTTTAATAATAATGGTCGCCCCAACGAAAGCTGACCGTGACTCGCAATTGTTCGTACAAAGAATCGCGTTTTCTATGCTTGTACGCATAAATGTAATAGAGTAAGACCTAATAAGAAAGGTATGTCGAAGTAATGCAATGTGGAGGATGAGAATATTAATATTAATATGAATATGAGTCATTGTCAGCTCTGAACGGGTTACAGTTTGCCTTACACCGTCATCAATTTTGACTACCACTTCTATACATCTTTTAAGAATTATAATTTTATAACGTTGGCATTATAGTTTAATGGCATTACAGTTGGCATTCGACATATGTAAAATTAATGCAATATGGAGTATGAGTCACTGTCAGTTTTGGACGGGACGACTGTACACAAATTTGACTACAGGAACAAAATAATACCAGATATATAAACTATATTGTTGAGTTTACTATTCTGACTACCACATTAATTAAGCTTGTGCTAAATATTTTGAGTTCCATTTCTATGCATCTTCCAAGTCATAAATGTTGGCAATACAGTTTGCTTTACACCGTCATCGATTTTGACTACCACTTTTATCTTCTATCTTCTGAGAATTATAATGTCATAACGTTAGCATTATAGTTTGCTTTAAATTGTCATTAATTTTGGCTACCATTTCTTCTAAGACTTACATCTTAATTCTAGTTTTGACTAAGTATGATAATTGTGTACAGTAAACTCTGTCTTAAATTGTCATTAGTGATGATTACGATAATTTGTCATTCATGTTATAACCATTTATATAAATTGTAAATCTTCTAAGATTTACATTCAAATTCTAGTTTTGACTGACAGTAAAATCTGTCAAAAATTGTCATTAGAATTGATGATTACGTTAATTCGTTATTAATTTTGATAACCTTTTATATAAATCGTTCTAATATCATAGTGTCATAATGTCATTACAGTTTGTCTTAAATTGTCATTAATTTTGTTTATTAAGTTTAATTAATTAATTATGTCAGGGATGGTTGCGTTTGGTGCATAAACGTTTATAGAAAATACGCAACCAAATATACGACTTGAGTGGAACTCATGCTCAAGTACGAGCTATAGATACGGACCCTAATTCTTGAAACTTTAAATCCTTCAGGGCAATTTTCAATTTTTCTTTGCGTTTTTTCTTTATTGCTTTCTCCCGTTTGCCTAAAATTTTGGCATAATACATTCATTTCGTGGTGATTTGAGGTGGCAGGTAATCAATCAACAAAATTCCCAAAAGACCGTGGCCATAACCTTGCCTGCAGAATGCTGGACTCTAAACTTTTCGGGGGCGGAAACCCCTTATGTTTCCATTGCATGGATTCCTGTTTGCTTTCAGGATCATAGTGATGAATCCATGTTTTATCACCAGTAACTATTCTTTGTATAAACCCTTCTTCCAGCCCTTCACAAAGCTCCAAAAATTGTTAAGAAGTTTCAACTCGACGCTGCTTATCGAAGGAGGTCAGCAGTTTTGAGACTTATCTTGCACTCACCTTTGACATGCCTAAAAAGTCATTAATGACGATTCAAACACGTTCCCTCTTGATCTGTAGACTTTCAGCTTGTATATCAATTTTGACTCGTCGATCTTCAAGAATAAATTCTTCTACTTTTCGAATAGTTTCTTGGGTGGAGGTTGAATTGCGACGGCCACTGCAAGGATCATCTTCAATGGACTCCCATCCCCACTTAAATTGTTTTGACCAGAATTTAACAGTTTTGTAGGATAGAGAAGAATCGTCATAAACAGCTGACAGACGATTATTAATTTCCATCGGACTATTTTTTTCTCTTGTTAGGAACTTGAGGACGGCACGGTGCTCATTTTTTTCGATTATAAAATGACTTTGGCACGACAGTATTACAAAATTTCTGTAGAAATGTACAAACAGAACTGAACAATGATTATTGCGTGACAGTTTTCTGACAGTTTAAGGAATATAATGATAATAATAATTTATTTTCGCATAGAAAAATACAAATTGATTTACATATTAACATCATGATATAGTACAAACGAATCAAATTATCCTCTCTTTACTTAATCTGTCCCTTATATAGTTCTTTCTTACCACACTTGAGCACGTGGTATCTGTCCTCAGAGGAGGAATTTACACTGACACATTTCGTTGCACATATGAAAAGTTTGCGTGGTGCATAAAATATCGTGGAATCCATGAGCCGTCATTCTTGCTAATTTACTGTGATTTAGTTCGTTGGACTTCTTCCAGTTCTCCGAATTGAATACAGACCCATCGGCATAATCGCCTACTACAAATTTCCAGTTTTTAAGTTCTCTCTACTTCTCGTATATTCTCCATTGTGTTATATCCAAATCACATGTGGGCCTCAAATCTTTGGACAGTGTTGGCCATCCTACCATGTGTTGACACAGTGCATTTTATGCATTAGTTGTTTTATGAAGTATGCTTTTATTTTGTCTAATTCGTATAAATCCTTGGCTTTTAGTAGATGGGCTATTTCATTAACTGCATAGGTAGCTATAGGTTTAACTTTCTATTGGAAAAGGAGGTTTGCACTTTCAATTGGTAGCCTAGTCATGTTTTTTAGGCTATTTATTGCTCTGGTTGCTTGCATTCTTCTCGCCTTTATGTGCTCTGAGAGCGTTAGCGTGGTCTGTAGTGTGACTCCTAGGTAGGCATATTTATTAGTAATTTCAACTGCTTGTCTATTAGGTTAAATTAAATTGAAACTATGTGTGGTTACTACTTGGTGAAACATTATGATTAGGTTAAATCAAACATTTGGTGTTGTCTATTATATTCGAATGAGTAACCTTTCGCCAGTCTGCCTCCCTTTCTAAACTTCATGACCTTAGTTTTCTCAATGTTGACTTTCATCTTGTTTTCTTCACAGTATTTGAATAGATTCTTCAGTGCAGTGCCAATTTCCGATTTTTCAGAGCTGTATATTACCAAGTTATCAGCATACATAAGTAATTAGAGTTTTGAGGTGTTTTCTTTGGTTAACTTTGGGAGATCAGCTACATAGATTAAAATAGAGTTGGGCTAAGGGAATCTCCTTGAGGGAGTCCCCTTGTTTGCTTTATTTTCATCGATGTACCGGCCCCGCCCATAATACGTATGGAGTTGTTTTCTAAAATGCTACTAATTAGGGCCATTACATTACCACTGATCCCAAAAACCTCTGCCATTTTCTGCTTTAGCTTTATTTTGTTGATTGAGTTAAAAGCTTTGAGGAAATCAACAAAGCATGCATACATGCATCCTCCTTTGTTGTCTTTTTCAGATTTCACATCCCTCAGAAGCTTTGAAATTGGCATAAGGGTTGATTTCTCTGGCATAAATCCATACTGTTCTTTAGGGAGCTTATCTATAATTTGAGGGATTAATCTCTGATTCAATAACTTCGTCAAACATTTAAAACCAGCACGCTGGAGCACTATTCCACTATAGTAATTAGGATCATTTATTTCCCCTTTGCTCTTGTATATTACCTTCACCTCGCTTTCCTTTCAGGCATCCGGGATTCTACCTTCCAGAAGGCACCTGTTTAATAGCATGTACCATTCTGTTTGCAGTACATTCACGCTCTGGGCTATTTGCTCGTACGAGATGTTGTCTGGTCCGGCTGCTTTTCCTTTTGCATTCCTGCTGATCACTACTAGTATTTCGTCTTCTGTGAAAGGATCATCGCACCAGACTGCCTGAGAGGTATATACATCTTTCGTGGGGCTTTGGATTATATCTTCTTTATATAATTCTTTGAAGTGAGTTTCCTGCGTTTGCATAAATATTTGGATGGATGTGGAGCTCCTATGATTTCTAAATAGTCCCCAATTTAGGTCTCTGGAGTCAAATTGCCTTTTTATATTCCTTCTCCAGGTCTTGATGGTCTGGGGCTGCACTTGTTCTTGCGGTCAAACAATGGTTTATGGTAATGTACTCTTTTGTCTCTTGTCGCCTCCTTTACTGCCGTACTTAGGCTCGCTTTCAAGTGGTTTAAGTCAGCATAAAAGGATTTGCTTAGGAGGTCTCTTTGCCCTAGGATCTGTTTTAGCTTCTCTAGGTCTATCTGTCTCAGTTTAGTACTTTCATGGCGTTCTTTAGGGTGGGGAATTTCTGTTACACACGTTATCTTTTGATGTTTTCTGATTATCGTGTCGATAACCTTAAAATAAGATTTAAGGAATATAATAAAACACAATTTTTGTTTTTCAAGGCCTCTTTCATAGTTAGGTACATTTTTATCAACTAACTGTGATATATTTGCCCACAGGCCTTAATTACGATCTTACTTTCGATCTTAATTCCGACGGTTATACCTTAATTCCCACCTGGAACATTGTTTCCGGTCCGGCCGTCCTGCTCTGGCTATCACTGTCAATACTGAGGAGTCCGTGTAAGTCCGTGGTGGAGCGAGGCGCTTGATATCGCCGACGAACGAGGACAACGGACGCCAAGACATCACAATAAGGGCCAATTTTTTTATTATCACTCATTTGAATATCACCTATACTTGGGTGTTGATACCAAGATACGTTGATACTGTGATACCATAATATGTTGATACCATATCAACGTCACATATTCGAGTTTCATCCAGATCATTCGTGACTGTGGATATTCTCTTCACATGTACGTACTTATGTAAGTGTCGCTGTTATTTGGGGAAGTTGCGTCATACGACATATTTATGACACAAATGCATTCGACATTCGTTTGTGATGCTATCAAGTAACGTACACGTTACTGTTAACGTTTTTTGATACACAATACACCTGATCGTGGTCATAAGATAATGCGTATCAAGTGCATACCGCTAAAACTTATCCAGTATCGGTTGGCGAACACAAAGCTGTATGCTTCTGGTACTCGGTAACCTCAATGAGGTGTACATGAATTGCGACGTAATAAGCAGGGCAAATTGGAAGGTTTACGTGGGCGCCACCCAATGAGCGGCCGCAATTCTCCCCAGTTAACGCTCACTGTTTTGTTGTATAGCGCAGGTAATTATCAAGTGAAGTGTTTATATTAATCCGACGGTCCGCTAATTGCGTATCGATCGAAAGTCATGTATAATTGCGAAGTGGGTGGGGAAGAGGCGGAGGAGGAGAGCGACAGTGGCGTGTTAAAGATGTATTAATTAGTGGCATTGTACATCCGCCCACACGACCGAATCACAGGATATGGTCGGCGTGATGCGAAAGCGATTTCCAGTGAATGGCTGCGGACTGCGGATGATCTCTGCATCCGGTGTACACGTTTGTGTATATATGCACGTGCGGATGTTTGAATTGCGATTGGAAGTGTTCTAGGGACGGGCAGGGGTGGCCAGAAAATCGCCGGACAAGTACAAGCTCTGTTGCTAAGTTTGCGGCCGGACCAGTTTGCAGCCCCAGCGTCTGTGCTTAACACGGGCCCTCTAATTAAAAGCGGTTTCCCAGCCCGACCACCATAAATAATATTTAAATACAATAACTGAAATATTCGTTAACGCTACAAGATATACGACGCTCATTATATTCCACCTTCGGCTTTAATGAAATATACGTCTTACACCAAAAATTATATTGCTGCTTGGAGCAACCGAGCTCGCTTCTTCATTATTAACGCATATTTCCTTGTGCGCTGAGCATTTGGAATGGGACGCGGCGAAATATAAACTCTCTGGGAGGAGACATTGATATATTTCACTTAGCTGTAATCCGCTTTTGCTAGCCGCAAGTGAGGCGGAGGGCAGAGGTTCGGCTCACGTTAATGGAAGTTGATCGCCGGGTAATTACATCAGCCGCAGGAGATATTTACAATCCTTTGTGATCTGTAAATTTTAACATGGTTCATAGCAGGTGTGTACATACCCTCCGGCTAGTGCGGTCCATTAAATCATTTTGTCCTCCCGTCTGATAATTGAAAAAATATATTTAAACAGATTTTAAACAATGTCCAGGAGCCATTGTATACTCACATAAATCTAGTACAAACAATTTGACATTTCTATATAAAATTGCTATTGTATCCTAATTTCTTGTACTAGATTTATGTAAGCATGACTGTACTTTATAGTACATGGCATTTATAATATTTCTTTGCATTTTTTTCAGATTTTATTCTACTTCTCATTATCAATATCTCTCATTCAAATTGAATACGATTCCCCCCTGTTTCTTTAGGGTACACCTTCCTAGATGCTGAACTAATTATCTCCGAGATGAACCGTTCACTCTGTGGTCGTTATTCGTAAGAAGAATGAAGTATGATAAGGAGTGAGGGGCAAATAACGAAAAAGAAGGAGGCAAGGCAGTCCTTGCTAACAAACCCCAGCGAGAGAAACATCCGAAAGTATGAGGAAGAACGAAGTAAACTGAAATGATTGTGTAGGAAAAAGAAATGAGAAAATAACGAAAGGGAAATTCAGCGCATCGAGGAAACATTTGCCATAAAATAAGGTCGTTCTATCAGGAAATAAAAATAACTGAGAAAGGGTACCAAAGCGCTAGTAGGGGCCTAAGGTCAAATGATGGTACGCTACTGATGGAGCCAAGTAAAATTATGGAGGAATGGAAAAGGTATTTTGAAGCACTGCTAAATGGCGATGGGCACTATAGAAAAAGACAACGAAAAAGAACTAATGGGGAAATCATTAATGGGAGCGAAGATGTGGGAACTTTGGGACGTGAACTTTACAAAGAAAATGACGTGACCATCCAGGTAACCAATATATATTTATATAATTTATCCCGTTCCCTAATCTCGACATTGTAACATTCTGTGCATCAAAATACAATAAAGATTTTATTATTATTATTATTATTATTACTATTATTATCAGCAAACCAACGGCAGACGAAGTAAAAAGAGCTATTGCCGGAATGAAAAACAATAAGAGCCCAGGTGAGAATGAAATAAGTGCAGAGATGCTAACGTCGGAAGGCGAGAAACTACAGTATTATATCTGTCAACTGAACGAACAAATATGGGAAAAGGAGGAGATGCCAAGCGAGTGGTCAAAAGCGCTAATTATCCCATTCCATAAGACAGGCAAAAAAAAATGCAATGTAAAAATTATAGATTAATAGCACTATTGGACACATGCTCTAAGATATTGGCAAAAATCGTGAGAGGAAGACTGAATGAATATGTGAAAGCGAGGCTAGAGAAGTATCAGGCAGGTTTCACGGAAAACAGAGCGACCCTCTTTGAGGGTAATTTGCTGAAGAAGTTGACGACAATGTCCAGAAGATCTTCGAGAGAAGAATATTTTGTTTGTCTTTTCCAGAAGCAGTCAATGAAGAAGCTGTTCTGGACATTGTTGTCAACTTCTTCAGCAAATTATCCCGAAAGAACCTTCTGATCATCGACGACTTTTTCTGCAAATGACCTTGAAAGAACCTTCTGGTCATTGCCGAAAACACTTATTCTGCAAATGACCTTGAAAGAACCTTCTGGTTATTGTCGACATCACTTCTTCAGCCAACAATTTTCACTCAAATAGTTTCTCCTGATGGACACGTTATCGAAATGTAGAAATGCAGCGGATTCTTCGTCGTTAACAGGAACGTCATACGTAATACAACAGTAAACGCCAAGCCGATATTTATATTCTTCATCACAATACCGCAACTATTTTGTTATCGTAAAGCAGTAGTATAGCTGGCGGGCTGACAGGACACATCGATGACGTGTTCCTCAGGAGAGATCATTTTAGTGAAAATTGTTGGTTGAAGAAGTGTTGTCGACAATGACCCGAAGGTCGTTTCAGGTTTATTTGCACAAGAAGTGTTTTCGGCAATGACCAGAAGGTTCTTTCAAGGTCATTTGCAGAAGAAGTCGTCAATGACCAGAAGGTTCTTTCAGGGTAATTTGCTGAAGAAGTTGACGACAATGTTCATGTCTTCGACGAAGACAATTTTTGTTGTCTTTTCCAGAAGCAGTCAGTGAAGAAGCTGTTCTGGACATTGTCGTTAACTTCTTTAGCAAATTATGCTGAAAGAACCTTCTGGCCATCGACGACTTTTTCTACAAATGACCTTGAAATAACCTTATGGTCATTGCCGAAAACACCTATTCAGCAAATGATCTTGAAAGGACTTTCTTGTTATTGTCGACAACACTTCTTCAGCTAACAATTTTCACTCAAATGGTCCCTCCTGAAAGTACGCCATCATAGTCTCCTGTCAGCCCGCCAGGTATATTTCTTAAATGTCACCAAAATATAAAATAGACCAAAATTGTTGGCTGAAGAAGTGTTGTCGACAATGACCAGAAGGTTCTTTAAAGGTTATTTGCAGAACAAGTGTTTTCGGCAATGACCAGAAGGTTCTTTCAAGGTCATATGCCGAAGAAGTCGTCAATGACCAAAAGGTTCTTTCAGGGCAATTTTCTAAAGAAGTTGACGACAATGTCCAGAAAGTCATCGAGAAAAGAAATTTATTTCTGTCTTTTCCAGAAGCAGTCAGTGAAGAAGCTGTTCTGGACATTGTCGTTAACTTCTTCAGCAAATTATACTAAAAGAACCTTCTGGTCATCGACGACTTTTTCTACAAATGACCTTGAAATAACCTTCTGGTCATTGCCGAAATCACTTATTCTGCAAATGATCTTGAACTAACTTTCTGGTCATTGTCGATAACACTTCTTCAGCCAACAATTTTCACTAAAATTGTTTCTCCTGATGGACACGCTATCGAAATGTCGAAATGCAGCGGATTCTTCGTCGTTAACAGTAACGTCATACGTAATACCACAGTAAACACCAAGCATATTTATATCTTTCATCATAATACGGCAATTATTTTGTTATCGTAAATCAGTAGTATAGCTGGCGGGCTGACAGGACACTTCGATGGCGTGTCCGTCAGGAGGGACCATTTTAGTGAAAATTGTTGGCTGAAGAAGTGATGTCGACAATGACCAGAAGGTTGATTCAAGGTTATTTCCAGAATAAGTGTTTTCCACAATAACCAGAAAGTTATTTCAAGGTTATTTGCAGAAGAAGTCGTCAATGACCAGAAGGTTCTTTCAGGGTAATTTTCTGAAGAAGTTGACGACAATGTCCAGAAGGTCTTAGAGAGAAGAATATTTTTTTTGTCTATTCAAGAAGCAGTCAGTGAATAAGCTGTTCTGGACATTGTTGTCAACTTGTTCAGCAAATTATCCTGAAAGAACCTTGTGGTCATCGACGACTTCTTCTACAAATGACCTTGAAAGAACCTTATGGTCATTGCCGAAAACACCTATTCTGCAAATGACCTTGAAAGAACCATCCGGTTAAGGTCGACAACACTTCTTCAGCCAACAATTTTCACTCAAATGGTATCTCCTGATGGACACGCTATCGTAGTCTCCTTTCAGCCCGCCAGCTATACCACTTAAAGCTTATTTATAATATATAAAATACTTCATGAAATAAATAATTTAAAAAAAGATTCACCACGGAAATGAAGGTTTTTATCAAGATCATTTGCAGAAATAGTCGTCAATGCCAGAAGGTTCTTTCAGGGTAATTTGCTAAAGAAGTTGACGACAATGTTCAGAAGGTCTTCGACGAAGGAGATTTTTCTTTTGTCTTTTCCAGAAGCAGTCAGTGAAGAAGCTGTTCTGGACATTGTTGTCAACTTCTTCAGCAAATTATCCTGAAAGAACCTTCTGGTTACCGACGACTTCTTCTGCAAATGCCCTTGAAAGAACCTTATGGTCATTGCCGACAACACTTATTCTGCAAATGACCTTGAAAGAACCTTCTGGTTATTGTCGACAACACTTCTTCAGCTAACAATTTTCACTCAAATGGTCTCTCCCGATGAACACGCCATCGTAGTCTCCTGTCAGCCCGCCAGCTATACTACATAAATGTCACAAAAATATAACCTAGACCAAAATTGTTTACTGAAGAAGTGTTGTCGACAATGACCAGAAGGTTGTTTCAAGGTTATTTGTAGAATAAGTGTTTTCAGCAATGACCAGAAGGTTCTTTCAAGGTCATTTGCAGAAGGAGTCGTCAATGATCAAAAGTTTCTTTCCGGGTAATTTGCTGAAGAAGTTGTCGACAATGTCCAGATCTTCGACGAAGGTCTTCGACGAAGAAGATTTTTTTTGTCATTTCCAGAAGCAGTTAGTGAAGAAGCTATTCTGGACATTGTCGTCAACTTCTTCAGCAAATTATCCTGAAAGAACCTTCTGGTCATCGACGACTTTTTCTGAAAATTACCTTGAAAGAACCTTCTGGTCATTGCCGAAAATACTTATTCTGCAAATGACCTTGAAAGATCCTTCAAGTCATTGTCGACAACACTTTTTCAGCCAACAATTTTCACTCACATTGTTTCTCCTGATGGACACGCCATCGAAGTGTCCTGTGGTTTTTTATATGGAACTTATAGTTGGCTATGACTTTGCTAAAAAGAGGTGTTTTTTGTCTTTTCAACAATATATGACTTGGCCTAATAAGCGAAAAACCTTCTAAAATAAGATATGTTGATAATATCATATTTAAAATTAGGAATTGGCCCCTTCTTAATTTTCAATATGATTTTATCAAAATATATTATTTTAGAAGGGGTTTCGCATATTAGGCCTGAGTTATTTTAAGGTATGATAATCCACGAGAATTAATTAATGTCCAAGAATATTTTAGAAGTTTAGTGAAAATGAATGCAATGAGTTATGAATTAAAGCTTAGTAATTGTAACGGTGAATACATTTGTAATGGATATTAAAATATTGGATGGTCTATAAAATTCTGTAATTACATAATGAATATATTTATATTTATTTCGAAATTAACGAGCAATTATGGTAATTAGTGATCAATGTTTTATTTCAAATAGTTGTCTGTTAAAAAATATGTTGCAATATTGCAGGAAATTTAAAAATTTTAACGCAATTTAATTAGTACAACTTATTACATAGTAATGTGAATTAATTATAATTATTTTTTTCAGCAAGAATGATGGTATTTGTAGAACATTAAAGTATAGTTGTAATAAAATGCACATGCAATATAACAAATTGAAAAATGCACAATATTCACATTGTCAACTGGATACATTTTATGTTATCACCGCATAAAATCGTATTAAAATGGCAGGTTTATGAAAACGATTAAAATGATCGACCCGTTCATAAATTGGACGATGAATGCGTCGATGAATTTTAAGGCAACCAAACTGAAATTACATTTTGAAACCCTTAATGTGCACAAAGTAATCACAGTTATACCATTGATTATAATACCCTTTATTAGGGTATTACAATCAATGGTTATATATACAGTTGTTTTCATATTTATTGATCCTGCAATTATTTTTGCATGGTCTTCCAATTAGTCTTCCAATAATTAGCTAAGGTTAGGTAAGGTAATGTTAAGACATATGTTTATATTTACTTTTTTTCTTAGACGTCAATTTCACAGACGTCAGTTTGACAGATGTCAATTTGACGGATAGGTTAGGTGAGGTTAGGTTAGGTTAGGTCAGGTTAATCACATGAGTTTTCATCTCTCAAAGTTTGTTGGCAACCTAAAAAATCACCCTGTATAACATAACAGTTGTTTTTTATACTGAGATATACTGAGATACTGCAGAATTAAAATGACATAACTTTATTTAGAGGTTGAAATCTAACCGTTTCTATGTTCTTTAAAAGTTCATACAAAAATGTATGCAATTTTATATTTTTTTTCTGCTCTTATTGTTGGAGTTAATACGGTTTTATTCGGCGTGTAATTTTATTGATAGTTGCCTTTAGTAATAAATTTTCATAGAAGACATAATTCACTATATCATACAGGGTCATCGATATTTGCAAACTGCACCTTTTCTTATTTTTTAAGAAATATTTTTTATATCTAAAAATTATTTATACAAAATTCCTATGCAAGCCTTTTCATAAAAACTGTATACTGATCTAATATGTGTACTATTATAACGAGTGCGACAAATATATGGTAATATTGTGCATTGTGCACATTGTTACATTTTGCTGGTCATAATATTATTATATCTATATAGTTATAATATTAACTGTGTTGTTTAGATATTACTAATAACATTATTATTACTTGAAATGCAAGTGGTTGTTATTTGCTTGTTTTGCACACACGATAACATGACGTACATACACATGCCAATCATATGTATGCCATGGAAAATGGGACCAACATGGAGGCAAAGACGCACAATTTAGTACAATTTGTTCTATGTTTTGTCAGAAATCGTTTGCTAGAAACTAAATATTTAAATATAATGTAAAATCTACTTAATTATGATGACTTTTGTCAGGTAAATTTGATGATATTGTACAGAATATTTATTGAATTCTACTAATTTAACAAAAAGTTACTTAAGAAATTTTTTGAAAATTATGACATTTTAACGGATATAGTTTAATCAAGTTTTAGAAATTCAATTGTATTTATATTTAATTGTAAAATATTTATATGCATTTAAAATAATTTTTGAAATTTGGATATACCTATTCTATGAATATTTTAATAAAATCCATAGAATTTCACCCTGTCTATAAAAATACTTTATATTTTCTGTGGAACTTTGAGAGGAGATATAGAATTTTATATAATTTTATAGAATCTACATGATATTCCATAATATTTGGTTACAGATGTAGGGAATTTTTATAGAATCATATGTAATTTTGATGATCTTCTATTGAATTTGCACTAAATTCGAAGAATTTCCTAATCGTTTTTATCGTTTGAGAAGTTTTAAGTTAAGAGTTAAGAGTTTTAAGAAGTTTCCATTATTAGTAAATTTTATAATATTTAAGGGTAACTTTATGAAAAATCATCAAAATGATAAGGAATTTCTTAGAATTGAATGCAAATTCAACAGAAATGTAACAAAATTCGATGATATTGAATGGAATATTGATTGATTTCTTTGTATTTTAATCAAGTTTAATCGAGTCAAAATTTTATCAAAGATTCTATGGATTTTAATCAAGTTTTTCGACAAAGTCAAAAGTGTTTTCAAAGAAACCATGAATTATCACAAAATTCGTTGACATTGTACGGAATATTAATTGAGTTCTTTGAATTTAACAAAGAGGTTCTGAAGAAATTTATGGAAATTATCATATTTTAACGGATATAGATTAATCAAGTTTTAGAAATGCAATTGAATTTAAATATAATTGTGAAAATATGCATTTAAAAGAATTTTTGAAATTTGGATACCAATACAATTTGCACTAAACTCGAAGAATTTCGTAAACGTTTTTATAGTTTCTGAAGAAGTTGCCATAATTAGCGAATTTTGTACTATTTGAGGGTAACTTAATGAAAACCATCAGAATGTTTAGGAATATCTTAGAATTGAGTGCAAATTCAATAGAAATGTAACAAAATTCAACAATATTGTATGCAATATTCATTGAATTCTTTGGATTTTAATCAAGTTGTTTAGCAAAGTTATGAAACCATGAAATATCATAGAATTCGATGATATTGTACGGAATATAGATTTAATTCTTCGGATTCAAATCAAGTTGTTCAAGAAATTTATGAAACTATGAAATATCGGAAAATTGTATTCTATTCTATTCTATGAAAATTGTGGTATTTTAATGGATATAGTTTTATCAAGTTTGTATGGTTTTAGAAAATTCTATTGAATTTAAATTTAATTGTTCGGAATTTATATGCATACAAAAGTATATATATATAATCGATCTTTATTGGGCTATCGACCCCATATGGGGTCTTTCCGCCTTTAAATTTCCGCCCATTTCCGCCCATTACAAAAGTATTTTCATGATATTCTATTAAATTTGGTTAAAATTCTTTAAATTTTTAATAAAAGTCCATATAATTTCATTGACATCTCACAAATTTCACAGAAAATAGAAAGAATTTATATAGACAATACTTATATTTTCTATAAAATGGTGAGTTTAAGGAATGTTCGTTTAACTTCGATATATAGCACCTACTATGTTTGACTTTTCTTGAATATGTAATGTATTTAAACGCAAATTACCGTTAATTAAATAAAAAAATAACACTTGTTTACTTTTTTTTGTTGTTAATTATTTGATTTGGATTTATTTTTTGGAATATATATGTAGCTCTCTGCTAATAAATATTATTATTATTACTAATATACTCTGTTGGATCTTATTTCGGTAAAAATTTAGTAACTAAATAGTTACTAAATTTTTAATAGTTAAAAATTTCTAATGGCAAAATTGCCATTAGAATTTTTTTTTTTTAAGTAAAGGGAAGTGCATACATAATTACAGCACTGTGTTGTATAACAAAATCCGCAAACTTTTGGGTGTGAACTAAAACTAAGTGAAGTATGAACTAAATGTAAACATTGTTGATGGGTCTGTGTCGCATTGATATCGCACCAGTATTACAGAAACTAAATAAATATTACGAATTTTAATTCTTTTTCAGCGTATTTGCTTATCTGCGTAGAATTTTAATTACGTATATTTGACCTTTAGAAAACATTTACATTTAAGACATCATTAAAACGTTATTATTATCAAGTGAAACAATTCAAGAGTAAAAATATTATTATTATCAAGTGAAATAATTCAAGAGTAAATAAAGTACGAATATTACCCGTGCGTCATTAAACAATATATTTTATTGTTGAAAGCTGTAACTGTTTTATTAATATAGCTGCTCTTGCTTCATATTATTCAGAAATAGTAATTTATGTAATTGTATAATTGTTCAGCATAATTAGGTTGATAAACTCGTCGGCAGGGCCGATAGGGTGAGGTGAAAATTTATCAAACTAATTTCCATAATAGACATTCTGTAGACAATTCCCACGCACATGTAAATTAGGATCCCTGGAAACAATAAGCTGAACGCAACACAAGCACCTCAAAGGTATAAGGGGGCCTGATCTCTCGTGAAAGCTAATAACCCGCCTACGACTCACCTGAATCAGATTAGAATTGAAGCTAATGGGAAGTGTCGATAAGATATATAGGCCTAGAAATCACAATTAAATGGTTTCTCGTAGTTCTGCGGAAAGGAAAGTCTTCATTTCTACTTTGCAATTGAATATATCTTTTTAAGTTCTGCAAATTTGTTTATGGATATTATAAACATTTCAATGATTATATACACATTTTATTTTGATTATTAAAACTCATTTAGGTCATTTAGAAAAAATCCCTCTGACGTCATAACTTCAAAACGGAGAGAGATGGAAAATTAACAAGATCTCAAAATTTTTGTTTAAAAAAATCATTTGGTACTCTTGAAGCGTTTTTCGAAAATTTATACAGGGGAAAAAATAAAGCCACGTCTTAACATTTTATGCGCTCTCTGAATATACCCTCCTCGGGCCCACCGTTAAATTGAATATAAAATCTTTATAGTAAATGAGACAACTTATTATTTTTTGTCTAAGTAACACCCTCCAGTAGGATTTTTTAATATATTTCGAAAAAACTAACGTATCACAAATGATATTTTGGGCCTTAAACACAACAAAAAAAAATCATATTGAACTTATATTTTATTGGTGAAATTGCACAAAACAGTGTAACGCTCCGATATTATTTTATTATATTTATTTTATTATTCCTAGTTTTTATCGTGAAATTATTATATAATTTCTTGATTATTATGGCTCGTGATTTATTATATAATGTTTTAGTTATTTTTGGCTCGTGATTTGTGATCGTATTTAGTACTTACACGTCGTGACGTTTAATTTAACTACCGTGATTACTCTCAAGGTACTTTGCTATTGGTAATGTGTTAATTAACGTACACTTATAATGGATTAATACAAGAGAGCACCAATTTAAGGATTTGTTTTGTTTATTTAATAATAGACACGCTGCAATTGTAAGACACAGGGAAATAAAACACAGGTTGACGATGATGTAAATTAATTTATATAATTATAACGTACAGGGAAATAAAACACAGGTTGACGATTATGACATGAATTGATTTATTTTATATGTTTCGTTGACCTTTTAATGAATTTATAAATTGTCTTATTTATTCAATTGATAGTTTGAAAATGGTTATGACTACTAAGTTTATTTACGAGGGTTTGTTATACATGCACGTGCTTCTCTAGTTTCTTAGACCATTTATTACCATGCCCTTTCACTCCATATAACTACGGGAAAGTGATATGATCAAAAATTGAACTATTTAAAGATGTTGAAATATCGACAATAATTCATGAATGATTACTAAAGGTATCTCGCGATCTTCCCGAATTTCATGGTTGTGTCGGTGTCCACACAATAATGTAATTATTGGAGCCCCATTGTTTACGTTGATTGAGGTAAATTAGTAATTCTACCCACGACCACAGCAAGCACCAATGTCACAAGTAGTCATCACCGTCAGACATGTTACAAGTTGTGTCAAATAACAGTTCTGCTACCTCAATCGGAAATGTTGACGTAATGTTATAATATATTATTATTAGGAACATTGGAGGTTATTAATAACTTCTCTTGTGATTATACCAAGCTTCATTCTCTCGTTTATCATTTTCTCTGTTTATACGGGGTTTTAATAATTCCACTTATTTCTTGTATACGATATTAAACCATAAATTGTCATTATGTCTTCAAATTATTGAGATTTAATCCAGCCTATTTTATCTGTTCGATTCTAAATTACTCTACCCAATAATAGGTACGTTATGTGCTTGTTTTATGATTTGAAATAAAGAAACCAGTATTTTTATATATTATGTTTTTAAATTATTATGATTTAATCCAACTTATTTATTTAAACGATTATAAATCACTCTGCCCAATAATATGCACGTTATGTGCTCATTTATGATTTAAAATGAAGAAACCATCATTTTTATAAATTATTTTGATTTGAATATGATGATGTATGTCGGAGGGAAACACTGAATGCCTTGATTAGTTGTTATAGTTATGGTGAATACAGCCACGTTAGTTTGCGATCGCGGGCGCGATGTATGATGAGTTTATATGTTTAAATGTTATGATGCTGACGACGATTTGATTCTAGTGGAGGAAGTGATTCCACAATAACAGGTGTGTGAACGAAGTGCGCGGGTGGGCGTCAATTTCACCTGTTATTGCTCCCTCTAGTGATTCGTAAACACGAATAGCGTTCGAGCCGCCTTTGTTTACTGATAGGAATAGGTAATCGGTGTTTGGCTTTTCTAGGTAACTTGTGGTTGGTTAAATACACTATTTTCCGTCAATTTGAATCTAGTGCGGGAATTTGATTTCACAATAACAGGTGTGTAAACGAAGTACGCGGGTGGGCGTCAATTACACCTGTTATTGCTTCCTCTAGTGATTCCTAAACACGAATAGCATACGAGCCGCCTTTGTTTACTGACAGGAATAGGTAATCGGTGTTTGGTATTTATAGGTAACTTAGGGTTGATTGAAAGGAATAAGCACTCCCGTGAATTTATAATGAGACTGGTTTAACAACTTTATATTATCGTTAATAATAAAAACATTAAATTACTCTGTACCTAGAATTGTACGTTTTTCGATTTATTCAAATTTGTACTCTACTTTCCGTTTTTTACAACGTTATATGCAATCGTTAATTTAATTATAACCCGACGTGAATTTATATACTCAAAACCGCGAATGTCGTGTGCGTTGCCCGTGGCCGACGCAACTTTCTTACTGATCTCGCTTGTGTGTGGCTTGTGCTTAAATAGGTTTTTTTCAGCTTCAAATCTCCACTCCCCTCACATATCTACTGCTAAATATTCGCCCCCATCCCATAGTTATCATGGTGATTATTAATCTTGAGTGTGCGTGTGGTATTAATGCGTTTTTAGCGCAGAGTTTTACACTTAACTTAAAGAGTTGCCATTCGAGGTGATTTTTACGTGCCTGGCGCTTGCTCGTTTCTAAGGGGCGCTGATATCCAAATTGTTTATGTGACACCACGACATGGAATCTTCCAGAACCGTGCATATGCAGGCCTCGGCTCTTGAGATATTTGGCGACGCTCTGGCGCGACTTGCGATGGCTATTTATCACATTTCACCCTGGGATTATTTGTAAATGAATTAATTTAATAATTTGGTTGTACTCATGATTTGTAAAATATGAGTCACTTTATTGCGTAAATGCGTATTATACTGGGCGTATATTTGGGCCTATTACAGTATGTAAGTTTTCGGAAAGGTGATTTATGGCGTATATGGAAAGGTGAAGTTGATAAAGACGGAGTCACATTTGTTATAAAAAAAATATCGTAGAGCACTTGTTTCCGTCAGATTATCTCGAAAGATACACTAGAACGATGTCGCGATATTACTTATCCGGAATATTAATGTAATAAAAACACAATTTACCAGGCGCACTGTATAAAGCGGCTGTTATATTCGGATGCAATGTAAATATATGAGAGTAATCTGCGAATCTTTTGTCGCGCTATATTTTAGATACAAAGAAATATTCCCGCGGCATATCTAGGCATTCAGAAGGAAATTGGCAATTTCATTTTACAAACAAATTCGTTTATGGGCCTTGTTGATATTGTATACACCACATCGTCACACTACACCATCAGGATTATTGAACAAGATAACGCCGGAATTGAACGCAAATTGCCACGGCATTAGCTTACCAATCCACACACCGGTGTACATAAACCTCAATTTCTTGCACGCCTTGAGCAATTTGCCTCAAATTGCGCTCTCGAATTAAAACAAATCACGTCAGTTTTCAGCGCGGGGTGCATTTAATCCCGGCCAAATTCCCCGGTTTGCAACTATATTAAATTTTCATTCATCATCTCTACCTAAACGCTCAGAAATCATTTGATATTCATGCATAAGTGCAGCCCCTCAACGGACTTCAACCAGCGGCATGATTTATCGGGTTATTTATTTACTCCTGGCTATTGCGTTAATTTACCGTCTAATCCGGGCCTTCAGGAGCGTTTCTCTCTGCAGGGCTGCTAATTAGATTGCTCCCGGCGAAAATATTACACGGCAATTTCAGGTGTGTTTGCCCATGTTGAGGGGGTGGAGGGATTTATCGTCGCTTAATCTGTCGCTCCTTATTTAACCGCGGCGCGTCCACTGGCGGCAATTATCGCCCTCCGGAAAATTCAATAAACACCCCATGAAAAATGACCCCTTTATAAGTCGGGCCTAATGACTTTTTTTGCGGCTGCAGAATAAGGGTTTCCGGGGTGTGCGGCAGACCCGACCCTGGCTAGGGCGGAGGGTGGATTTTTCCGAGCAACATTTTCGCGCCCCACTTCAAAAGGATTGTGACAGCGGCCGGCGCACTTGTGGAATTTTTTCACCGGCTGTAAAATAAATGGTTCATGTTTGGAATTTCATGATTATCGTTTTTACAAATTCGCACAATGGACTACATGTGTAGTCTATTATACTATAATACTCGATAATTTCATTTATATTCACTAACTGGCCCATTTTCGATATTTTAGTTATTACATGCCAGTGGGATCTAATTTATGAAATAAATTGGCCAAATTACAAAAACAAAAAACCCTTATCACTGCCAGGTATGTACTATTAAATATATCACTGAATATATTTTGATACGTCTACTTCGTAATACAATTTATTAATTATAAATAAAACACAATAATTTGTTGGTATCATATAAATATGTGATACTGATATATATGGGTATATGAAAATATACAGGGTGGCCCACCTATCCTCGCTCCGAAAATTGCTGCTAGACTCATGAAAATTGAGGAAAACATTTGATTGGAAGTAATTGAACACTTGATGTGCTACTTTTTGAAATTATTTTCGAGTACAGAGAGTGTACCATAATTCCATGACACAAAATTTGGTCTCATATTTAAATGAATCACAATTATTTTAGCTGTATCGTCAAATCTCATTGATTAATGTTAAATCTTCAGTTCCGTTTTACAAGACTTAATTTATATTTCAAATATTCCGTCATAATTTTAACAATTTCTGATTGTTGGTCTCTGTTGCAGATTTTTTTAATATTTAAAATTAGATTTGTGTTCAGTATACCTGAAGGTAATTCTGCTGAAAATTTGACAGTGTTTCAGTATTAAATAAGTGAGAAAGTCAGAACGAGGTTAGGTAAGGTTAGGTTAAGCTAGGCGAGGTTAGGTCTCTGTTGCAGATTTTTTTAATATTTAATATTAGATTTGTGTTCAGTATACCTGAAGGTAATTCTGCTGAAAATTTGACAGTGTTTCAGTATTAAATAAGTGAGAAAGTCAGAACGAGGTTAGGTAAGGTTAGGTTAAGCTAGGCGAGGTTAGGTCTCTGTTGCAGATTTTTTTAATATTTAATATTAGATTTGTGTTCAGTATACCTGAAGGTAATTCTGCTGAAAATTTGACAGAGTTTCAGTATTAAATAAGTGAGAAAGTCAGAACGAGGTTAGGTAAGGTTAGGTTAAGCTAGGCGAGGTTAGGTCTCTGTTGCAGATTTTTTTAATATTTAATATTAGATTTGTGTTCAGTATACCTGAAGGTAATTCTGCTGAAAATTTGACAGAGTTTCAGTATTAAATAAGTGAGAAAGTCAGAACGAGGTTAGGTAAGGTTAGGTTAAGCTAGGCGAGGTTAGGTCTCTGTTGCAGATTTTTTTAATATTTAATATTAGATTTGTGTTCAGTATACCTGAAGGTAATTCTGCTGAAAATTTGACAGTGTTTCAGTATTAAATAAGTGAGAAAGTCAGAACGAGGTTAGGTAAGGTTAGGTTAAGCTAGGCGAGGTTAGGTCTCTGTTGCAGATTTTTTAATATTTAATATTAGATTTGTGTTCAGTATACCTGAAGGTAATTCTGCTGAAAATTTGACAGAGTTTCAGTATTAAATAAGTGAGAAAGTCAGAACGAGGTTACGTAAGGTTAGGTTAAGCTAGGCGAGGTTAGGTCTCTGTTGCAGATTTTTTAAATATTTAATATTAGATTTGTGTTCAATATACCTGAAGGTAATTCTGCTCAAAATTTGACAGAGTTTCAGTATTAAATAAGTGAGAAAGTCAGAACGAGGTTAGGTAAGGTTAGGTTATGCTAGGCGAGGTTAGGTCTCTGTTGCAGATTATTTAAATATTTAATATTAGATTTGTGTTCAGTATACCTGAAGGTAATTCTGCTGAAAATTTGACAGTGTTTCAGTATTAAATAAGTGAGAAAGTCAGAACGAGGTTAGGTAAGGTTAGGTTAAGCTAGGCGAGGTTAGGTCTCTGTTGCAGATTTTTTTAATATTTAATATTAGATTTGTGTTCAGTATACCTGAAGGTAATTCTGCTGAAAATTTGACAGTGTTTCAGTATTAAATAAGTGAGAAAGTCAGAACGAGGTTAGGTAAGGTTAGGTTATGCTAGGCGAGGTTAAGTCTCTGTTGCAGATTATTTAAATATTTAATATTAGATTTGTGTTCAGTATACCTGAAGGTAATTCTGCTGAAAATTTGACAGAGTTTCAGTATTAAATAAGTGAGAAAGTCAGAACGAGGTTAGGTAAGGTTAGGTTAAGCTAGGCGAGGTTAGGTCTCTTGTGCAGATTTTTTTAATATTTAATATTAGATTTGTGTTCAGTATACCTGAAGGTAATTCTGCTGAAAATTTGACAGTGTTTCAGTATTAAATAAGTGAGAAAGTCAGAACGAGGTTAGGTAAGGTTAGGTTAAGCTAGGCGAGGTTAGGTCTCTGTTGCAGATTTTTTTAATATTTAATATTAGATTAGTGTTCAGTATACCTGAAGGTAATTCTGCTGAAAATTTGACAGTGTTTCAGTATTAAATAAGTGAGAAAGTCAGAACGAAGTTAGGTAAGGTTAGGTTAAGCTAGGCGAGGTTAGGTCTCTGTTGCAGATTTTTTAAATATTTAATATTAGATTTGTGTTCAGTATACCTGAATGTAATTCTGCTGAAAATTTGACAGTGTTTCAGTATTAAATAAGTGAGAAAGTCAGAACGAGGTTAGGTAAGGTTAAGTTGAGCTAGGCGAGGTTAGGTCTCTGTTGCAGATTTTTTTAATATTTAATATTAGATTTGTGTTCAGTATACCTGAAGGTAATTCTGCTGAAAATTTGACAGTGTTTCAGTATTAAATAAGTGAGAAAGTCAGAACGAGGTTAGGTAAGGTTAGGTTAAGCTTGGCGAGGTTAGGTCTCTGTTGCAGATTTTTTTAATATTTAATATTAGATTTGTGTTCAGTATACCTGAAGGTAATTCTGCTGAAAATTTTACAGTGTTTCAGTATTAAATAAGTGAGAAAGTCAGAACGAGGTTAGGTAAGGTTGGGTTAAGCTAGGCGAGGTTAGGTCTCTGTTGCAGATTTTTTTAATATTTAATATTAGATTTGTGTTCAGTATACCTGAAGGTAATTCTGCTGAAAATTTGACAGTGTTTCAGTATTAAATAAGTGAGAAAGTCAGAACGAAGTTAGGTAAGGTTAGGTTAAGCTAGGCGAGGTTAGGTCTCTGTTGCAGATTTTTTAAATATTTAATATTAGATTTGTGTTCAGTATACCTGAAGGTAATTCTGCTGAAAATTTGACAGTGTTTCAGTATTAAATAAGTGAGAAAGTCAGAACGAGG
The DNA here is from genome assembly GCA_951805005.1 of Othius punctulatus. Classification (NCBI taxonomy): domain Eukaryota; kingdom Metazoa; phylum Arthropoda; class Insecta; order Coleoptera; family Staphylinidae; genus Othius; species Othius punctulatus. The sequence goes on along the minus strand of OX638138.1, from coordinate 126,413,441 downwards.
TTAGGTAAGGTTAGGTTGAGCTAGGCGAGGTTAGGTCTCTGTTGCAGATTTTTTAAATATTTAATATTAGATTAGTGTTCAGTATACCTGAAGGTAATTCTGCTGAAAATTTGACAGTGTTTCAGTATTAAATAAGTGAGAAAGTCAGAACGAGGTTAGGTAAGGTTAGGTTAAGCTAGGCGAGGTTAGGTCTCTGTTGCAGATTTTTTTAATATTTAATATTAGATTTGTGTTCAGTATACCTGAAGGTAATTCTGCTGAAAATTTGACAGAGTTTCAGTATTAAATAAGTGAGAAAGTCAGAACGAGGTTAGGTAAGGTTAGGTTAAGCTAGGCGAGGTTAGGTCTCTGTTGCAGATTTTTTTAATATTTAATATTAGATTTGTGTTCAATATACCTGAAGGTAATTCTGCTCAAAATTTGACAGAGTTTCAGTATTAAATAAGTGAGAAAGTCAGAACGAGGTTAGGTAAGGTTAGGTTATGCTAGGCGAGGTTAGGTCTCTGTTGCAGATTATTTAAATATTTAATATTAGATTTGTGTTCAGTATACCTGAAAGTAATTCTGCTGAAAATTTGACAGAGTTTCAGTATTAAATAAGTGAGAAAGTCAGAACGAGGTTAGGTAAGGTTAGGTTAAGCTAGGCGAGGTTAGGTCTCTGTTGCAGATTTTTTAAATATTTAATATTAGATTAGTGTTCAGTATACCTGAAGGTAATTCTGCTGAAAATTTGACAGTGTTTCAGTATTAAATAAGTGAGAAAGTCAGAACGAGGTTAGGTAAGGTTAGGTTAAGCTAGGCGAGGTTAGGTCTCTGTTGCAGATTTTTTTAATATTTAATATTAGATTAGTGTTCAGTATACCTGAAGGTAATTCTGCTGAAAATTTGACAGTGTTTCAGTATTAAATAAGTGAGAAAGTCAGAACGAGGTTAGGTAAGGTTAGGTTAAGCTAGGCGAGGTTAGGTCTCTGTTGCAGATTTTTTAAATATTTAATATTAGATTTGTGTTCAATATACCTGAAGGTAATTCTGCTCAAAATTTGACAGAGTTTCAGTATTAAATAAGTGAGAAAGTCAGAACGAGGTTAGGTAAGGTTAGGTTATGCTAGGCGAGGTTAGGTCTCTGTTGCAGATTATTTAAATATTTAATATTAGATTTGTGTTCAGTATACCTGAAAGTAATTCTGCTGAAAATTTGACAGAGTTTCAGTATTAAATAAGTGAGAAAGTCAGAACGAGGTTAGGTAAGGTTAGGTTAAGCTAGGCGAGGTTAGGTCTCTGTTGCAGATTTTTTTAATATTTAATATTAGATTTGTGTTCAGTATACCTGAAGGTAATTCTGCTGAAAATTTGACAGAGTTTCAGTATTAAATAAGTGAGAAAGTCAGAACGAGGTTAGGTAAGGTTAGGTTAAGCTAGGCGAGGTTAGGTCTCTGTTGCAGATTTTTTTAATATTTAATATTAGATTTGTGTTCAATATACCTGAAGGTAATTCTGCTCAAAATTTGACAGTGTTTCAGTATTAAATAAGTGAGAAAGTCAGAACGAGGTTAGGTAAGGTTAGGTTAAGCTAGGCGAGGTTAGGTCTCTGTTGCAGATTTTTTTAATATTTAATATTAGATTTGTGTTCAGTATACCTGAAGGTAATTCTGCTGAAAATTTGACAGTGTTTCAGTATTAAATAAGTGAGAAAGTCAGAACGAGGTTAGGTAATGTTAGGTTAAGCTAGGCGAGGTTAGGTCTCTGTTGCAGATTTTTTTAATATTTAATATTAGATTTGTGTTCAGTATACCTGAAGGTAATTCTGCTGAAAATTTGACAGACTTTCAGTATTAAATAAGTGAGAAAGTCAGAACGAGGTTAGGTAAGGTTAGGTTAAGCTAGGCGAGGTTAGGTCTCTGTTGCAGATTTTTTTAATATTTAATATTAGATTTGTGTTCAGTATACCTGAAGGTAATTCTGCTGAAAATTTGACAGTGTTTCAGTATTAAATAAGTGAGAAAGTCAGAATGAGGTTAGGTAAGGTTAGGTTAAGCTAGGCGAGGTTAGGTCTCTGTTGCAGATTTTTTTAATATTTAATATTAGATTTGTGTTCAGTATACCTGAAGGTAATTCTGCTGAAAATTTGACAGTGTTTCAGTGTTAAATAAGTGAGAAAGTCAGAACGAGGTTAGGTAAGGTTAGGTTAAGCTAGGCGAGGTTAGGTCTCTGTTGCAGATTTTTTTAATATTTAATATTAGATTTGTGTTCAGTATACCTGAAGGTAATTCTGCTGAAAATTTGACAGAGTTTCAGTATTAAATAAGTGAGAAAGTCAGAACGAGGTTAGGTAAGGTTAGGATAAGCTAGGCGAGGTTAGGTCTCTGTTGCAGATTTTTTAAATATTTAATACTAGATTTGTGTTCAGTATACCTGAAGGTAATTCTGCTGAAAATTTGACAGTGTTTCAGTGTTAAATAAGTGAGAAAGTCAGAACGAGGTTAGGTAAGGTTAGGTAATGCTAGGCGATGTTAGGTCTCTGTTGCAGATTTTATTAATATTTAATATTAGATTTGTGTTCAGTATACCTGAAGGTAATTCTGCTGAAAATTTGACAGAGTTTTAGTATTAAATAAGTGAGAAAGTCAGAAGGAGGTTAGGTAAGGTTAGGTTAAGCTAGGCGAGGTTAGGTCTCTATACTGGATCAAATTTTTCAAAAGTTTCCAAAACATGCAAAATTATTATAAATATTATAGTCATTAAGATTGTTTCTATTTTTACTATGTGGTAGTCTGTGATATATATTCATAATTAATTGTTATCTTATTATGTTTTAACCAATTTTATTTACTATAAAATTCACAACTAGTTTCGACGTATCACGGTTATTTTCAAGTGACAAATTATGTATTATGGAGATTATTATTATGTATTAGTATGTATTATTAACATATAAGAAATATAGCTAAATAAATACTAGAATATACCAGAAAGTACTCTAAAAATAACAAAAAATAAATAAAAAACAAATACAAACAAAAAACAAAAATATCAGGTAAAATAGATAAATGACTAACAAAAATAAATAATAATGTTATACAAAACAAAAACTACGTGATTCAGTGTGGTACCTATATATCTATATTCCACAACCAGTCCCTGTATATCCGCTTACCAATCTACTCATTCGTGTCAGAAGAGTAATGCCGTTATTAGTATTATTGAGTTAAGCAGTCCGTCTCGGACCATGCGTGTGCGTGTGCAGGAAATAATCAAATTAAATGGGAATTATCGAGCGGCGAGTCCGAATCAAAGTGTTCAATTTATTTTTAGACCTTGGGAAGCCTGTCTGTTGCGAAAAAAGCGAAACACAAAATGCCAGAGCTAGTTATCGGATGGGGCAAAAAGAAGTGGCATGTCCAATTATCTGCAGATCAGAGAGATTTTCGGCGGGCCTTAAATAAAAAAGGGAGACTCCGCAGAGACCCTGCACGCTCAACTTTACACCAGCTACATGCTTTATTATCTTCAGCTCTGTACGCAACCTCACCTGCTCAATCAATAAGCAATCACAGGATTTTCAAAAACAAGAGTGTGCTCTCATTACTGTCGCATTCACATTTTCCACTCGTTGGCGTACGGTGGATAAATGAAAAAAAAAAACACCCTCATTTCTAACTACGACGCGTTTCAGTTCCACTTGCTGAAAAACGCCATTAATTTTATATGCTGGATGTACGCGTCGTCATTGTTTGTATCAATGTGGGAGTCCATTCAGGAGGATTTGTTATTCTCACGTCTGCCGGGTGTGAATGGAGCCAGCTAAATGGGTAATCATGGCACTGGCTTCCCTGAATGCGATGATTTAAAGATAGGTTTTATAAACAGCCCCCGGTCAGAGGGGGTGCAAAGTACGCTTCCCCTGAAAAATGCACCACACTCACGCCGCTGCTCTAACGTAAATACAGATTGAAAGATAATAATTTTCGGCCAGGTATTACTGTAGAAAATAGTATTGTACGTACTTGCAATATACAAGTTTTGTAGAAACTTATATTGTTTGTACTTCCAATAAACAAGTACTGTATACATTGTACTGGCAACAAACAAGTACTCTGTACATAGTGTTCTATGGTTAAGTGTGGTACTTGCAATGAACAAGTACTATAGAAAATTATATTGTTTGTACTTGCAATAAACAAATACTGTAGAAAATTATATTGTTTATACTTGCAATAAACAAGTCCTGCAGAAAATTCTATTGTGTGTACTTGCAACGAACAAGTACCGTGTAAATTGTATTTGCAACAAATAGACTTAATAGACTAATAGACTTTAATAGACTGCTCTAAATCAGTATTCTGAAGACTCAATATACAAATTTTGATTGGTGAACTAGTAGTAGTTCTGACGACTCAATATACAAATTTTTATTAGTGAACCAATACCGAACATTACTTTATATTTTGATGATTCATATTTTAGTGAGTAGTAGAATGAATATAGAAGTACAAATTACATATTACTCAATAAAATATGTTAACAGATCACCAGCATCACCTAAAGTTGCAGCACTTCCAGAATATTCTGAAAAATGTTGCACTTAGTAGGTACTGTCTGTGAATGGACACATTGATTTACAACACGATGGATATATTTAATTGAAGAACATGAAATGTTTGCAATTCCAATTGCCGTTGATGTAAATAAAGCTGCCCAATTCACTGATGCCGTTATCTTTTTATTTTATACATGAGAGATCTCGCCTGGAGCCCTATTTTACTCATGTTTTTGCGTACTGTAATCGCAAAATCTGATGTCAGTACGGCGAGGAAGATATTTCTTTACCAATAAACTCTGTTATTATCGGACTCCACACATTTGGTAAACGTATTTTTTCAGACATAATTGGAAGTTTTAAGAAATAGCGAATTTCGATCATACAGGATCCTTGGTATGTACAGCCACGAACCCTAAGAATGACGCGTCCGTCCGTCCGATCAGTCTTCTATCCTTGTCTACCCTGCCGTGGGGGACCAGACAAGAATAGCAGACTAATCGAACGGACGGACGCGTCATTCTTTGAGTCCATGGCTGTACCTATCTTTGCCATAAAATGTAAATTTATTCTCCTGAAAATATCTGTGCTCGGGATAAGCATGTCAGCTTTAAACCTATTCAGATTGTTTAAAATTTATATGCAATGAATCCGCGCGCATTTAAAAAACGCGTTTGTATCGTGTTAAAAGTCTGGAATACATACATTATTTCGGAAATTAAAAATATTTTATAAAAATCGTCGGGTTTTTATTGTCAAAAATACACATTTTGTTATAAATCTGAAATTTTGTCATGGTACAATAACATGGGGGCAGTACTAGCCTCCTGCAATTTGTACGATCGCAGAAAGGACATATGCTTACCAAATATGCGGCGGTCGACAATGACAGAGTTAATCGGAAAAGGCAGATCCTTCTCATCGCACTGACATTAGATTTTGCGATTACTGTACCCAGAGAAAGAATACTATTGTTCGTACATGCAAAAAACAAGTACTGTAGATACTGTAGATAATTATATTGTTAGTACTTGCAATAAACAAGTACTGTAAACAATTTAATTGTTCGTACTTGCATTGAACAAGTACTGTAGAAAATATTAGTGTTCGTACCTGCAATACACAAGTACTGTAGAAAATTATATTGTTTGTACGTGCATTAAACAAGTACTGTAGAAAATAGTATAGTTCGTACTTACAATATAGAAGTACTGTAGAAAATGTTATTGTTTTTACTTGCAATAAACAAGTACTGTAGAAAATTATATTGTTTGTACTTGCAATAAACAAGTACTGTAGAAAATTCTATTGTGTGTACTTGCAACAAACAAGTACTGTGTACATTGTACTTACAACAAATAAGTACTCTGTACATAGTGTCCTATGGTTAAGTGTGGCACTTGCAATAAACAAGTACTGTAGAAAATTATATTATTCGTAGTTGCAATAAACAAGTACTAAAAAATATATTGTTTGTACTTGCAATAAACAAGTACTGTAGAAAATTCTATTGTGTGTACTTGCAACAAACAAGTACTGTGTACATTGTACTTGTAACAAACAAGTACTCTGTACATAGTGTTATATGGTTAAGTGTAGTACTTGCAATAAACAAGTATTGTAGAAAATTTTATTGTTTGTACTTGCAATAAACAAGTACTGTAGAAAACTATATATTGTTTGTACTTGCAATAAACAAGTACTGTAGAAAATTATATTGTGTGTACTTGCAACAACCAAGTACTGTGTGCATTGTACTTGCAACAAACAAGTACTCTGTATATAGTATTCAATAGTTAAGTGTGCATCTTATGCATTTTAATGGTATTGGCAAATGTATTAAGAGAAAACTGTATTGTTTGTACTTGCAATAAACAAGTACTGTAGAAAATTCTATTGTGTGTACTTGCAACAAACAAGTACTGTGTACATTGTACTTGCAACAGACAAGTATTCTGTACATAGTGTTAAATGGTTAAGTGTGCAGCTTATGCACTTTAATGGTATTGGCGCATGTATCAAGAGAAAACTTGCGAAAACCACGACTACAATAAGGCGCATTAACGAGGAATCAAACCCTAATCGTTTATAGTGCATCTCCCAGAGTAAGAAATAGCGTCGACAGTACACAAATACATAAATAGCGCACCTGAAAAAAAAACCCTACTTACTCAAGCGATGCACTTTTACTAATAATAAAAAGAAGGGAAGGAAGATCGCGGTATAAGGGTGGGTGTATATGCAACAAAGAAGTACTGTATACATAGCAAGTACTGGCAACAAGCAAGTACTGTATACATAATAGGTACGTGCAACAAGCAAGTACTGTATACATAGTATGTACGTGCAACAAGCAAGTACTGTATACATAGTAGATACGTGCAACAAGCAAGTACTGTTTACATAATATGTACTGGCAACAAGCAAGTACTATATACATAGTATGTACTGGCAACAATCTAGTACTGTATACACAGTAGGTACGAGCAACAAGCAAGTACTGTATACATAGTATGTACTGGCAACAAGCAAGTACTGTATATATACTAGGTACGTGCAACAAGCAAGTACAGTATACATAGTATGTACTGGCAACAAGCAAGTACTGTATACATTGTAGGTACTGGCAACAAACAAGTACTGTATACATAGTATGTACTTGCAACAAACAAGTACTGTATACATAGTCGGTACTGGCAACAAGCAAGTACTGTATACATAGTATATACTTGCAAGATACAAGTACTGTGTACATAGTTCGTACTGGCAACAAGCAAGTACTGTATACATAGTATGTACTGGCAACAAGCAAGTACTATATACATTGTAGGTACTGGTAACAAGCAAGTACTGTATACATAGTAGTACTGGCAACAAGCAAGTACTGTATACATAGTATGTACTTGCAACAAACAAGTACTGTATACATAGTAGTACTGGCAACAAGCAAGTACTGTATACATAGTATGCACTTGCAACAAACAAGTACTGTATACATAGTAGTACTGGCAACAAGCAAGTACTGTATACATTGTAGGTACTGGCAACAAACAAGTACTGTATACATAGTATGTACTGGCAACAAGCAAGTACTGTATACATAGTAAGTACTTGCAACAAGCAAGTACTGTAGGCGCAGTTCGTTGCATGGGCGCAAGGAGGAACCCTAACGCAAGGAGGAGGAGTGGAGGGAGTGCAGAAAAATTGTACTCACTTTGAGACGTCTTGGAGCTCATCTCAAAAAAAGACCTACCTTAAAATTGACTTTTAAAGTTGTATTGGCGAAGATCCAGTACCCTGCAACTCCGAACTCGGAAAACAAATCGGAGTTCGGAGTTTGACGGTGTGGCGCGGACGAGGAAAGCACGAAACAAACGCAACAATCCTCAGGCTCAACCATACCCGAACTTTCGACACAACTACGCACTGGCTCTAAAAGGACATTTATCGTCAGAAGGTAATCTGAACTGCTCAAGATACTTTCACTAAGTATTTATTGAAGACAAGACAAAGAAAACACTAAAAAGTATACGTTTGACATGGGAAGGTAATCCCAAAGTACAATCGCGAATTTAACACTTGCTGGAAGAAATTACAAATTAGTTAATACAAAATACTACCGCCAGACTTGGACCAAACCAAGGTTGGCCCAGAAGTGGCGGCAAATGCAAAATTAGAATGAAACGCAAAAATAAGATCACCTCGCATGATTCACCTTGGGAAATTCTAGTTGCCCTGAAACAATGACGGGAAATTTTTAATTCATTGCTCGTAACATTTTTGGTGCATTGAAGGGGTTAGAATAAAAAGGGAAATGTTTTAAATTTATGATATAAGTGCGTTTTGTGTAAGGTGAGATACTTATTTATAGGAATAAAACGCCCCCAGTGGTTTTTAAATTACATAAGAATTGATCAGTAGAAATGAGAATGTGAAAGAAGGTTTATGGAAAAAAAGTATACATGCATTTGACCCGCTTGATTTGAAATGTAACTTGTAAGTTTTTATTCTGACCCTTTCAATTGGTTTACAAAGGTGCATTAAATAAAGACAGTAATTGCATCATTGCGTAAATGAATACTAATTTGGTTCAATTGATTGCGAGATACTGTAAATTAATGTGAGCGTTAATAGTTAACAGTTTCTAATGTGTGCAATTATTTGGTTTATTTTTAAAAATACTCCCCATATATCAACATTGGGGAGAAAATTTAAATTCCTTGATTACTGTATTATTGATTCATCGAATTGATTTTAAAAATTGCATGGCAATAAGTTACGTAGATCCGTAATTAAATATACATCGTGTAAATGACTAGCCATCAAATGATTGCAAGATTGCAGTTAATTAATGAGGGCATTAATAACATTGAGATGATGTGTAGTTAGTAAATAGTGCAGTTATTTGATGATTTCTGAAATTCAACTTCTACATTTCATCGCAATAAATGCACCATTTTGACACTAAATTTGCGGGATTTTAAAATGACTAGCCATTTATTCAATGTGCTATTGAAACGTATTAAGCAGAAATTTACCTTATTTTTCTCCGAAATGATGAGTTCTCAGCGTCTTCAGAGGGAGAATGTGTCTGATCCTCTTAGACTGGAAAAAGTGAAAGTCTGCAAACGAAGTAGGGACTGCTAATTCTGGAAACATGAAATCATTAAGTCTCGTGACTAAAAATATTGTAAATGGATTTGAAAATTTAGTGTATTGATGATACATTTTAACTTTATTGGTATGAAGCGAAGTTTTGTTACAGGTGATGCAAACAAAATATGTTTGTAATGAGATGTAATGTAATGTAAAATTATATTACTGATGTCATTCTTGTATGATTTATATTTAATAAAGTGAGACCTGTATTTATTAAATTATTACTATTATGAATTATAAGAAATGATTGAATTTGTGTATAATCGCAGGTGTTAATTGGAGGTGTGAGCTGAGGTGGAAGGGCAGGTACCTGACCATCCTCCCTCCAGGACAATGATCACAATTACATTTAAATTCAGTACTTTTAAAACCATAAAGTGAAGAAGTATACAGTCAATTTCTAATGCATTGAATGATTAAGGGGTGTTTGTAATGAAGTACGTATAAGGCACATTTGCAAGATATCACGTAAAATTTGCTTCATATAATCTGTCTAATGCTTAGTTTTGGAATAAATTATATACGTCTAAATATCATGTAGGTGTTTTCGTATGCGTAGATTTAGTTTTCCCCAAGTGTATGAAAATTCCCGATTGCTATACGTAGTTATTAACATATGTCTATTGCACGTAATATGTTCTCACATTATTAAATGCAATACACATTGAAATGCCCACTAAATAATTGCACCGTAACTTATGAGGAAATTTGCGCCGGCGCGCAAATTCGTCGACTCGAATCTCGCTTTTAGCAATTGGACATGGCTCCAATCGTATGCACTAACCTGAGATTTATACAGCATCCCATGGGAAGATAGGAACGTCAATTGCACCAACTCCTGGGTCCATGGTCCATGGTAAGCTCCATCTGGACCGAACACAACACTTATATTACTTAAACTACCGCATTTATGAACTGTTAAGGAAATGTGCGTGGATTCGCTTGGCTAAAAACTCCGACTGAGGTCAAACCGGGCAGATCGTAAATCATATGCGCAGACTCCTTAAAACAGATAATTGCATAGGTGTTGAACGTCTCTTGGCGTTCATCATGGTGCTACTTGAGTAAGATAAAGATAGAAACGCCATAAGGATGTCGCGCAGCGTCCTAACTTCTTCGCACCAAGTCTAAAAATAGAATTAATTTATCTCGGAGCAGTCGCAGGTGGGCAAAAAATGTGCATTGTTTGATTAATTTCAATGCAACGATTTAACAGGTCTGGACAAGATTGCGATAACGCTGGTCGGCCACGAAGCGAATTGAGGCACCAAAATGCTTATATTTGCTTACTATAGTTATTGAATAAGCAACTTAATTTTTGTAATACTAATGCATAGACATTAACCATTATGATATTACCATCTCAAATAACAAACGTTATGGTAACTAGACTTAGCAGCGGAAATATACTGTCCGTACAGAAAAATAATAACAACCACGTAATAATAATAATTCACTAGAAGGGATTAACAACCACGGCTTCGTAGGTGTGTCAGAAATATGTATGGCGACGGTTAATAGTTATAGCAGCATCCACTGGCTGTTATTAGATAAGTACGTTATTTCTGAGAAACTAATGCATAGAAATTAACAGTTTTGATATCTTACTATCATATATAAAATGTCGTGTTGATTAAACATAGCAGCGGAAATAGGCCGTCCGTATAGAAATAAAATAATAACATCGTAATAATAACAATTATAGTTATAGCAGTATCCACTGGCTGTTGTTAATATCTACGTTAATTCTGAGAAACTAGTGCATAGAAATGAATAGTTTTGATATCTTACTGTCAAATAGGATATTTCGTGTAAATTAAACATAGCAGCGGAAATAGGCCGTCCGTGCAGAAATATAATAACAACACCGCAATAATAATGATTAATTAGAAGCAATTAATAAACACGGCTTCGTATGTGTAGTTTTACCTTCATGAATTTCGACTTCATGCGTGCCGGGTTCTTTAACCAATTTAACAGTACACGAGATCGGCAGCTTCAGTTCCCCTGCAATGAAAGCGTCACTTTGATGCTAGAGCACTTTTACATGCAAATATGTTACATATGTTATTTCATTTGTCTATTTAACAATGGCCTATTTCTGCTGCTATGACCAATTACCGGAACGACCCACTACACTTTACATTTTACATGTACGAATTCCGCTTCATGTGATCCGGGTTCTTTAACGTGCATGTACAATTTAACAATACACGGGATCGCCAGTTTCAGTTCCCCTCCAAAGGAACGCCTCTTTGATTTTAGATAATTTTAAAATGTTATCTATTTTATTTTATTTGTGTATTTAACGATGTTTTGTCTATTTCTGCTGCTATGACTAATTACCGTCGCCAACGAGCGATCCACTGCAGCCACACTTTAGATTTTACCTTTATAAATTTCAACTCGTGCGAGCCGGGTACTTTAACGTGCACGCACAGTTTAACAGTATATGGGACCGCCAGTTTCAGTTCCCCTACGAAAGAACGCCACTTCTATGTTTTATATGAAATTCGCTTCATGCATGTCGGGTTATTTAACGTGCACACACAGTTTAACAGTACATGGGATCGCCAATTTCAGATCCCCTCCGAAGGAACACCACTTCGAAGTTTTATATAAATTTCGCTTTATGCATGTCGGGTTATTTAACGTGCATGCACAAATTAAGACTACATGGGATCGCCAGTTTCAGTTCCCATCCAAAGGAACCCTTCTTTGATGTTCGATAATTTTAAAATCAAAGTATGTTATCTATTTTATTTTATTTGTTTATATAACGATGTTTTGCCTATTGATGCTGCTATGACTAATTACCGTCGCCAACGAGCGATCCACCACAGCCACACTTTGGATTTCATCTTTATAAATTTCACTTCGTGCGAGCCGGGTTCTTTAACGTCCACGCACAGTTTAACAGTACATGGGGCCGCCAGTTTCAGTTCCCCTTCCAAAGAACGCCACTTCGATGTTTTATATGAATTTCGCTTCATGCATGTCGAGTTATTTAACGTGCACGCACAATTTAACAGTACATGGGACCTCCAGTTTCAGTTCCCCTCCAAACGAACGCTTCTTTGATGTTCGATAATTTTAAAATCAAAGTATGTTATCTATTTTATTTTATTTGTATATTTAACGATGTTTTGCCTATTGATGCAGCTATAACTAATTACCGTCACCAACGAGCGATCCACTACAGCTACTCTTTGGATTTCATCTTTATAAATTTCACTTCGTGCGAGCTGGATTCTTTAACGTGCACGCACAGTTTAACAGTACATGGGACCGCCAGTTTCAGTTCCCCTCCTAAAGAATGCCACTTTTATGTTTTACATACATTTCGCTTCATGCAGGTCCAGTTATTTAACGAGCAGGCACAATTTAACAGTACATGGACCCACCAGTTTCAGTTCCCCTACAAAGAAATGTTTGAATGTTTAAGTTTTTGATGTTAGGGAATTTTTAAATCTAAATATGTTATATTGGGTGTTGAATTGGTTTGGAATAGAAAGAAAAATAATAAAAAAAATAATAATAAACCAGTTTATTTCTAGTGAATCAACAATACATTATATACTTACAAAATATGTATATACAGGATAACTACATACACTTATTTAATTGTAGATAGTACATGTTATATAGATCATCCGTAAAGAATAGGAAAATAAAATAGGAATAGGAACCTAGGAATTTAATATGTAAAATCACATTTATGCATTTCCTGCTTCCCTGATTATTTTAGAAAAAAAGTACAAGAGTAAAAAAAATGTTTAGAAACAAAAAATCTAGCTAACTATATTTACATCTACTATAAATATACTATCGAAGAGCAGAAATGTGGAAATTAAATAATGATAAATTCATTCGTGATGTCATCTTACTGTTAAATATCCTCAAAAGAATGAAATAAAAAAAATACTTCTGAGGTAATAAGTAAAATTAATTCTTAGATTTAGGCTACTAAGCTTCAAACGATAATTCCCTACCTTAAATCGACAAGAAATTCAGAAATAAACTTCTGAACCCAATTGCATACAATTTTTGTGTCAGAAATGTAATAATAATTCTTTCTTTCTTCCTTTCTTAATCTTTCCCTCTTTTACATTTTTGGGTGTTTAGGGGTAATTGATTTTTTTTATAGAATTTTATCCATTATTTTCTGTTGCCTGTTAGTTCCTTTGCTTGATTCCAACTCTTCCCATTTTTCTGCAGCATTTTGTTTCTTGTACCATTCCATGTTTACTGTGGTCTTCCTCTCTATAGATGTTGAGGTGTAATTCTCTTTTTTATAGAATTTTATCCATTCTTTTCTATTGCCTGTTAGTTCCTTTGCTTGCTTCCAAATCTTCCCATTTTTCTGCAGCGTTTTGCTTATTGTACCATTCCATGTTTCCTGTGGTCTTCCTCTCTGTGGGTGATAAGGTGTAATTCAATTTTTTTATAGAAATTTATCCATTCTTTTCTGTTGCGTGTTAGTTCCTTTGCTTGCTTCCAACTCTTCCCATTGTTCTGCAGTGTTTTGCTTATTATACCATTCCATGTTTCCTGTGGTCTTCCTCTTGGTCTCATCCCGTTTGCTCTTGCCTCCAATACTTGTTTAACTTGCCTCTCTTCACTTAGTCTGTTTATGTGTCCGAATCATCTGAATTGTGCCCCTTCTATTTTCTTCATTATCGACGTGGTTCCCAACCTCTTCCTTATTTTTTGATATTACTTTCTTGTTTATGAACGCTCTTCTTAGTGCACTGTACAGTCTCCCTGTTGTTTTTACTCTGTTGTTGATGTCCTTTTCATATTTTCCTTGACTGTCTATTATTGTTCCTAGATACTTGAATTCTTGCACCTGATCTATCTGTTCTTCGCTTATTCGTATGTTGGTTATTTTGTTTTTCTTTGTTATCACCATCACTTTCAGTTTTTTAGTTTAGTTTTTATCTTCAGATTTCTTTTATTTAGAGCCTCCTTCCATATTTCCAATTGCCTTTCTTTTTTTTTCTGTTTCTGCGAATACCACTATATTATCTGCAAATGCACACTCTTTCATTTCTTTCAGATTCCTTTTATTTAGAGCCTCCTTCTGTATTTCCACATTGTCTTACATGTTTTTTTTTTCTGTTTCTGCAAATATCACTATATTATCTGCAAATGCACACTCTTTTATTTCTATATTCCGTATATTCCTATATCCTAAGCTTATTCCTTTTGTTCTCAGTCTTGTTTCTTTTATTATATCGTCCATTATTGATATGAATAACAGTGGGCTTAGTATTGCTCCCTGTCTCACTCCGTGGTTTGTCCTGAATTTTTCTGTCTGACTAGGCTATTTCAGAAGAAGTCCAGTCTCACTCCGTGGTTAGTCCTGAATTCTGGTTCCTATGTAGTTTCTCTTTTCATTGTATAATGACTGGATTGCCTTTATTAATTTCCCACGTCCCCTTTTTTCCTCTAGTCCCTTCCATATTTCCTCCCGAAGTATACTGTCAAAAGCCTTTTCTAGATCTATGAAACATAGGTATCCTTCTTTGTTATACTCTCGATTTTTTTCAGTTATCTGTTTTATCGTAAAGATTTGATCCTGCACACAGTGTCCTGGTCTGAACCTGCTCTGTGAATCATGTAGTTGGTGTTCTATTCTTTTCCTTAGAATTTTCCTTAGAATTGGAAGAATTTTCTCGTATACTCTTCCCGGTATACTGAGAAGTGATATGCCTTTGTAGTTGTTACATTGTCTGCTGTCTCCCTTCTTATACACTGGTATTATCACTGCTACTTCCCAGTCTTTTGGTATTCTTTTGTGTTTACATGCCATTTTCCACATCTCTGGAAGCCGTTGTAGTCTTTTTTTTCATATATTTCATTCCCTCGGGTGTGGACTACCATGGCCACCATGGCCTGCTGCCTTTCCTAGCTTTATACTGACTAGTGCTTTTAATAATTCTGCCTCTGTTATTGTTTCCTCCTCTCCTGGCTGGCTTTCACATTCCTGTTCTTTTTCGTTTCCTTGTTTGGATTCTTCCGTCTTTCCATCCTCTCCTTCAAGCAGCTCCTTGAAGTTTTTTTTCCTCTGAACATCAATCTTGTTCATCTAAATTTTTCAATCTGTTCATTAGTTCCTCTTCTTCTGTCAGTACTACTCCTTTTTTACTCTTCAATTGTTTTTGCTGGTTTTTTTCTCTGTTCTAAGATTTTTTAATACTTTAAAGAAAAGTTTCTGGTTCCCTCTGCCATCTTCTTCCATTCTTCTGCAAACTTCTCCCAGGCTTTTGCTTTGGCATTTCGTATTTCTTCTTTATTTTTGTGAATGATCCAAAGTCAATAAAAATCTAAGCATGCCTCGAAAAAATTGATCAAACATCAGAATAGATGACGCTCTTGTGCCTACTCTTATCTAACCCTATGGAGGTACTCTATGTTCATTCTGTCCACGGCGCCATCTAGGCCCACATGTGGGCGGTTTCCATCCATTTCAAAATTTACGGAATACCTTCAGCAAACACCCTGTATAGTATGTAAGAAAGTGAATATGTGAGCCGCATTCACTGTTCCTATGAATATTAATAATTGAAACTTGTGCTGCATACAGTCTTTGATACCGATCGGGAGATTGAAACATGTTGAGGTGTAATTCTGCGTAACAGGGATTTCCTTTTCCGTGGTATGAATATTTAACACGTGAACCTCCATACCATATTTAGTCTCTTGCGGCAGTAATTATTCGTCGCCGCATCAGATAAATGTCTTTAATGATGTGTAGGTACCTATATTAAAATTGTATTTTGGAGTAATAAGTTTAATTGAACGATGGTACTTAGTTACATTCACATTTTCAGATAAATGTCTTTAATGATGTGTAGGTACCTATATTAAAATTGTACTTTGGAGTAATAAGTTTAATTGAACGAAGGTGCTTAGTTTCATCCACATTTTCATGTCATTTGCAATTAGCTTCATTGCCGCATAGCATTTCTCACTTTTAATATTAACAAGTGGTGGCATCATTAGCAGGAATACTCAAAAACGATGAAATAATTACATGCTCGCGATGGGCGCCGTATAACAAATAGCCTGTCCGAAGGTAATTCCTGCGAGGATCGTTGTTGTGGCAGCAATTAAAGTCATTTAAAATTCAGGACGATTAAGGAATCCATCACACCGACGCAGGAGATCAAAGTAGGCACGCGACACGGCGTTTATAGTGGTCTGACCCAGTTTACGCACACATAAGGGAGTCACTCGATTAAATTGGAGCAATAAAATCATGAGACTTTTTCTGCTCCAGCGGAGGAATTTGCAGCGTTATTTATCAGCATCGGTTTCCGGGGAATTTTAATTCCCGGTGAGTTATTTTCGACAGGAGAAGTTTAAGGGTGGGTCGGAGCAGTAATCTCCCGCGCAACAATTCAAATGCACGACTAAGATACTGCAAGGTTTGGGATTCGGCTGTACGGTAAGCTGCAGGATAGTCCCTCTAACTCATGTAATCGGGCTTGAAATGTTATTGCGGAGTAAAACCTACTTAGTCGCAGCCTGAATATTAATTCGGTTCCAGGATATTGTTGGAAATGTAAATACTTATAAATAACAAGTGATTATATCCTTATGTCTAAATAACACTTCAGTTCCCTCTTAGCACTCCAATTTCGCCTCGTGCCCTGATAAGATAAAGGAAGCATTGCAAAATGACAAAGACGTTGTCCACGACGGTACAACCACTAATTAAGGCCAGCATGATATGTTTGGAATATAATTAGAAAAAGTTTGAAGTATGCATGCCATCTATATAATACAAAATATCCAATTAAGACTTCTTTCATATATTTATGTACTTACATGAAAAATTATAACTTTTAAAATTAATATTGATAACACTACAGAAACTATCAGGAATTAAATATTTTCTGCATATGCATATACTGAAAAATCCTTTGGGTATAAAACATAATATGAAATATTAGTTTACATCGTCATTCTCATGTTACAGCAACAAATCTATACAAGTCCAACAATGTGGCTTGCTAGTTCACAACACATCGAGTTGATGCAGATATAACAATTAAACTAAATAATAAAATATAATAAAAAGAAGTCCGTTATTTAAACCTTAAGTGTTTGTTTTTCAGCATTATTTCCATAATTATTGGCTAACATTATTTTTTACAATGCCATTCATTACAAATAATACAGGCCTACTTTTTTTTTTCATGATAAAGTGTTTGAAGTTTAATAGGTGTCCTATAGTAAATGGGGTGTGCTCATCACGAATCTGTACTAAATTTTTTTCCAGCACGTCAGGTTTTCAGGAAAAGTGTGTTTGAAATTTTTCATAGAAGCCAAAAATATTGAGAACATATTTATTGAAACTATATTTTATAGAAAATTATACTGCAAAATCGAGTTGTTCATTAAAAAAATAATGCAGTATAATCTACGTTAGACAATCGTTGGTTTTTTTTTAAATAAAATCGTTCTTTTTTTCTCTCAAAAATGTGTTTTGTAGTTTTCTTTTTGTGGATTTTTATGAGCGAGTCCCTCTTTAAGGTCCAGCAGTAAGCAGCCATCATTCTAATATCCCTTCTTCCTTGGTAACGTCTCTCCATCTCCTTTATGTCTTGATGGAACCTCTCTCCCTGTTCCTCGCTGTCAGCTCCAAGATTTTCGGGAAAAGAGTCAACGTGGGAATTCAGAAAATGAAATTCTTCTGCGGCCATAAGAAAATTAAAAGTCAACTATGAAAATTTGTTCATCTGGATCAGGGGTCTCCAAACTTTTTAGCCCGAGGGCCACACTGACTCCTCCACTAAGTCCCAAGGGCCAAGCCTTAGGTAGCTCATCATATCAACGTACTGTAGTTTTGAATTACCAGCAAATTTTCGTTCAGGAAGCCTACGGTTAGCTTTCGTGTGGCTCTTGAAATTGCAAAACGTGGAAAACCATTCACCGGTGGAGAAATGATCAAAGAATGCATAATTGCAGCAGCCGAAGAAATGTGCCCTGAAAATGTAAATTTATTAAATACTGTCAGTATGTCAGCAAACACTGTGGCTCGAAGGGCAGAAAACATCGCTGAAAATATATCCTCTCAACTGTTCGACAAAAATAGACATGTTGAGTGGTTTTCTTTGGCCTTGGATGAGTCAACGGATGTGTCAGATACTGCTCAGGTGTTGATTTATATTCGAGGAGTAGATAAAGGCTATGAAGTGCATGAAGAACTTCTTGATATGTATAGTATTCATGGCACAACTACTGGTACAGATATTTTTAAAGGAGTTGAAATGAATATTAATCAAAAGAACCTTCGATGGAAAAACTTGAAATGTATTACAACTGATGGAGGCAAAGACATGAGTGGGAAAGATAAAGAAGTGGTCGCTCTTGTGTCAAAGGCTGTAGAAAATGACGGTGGTTCAAAACCATTAGTCTTACATTGTATCATTCATCAACAGTCTTTGTGCGGAAAATGTTTGGATATGTCTGAAGTTCTGAAACCAGTCATATCAACTGTTAATTTTATCAGATCTTTTGGGCTGAATCACCGACAATTCCGACAATTTATTGAAGAGATTGGAGAAAATGACTTACCTTATCATACTGCCGTACGTTGGCTTAGTGGTGGGAAAGTCCTTCAGCGCTTTTTTGAACTTCGAGCAGTGATCGAAATTTTTTTGAATAAAAAGCATCGCCCTCTTACTGAATTACAAAACAACGCATGGCTGTGGAAGTTAGCATTCTATGTTGATTTGACAAAACATGTGAACGAACTGAATTTGAGATTGCAAGGAGAAAACCAGCATCTTCCTGATTTATACGCTAATATCAAATCATTCTGGAAGAAATTGATACTGTTTCAATCACAACTACGAAGTAAATGTTTTTCACATTTTAAAACATGTGAAATATTCAGCCACACCACTGAGACTGAGTTTCCCATCGATTTTGCAATCGAAACTTTGAGTGCTTTGAAAATAAATTTTGATACTCGTTTCTCAGACTTTGATGCCATTGCGAATCAAATTAAGATTTTTCAGAATCCTTTTGATACTGACATTGAAACCCTAGCCCTGGAACTTCAAATGGAAATGATTGATCTACAGTGCAGTGATATAATTAAGACCAAATATCAAAACTCATCTTTGTTGGAATTTTATAAGAGTCTTCCACTGACACAATTTGATAATTTGCATAAATTTGCTCGTGGGCTGTTTTCTGTTTTTGGTACTACTTATTTGTGTGAGAAGACCTTCTCCAAAATGAAGTACACAAAAAATGTTTGCAGATCTAAATTAACTGATGAGCATCTTAAATCTCTTTTAATAATTGGTACAAGTAAAATTAGTCCACAACTACAAACTATTGTCAGTGGAAAATCTCAATTACATAAATCTCATTAGTATTTCATATGTCATTATGCTTGTTATAAGTTGTGTTTTTATTTAAAATGTATAAAATGTTAGTTGGATTCATATACATAATTTGTTAGTTATTATATACTGAAGTTAAATTTTCTGCATACTATACATGTCTTTACTCATTACAATTCTGTGTTTCTTTATCCAACTTAGCACAAAAACAATAACAATAAGCCTACAACAATGTTATGAGTAGTTAGCCCATAACCATATCAATGTAGATGTCATATTAATAATTATTCAACATAAAATTAGAATACTTCAGTAAACTAAATTTAATTTGCTATAAAAAATATGTTCTCTAAAAGGAGTTTTCAAGTATGCTAGGTCTCCGCGGGCCGGACAAAATCTGTACGCGGGCCGGATGTGGCCCTCGGGCCGTAGTTTGGAGACCCCTGATCTAGATGGCGCAAAAAATGTTTGGTACGGTCATCAGAAAGCTCACATTGAAAAATGTAAGGGTGCCAAGTTTTGTAAAATTTCCTTTAAAAGTAAAAATGTTATTAAAGGAAAAGGAAAGTGCACATTTTCAGTTTTTCAGCGATATTTCAGAAACTGTGCAAGATATCCCGGATTCGTTTCAGTATATTGAAAGGCACAAAAATAAGAAACTTTTATCCTATTTGACCAACTCTGTATGTACTTCCGTTTAATACATCCTAAAGGTGGGTGTCGTAAAAGTGACCCTGTATACCCACATTCTATAAGTTCGTTGTGAAATCTTCAATGCAGATATGATTTCAATAATGCGAATATTGTCTCTGCGTTTACGGAAAATGTACGCCGTAAATCCATTGTTACGCACAAGAATAAACATGAATTTGCCATATTTCACAAAACAGCACCATCTGACACCAACATGCATAATATATCAATGCACCTATCATCGTGCAAACGCACAGCTTATCGCTTCATGATTCATATGGAGCACGCCTCTCTCCGGACAGGAATTCGCTTGCACGTTCAATCAAATTTCTTATATGTAACATAAAATCTGCTCAAATGCATTCCAGTAAATTGGCGATATAAGTGTGACGTGTAATTGATTGATAGTCGATCTAAAAGTAACGTAAATTTACCAATATTTACACCAATATTTGTAGCAGGTTTTCTCAATCATATGTCGCAAACAATTACAGCTTGTGTCACAAGAGGTTGCTTATGTAATACTTCAAGAAATTCACAGATCGCCAAATTCTTATGTAGCAGAAGATCTACTGATCTACTCTAGCGAATAAAGATTATAACTAACTATTTTTTACAAATTTGTCTCCATTTTTAATCAATTTTATTGTTTATTATAGTTGTAGTTGGTGTTTCTAGGTGTAGATGTATTAATATAACGTATAGATGTACCTATAACCTATATATATATATATATATATATATATATATATATATATATATATATATATATATATATATATATATATATACATGATATTAGTACCCAGAAACCTACAACTATAATGAACAATAAAATTAATTAAAAATGGAGAAAAGTTTACAAAAAATAGTCAGTTAGTTACAATATTTATTCGCTATCGACCAGAGGTCATTCTTCTTTTACAGTAATAGTTTAATTATTTATGTAGTTCGATGTATGAAATATTAAAATTAATAAATAATTCAAATTAAAAATATTAAATTTAAAGAGATAGAAGAAATAAATACATAGAATTAATAAAAATGTGATAACAACAATAGCAGATGATTTATTGAAATTTCAAAAAGGTTAATAACTTTTCTTTTATAATACTTACCTACATCTAAAACACTTAATAACAAAAAGTGTCATAAAAAACAAAATATCATAGAAAATGTATTCAAATTGCAGAAAATTATTGTAAATGGCAGAGAATTTATTGAATATATCATAGGAAATATATTTAAAAAAACTGAGATATCGCGGAATATTAACTAAAAACATTACAAGTTACAAATTAAAATTACTAGAAGTTTTATAAATGTGTATTGAAATTTTGAAACATGCTAATAAACCTAGAAAAACTTATCAATGGTGCAAGAAAACTAAAACATAAAAATACGAGAAATTTAATAATAATAATAATTGAAATTGACATAAAGTTTTAAGGAGTTTTCTCGAATATGAAATTAAAATATTCAAATATGCAGTTAGAAATTTCCCAAATTTCCCAAATTTCCACTATAATATAAAAAGCATCACAAAGCATTACGACTTATTCTTATTTATATTCTTATGATAAGCATTTCATTAGAAAATGAAAACCCAGAAAATCCAATTGAAATTGTTGAAAACGTAATAATAATACATATTGAAAAAAAATCATGTATTAATAAGTTTTTGTTAGCAATAATAATATCCTTTAAAATGTGATTCCAAAGAAAATGAAAAACCAGAAAATTCAATTGAAATTGTAGAAAACGTAATAATAATACATATTGAAAAAAGTACAGGTATTAATAAGTTTTTGTTAGCAGTAAAAATATCCTTTACAATATGTGACAATGTACAGGGTGTTCCATTAAAAACATGTTTCCGGATATATCGTTTAAACTTATGAATGATAATTGTGATAATAGACATTTTGTGTCGCAGAATCCGTTTTACCTCATTACCAAAAAGATATATGGAAAATAAAATATTGGACATATATATCTAAATATATAAAAGAAAGTGGTGTTAGTTAGACTATTTATAACTCAAGAACGGATGAACCGATTTGGCTGAAAATTAGTGGAGAGGTAGCTTATAATCAGGAGATGGACATAGGATACTTTTTATCCCGTTCGACCGCGTTTCCGTCAAGTCACTATAAATCGTGGTATAACATAAACGCATCTCACATGAAATAACAAAACGCTAACGACAGTGGAATATCTCTCTCTCTCTCACGTTTCTTTTCGGTGCATGATGCCTGATCGACTTTTGTTTATTAGGTCTGTTCGTGTTAAGGAAAATGTTACACATTTCTTACACTTTTTAAAAAACTCGAATTCTGATTGGTTGAAAATTCCAATTCAACCAATCAGAATTCGTGTTTTAAAATTTTCGTACACAAACCTAATTTTCAAACAAACATTTACACGCCACCACGCAAATATTATCGAGCAAATCATGCTTGCTATGGAAATCTGTATCCGCGCGTTACATTGCCCGGACTCTAATCGTAAACAATGCCGCGACCAAGACGATCAAATCTTTCCCGACAAAGCCGTAATGCAAGAAGGATACGAAACATTGCAAATGAAATGACTGAAGAAGCACAAGGAATTGCCCGTGAAGAGCTCCGCGTTAGTATGGCTCGACTTCGTGCTTCGTGCTTCACAAGGACAATCCTTGAAAGTTTGTGGTCTGAATCTGGAAAATCAATGTTTTTCACATGGTCAATTATATGTGGCATGTTCACGGGTCGGAAGACCATCTGCGTTGTTTGTACTTGCACCTGATAATAAGACAAAAAATGTCGTGTATCACAAGGTGCTTAACTGAAAAGTGCAACCTATGCACCAAAATACATGAACAATAAAGAATCATTAAAATACTTGATTTTTTTATATATTTATATATATCTTTCCAAATAAAAAATAGAATTAAATAAAATCTAAAGTTTGTTTATTTACTGCCTCTAAGGCGGAACAGAGTTCGCCGGGTCCGCTAGTTTGAAATAAAAATACACTGCTCAACAAAATTAGGGGAACACCTTTAAAAAAGGGTTAAAATATAAATTTAACAACTATTCGAAATTAATTATTTCTGATTGATCTTAATTCATGTTTATTTAAACAGAAAGAGGCATTTTAACACCATGTGCTCAAAATAAGCAAAAAAGACCAGCTCCTATAATAAAAATTAACCATTTTTAACCCTTTTTTATAGGTGTTCCCCTAATTTTGTTGAGCAGGTAGGTCACATAAAGTCGTTGAAATTTAAAAAATAAATTGTTTTTAAATAACCCGAGAACCAAATATTCAATTGTTTTTCTGATTTCGTCACCTTAATCAACAGCAAAAATGACTACTAGTTTGCTAATTTAACCGACGTAACAACTTCCATAATAACAGAGTTATCAATGATGCACCAATAACTTTGAACACCCTGTATATATCGAACGTGTGACAGAATTATTCATCGAACTTGCAGAAAATCTAATGAATGTTATTACCATTTTCCGCCAACGAACAAAAGAAAATTTGGAAAATTGAAATCAAATTTTCTTCATACTAGACAATTATAATACATTCACGACCTTTTTGCAACCAACTTGGGTGGGTTTTCTTTTTGTCATGGTATACTAACTGATTCAGTGATCAACGGAAGATAATTATTTTTTTGTGTCGATGTCTATTAGACATTTGCTTCCTTTGCTTATAATTATTTTCACTGCTAGCTTTCATCTGTAATAATTTAAACTTTACATCTGGCAACATTAAATTTAAAAAATATAACCCCAAATTGAAAACAACTAATACCTAAAAAAAATGACATGTTCCATTGCCATTGGTGGAGGAGTAGTACGGATTATTATTATTATTATTATTGGGGAATTCGGTTATTTCCGAAACACTGCCAACAAAATTACTTGGTATTCATTTCCCTGACGCAAAAACATCGTGAATCGAGTGTACATAGAAAAATAAATGTACGAAAGCCGGTCACAGATAATGAGGAAATGCAATAAATGATTTTCGTCTTCTTCTAAGTGCATTCAAACACATCTAGCCGTTGTTGTTAAGAACATTTGGCCGTTGTTAAATCTTCAGTGCAGGGAATTTTAAAAAAGCGTAAGTTGCACAAATTTTTATTTTTTATCGTCTAAGATATATTTTCAATGCAGAAAATTAAAAAAAAACATGTTGCACAAATTTTAATTTTCTATCGTCTCGTACTTTTATTATTCTATATTTCTATTTCTATATTTCTATCATATATCATCAAAGATGCTCAGATATTAAAATTTTCTGCCCTAAAGATTTAGCATTGCTTAAATGTTCTTGACAGCAATTTGCGTTTGGTTGCATTTGAATGCATTTAGGATGCATCCAATTTACAGATTCTGCAGAAATTAAATCAGAACTAAAGCCTCGTTCACATTTGGAAAGTTTACTGGCGGAAAGTACTTGCCGCCAGTAAACTTACTATGTGTAAACCAGAAAAACGTCTTACTGTCTTGTACAATGTATATGCATTTTTCGAAAAGTATTTATTATGCATGTACGAAAAGTAAAAAAAAAATGATTTAAATCATGCTTTAAAACAAATAATTATTTTTTAAATAAATCATTGATTTAAATCAAAATTGTTTTTTTTTAAATTAATCAATGTTTTTGCACCATTTGCTTTATGGCATGCTTTAAAATAGATAATTGGAAGTAAGTAAAATAATTTTCGTTTCATACAGTTTAGGTCTATCGAATAGTGCAGATACACTGATATATTTTTTAATCACGAATTCTTGTTCAAATTAAATAATTTATTCAAAATAAATCTTATGACTTGAATCGTCATGCAAATCGATTGATTTAAATCACATCTAAACTGGCGAAAACTGATCGGGAATATAAAGAAACCAATAAGTTCAAACAAATACCTTCATTAAATTAACTGGTAATATGGATAAAACCTTAAACTTAAATTTTTTTTTAAATAAATCATGATGTTTTTTTAATAAATCATTGATTTTTGTTTTTTTTAATCATGATACATTTTAACCTTGGTCGCAGGTAATTTTTTTTTTGTTAGAATATATTTTACATAGTTTTTTCACTATTTACGTACAAAAACACGTTCTCAATTAAAGTTAGGTTAGAAAAGTCGTAGCAGTAAGTGTCACACTGAAATTTGAATCCAGTATTACCATTAAAAATCATCGGAATCGGTCTTGCATCCCGAAAAAATTATTCACCTTTATGTGCAAAGCAGTGACATACACCTCTTACTAGGACGAACCTCTCTTATTGCAATTAGGACGAACCTCTCTTATTGCAATTACCAGGACTAACCTCACTTATTGCAATTACTAGGACTAACCTCTCTTATTGCAATTACTAGGACTAACCTCTCTTATTGCAATTAGGACGAACCTCTCATGGCAATTACTAGGACTAACCTCACTTATTGCAATTACTAGGACTAACCTCACGTATTGCAATTACTAGGACTAACCTCTCTTATTGCAATTAGGACTAACCTCTCTTATTGCAATTAGGACTAACCTCTCTTATTGCAATTAGGACGAACCTCTCTTATTGCAATTAGGACTAACCTCTCTTATTGCAATTAGGACGAATCTCTCTTATTGCAATTAGGACGAACCTCTCTTATTGCAATTACTAGGACTAACCTCACGTATTGCAATTACTAGGACTAACCTCTCTTATTGCAATTAGGACTAACCTCTCTTATTGCAATTGGGACTAACCTCTCTTATTGCAATTAGGACGAACCTCTAGGACGAACCTCTCTTATTGCAATTAGGACGAACCTCTCTTATTGCAATTAGGACGAACCTCTATCTAATATACATGTTGTAGTTTATGTACTGACCTTTAATCCATTCCAACACCTAATCCATAACCGTCCACATTGCAACACACACCAAAAACACCAGATCACACATGTTTTCCCCACAATCAGCACCCAACTTGCATTCACACTCCATAAAAGCACGTAACTCAATGTCCCCTTCGTTACTTGTTCTTCAGCTGAGCGCGTCGCGCCCCGGCTTATATAAACAAACAAAGCCACAGATGCCGCCTCCAACATTAATAATCAATTATTAGCCAATGATACAATTTGATTCCTAACAGTATATATTTATTAATTATCAACATATAAGCTTGCAATTTATATTCATAAACAGAGATATTTTCAGGTAGTTAGTTGAATATGTAATCTACTGATTTCAGAAATGTTTATATTTTGAGCAACATTAAATTCAACGGACGTAGCCACTTAATTCAAAACAAGTACGAAAATATGTAGCGCAGGAATTCCGTGGTTTCACGCAACTGGTTTGTTGTTGAGGGAGGTTTTTAGTAGTTACAAATTCGCGTAGAATAAATATCCATGAAAATAAGTGCAATAAATCACTACGCTAAATAGATTACATTTAAATAAATTTGCCTATGAAATTTATTCCTCTTGTATATTGAGATATAAAGCGGCGACCGAAAAGAAGCCGGCGGAACAAAATAATAATTATGTAAGGATCGCAGATTTACGATCGCAAAACTTGTTTTAATTCGATGCGAAAAAGCACGTCCCCCTTAATGAGAACTAATTGCAAATTTGTTCCAGCTTCTGTACCTGCAGCGCTAAATGGCATCTCCCAAGAAAGATTAATAGTAAGTATAAATATTAATCAAGTTGAGAGGTGTTTATTTATGGTGGTATCGTGTTGAGTGGGATTGCAGGGGTGTGTTTGGATATTATTCGGTTCCAGGCGACAAATATCTCACGGGATAATCCCCAATACTTCACACCTTTAAATACCGGCGTCTGATTTTCTTCCTGTTAGCTATCCGTGTTGGGCCACTTCTGGCCCTGGATCAATCCGATCGCGTCAATTTTTCGTGTGTGCACACCCCATTTCTACCCCACGAGGATTTATCACGTGAACGGCACACTTTCGGTCGTGAAAAATACATCAATTAAGCCATTATAATGATTACAGGCACGCGAGCGCACGACGGTGGCGCATAACTCAAATAATTTTCCGACTAATTAGACCTAATTCGATTTAAAATTTACACACAGCTTAATAAACTTCCACCGTTCCAAACCGGGGATGTGGGCGTAGCTGATGCGCTAATTAAAAATGGAGAATCATCGTTAATGGACAGACTGCCTTTATTCCACCTCAACACGCGAACCAAGATATCGTGGCAAGTGACATGCACGAGGGGAAGAAGTCCACATGGTCTATATAAAATGGAACAGCACGGAAGTTAATGCAACATAATTGATATAAATGTCTATCAACAAATTCATAAACATTTACGTATTAGTATTTAGGTATATATCAACAAAATAATGCCTACTTTATGGCATACTTTACGGCACAATGCCATAAAGTAGGTGCTTATGCACTATATTCTCTATGATAAACATGGCATTATGAAGCTAGTCGACTACAAAATTATAACTTTAATTCAAAAGGTAATTGATTATACTGAGTGTCTGGGATAATGCCTGCCATACACGTCCGGAAAATCTGTAAGGAAAAACTGTTCAGACCTTGCATTAACAATTCCGGATCGTGTGTGGGGAAAAACTGAACAGTTTGAATTAAACTGAACGGACTGTTTAGTCCGTCAAAGTAGAATTGAAATTGCATTCGATATCAATTATTATTATATGGAATGTTTGTTTAAACTTTGCCATCGATCGATTAATATATAAAAGTGTAATTATGATTGAAATTATGATATTATATTTATGAAAATTGTGACACTGACAGATGATATATTTTATACTGTCACGTTATTATCTTCATTTAACTAATTACTCGTGTTTAACAAATAAAATATTGTACATTATACGCCGGGTAATGGTTATTGCTGGCTGTACAAGGTGATAGACTCGCCTGCGGCTTGGCACTCTGTCTAGTTTTATTACTCCGTATACTATCCTCAGGTCCTCATTTCCTATCCTCATCTATCCTCATATCTCATCTACTATCCTCATTTCAAGGCCTTGGATTTTGCTTTTTTGTCTCTTGTTGAGTATCCACGTTTCACAGCCGTGTAGTAGAATAGGTAAAAATAGTACATTATAAGTTTTGTTTTTAGGGATATTTTTTTGTTGTTTAATATAATTGTGTTAATGGTGTGAAAGGTTGTTGTCGTTGCTTGTATTCCGTTGTTTATTTCTGTTCTCATGTTCCCTTTCCTTTCAATAATTTGTCCTAAGTATGTTATGTGTTCTACTTGTTCTACTTTCTCGTTATAGATTGTAATGTTTGTTGCCTCCTATTTTCATCACCTATGTTTTTGATATATTTATTTTCAGCTTTTTCCAGTTCACTTTCCCATATGTTAATATTGGTTTGTGAGTCTCTCTTATTTTGTGCGATGATCAGCCACATCGTCTGCAAAAATACATTTAGTTATTGTTGTGGGTTTTAATTTGATGTATCCTATCACTGTTTTCTTTGAACTTTGGATTGAGGTAAAATTTAATAATTAACTGAATTCGTACTAATAACGAAATCTAAATGTCTTTAAACCAAATGGTTTTCGATTATTGCCAGAAAATGTAACGAAATTTTCTTAAAATCCATCAACATTTCACGAAAAATCGACTCTTGCTGAATATTCTTATAGAAAGTAATAAAAAAATAGCATGAACGTAAAATATGTTAATTTTCTGTAACTCCAACTAATATAAAACAAAAATCTTGGAAAACCTAAAATTATTCGATAATTGCATGAAAATGTAACGAAACTTCCTGAAAGTTCAACAAAATTTCAAAAAAAGATTACCCTTAGAGCGGTATTTGTCAAAACTTTGAAAAACTACAGGATTGAGGTAGAATTTATAAATTGCTGAATTCGTACTAATAACGAAATCGAAATGTCTTGATAATAAAAGTTCTTCGATTATTGCCTGAATATAACACGAAATTTCCTTAAACTTCATCAACATTTTAGGAAAATTCAACACTCGTTGAATAATCTTATAAAAACTAATAAAAAATAGAATTAACGTAAAATATGTTAATTTTCTGTAACTCCAACTAATATAAAATAAAAATCTTGGAAAACCTAAAATTATTCGATAATTGCATGAAAATGTAACGAAACTTCCTGAAAGTTCAACAAAATTTCAAAAAACAATTACCCTTAGAGCGGTATTTGTCAAAACTTTAAAAAACTACAGGATTGAGGTAGAATTTATAAATTGCTGAATTCGTACTAATAACGAAATCGAAATGTCTTGATAATAAAAGTTCTTCGATTATTGCCTGAATATAACACGAAATTTCCTTAAACTTCATCAACATTTCAGGAAAATTCAACACTCGTTGAATAATCTTATAAAAACTAATAAAAAATAGAATTAACGTAAAATATGTTAATTTTCTGTAACTCCAACTAATATAAAATAAAAATCTTGGAAAACCTAAAATTATTCGATAATTGCATGAAAATGTAACGAAACTTCCTGAAAGTTCAACAAAATTTCAAAAAACAATTACCCTTAGAGCGGTATTTGTCAAAACTTTAAAAAACTACAGGATTGAGGTAGAATTTATAAATTGCTGAATTCGTACTAATAACGAAATCGAAATGTCTTGATAATAAAAGTTCTTCGATTATTGCCTGAATATAACACGAAATTTCCTTAAACTTCATCAACATTTCAGGAAAATTCAACACTCGTTGAATAATCTTATAAAAACTAATAAAAAATAGAATTAACGTAAAATATGTTAATTTTCTGTAACTCCAACTAATATAAAATAAAAATCTTGGAAAACCTAAAATTATTCGATAATTGCATGAAAATGTAACGAAACTTCCTGAAAGTTCAACAAAATTTCAAAAAACAATTACCCTTAGAGCGGTATTTGTCAAAACTTTAAAAAACTACAGGATTGAGGTAGAATTTATAAATTGCTGAATTCGTACTAATAACGAAATCGAAATGTCTTGATAATAAAAGTTCTTCGATTATTGCCTGAATATAACACGAAATTTCCTTAAACTTCATCAACATTTCAGGAAAATTCAACACTCGTTGAATAATCTTATAAAAACTAATAAAAAATAGAATTAACGTAAAATATGTTAATTTTCTGTAACTCCAACTAATATAAAATAAAAATCTTGGAAAACCTAA
This sequence comes from Othius punctulatus, assembly GCA_951805005.1. NCBI lineage: Eukaryota > Metazoa > Arthropoda > Insecta > Coleoptera > Staphylinidae > Othius > Othius punctulatus. The sequence goes on along the minus strand of OX638138.1, from coordinate 126,383,002 downwards.
AATTATTCGATAATTGCATGAAAATGTAACGAAACTTCCTGAAAGTTCAACAAAATTTCAAAAAACAATTACCCTTAGAGCGGTATTTGTCAAAACTTTAAAAAACTACAGGATTGAGGTAGAATTTATAAATTGCTGAATTCGTACTAATAACGAAATCGAAATGTCTTGATAATAAAAGTTCTTCGATTATTGCCTGAATATAACACGAAATTTCCTTAAACTTCATCAACATTTCAGGAAAATTCAACACTCGTTGAATAATCTTATAAAAACTAATAAAAAATAGAATTAACGTAAAATATGTTAATTTTCTGTAACTCCAACTAATATAAAATAAAAATCTTAGAAAACCTAAAATTATTCGATAATTGCATGAAAATGTAACGAAACTTCCTGAAAGTTCAACAAAATTTCAAAAAACAATTACCCTTAGAGCGGTATTTGTCAAAACTTTAAAAAACTACAGGATTGAGGTAGAATTTATAAATTGCTGAATTCGTACTAATAACGAAATCGAAATGTCTTGATAATAAAAGTTCTTCGATTATTGCCTGAATATAACACGAAATTTCCTTAAACTTCATCAACATTTCAGGAAAATTCAACACTCGTTGAATAATCTTATAAAAACTAATAAAAAATAGAATTAACGTAAAATATGTTAATTTTCTGTAACTCCAACTAATATAAAATAAAAATCTTGGAAAACCTAAAATTATTCGATAATTGCATGAAAATGTAACGAAACTTCCTGAAAGTTCAACAAAATTTCAAAAAACAATTACCCTTAGAGCGGTATTTGTCAAAACTTTAAAAAACTACAGGATTGAGGTAGAATTTATAAATTGCTGAATTCGTACTAATAACGAAATCGAAATGTCTTGATAATAAAAGTTCTTCGATTATTGCCTGAATATAACACGAAATTTCCTTAAACTTCATCAACATTTCAGGAAAATTCAACACTCGTTGAATAATCTTATAAAAACTAATAAAAAATAGAATTAACGTAAAATATGTTAATTTTCTGTAACTCCAACTAATATAAAATAAAAATCTTAGAAAACCTAAAATTATTCGATAATTGCATGAAAATGTAACGAAACTTCCTGAAAGTTCAACAAAATTTCAAAAAACAATTACCCTTAGAGCGGTATTTGTCAAAACTTTGAAAAACTACAGGATTGAGGTAGAATTTATAAATTGCTGAATTCGTACTAATAACGAAATCGAAATGTCTTGATAATATAAGTTCTTCGATTATTGCCTGAATATAACACGAAATTTCCTTAAACTTCATCAACATTTCAGGAAAATCCAACACTCGTTGAATAATCTTATAAAAACTAATAAAAAATAGAATTAACGTAAAATATGATAATTTTCTGAGATTCGGACTAACATCGAAATAAATTTTTTAGAAAACCTCAAATTCGTCTATAACTGTATTAAAATACATCGAACTTACCAGAAAATTCAACAAAATTTCTGGAAAAATTTACATTTACATTGAAATCTTGAACGAAACATTAAAAAGATATAGGATTGAACTAAAATTTGAGAAATTTGAGAAATTGACAACGAAATAGGAAATCTTACAAAACCTCAAATTCGTTGATAATTGCATGAAAATGCAACGAAATTTACTGAAAATGCAACAAATTATTATTATATGGAATGTTTGTTTCAACTTTACCATCGATCGATTAATATATAAAAGTGTAATTATGATTGAAATTATGATATTATATTTATGAAAATAAACAAGAATGTTACCCTTGGCGTGAAGACTTTCTCGAAACATAAAAGAAACAGGATTGAGGTAAACTTTGTGAATATTTTGAAATTCGTACGAAGTATCAACGAAATATAAATCTTGGAAAACCTTTTGTTGAAAAGGTCGTTTTATAAGGTCTGATATTTACATTTACATGCAAGGACATTGATTTAACGTAAACGTACTTAAATAAACTTAACGTTTATTACCTATTTACGAACTGATTAATTAATTAACAAACAGCTGCTATCGATATTTTTGACAGCTGTCATCAATGAAGACAGTTGATACGGATTATTTAACAGCTGTCATCAATAAATAGTTTTAAGGTTATTTACTCTCGTTTTGCAATGCTGGTATGCATTTGTCATTTATGTATCTCCATATCTGTGTCATTCTTAAATTATGTATTGATAATATCGAAATAACGAAATAGAAATGGAAAACTTTGAAGGTTGCAAACTGTCGCTTATGACATTGTCATTTATGTGTGTTCATCAACAGCTCTCATGGGCAGCTGCTTCTGATTATATGACAGCTGTCATCGGAAACTAAACAGTTGTCTAACTGTCATCAATAAATTGTTTTTAAATTGGGCGTTTTGTATACTACAAAACGAGTGCCTGAGGAGAGATCATTGTAGAAAATTTGAGGTTTTCGTAACTTGTTCCAGTTGCCAAAAACCTTATGGTCGCCGTGAGGCTCTCGTGGGGTGAAATTGCTATGCGCCCAATAGCTAATGCTATGCGTCTTTTTTTTAATGATTGGGGTAATCAATGATAAAAGTTTAAAATACGTTTTTTGGCCCATCCTCAAATAGTTGTGCCAATCTTTAGGCGCTAATTTCAATTCAGAAAGCAGATTTACATGGGAATACGTTCCTCTTTTTTTAGCCACTCTTTACACCACAGACTTCTATTTCCACGTTTCTTATGCTACTGTTAACACAATTTGTTGCTAATAAATATGCTAATAAATGTCTAACGATATATCTGAACAGTTTTTCCTTACAGATTTTCCGGAGCGTGTATGGCAGGCTTAAGGGGCGAACATAAGTATTTAACATGTAAAATTAAATATGTGTACTTATTAGCTCCCCTATTAATTTTCCCAGACACTCGGTATACAATGGATTTAATATTTTTTCTTTTATGTACTGATTTTAAATTTGTATTAAATTCGAACTAAGTATGGCCTGTGTAAAACTTATTGTCTATGGCACCAATAAATATAATATTATTATTATTATTATATATATAATCGATCTTTATTGGGCTATCGTCCCCATATGGGGCTATTATTATTATTACATTGTCCTTTCGTTTTTCCCCTCTTTACTTTGTATTGCCCTATCCTTTCGCGTTTCTGTTATTGTCATGGTCAGTAGATAGTGGTCGCTTCCTATTTCCGCTCATCTTCTCACTCTTGCGTACATAACCTTTTTGCTGCTCTCCTTTTCTACCAGTATATAATCTATTATTGACTTTTCCTTTCTGCTTCTCATATTTCTCCTGTATTTGTAAATTTTGTTGTGTCTAAATTTGGTATTTAGAATCACCATGTTGTTTATTAGACAACATATATTAGACTGTTTCTTATTAGACATAAGTCCAGCATCCTTATCACATTGCTGTTTTTTTTTTTTTTTCTCCGTGCTTTCCTATGATCCCCTCATACCATTCCGTTTTATTACCCACCCTACTGTTAAAATCTCATGCTACTATTGTCAGTCCTCTAGTTTCCTCTACGGTTGGCAGTAATTCTTCCCAAAATTTGTTCTTAGATTCTTTGCTGCCGTCTTCATTCGGGCCGTACACTATTACTATCCCCGTTCTCCCTTCCTGTTTATTTTCCAGTTCTATCACCATGATTCTCTCTGTTACGTATTTCCATTTTTTAACGTCTTTTGCATTTTCTTCAGTCAGTAATATTCCCATTTTACAAAACAAGGAGGACACGGGATTAGCGCATCATTGCATTGAGAATAATCATTTCTTCAGAAATGACAGCCTGGAGGTAATGCACACCGGACACAAAGGGAGACGGCTGGATTTACTCGAAATCCTAGAAATTCGAAAAGCGGTCACTAATGGGGATAATATTGTGAACGAACAATTAATCTTTGATAATACGCCTATGTTATGCGGCATCCGTTCGGAAAAACCAAGACTGTAATTCATTTATTGCCATGTTGTAAAAAAAAATAATTTCTAGCTTAGTATATATTGCACATTTGTTAAATTTTAATTTTAGTATCTCTGTACTCTTGAGAATGGTCCTGAGGCCGAAACAATTGTAGAAGTTTATTCTATCAATACAGTGAAACTTTAACCAAGTGTTTGATTTAACCTAATCATAATGTTTCACCAAGTAGTATCCACACATAGTTTCAATTTAATTAGTAATATTCCCACTACTGCGGTTTTGGTTTCACTCACTTCGTTATGGTATAGTACATATCCACTCTTTAAAACTATCGTACCTTGTCCTTTCTTTTTTGTTTCAGTTATCGCGAGTATCTGCAGGTTTGCTTCTCTATTTTCTTTGTGAGTTCCTCTTCTTTCCCTCTTATTCCTCTTATATTCCATGTACCAAATTTATATCTACCTTTTTTTTGTTCCTTTTCTGTGTCCTGATTTTTGCCTGTTGTTGTTTTCGTATGGGCCTTTGTCTTCTTCATTACAGTTCTTCATTTCTTTTGTGAGTTTCTCTTCTTTCCCTCTTATTCCTCTCATATTATTCTTCTTCTGGAAGTGCCTATTCGTTCCGGATGTTGGCTATCACATTGGCTGTCTTTACTTTGTTCACAGCTTCCCGGAAGAGGGTTGTGGTTGTCGTGGAGAACCAACTCCTCAAGTTTTTTAGCCACGAGATTTTTCTTCTCCCAATGTTTCTTTTTCCTTCAACTTTGCCTTGTAGTTTGCATACATACTACATATGCCTCTTATATTCCATGTACCAAATTCATAACTATATTTTTTTCCCGAAATTCTCTTTTTTTGTTCTATGTCTGTGTCCTGTTTCTTGGCTGTTGTCGTCTTTGTATGGGCCTTTGTCTTCTTCATTAGAGTTCTCCGATTCCTTTGTGAGTTCCTCTTCTTTTCCTCTTATTCCTCTTATATTGTTCTTCTTCTGCCAGTGCCTATCCGTTCCGGATGTTGGCTATCATATTGGATGTCTTTACTTTGTTCACAGCTTCCCGGAAGAGGCCTGTGGTTGTCGTGGAGAACCAACTCCTCAAGTTTTTAAGTCACGAGATTTATCTTCTCCCAATGTTTCTTTTTCCTTCAATTTTGCCTTGTAGTATGCATACATACTACATATGCCTCTTATATTCTATGTACCTAATTTATATCTATCGTTTTTTCTCGAAATTCTTTTTTTTTTGTTTTATGTCTGTGTCCTGTTTCTTGGCTGTTGTCGTCTTTGTATGGGCCTTTGTCTTCTTCATTAGAGTTCTCCGATTCCTTTGTGAGTTCCTCTTCTTTTCCTCTTATTCCTCTTATATTGTTCTTCTTCTGCCAGTGCCTATCCGTTCCGGATGTTGGCTATCATATTGGATGTCTTTACTTTGTTCACAGCTTCCCGGAAGAGGGTTGTGGTTGTCGTGGAGAACCAACTCCTCAAGTTTTTTAGCCACGAGATTTTTCTTCTCCCAATGTTTCTTTTTCATTCAACTTTGCCTTCTAGTATGCATACATACTACATATGCCTTTTATATTCCATGTACAAAATTTATATCTATCTTTTTTTCTCGAAATTCTTTTTTTTTTGTTTTATGTCTGTGTCCTGTTTCTTGGCTGTTGTCGTCTTCGTATGGGCCTTTGTCTTCTTCATTAGAGTTCTCCATTTCCTTTGTGAGTTCCTCTTCTTTTCCTCTTATTCCTCTTATATTGTTCTTCTTCTGCCAGTGCCTATCCGTTCCGGATGTTGGCTATCATATTGGATGTCTTTACTTTGTTCACAGCTTCCCGGAAGAGGCCTGTGGTTGTCGTGGAGAACCAACTCCTCAAGTTTTTAAGTCACGAGATTTATCTTCTCCCAATGTTTCTTTTTCCTTCAATTTTGCCTTGTAGTATGCATACATACTACATATGCCTCTTATATTCTATGTACCTAATTTATATCTATCGTTTTTTCTCGAAATTCTTTTTTTTTTGTTTTATGTCTGTGTCCTGTTTCTTGGCTGTTGTCGTCTTCGTATGGGCCTTTGTCTTCTTCATTAGAGTTCTCCATTTCCTTTGTGAGTTCCTCTTCTTTTCCTCTTATTCCTCTTATATTGTTCTTCTTCTGCAAGTGCCTATCCGTTCCGGACGTTGGCCATCATATTGGCTATCTTTCCTTTGTTCACAGCTTCCCGGAAGAGGCCTATGGTTGTCGTGGAGAACCAACTCCGCAAGTTTTTAAGCCACGAGATTTTTCTTCTCCCAATGATTCTATTTCCTTCAACTTTGCCTTGTAGTATGCATACATACTACATATGCCTCTTATATTCCATGTACCAAATTTATATCTATCTTTTTTTCTCGAAATTCTCTTTTTTTGTTTTATGTCTGTGTCCTGTTTCTTGGCTGTTGTCATCTTCGTATGGGCCTTCGTCTTTTTCTACAGTTTTTTGTCCTATTATGAATCTCGGTGACTTCTAATCCCTCTTTGCGGTGGTTCCATTTGTATGTTTTATGGATTATATTCAGTTTTTTGTATTTAATCTTTACTCTATTCCCTTTCGTCCTCTCTTCTCTTGAATGCTTCTAATCTCTCTCTGTATTTCTCTTTCTGTAGCTGTCAGGTCATGGTCAATGTATATTTTGGTCTTGATTATTTCTCTTTGCTTTCATGATCTCCTCTTTATTTTCCCATGTTTCGATCTCCACTAGCACCATATCTGCTGTCGTGTCCTTGTTTACCACCTAGGCCTTCTTTATTTTGGGTACTACCTGTAGCATTTTGCTTATAAAATCTTCTACTTCTGCTTTTTCTTTGTTTTCTTTCGCTTTTAGTCCTTTTATCAGTATAATATGTTTTTTTTTCTCTTTTTCCATTCTATTCATTCTTCCCTCCATCTTATCCATTCTTTCTTTCATTTGTGCCCGCTCTATGCCCCACTCTTCCTCTAGTTTCTGTAATTCCCTTCTTACTACCTTTATATCTTCTCTTAGTTATTTTGTGTTCTATTTCATTTCTTGCAACATCTCTTTCATCAAGTCTTTCATCTATTCCATTTCCCCTTCTTTTTCATTTTCACTGCTTGCTTCTCTTCTTACACCTCTAGCACCTGTAGTTATTCTCCTTTCCTCTTGTGTCACAAGGATGGTTGAGTGGGGCTAATGATTTAAATTAATACTAAAAACTTAATTTATTTTAATCATTATAAAATATAAAATATATTCTCAAATGAAAATGGCCGCTGTCGGCATCCCCTGGTTCAGTTCTCGTTACTTCTGTAACAAGAGAAAACGTATCTGAGCATTGAATAACAACACTCTGTGAGCCTCTCAATATGGTATTATCTTGTATATCAGGATACAGTAATTGTTGATCAACGTAAGCTTATCGATAAACGGAATATAGTTCAGGGTGCTTCCTGTCTAAGACAAAGGGGCCCAGTCGAACAAATCCCTGCTCAGTCCACAATGTTACACACATATGTACCTGGGAGTTACCTCCCCCACATGCCAAAGTGTTCCAGACAATACCTATCCATACCCGGTAATACCATAACAACAATGAGTAGCAACTCACCAATTAACAGCTCACAAGGTACACATTTCACCACCACCACAGCCAGAGGGCTTATGACGCGAGCAACGTGCGTCCCTTCGACTTGCACCCCATATGCAACCCTTGTGGCGGTGATGTAACGAATTAAATATATATTATATCTCTACTAAAGAATTAAAATTATATATTTATGTGTCGAATCATTGAACCCTTGAATTGAATGTAACACTTGTATCTTTCTTTGCTCTGGCGATCTTAGAAGTTTCTTGCTTTTTGTGAATATTCCGTCCTCTTCCTCTTCTCTCTCTTCGTTTATGAGCTCTCTGTCTCTTTTCCTCTCGTCGTTCATTTATACTATCTTGCAAGTGCCACTTATCTATTTTCCTTCGCTGTCTATCTCCCTGTCTCCTTTGCCGCTGTTCCTCCATGCTGTTACTGCAATTTCGCACGCTCGGGCAACGTCGCAATTCTTTCCCGCGCGATTTCCTCTTCTTCCACACTTAGCCGTTCCTAATTTATTTCTGCTCTTTTTCCGTCTGTTCTTTTTATGTCTATCGGTGCATTTCACTTATTTCTTCTCTTTTTCCATTTTTTTTTATGTCTATCGGTGTATTTCACTTAACACTATCACTTGTGCACCTATGTTTAAATAAAACTCTCGATGGAAGCACTGTTTGGTTATCCTCTTCGGAAGGATTTTATTTACGTTCTACATAGACCGTTACATAGACCCCGCTACTCTCTGAAGAAAATATTATAAAAGAAATAAATATGGACTTTTAAAAAATAACGGTCAAATCTATTAATTGATGGAAAATTGCAACTTTCACATATATGAGTAGAAAACCATTATTATGATTACACAGCATTTTTGTCATTTATTAGATAGTTATAATTTATAAAGTAAGCAGGTAGTATAATATATTTATTTGTGGTTTGCGGAACTGTATTTAATTAAAATCATTCCTGTGAGTTATTCGTTGTCGCAGGATACAAGCCGGAGCCCCAAAACGACGAAAGTCGCCGCAAAGTACAGTAAATCTCACTCGAGATTCCTTCATTTATATCAATATCTTTGTTCTCTCGCGATGTTATTTACACACACATGCGGCGTTCCTCGGGAGAACTAAAGCCACTCAGTCACCAGCTCCATAAACATATCTGCATACCCTTACATAAATTATAATCTTTATACAATACAGCGTTTGGGCCACCACCACCAACGGCTTGATTAACATATTACTGTTTACATTACGTGGGATGTTGTTTTAATAAACCGATTGTCCCATGCCGCCCCTCTGCGGATCCCAGAAAGTTTCGCGTGGGCGATAAAAAGCGTCCAACAGAGGGGACCGAAGAGTTTAAGGACAGATCGTCCGTGACAAATATATCCCCCCACCGTAATATCTATAAACTCATCGTCCAAATATTTACCCGGCACATTTTACCACTTCCCTTGTTTGCACGGGCCCCTGCGACGTTTCCACCCTCGTTCTCTTCAATCCGCCGCCCCCCAAAACCGAAGCTGATTATGTGCGCACACATGCAAGTATCGACTGCGAACGGATTAAAGTCTCAGGATAAATATTTAACGCTTAATTTCGCCCCCAAGCCCTATCACGCAAACTCCTGGAGTCTTCCGGAGACGTGCGACAGCCCCGAATTGCAAGTACAACGGGCAATTTCGCGGCCGGATTTATATCCCCTTTGATAAAAATTAGAACTCATTTCTCTTCCGTTTGATGTGTTTGTTCTTATCATAAAAAATCTACTTCATATTTGATGTAACCATATCTGTTCCACTCCAGGCGTATCTAATTTTATTTTAACCTAAATAAACTCGGAATGTTCTCTCGTAAAACTCCTCGCCTGGTACACAGGGAAATCCACTCCCAAATTGCATACTTATTTAAATACACCTAAATATTGTGAGCAATAGGGCAACAATATTACTTCCTAGAATAAATATATATCTTACAAAGAAAAATAACATATCACAATTCATCTTTTTCTGCGTTTACTTATATCTCCACTTGGTTATTGATTATAATGCTTAAACGCCTAAATACGAAAGTGCGAAGAGTAAAATTTGGATTAATCATTATAGAAATCAGCAATGTATTTATTTATATAAAACCTCAATTTTCATTTTTTGACTAATAGTACTCGTTATGTCGAAAAAGACTAACAATCCTGAAATATCGCTGAAAAATTGAAAAAAAATATTTCTTTTATAACTTTTTTACTTTTGATGGCAATTTTACGAAACTTGGCACTCTTAAATTTTTCGGTGTCAGTTTTCTGATCACACTGCCAAACATATTCTGCGCCAACTAGATGCCCGAATTTTCATAGTCAACTTTTGATTTTCTTATGGGCGCAATATTGATTTTAATGGAATTCAAAAGAGCGAAAAATTCCGTTTTCAACCATGTATAACACATGGGTAAACACTTCCAAAAATCGAGAATTAAAAAAATTGTTGCAAAAATCAAACTGCTGTGGACTGCTTTAAAAATCAAGTTGCCATGGAATAACAAATTTCACATTTCTTTATTCAAAGAAAATAACTTCTGAGTAATTTTATTATGTGTAAAGTGCAAAAAAGGAGATCATCGTTATCTGAAGCTTATGTGGGAGTTTCGAGGCACCCTGTATCGTATAAGTATTTTACCTTAAAGAGGCCATGATTTGCTTTCTATCTTGTTATTATTTATATCTTTATCTATGATACTTGGATCGTGCATATGCTGCGTAGCTTTATAAATTAATTTACGCTATAGAATTAAATGTCTAATACACACATTTTACGTATAATATTCTAGCGGCCGTAATTGCTTAATTAATAAACCAAATCCCTAATTTAAATATGAAGAAAACGACACGAGACAATACAAATTAATTGCTTTACTTAACCGCGGCTTTAAATTAACTTCTCCCTGTCTCCTTAAGCTCCTTGAAGCCACTGAAACCGACTTAATCCCCTTATCGAATCAAATTTTGATTCGCCGTCATGTAAATTTAAATACTACATGAAACCCATTTAAAACTTATCCGGGGGAAAATAAGGAAAGCTCGTCTGGACGGCGCCTCCACCTTTCTTGTAGGCGGTGCTGCACATCTTTCATCATCAGCGTCTTGTGAGCGATTCGCTGTTCTCGTATAATATAAGCTTGCAGACTTGTTAAATGGATCTTTCAAGGAAATATGAAAGTATAGAGTTTTTATTTTTTTATACGTATAGTATGTGATATTGTATGTCAGGTACAAGATGCAATTAGGTATTAGATTTTTACATTCTTCCATATGGGGAAAGTAGTGTTCCCCTAAATATTTATTAGGTCTATGTTATTTGAGTCGAAAATGTTGTGGTAAACAATCTTTCGAAGCGGTTCAGTTAAGATTTTTTTTATTTTGTAGATCATGTGTCTGTGGAGTTTTGTTTTGCAGGTTGATTATGTGATCGTCCTAATTCAACTTATTAGTTATTAGTTATTAGTACTTATTAGTATCAGTTATAATGAGTCTTAGATATTTTGTTTTATTGATATGTTTTACTTCTTTTTCTTTTAGTATTAGTTTTTAAGTTGTTTGTGGTGGTGATTGAACCAAAACTAATAAACTCAGTTTTGTTTTTATTTAAAGTTAGTGAGTTTTCGGCGCACCAAGTTTCGATTGTTTTAAGTCTTCATTTATTATGTTTCGTAGTTCAATTATTTTATTGTTAGCGTGTATTACACTAACATCGTCAGCATATATAATTAATTTTCCTTTCAGGTTTATTTTTATTATGTCGTTTCTGTAGATTATATATAGTATTGGTGGTATGATTCCTCCTTGTGGTAATTAATAGCTGCTTTGTGGTATTTCGCTTATTTTGTTATTTATTTATATTATCTGGAACCTGTTTTCTAGTTTCGACTAGTGATGTTATTGTATCGTGAGATTTTATCATTTTTAATTTAATTTTCATCTTTTCTTTGCCTATTTCATCAAATGCCTTTTTCTAGTTGATGTAGATTGCCGTTAAATATCTGCTGTTTTTTAATTTGTCTTCTAATGATGATATTAGGTCATATGCTCCTGTCATTGTTCCGGATTGCTTTTTGGTATACGTATTGGTGTTTGTTTATTATTATGTTTTTTGAGTAGGTGGTCTTCCTGATTTTTTTTGTTACATTGTCTAATATTTTACATAGTGTTGATGTTAAGGCTTTTTTAGGTCTATAGTTTTAGGGTTGCTTCGTGTCTCCTATTTTGTAAATAGGTTGAATCATTGTTGTTTACTCTGTATGTAATATGTAGTTACTCTGGGTATTTTCCATGTAGTAGTATTTTGTTAATTAGTGTTGTTTGGGAGGGCGGTTAGAGTTTTTTCATTTTGTTTAAAACGTTATTTGTTATCAGGTCGAAGCCTGGTGCTTTAATTTTTTTTTGAGCTTTTTTATTATGCTTGTTATTTCCGTTTCTGTTGATTTTACTGTTATTTCTTCATTTTCCTTCTGTTATTTTTTTCTACGGTGGATGTAAGTGTGTCTTCATATATTGTGCCATTTTTTCCTCTGTTTGATCTGCTAATTTTATGAACGAGTGATTGGCGTATTTTTGCACAGTAAAGGTTGATTGGGTTTGCGATTTATTTCTTGTCTGATGTTGTTATGTTGTTATTCTTATCGATTTATATGATTTCAGTTTGTTTGTTATTGTTCATTTGCGTTATATTTTGAATGGTTTTCCATGTTTTTTCTGTGTTATAGGTCAGTTGTTTAAGCTTGTAATTGCTCTTCTTGGCTTTTTTAATTGCTGGCTCATTTTGTTTTATAACGTTACTTGTTATCAGGTCGAAGCCTGGTGCTTTATTGTTTTTTGAGCTTTTTTATTATGTTTCTTATTTCCTTTTCTGTTGATTTTACTGTTATTTCTTTATTTTCCTTTTGTTATTTTTTTCTACGGTGGATGTAAGTGTGTCTTCATATATTGTGCCATTTTTTCCTCTGTTTCATCTGTTAATTTTATGAACTACTGATTGGCCTATTGTTGCAAAGTATAGGATGATTGGGTTTAGTTTATTATTGTTCATTTGCGTTAGATTTTGAATGGTTTTCCATGTTTTTTCTGTGTTATAAGTCAGTTGTTTAAGCTTGTAATCGTTCTTCTTGGCTTTTTTAATTACTTAGAATGTTTTTTTTTGTTTTTGTTCATGGTATACATTAACTATTTGTGCATTGTTAATTATTTTTCTCTGTTTGCTATATAGTTTTTTTTTATTTCTTTTAGGATATTCATGTTTATCCAGGGTGTATTTTTAGTTTTTTTTTATATTTCTGTAATAATGTATGTGTGTTTATCTACTGTTTTTATGTTAAAACAGTTTTCGTATGTTACTATATTAGTATTTCCAGATGTCAAAACTGTGATATTTTTCTTCACTTTACAAACTATATACCAACTTTCACTTGTGTATGCTGTACAGTTCTAAACACAATAAATATTATTATTATTATTATTATTATTATTTTGTATTGCTATTTTCGTAGTGTTTTGGCGCTTTTCAATTATTTTTTGTATGATTTTAGAGAGTTGTTGAATAAATGTTATATTGTCTTTTGCTCTCTTGTTTAACTCATGTGATTTTGCGACACTTTTTGTAATTTTTCTATACAATTTGCTGAAATAAATGCATTACCAATATTGCATTGTGGTGAACTAAATTGGTACATTTTAATTTATTGGTAATATTGTGGGGCATATTTCCCTAATTTTCACAAATTTCCGTGAATGTTAGCAATATTTTTATATTGCACTTTTAATATAACACGAAACGAAAATGCCAATGCAAAAGTTTCTACAAATTCTTTGATATTAATTTATGAAATATGTCTCAAAAACCTAAATAAAAAATGTCAATACATCGATCCTGAAAGCGCAATGTTCGTTACAATTTTACATTACCGATTTTATTGTACATAATTTTGCCAAAATAAATCATACATTAGTGATTACCAATGGGAATTTTTATTTTTGTTTTAATGGTTTTGAGACGCGGTTCTTGAATTTTAAGAAATTTCCCTTAAAATTATGCTAAATATTTAATTGCATGTGCAAATTTGGCAAAAAATTACAGATATTACAGGATTTATGTTATCGTAAGAATTATCCAGGAAACATAAATTATTTTCATGAAACCTAATAAAAATAACAAACATGTATCACAATCTCATGAATATTGAAATTTAATTCATGAGATTTTCTGTTCCGTGTTTGAAAGTTTTTGCAACGTTATTTTGTTATTGAAAATACACTATTTTTTGTATACAATTGGCTGAAATAAATGTATTACCAATATTGCGTTGTGGTGAACTAAATTAGTACATTTTAATTTATTGTTTATATTGTAGGGTATATTTCCCTAATTTTTACAAATTTCCGTGAAATTTTGCAATATTTTTATATTGCACTTTTAACATGAAACGAAAATGCCAATGGAAAATTTTCTACAAATTCTTTGATATTAATTTATAAAATATGTCTCAAAAACAAAAATGTCAAACATATTGATCATGAAAGCGCAATGTACGTTACAAGTTTACATGAACAACTTTATTGTACATAATTTGCCAAAATAAATCTTACTTTAGTGATTAGCAATGGGAACTTTTATTTCTGTTTTCATGATTTAGAGACGCGGTCTATGATTTTTAAGAAATTTCCCATAAAATTATGCTAAATATTTGATAGCATGTGCAAATTTCGCAAAAAATTGCAGATATTACAGGATTTGTGTTATCGTAAAAATTATCCAGGAAACATAAATTATTTTCATGAAACCTTATAAAAATTACAAACATGTATCACAATCTCAGGAATATTGAAATTTAATTCATGAGATTTTCTGATTCGTGTTTGAAAGTTTTTTCAACGTTATTTTGTTATTGAAAATACACTATTTTTTGTATACAATTGGCTGAAATATATGTATTACCCATATTGCATTGTGGTGAACTATATTGGGACATTTTTATTTATTTTTTATATTGTTGGGTATATTTCCCCAATTTTCACAAATTTCCGTGAAATTTAGCAATATTTTTATATTGCACTTTTCATATAACACGAAACGAAAATGCCAATGGAATTTTTTTTACAAATTCTTTGATATTAATTTATAAAATATGTCTCAAAAACATAAAACAAAAATGTCAAACATATTGATCATGAAAGCGCAATGTACGTTACAAGTTTGCATGAACAATTTTATTGTACATAATTTGCAAAGATAAATCTTACATTAGTGATCAGCAATGGGAATTTTTATTTTTGTTTTCAAGATTTTGAGCCATCGTTCATGAATCTTAAGAAATGTTTATTAAATTTTGTGAAATGTTTGATAGTATGTGCAAATTTGGCAAAAAATTGCAGATGTTATAGGATTTGTGTAACGGCGGAAAGACCGGTTAGGTCGATAGCCTAATAAAGATTGATCTACTACTACTACTAGGATTTGTGTTATCCTTAAAATAATCCAGAAAACCCCAAATTATTTTCATGAAACCTAATAAAAATTACAAACATGTATTACAAAATATCATGAATATTGAAGTTTAATTCATGAGATTTTGTGATACATGTTTGTAATGTTATGCAACGTTTATTTCTGTGTTTTCTTATGGTCTGTGTATGTATTAGTTTTTGTTGTGTAAATTATGGTTTTGTGGCTTTGTTCTATGGTAGTTAATAGTGGGCAATGGTCGGATGTGTTGGATGGTAATATTTAAATTTTGATCTGTTTTGTTAGTGTGTTGGTTATTGTGTGGTATATAATCGTGTTTTCTCCTTGTTGGCTACTATGTGTGTAGTGTTTTTTTCCTATTTTGTATTTTGTTTAATATTTTGTAGCCTCTTTCTTGCAGGGTTGTTCTATAGTCTGTCGTCGATTGGTTTTTGAGTGATGCATTTATATTTATGTCGCCTATGATGGGATATTGCTATTTTTGTATTGATAATATTATTTTTTATTATTGTTTATTATTGTTTGTTATACTTAATTTGCTGGTTATGTGGTATCTTAAACTACATATATTTTGTAGAAAGCATAACTTTAGAGCATACCAACATATCGTATTTATCTAGTCATATTAATATAGAAAAGTTATTTACCGATCACATAGATTTTCTGTTTTGTTAGCTTAATCAATCAATGTAGGTGCTTATTTGATATACAGGGTGGCCACTTTTACGACGCCCTCCATTAGGATCTATTAAACGGAAATATATACTGAGTTGGCCGAATGGGATAAAAGTTTCTCATTTTTGTGCCTTTCAATATACTGAAACAAAATCCGGATTATCTTGCAGAGTTCCTGAAATATCCCCAAAAAACTGATAGAAATAGGATGGTGCACTTTTTCGGTTTTTCAGCGATATTTCAGGAATTGTACAAGATATCTAGGATTTCTTTTCAGAATTTAAAAGGCATGAAAATAAGAAACTTATCTCCCATTTGACCAGCCTTTTGAGATACCATTTGAAGTTTAGCATTTTTAGTATACGTTTTAAATTGAAGAGGATTATTAAGGGGAGATTTACAGTTCAATTATTAAGGGAAATTTGAATACAGACAAAAACTGCAAGATCGATTTTACCACGTGTTAAAAAAATCTTAAATTTTTCAACTTATTATTTATATTCTAAACAAATAAAATTATAAAGGCTTTGAACTTCAAAGAGCGCGGTTTTTCTTCTTATCAAAATTCGCTTTCTGTTATGTTATAAAACATAATTTACATTAGTAGTTCATTTTATTTTAAATGCCATAGTGAAAAAGTTCAAATAATAAAATATATTATGACAAATTTGCGATATTCTACATATAATTACAAAGGTCGCGATTTAGTGGTAAAAATTAATAGTAAAACTAAACAAATAAATTATTTATCGCTGTATATTTATAATAAATTCATGCTAATAGATCATTATTGTTATATTTTTAGGACTATACAGATAATTAGTAACTAGAAAATTTATTTGTAATTAAAATACAGTCCACTAATTTGTAGTGATGAGGCTCTTCACTACATAAAGGATCTATATGCAGCCTTCAATTGTCATATCGTCTGTGTGAAATGTTAAGACAGAAGAACTCGCACTCGATACAATCGTCAGGCGAAATCGCAACACACTTTAACTATTAATAGAAGATCAACTTACATAGCGAAATGCGCAACTACAATATCCTTTGACGGATATTGAATACTATTGTGCGACTTGCATCATATTTATTCCAATACGATTTCAAAGAATCCTTGGGAGGATATAAAACCAGGCGAAAGAATCTTCTCGGAATTCGAGCCGATTGAACTGGCGGCGAAAACCTCTCTTTAACGAAGTAGAGACGGAGTGTTTGCTTAAAAATTTAACAGTTCCTATTTAAGAGAGCAAAGGTGGCTGTGTGCTTAGTTAATGATTCAAAGAACATAGAGGAGATCGGGACGTATGCACATGTTTCAATGCTCGAGCAGGAATGCTTCTGGCGGTCTGCGTTTAATCTTTCAAACAAAACGCCGAGAGAATCGATCCGTGTCTAATGCACACCTATACAGGTATAATATGCCGTGCACTAGTGTTTAATTAAAAACCGTGTTCGGTTTAATTTTATTTCGCAAAATGTTAAGGCAGATACCAAACAATCCCGCCCATATGGCCGTTAATGCTAATATCCTCCTCTAGCTATTGAGCGCGTTTTATGGAGGCATAATGGAGGAATGTAGCCCCTCGCTGTGTGCTCCGATAGTCTTATTTTTCAGCCGATTCAGATAAGCTCCAATGTGTTGATGCTGAACCACATTTGTAAGCAATAACGACTGCCGTTTGCTTTCAGCATTACAAGAGGAACCCATTCTGCGCCCGGCATTAATAAATTATCTCACCAGTTGAATGCCTCATTGTTACGAGTCACGCAGAATAATACTCCCAGTTTTGAGCATTGAGCACCATAATTTATCAAGTAATATCGTAATGATAATAACGATAAGGTAATTGTTTTTCATTAAAATCTAATGTACTCGAATAACTCGTACAAATCTTATTAATCGATACTGCAGGTTGATACTAATGTATATGACGCGGATTTCTTGGTATTATGCTATACATCCAGGCCCGGTTTACCCAATAGGCCAACCTAGGCGATCGCCTAGGGGCGCCAAGTAAATAGGGGCGCCAAAATTGGGCCCAATTCATTTTTATATTCGTGTTTCTTCCCAATTAAATTGCGCTCGAGCTCCTGAGGCCCGCTCACAATTTCGAGCATCAAAATAAATTACAAAAGTTGGAACCAAATGAGCAACCTGCCAAATTATTGGACAAAGTACCTAAAATGACTTCATTTTTTTTTCGAAAAGTGAGGAGTCCAAAGTGCAGGCCTCAGACACCTCATTACCAGGATCAGGCATAGTTTCCGATTTTACAAATTTGCATTCAACGTCTCATGAAAACACCAATGAAAATTATAACTTACCAAGTTTGGTTAGTAAGACTACAATTGAAAATGAGAACTTTGCATTGTCGTTGACAGAAAATCAACCAATTTCAGTCAGAGATTTGTTTTACCCTTCTAAGTGGAGAAGCGATAATAATTTTGTGGATTATATCATTCAAAATCCACCACTACCAAAATAATAATTCATTACTTTTTAAAATCTCTAAAAGATCATATTATGATCGGGTGAGATATGCTTCAAAGCGTATATTTTTGCACCAATCCATAAATGGAGAGACAAAGAGACGAGAATGGCTTGTTTTTTCTAAAACAGCGGGATGATTTATTGTATGCCATGCAAATTATTTAACAAAAATAAAACTTCATTTACTGATACCGGCTTCAAAGATTGGAAGAACGAACATCGCTTAAAAAACAATATTCTTTGGAATTAAAATATTATAACATAATTTAATTAACATTAAAATATGTTCTTGAATGAATAGTTGAAGCAGTTAAGTATTTGTCCACTTGTACTTTGACTTTTCGTGGTGAAAGTGATGTATTTGGGAAACCGAACAATGGCAATTACATTGGTCTCTTAGTTGCTTTATATTTCAACATATTTCATTCAACATCAAACGCACATACAAAAATATGCAAACATAGGCCGTATCATATTTATCCGAAGATATATGCAATGAATTTAGTTTTTTTATGAGTTCCTTAATTACTAATTAAATTATCGCAGAATTAAAGTCAAATAAATATGTTTTCATAATAATTTACTTGACACCAGATATTGTAGAGTCGTCAAGGTAGACGAGCTAACTTTTGTAGTAAGATATATTTATTCAGATGGAACTCAAGTGGAAAGATTTTATTCATTTTTGACAAATGTAGGAAATGAAGCCAATGAAATGGAAGTTGCCATTATGAAAGAACTAGAAGATCTAAAAATCAAAATTATGGAATGCACAGGTAAATCATATGACAATACCTGTAATATGTCTGGCCAATACTCTGGCTTTCAAGCTAGAATAAAAGCTCATAATAAATTAAGACATTACGTACCTTGTGCAGTATACTCTTTAAATTCAGTTGGTGTATTTGCTGCTGAATGTTATCTGGAAGCTACTGCATTTTTCATGTTGGTACAGGAAATTTATAATCTATGGGCTTCTAGATGGAACATATGGAACCCATAGATGGAACATTTAAAAAAACTGTTTTGCAAATAATAATGAAAATAACCATCTGCTTCAAAAAACTATGTCGGCAACGAGTTGGTCTGCCAGAGCAGATGCCTGCAACGTCTAATTTTTTGGATATTCCTATTTTAGAGATGCCTTTGAAGACAACAAACAACAAAACTGAAAAACCTCAAACACTCGCTGAAATGGAAATGGATTACTTTCTAATTTTCATTTATTAGAAACTGGTTTCCTTATTGAATTTTGGACAATATTTCCAATTTTGGACCTTACAATATTTCCTATGCTTGATATAAAACACTGCAAATAGTTAATATAGATTAACAGTGGTTTAATTTAACAAATTTTTATATCTTAAATTGAATATTTAATTTATTTTAATTGAATAAGATCTAAATTTAATCTTTATGAGGAAGCAGAAAAAACATAATCCAACTGCATCGAATAAAAAAAAACAAAATCGTAAAAGGAAACGCCAATTTTTAGAACCTAATAATGATGTGAATTTTAATGGGCTTGATAATATGAGAATTAATACATTTTCTGTCGTAATTGATAATTTTATTCAACAATTGAAGCGTCGTAAAACTGCATATATTGATATAGAAAGCATGTTTGAGTTTTTGACGGGGTTAGGAGAAGTAAGGATAATATCATTGAAGAAAAAACAAAGGCGCTTATAAAAGTATACCCTTCGGATCTTGGTCCCTAATTTACAGCAGAACCAGAATGCAAATATTTTAAACAGTTTTAAGAAAATATGGTGGTATTGACTGTATGATGAGCATTCAAATGTTCTACAAATGTTCAAACTTATACAAGAGAAAAAATTATAACTACTTTTCCTTACAAATGCCTCTGGTGACATCGTTTACCGTCTTAAAATGAATTAAAAATTATTTGAGAAGTACCCTGGCCCATGAAAAATTATCAGGCTTGGCAACTCTTCAGACATGGTTAATAATTTGTGCTGTGATAACCTAATTGAAATATTTGCAAATTCCAAATGTAGAAAAAAATATATAGTAGGTATAGTATACATATAATAATATGCCTATACATATGTATTAGAGTCAAACTTATACATTTTTTTATGTACATACTCGTAAATACAGTGGGCGTGAAAACTGTACATTAAAAAAAACAAGTTTTAGGATTTTTTCTATAAAATAAAATTATAAATCAAATAATTGAGACCATTGGTTTTCGTCTTGAATTTAGATATAAATCTTCTTATTCCTTTTGTATTTAAGCCAAAGTTTTTTATTTGAGTAATATTATTTATTCATTTTGTTTTGATTTTTATTTCAATGAAACATTGTTAAATATTATCTTACATTTATTTACTGTGAGTAGTTGTTTATATTTTTTACAATGTTTTATTTTGTTTTTAAAATTGTAATAAAATTTATCAATATAAAAATTTCCTATTATTACAATACCTGCATCACTTTAGACATTAGAAGCTAATGGTTCAAGAGGCATCACCTTAAAATCGCCTAGGGCGCCAACATTTGTTAAACCGGCCCTGTATACATCAGTCATAATAGCAACCCAAAATGACCTCGTATCTATACGAATTGCAGCAAATGAATTAACGACAATTTTTTTTGTGCTTTTAAGCATATTTTCAGTATTTAAGCTTATACTTGCTTTAATGCATTTTTTGTTCATATTTCCTTGTTTTTTGTGCTTATTTGGTTATTTCTCAATTTTATAGCATATTATTTATATCAGCTAGGTATTGCAGCAATTAAAGATTGCCACAAAGTTCTTAAAGATAGGAGGGTTGTACAAAATTTAGCATTTATAAAAACCAACTACAGTTTCGTAAGCAAAGTGATTGATAAACTCCAAGCAAAGGACACAACTTTGGTAGATGCGGTTCAAATAGTTGAAGATTTTAGAAACAACGTCTCAAACATACGGGGATCTATAGGAGAGATTATTAAAAAAAAATGTGATGCAGTTTTGTCAAAAAATGAAGGGTTTGGCGAGTTACAAAAAATATCAACAGTTTTAAAAGGAGATTTCGTGGAAGATTTGCTGATAAATATTACAATTGTTCCCAATTATTGGCTATTATTGTTCATAAGGCGATTTGCAGGCCAATTTTTTCAGTCGATTTGCGTAATTATACCTAAGCTGATTTGAGTTGCTATTACATAAAGAGTGTGTATTAGTTTAAACGTCCTTAAAAGTTTCTTATAAAAAAAAGTAAAGTAAGTAAAAGGTTTCTTTATAACTAATAGGAACTTTACTTGAAGGTGAATATCTCCGACGTAAGTATATCAAATCTTACAAACTGATATATTCATGCAAGATTGTAGGATTAACATTTCCAAATCACATTATACACGTGAGTGTCCTGAGGATGCTTTTTCCTGGTTTACTTCAAGTTTCCAGGATAAATGTACCCTTTTTGTACGATAAATATTTATTGAATATTTACGACGTATGAATGCTGATATTCGATGTTTGTTTTGATGTTCGCGGAGGCAACGCGTGGAAACGAACGTCAACAGCACGTACGTCTTCTTTGGATGTGCGGCGGATGCACTCTTCTGAGATATTGGTTTCTAATTCCTTGCCTGCGGAAAAAATATATCTGAGGAATTTTTGGTACGGTAAACAAAGCATGTATGTATGTATTGAGCAAGTAAATAATTCATGCACGCATATGTAAGATTTCATATAGCAACTTTCTATCAACTGTCCTTCATGAATACTCTCTTCAAATTTATGATTCAATAAAATTTCGGTTGTATCATTAATTATTTTACGCTAATTCAATAAGAGACCTAATTTGATATACACTTAATACCTGGAATATTAAAATGGTCTTTGAAACGGTTAAATGCATCAAAAACAAATGAGATATTAAATTAAAAAAATAAGACTTGGCTTTAGGGGAGTTTTCAAATCCCCATTATGATAAGATCCATTTTACCGGGACGACAACAGAACCTATCAACGAATCAAGTGAACGTACGAAAAGAAGAAAAATGGAATCACTGCGTAAAAGTGTAAGCCCAGAGGAAATTGTTCTCGCTGCTCATATCTCGCCCTAGAATCTACTGGCAAAAGAAATGCTGCAACAGATTAAAAAATCCTCTAAGCGAGCTTCAAAATATAAAAAAGCTTATTCCAACAGTAGTCAAAAGAGGAAAAAGCAGTTATCGCCCTTGAAGGCTCTTTCCACACTTGTTGAAACAGGTAATTTCAATTTATTAATAATTAATAATAATAATAATAAAAAGTAAATATATTTTTGCATAGGCTTAACAAGGAAACAATACGAACTGGTGATAAAAAGCTTTTTCCTTGTTATGCAAATTACCTAAGTGTTACCCAAAGTCAGAATCATGTTTGGTCACAACTACATGTGCTGAGATCAACTTACAAAATATGTTGGATCATACTGCTGCAAGATTAATATTATATTTACAAGAAGTGATGCAGACTTTCACTGAAACAGAACGCGCAATAATGCAGTTATTAACAAAATGGGGTTGTGATGGATCACAGAAGATATAATTTAAACAAAACTTTGAAAACAAGTTTAACTCAGATACATATATATTTCAAAGTTCAATGGTTCTATTACAAATAGTTTGTGGAACTAACAAAATAGTTATTTGGAAAAATTCCAACAGAAGTCATACAAGAAAACTGAGCCTTGTTCAAGTGAAGCTATTGAATTGCTACTTTCTGGTGACGATACAGACTTGGACAAGTTAACTGTGCAGTTAGATTTAGAAGAAAGCGACAATGAAGCACTTTCTGATCATGAATTATGAGTTTCTGCGGCCTGATTTCCAATAATAGTTAAAATATGTGTTTCTGGATTTGTTCTGATGATTGATTTTATAATTAGATATTGTTTAAGTATAAATAAATTAATTGGTGAAATTCATTTATTGCCTGCCTTAGACCCGTATCTATAGTCCGTACTTGAACTTGAGTACGACTCAAGTCGTATATTTGGTTGCGTTTGGTGTATAAACGTATATAGAAAATACGCAACCAAATATACGACTTGAGTCGTACTCATGCTCAAGTACAGACTAGAGATACGGGCCTTAGTGGCTCAAAATTATTTTAATTATCTATGTGAATGATACTCAATCATAAATTATTGAGATTTTACTTCGCCTACTAAAACTATGAAAATTTAATTTCAAATATTGTTATTACTGGCGCAATTTAGATATAACATTACTTAGAAATTATTCAAAAGTGTTATAACATATTAAATACTTCAATCATTTGCATATAATATTAGCTTCAGTAGTTGAAAGCGCAAACATAATTTTGGCCAGCTAATTTTGGCAAATACCCGATCAGGATGACTCGATCACAGCGATCAAGATTTGAGATTCAAAAGTTTGTTGGAGACTCAAAAGTTTTATCCAAATATGGAGAATTTGTATATTATTACACAAGTTCATAAAATAGCTTTTCAAGCACATTTTCAAGCACACTTCAACCCCACACAGAAGTGACGTGCATTTAACGGCAGAAAATGCACGTCACTTCGTAGGGTTGAAGTGTGCTTGAAAGTGTGCTTGAACGGCTCTTTTAGGAACTTCTGTCATAATATACGATTTCTCCATATTTGGATAAAACTATTGGGTCTTCAACAAACTTTTCAATCTCAAATCTTGATCACTTGTACAGTGGCAAAAGAGACACGGTTTAGATGACCACTCCTTTGCAGTATTTCAATGAAAGGACCCTTTTCTTACTTGGCATTTATTGATATACTTGGAGTGGCAAACAAATATTTACCTATGCAGATATTTACCGTTGAGTATATTTGTTTGAATCTTGAATGCCATAAAAGCATATCGAAATCACTATTGATGTTTTGTGACAAATGTTTTGCCATATTTTAGGTATTAAGTGTATATCAAACCAGGTTTCTTATTGTATTAGTGTAAAATAATTAATGATACAACCGAAATTTTATTGAATCATAAAATTGAAGAGAATATTTATGAAGGACAGTTGATAGAAATTGCTGTATGAAATATTGAAATATCTCATTAGGTCTTAATGCATCTGACTATTTTGAAGCCGTAAATCCAAGTTTCACACTTTTTTTCTAAATACCTATCTCATTTGTTTTTTATGCATCTAAGCATTTTAAAGCCCTGAAGCCAAGTTTCAAACTTTTTTGTAAATTTCTCATTCGTTTTTTGAAGCCCTAAAGCCAAGTTTCAAACTTTTTTTGTAAATATCGCATTTGTTCTTAATGTACCTAAGCATTTTGAAGCCCTGAAGCCAAATCTCAAACTTTTTTTGTAAATTGCTCATTTGTTCTTGATGCATCTAAGCATTTTAAAGCCCTGAAGCCAAGTTTCAAACTTTTTTTGTAAATACCTACCTCATTTGTTTTTGATGCATCTCAGCATTTTGAAGCCCTGAAGCTTCAAACTTTTTTGTAAATTTCTCATTTGTTTTTTGAAGCCCTAGAGCCAAGTTTAAAACTTTTTTGTAAATATCTCATTTGTTCTTGATGCATCTAAGTATTTTGAAGCCCTTAAACCAAGTCTCAAACTTTTTTGGTAAATTTCTCATTTGTTCTTGATGCATCTAAACATTTTGAAGCCCTGAAGCCAAGTTTCAAACTTTTTTGTAAATTTCTCATTCGTTTTTTGAAGCCCTAAAGCCAAGTTTCAAACTTTTTTTTGTAAATATCTCATTTATTCTTCATGAATCAAAGCATTTCGAAGCTCTGAAGCCAAGTCTCAAACTTTTATTGTAAATTGCTATTTTTTTCTTGATGCATCTAAGCATTTTGAAACCCTGAAGCCAAGTTTCAAACTTTTTTGTAAATTTCTCATTTGTTTTTTGAAGCCCTAAAGCCAAGTTTCAAACTTTTTTGTAAATATCTCATTTGTTCTTGATGCATCTAAGTATTTTGAAGCCCTTAAACCAAGTCTTAAACTTTTTTGGTAAATTTCTCTTTTGTTCTTGATGCATCTAAACATTTTGAAGCCCTGAAGCCAAGTTTCAAACTTTTTTGTAAATTTCTCATTCGTTTTTGAAGCCCTAAAGCCAAGTTTCAAACTTTTTTTTGTAAATATCTCATTTATTCTTCATGAATCAAAGCATTTCGAAGCCCTGAAGCCAAGTCTCCAACTTTTTATGTAAATTGCTCATTTGTTCTTGATGCATCTAAGCATTTTGAAGCCCTGAAGCCAAGTTTCAAACTTTTTTGTAAATTTCTCATTTGTTTTTTGAAGCCCTAAAGCCAAGTTTCAAACTTTTTTTGTAAATATCTCATTTGTTCTTGAGGCAGCTAAGCATTTTGAAGCCCTGAAGCCAAGTCTCAAACTTTTTATGGAAATTGCACATTTGTTCTTGATGCATCTAAGCATTTTGAATCCCTGAAGCCAAGTTTAAAACTTTTTTGTAAATTTCTCATTTGTTTTTGAAGCCCTAGAGCCAAGTTTTAATTTTTTTTTAAATATCTGATTTGTTCTTGAGGCATCTAAACATTTTGAAGCCCTGAAGCCAAATCTCAAACTTTTATTGTAAATTGCTCATTTGTTCTTGATGCATCTAAGCATTTTGAAGCCCTGAAGCCAAGTTTAAAACTTTTTTGTAAATTTCTCATTTGTTTTTGAAGCCCTAGAGCCAAGTTTCAATTTTTTTTTTTTAAATATCTGATTTGTTCTTGAGGCAGCTAAGCATTTTGAAGCCCTGAAGCCAAGTCTCGAACTTTTTATGTAAATTGCTCATTTGTTCTTGATGCATCTAAGCATTTTGAAGCCCTGAAGCCAAGTTTAAAACTTTTTTGTAAATTTCTCATTTGTTTTTGAAGCCCTAGAGCCAAGTTTCAATTTTTTTTTTAAATATCTGATTTGTTCTTGAGGCAGCTAAGCATTTTGAAGCCCTGAAGCCAAGTCTCAAACTTTTATTGTAAATTGCTATTTTTTCTTGATGCATCTAAGCATTTTGAAACCCTGAAGCCAAGTTTCAAACTTTTTTGTAAATTTCTCATTTGTTTTTTGAAGCCCTAAAGCCAAGTTTCAAACTTTTTTTGTAAATATCTCTTCTTGATGCATCTCAGCATTTTGAAGCCCTAAAGCCAAGTCTCAAACTTTTTTTGTAAATTGCTCATTTGTTCTTGATGCATCTATGCATTTTGAAGCCCTGATGAAGTTTCAAACTCCCCTGTAAATATCTCATTTGTTCTATCTATTTGTAAATATCTCACCATTTTCGTTTAAACTGGATTTTAAATTGCGATATCTTATGTCTAAAAACTTTCTGGTGTTCTTCTGTGTAATTTTCGTAGCTTAACAAAAAAAAAATCAAGTATCTCCTTGATACTGTTGCATACTATTGTAAACGTTCATGCGAGTAATCGTTTTGAATCCCAATAACAAAGCTAAAACATACGCTTATATTCTTGCATACAAGATTAGGGGCTAAATGACCCTAAACACTGAATAAGCAAAATTACGCAACAAAATTTTCTGATTCCATAAGAATAAAAACTCTATACTATTGAATGGAACGAAAAATTCAGCTTGGAAATGCTTGGAAATATAACTTTTTACATTTTAAATATGCACAATGATAACCTCTTTACAAAATTATCCACTATTTTAAAGGTGCAATAAGTATTTAAATGAGGAAGATACAAGCGCACAATTTTGATAGAAGAAATAACGTACCTTGCTCTGAAGCCTACAGACTGAAAAATTTGTTGATATTAATTACTTTAAACTTAGTATTAATGTATCAATTGTAAAATAATCAATGAAAATTGTAGCACTAAACAACGTTCTGTTTAGTAGTTTATGTCAATATGACAACTTTAAATTTGGACCACACGATTGCATTATACGTAATACCAAGTACAAGACATTATTCCCGTACTACTGAAGTATCTCAGGTAACAAAATTTTGTGGGCGTAATTAATTTTGTACAATCGACTTTTGGCCAGCTAATTTTGGCAAATATCTCTATCGGCGGGGCGTATGCTTGAAATTCTCTCATATGTACTTGCATGATACGTTATTTTTTTGTTACACCTGTACCACAATGTGAAAATAAAGAGAAACAAGAAACATTTTACAAAGTAGGTATGCGTGGAAGTCATTTTTAATCATTAACATGGAGAGGGTTGGAATTTATTTCATATATGTCGTCTGCTTTCGACGTCAATGTCATTAACGAAATTCTGAAGGTTGAATCAGTTTGTTTCTAAATAACCAATAATATCGTTTTCTTAATGCAAGAACTAGATAACTTCAGTTTTTAAGTTGCTGAGAAATCGGCAAGAACAGTTTTACCGATTCTTTAGCAGGTATTTTTTACAAGCTTATTTAAACATAAGACTTCGTTTTATGTTGTTCCACCCTTTTTGTTGCAGTTATTAGTAAGGAGGAGTCACCAATTAAATAATTACTCATTTGTAAGCCCATTGGATTTCACAACTTTGCCCCAATTTAACCTACTTCGTTTCTCTTACCGTTTCCGATATCCCCATAGTGGTAATTAAATTTGAATAACCCTGTATATGTTCGTATATTTTGATTATTGTATAGTATCGTAATTCCTCTGGAGTTAGTGCAATCTTTGTGATAACCCTTTCTATAAATTGGCATAATGAGTAATTTTTCTTCTTATGATAATAAATTAGTTTTATTACTATTATTCTTGAAGTAGAATTTTGATTTCAAACGTTATCTTAAAATTTGAGTTGATTTGCAAGCTCACGCCTCTGAAATAATTTTTAAGTAGTTTTTCTTTCAACATCGAAATGTATGCAATATATTAATAATATTTTCGATAACTGTTGAAACGGCGTATCCTAATTGTAGGTATATTGGATATATTTGGGTAGTGGAAATAACAATAATACTGAAAAATGGGGTACTTTGAAGATTTTTTTCTTATATACATATTCATTCATCATTAAATATTCCAAAAGTCAGATCTGAAGATACACGAGGATGTGGCATTTTGGTAGGGATCGTGCTAAGTCTAGATCTCCTAAACTCGCAGAAGTCGTCTGCCCCAAACGCTTCGCCGTAGCTCGCCCCATTAGGCGCGGTGCAGAGGGTGCTGAATATTTAATTTTTACTTCCAGGCGCGGCCCTGTCCATCGGCTTTATCGGTAGACGGCTGATTCACACCCCCTAAAACGCGAACCTTGCCACCCTTCTATCATCTCAATTATTTAGCTCCCCTGGGCGGGCCCCCTATGAAATATATAATCGGGCAAGCTGAATTTACACCGCGCTCAAGAAACTATCAGAATTATTCAAGACGAAAAATTCCAAGGAAATTGATAGGAACGGATTAATAGTCTTCAAATGCAAACGAAATATTTCGTACGTACTTTTTTTAATACCTATAAAAATCAGTCTTGATGCTCGGTTAATGATTGGAACTGCACAGAACATAAAGCTTTCCACATTTTATATTTTGCTAGCTTTGTGTTTCAATAGATTGATCGATGTGGCTTTTATTTGTTGAAAATTCATAATTACTAATGTATGAAATGTATGAAAAGCTTTGTGTTTTGTGAAGTTCTAATCATTGACCGAACAATGATTGGAACTGCACAAAACCTAAAGCTAGCCAAATCTAAGATGTGAATATTTTCCTTTTTATGCATTTCCTTCCATTATAAATTCACGTCTCACATAGAACCCCACGTCATTACCTCATCCGAATTTACACACATGTAACATTGGGGGGTGCTCCCCCTGCTCGAAATGTATTCCACCCTAGCGCATACATATTTATTCTTAAGCGTTTTCCAGTGGTGAGGGGTGGCAAATTTACCGGTGAATCGGAACATTGACAGTGGCCATTTATCCAGGTGATGGCGCGGTTGGTTGGTGTACATCCGCAGACATTTCCACGGCCACGGATTCAAATTTCCCCGAGGATTGTCACTGCTTGCGTTGTTTTTACGTTATGCGGGGATGAAAAGTGTTTAACTGCCTTTCGCCCGCGGCCCGTCTCACCCCGCCAACTCGGCTTTCTCTTATGCATGATTTCTGTTAAAAATGAGACGGGCCAGGGCTGAAAATTAATGAAGCCACCCGGTAAAAAACACACGACATGTATATTATTATTTTTTCGTTTATTTTCTTGGGATATGTTTATATCATTGTTATGAAGGAGATATTACTTTTAACTTAAAGAAGGAAAGCTGAAATTGTATTGTGTACAGTAGCATCTTAAATACAGAGCGCTGAAGAAGGTGGTGTCTACTTTTCCAGCTATTTCCAACGAAATAATGATTAATAACATAATTTGAAAAAATCTAGTTAAGAACGCGGTTTTCGGGCGTAATTTTGTAACGCTCCCGATTATATTTTATTATATTTATTTTATTATTCGTCGTTTTTATCATGAAATTATTAGATAATTTCTTGATTAGTTTGGCTCGTGATTTATTATATAATGTTTTAATTATGTTTGGCTCGTGATTTATTATATAATGTTTTAATTATTTTTGGCTCGTGATTTGTGAGCGTATTTAGTACTTACACGTCGTGACGTTTAATTTAACTACCGTGATTACTCTCAAGGTACTTTGCTATTGGTAGTGTGTTAATAAACGTACACTAATAATGGATTAATACAAGAAAGCACCAATTTAAGAATTTGTTTTGTTTATTTAATAATAGACACGCTGAAATTGTAAGACACAGGGAAATAAAACACAGGTTGATGATGATGTAAATTAATTTATATAATTATAACGTACAGGGAAATAAAACACAGGTTGACGATTATGACATGAATTGATTTATTTTCTAGATTTCGTTGACCTTTTAATAAATTTGTAAATTCTCTTATTTATTCAATTGATAATTTGAAAATGGTTATTACTACGAAGTTTATTTATGAGAATTTGTTATACATGCACGTGCTTCTCTTAGACCTTTTATTACCATGCTCTTTCACTCCATTTAACTACGGGAAAGTGATATGATCAAAAATAGAACTATTTAAAGATGTTGAAATATCCCCAATAATTCATGAATGATTACTAAAGGTATCTCGCGATATTCCCGAATTTCATGGTTGTGTCGGTGTCCACACAATAATGTAATTATTGGAGCCCCATTGTTTACGTTGATTGAGGTAAATTTGTAATTCTAACCACGACCACAGCAAGCACCAATGTCACAAGTAGTCATCACCGTCAGACATGTTACAAGTTGTGTCAAATAACAGTTCTGCTACCTCAATCGGAAATGTTTATGTAATGTTATAATATATTATTATTAGGAACGTTGGAGGTTATTAATAACTTCTTTTGTGATTATACCAAGCTTCATTCTCTCATTTATCATTCTCTCTGTTTATACGGGGTTTTAATAATTCCACCTATTTCTTGCTTACGATATTTAACCACAAATTGTCATTATGTCTTCAAATTATTGAGATTTAATCCAGCCTATTTTATTTGTTCGATTCTAAATTACTCTGCTTAATAATAGGTAAGTTATGTGCTTGTTTTATGATTTGAAATAAAGAAACCAGTATTTTTATACATTATCTTTTTAAATTATTATGATTTAATCCAACTTATTTATTTATACAATTATAAATCACTCTGCCCAATAATATGCACGTTGTGTGCTCATTTACGATTTAAAATGAAGAAACCATCATTTTAAAGAATTATTTTGATTTGAATATGATGATGTATGTCGGAGGGTAACACTGAATGCCTTGATTAGTTGTTATAGTTATGGTGAATACAGCCACGTTAGTTTGCGATCGCGGGCGCGATGTATGATGAGTTTATATGTTTAAATGTTATGATGCTGACGACGATTTGATTCTAGTGGAGGAGGTGATTCCACAATAACAAGTGTGTGAACGAAGTGCGCGGGTGGGCGTCAATTACACCTGTTATTGCTTCCTCTAGTGATTCGTAAACACGAACAGCGTTCGAGCCGCCTTTGTTTACTGATAGGAATAGGTAATCGGTGTTTGGCTTTTCTAGGTAACTTGTGGTTGGTTAAATACACTATCTTCCGTCAATCTGAATCTAGTGCGGGAATTTGATTTCACAATAACAGGTGTGTGAACGAAGTGCGCGGGTGGGCGTCAATTAGACCTGTTATTGCTTCCTTTAGTGATTCGTAAACACGAATAGCGTACGAGCCGCCTTTGTTTACTGACAGGAATAGGTAATCGGTGTTTGGTATTTATAGGTAACTTAGGGTTGATTGAAAGAAATAAGCACTCCCGTGAATTTATAATGAGACTGGTTTAACAACTTTATATTATCGTTAATAATAAAAACATTAAATTACTCTGTACCCTGAATTGTACGTTTTTCGATTTATTCTAATTGTTATGCTACTTTGCGATTTTTACAACGTTATTGTTAATTTAATTATAAACCGACGTGAATTTATATACCCTAAACCGCGAATGTCGTGTGCGTTGCCCGTGGCCGACGCAACTTTCTTACTGATCTCGCTCGTGTGTGGCTTGTGCTTAAATAGGTTTTTTCCAGCTTCAAATCTCCACTCCCCTCACATATCTACTGCTAAATATTCGCCCCCATCCCATAGTTATCATGGTGATTATTAATCTGCATTGTGCGTGTGGTATTAATTAGCATTTTTAGCGCAGAGTTTTACACTTAACTTAAAGAGTTGCCATTCGAGGTGATTTTTACGTGCCTGGCGCTTGCTCGTTTCTAAGGGGCGCTGATACCCAAATTGTTTATGTGACACCACGACATGGAATCTTCCAGAACCGTGCATATGCAGGCCTCGGCTCTTGAGATATTTGGCGACGCTCTGGCGCGACTTGCGATGGCTATTTATCACATTTCACCCTGGGATTATTTGTAAATGAATCAATTTAATAATTTGGTTGTATTCATGATTTTTGAAATACGAGTCACTTTATTGCGTAAATGCGTATTATACTGGGCGTATATTTGGGCCTATTACACATACTATAATGAAATAAAGTCGGGACATAGATTCAAGAGTGCAATGAAAAAATATTTTTTAAGCAAACCACTGTATAACATCCAAGAGTTTTTAACATAATTTTAATTGAGACATATATGAACTTATAAAATGACTAATGTATCTGTATAAGTACTGTAATACCTGATTTTCTATATGTTATCCTACAATTACAATGTAATACTCTATTGAGAGTCATAATACAAATAAATGATTAAATGAAATGAAATTATTATTATTATTATTTATACATATATCACATGTAAATTTAATTCATTTGTTAATGCTTTGGATATTTACAAAAAGCATAAAGCTTAAAATCCGGTCTCTAAAATAAACGTTCATTTTACAACGCCACTAGTAAAGTAACTAATTATTATAACTAATACACATATTTTGTCAATAAAATTGTCACGTTATTCCCGTCAGTGTCGTGTAATGTGTATTTAGATAAGATAAACAGAACGGGACGCGGCGATGATGTATGACGCGATGATTATTCTGCAGTTTGTCATTATTACCACAATAAGCAGGCCAGATCTACTAGATCCTCATTACGATATAGACTGTCTGGTCTGAGCAATAGTTGCCGCTGTATATGTCTTTAGTCTGCATTGTCGCAATTGGTGCGGCTACCAGCACTAGAACCGATGAATTATTCCCGGTACAGTATATTGCTATTGTGGCCGGTTTGTGCGGTATCTCATTGTCTTGATCTTATTAATCATACATCATTATTCAGACAAGGTACAATCACAAAGCTAGGTGTGTTATTAGAGTTTATTGTTGTTTTATCTCTTAGTGTGTCATAAATTTCATACATCATATTAAAAAGAGCAACAATTACATTTCGTTATAGTATATAACGCCATTAGGCCGATATGTAGGAAATAACAGGCGCGGGTTGAAGTTTGTAAACCGAGGCGAAGCGAAGCGGAGCGGAGCGCAGCCGAGGTTTATATTCAACCAAGCCTGTTATTTGCATATCGGCCGTATGTTGTTCGATACTTTTTGTAATACCTAAATTACAAAAACTGGTCAATTTATCAATATTAAATTTCAAAATTAATAATCTAGTTATCCAGGCGCAATTTTATACCATAGCAACATCAACGGTTCAAATACAAACAAACAAATCAAAGTGAAATTAGAAAAATAATGTCAGATGTGCAAAGTTCTTCGTTTTGTGGTATCCCCGAAGATTTACTAAATGAAGCAAATGCTGCCACAATCGATTTACTTCCCCAAAAAAGCAGCAGCAGGTATGAGAAAGAATATGAAGACTTTATTGCTCATAAATTTGCGTTGTCATTTAAATAACGTCCACGGCCGTTATTATAACGGCCAAGGCCTTTACGCCTGTCATATCGATCAAGCAGACAGTACTGATAAATGTCAATAACACAGAGGTATTACAAAAAATTATTTAAGTACCAGTTAATCAAAATGATTTCACGTTCATCTATTTTATTTGTACCCCCTTCACTAAACGGCATGACAAACGATGCCGCGCGGTCCATTCAGGTGTATTCCTCCTAATGCTTAAATTATTTGCATTTTATTTTATTCGTGCATGCAAATTGACTTAAAACAATGCCGTGGGCGTTTGCAGATTACATCTGTTACAATTTCCAATGCCCGCACGGGCAGCCGGGGGAATTCCTGCAATCGGTGAGCGGTTTTATTAATTCCCGCTAATTCCTGCAAACCCGCGAAAAATACATTTATTTATCAAAAGGGGGAGAAAATATTTGTTCATCCACATAATCGTGCACACAATCTGTTAATTTTTCCTGTTCCAAACGCATTCACATCTGCGACCAGTTTTGCACCCCGAATTATAATAGTTACAATTGCGAGACTTGAATGAGCAAGGCGTCTTCATGTTATATGAATCTGATATAACATATATTTAAACAGAAAGTCCTATAAACTGACCGTTTCGTTTTACGTTGTGCAAATAAATTGGCTTTATGTCCTCCTGTGCTCTGTTCTGCATGCAAGGCCGGTGGAAATGAATCAGTTATAAGCGTTTATGTCCCGGCGATAATAACGGGGTCCTGCTGGAGAATTACAACTGTAATTTCAGAATTTATTGATAACTACTGGCCACCGTTCTATTTTAACTATTGATGGCGCTCGCGCCAGGCTCTATTATACGATTTTATTGCAATTGTGTACACTTCCGGAGTTATAAAACTGGTACCATTTGTTAATATGGCCATGGACAAACTTTAATAATTTATTAGTTTTGCATGTATTAGGAGATTGCAAAAATTGTAATAATGTATTCTAGTAAGATACTAAGTACTCAAGTAAGGGTCAGAGTCAGTTCTTGGAGCTTGTATCAGCACTGGATACAGTATTGATAAATAACCAAATCGCGGATACTTTTTAGCCCGAGGGCCACACTTACTCCTCCACTAAGTCCCAAGGGCCAAGCCTTAGGTAGCTCATCATATCAACGTACTGTAGTTTTGAATTACCAGCAAATTTTCGTACAGGAAGCCTTCGGTTAGCTTTCGTGTGGCTTTTGAATTTGCAAAACGTGGAAAACCATTCACCGATGGAAAAATGATCAAAGAATGCATAATTGCAGCCGCCGAAGAAATGTGCCCTGAAAAGGTAAATTTATTAAAAACTGTCAGTATGTCAGCAAACACTGTGGCTCGAAGGGTAGAACACATCGCTGAAAATATATCCTCTCAACTGTTCGACAAAAATGGACATGTTGAGTGGTTTTCTTTGGCCTTGGATGAGTCAACGGATGTGTCAGATACTGCTCAGGTGTTGATTTATATTCGAGGAGTAGATAAAAGCTATGAAGTGCATGAAGAACTTCTTGATATGTATAGTATTCATGGCACAACTACTGGTACAGATATTTTTAAAGGAGTTGAAATGGCTATTAATCAAAAGAACCTTCGATGGAAAAACTTGAAATGTATAACAACTGATGGAGGCAAAAACATGAGTGGGAAAGATAAAGGAGTGGTCGCTCTTGGGTCAAAGGCTGTAGAAAATGACGGTGGTTCAAAACCATTAGTCTTACATTGTATCATTCATCAACAGTCTTTGTGCGGAAAATGTTTGGATATGTCTGAAGTTCTGAAACCAGTCATATCAACTGTTAATTTTATCAGATCTTTAGGGCTGAATCACCGACAATTCCGACAATTTATTGAAGAGATTGGAGAAAATGACTTACTTTATCATACTGCCGTACGTTGGCTTAGTTGTGGGAAAGTCCTTCAGCGCTTTTTTGAACTTCGAGCAGTGATCGAAATTTTTTTGAATGAAAAGCATCGCCCTCTTACTGAATTACAAAACAACGCATGGCTGTGGAAGTTAGCATTCTATGTTGATTTGACAAAACATGTGAACGAACTGAATTTGAGATTGCAAGGAAAAAACCAGCACCTTCCTGATTTATACACTAATATCAAATCATTCCGGAAGAAATTGATACTGTTTCGATCACAACTACGAAGTAAATGTTTTTCACATTTTAAAACATGTGAAATATTCAGCCACACCACTGAGACTGAGTTTCCTATCGATTTTGCAATCGAAACTTTGAGTGCTTTGAAAATGAATTTTGATACTCGTTTCTCGGACTTTGATGCCATTGCAAATTAAATTAAGATTTTTCAGAAACCTTTTGATACTGACATTGAAACCCTAGCCCCGGAACTTCAAATGGAAATGATTGATCTACAGTGCAGTGATATAATTAAGAACAAATATCAAAACTCATCTTTGTTGGAATTTTATAAGAGTCTTCCACTGACACAATTTGATAATTTGCATAAATTTGCTCGTGGGCTGTTTTCTGTTTTTGGTACTACTTATTTGTGTGAGAAGACCTTCTCCAAAATGAAGTACACAAAAAATGTTTACAGATCTAAATTAACTGATGAGCATCTTAAATCTCTTCTAATAATTGGTACAAGTAAAATTAGTCCACAACTACAAACTATTGTCAGTGGAAAATCTCAATTACATAAATCTCATTAGTATTTCTTATGTCATTATGCTTGTTATAAGTTATGTTTTTATTTAAAATGTATAAAATGTTAGTTGGATTCATTTATATAATTTGTTAGTTATTATATACTGAAGTTAAATTTTCTGCATATTATACATGGCTTTACTCATTACAATTCTGTGTTTCTTTATCCCACTTATCACAAAAACAATAACAATAAGCCTACAACAATGTTATGAGTAGTTAGCCCATAACCATATCAATGTAGATGTCATATTAATAATTATTCAACATAAAATTAGAATACTTCAGTAAACTAAATTTAATTTGCTATAAAAAATATGTTCTCTAAAAGGAGTTTTCAAGTATGCTAGGTCTCCGCGGGCCGGACAAAATCTGTACGCGGGCCGGATGTGGCCCTCGGGCCGTAGTTTGGAGACCCCTGTTTTAGATAAACAAAAGTATCTAGTTTTATTTTTTATTGAGAGTAGGAATATCAACATCAACTTGACTACTTATTATGCGTCATATAAGTGAATCTCCCATATTTTATTCCAGAAACCTGTCTGACTATGGATACTACACAATTTGGGACTCTTGAGTTTTCACCAGAATAATTAACAGCTTTTATCAAAAATCGGCCGTCATCCAGAGCATCCGGAAACCGGAATTTAACTCATTCCGGTTATATCACATTAAAACTTTGCTAACAGATTTATCACAAAGTCGAGGTAATCCAATTGTTTTTACCGTCCGCGCGAATAAATTAAGCGAACCTCGCAGGGCTTCTCGGACAATATCTGGTCGGGAAGGGCCACCCCGTCCGCATCCCCACGGTTACATATATCCTAATTCCGGAGCAAATTGACTGCACAAGGGTGGCTTTCTGCTCCGACGGGGATCAACTACGTACGCGCCCTCGCCTCAACCCCTAAACGCAGCCCTCGATATCTATTAAATATAAGTGGGAGCCAGTGCCTCTTGCACTTTGATATGTCGATAATAGTCGATAGTGGTGCAGAGGACAAGAGGGTTTAAGCGGTCTAAGGGGCGGTAATCCACTCGGTGATAATTTGTTCGAGTGGCACGCGGATTATAATACCGCCCAGGAAAAGGAAGGCGTAATCAGTATTCCGTTCGCCTGTGTAAATAAACCCATTAGCGCCTTCCATTCCGGTGTTCGGGGTAACAGATTTTGAACGGCGCGAATTCCTGGAATGAGACTTTTAGTGGCTCTATAGGTTCCTTTATTGGATTTTTCACTCAATGGACAATGTGTTTTATACCTTTACATTGGAAATCGGAGACATATTTGTAATCAATGTCGTTTCATTTGTTGTCTGTATTGAGATCAATAGTTACACATTTATTGTTACTAAAGTTGTAACATTCCAAAATATACGCCCAGTATTATACGCATTTATGCATACAGGAGGATATACAGTTCATCATATGTAGCCAACTACCTACTTCTGTTCAACATATTTTTAAACACGACTTACAACAGCCAATTATCTGTGTTCAACATATTTTTGAACGCGACTGTACATACAGTCAGGCTCACATAAATCTAGTACAAACATGTAATAGGCCCGAATATACGCCCAGTATAATACGCATTTACGCAAGAAAGTGACTCATATTTTAAAAATCATGAATACAACAAAAATTATTAAATTAATTCATTTACAAATAATCCCAGGGTGAAATGTGAGAAATAGCCCTCGCGACTCGCGCCAGAGCGTCGCCAAATATCTCAAGAGCCGAGGCCTGCATATGCACGGTTCTGGAAGATTCCATGTCGTGGTGTCACATAAACAATTTGGGTATCAGCGCCCCTTAGAAACGAGCAAGCGCCAGGCACGTAAAAATCACCTCGAATGGCAACGCTTTAAGTTAAGTGTAAAACTCTGCGCTAAAAACGAATTAATACCACACGCACACTCAAGATTAATAATCACCATGATAACTAAGTGATGGGGGCGAATATTGAGCAGTAGATATGTGAGGGGAGTGGAGATTTGAAGCTGGAAAAAACCTATTTAAGCACAAGCCACACACGAGCGAGATCAGTAAGAAAGTTGCGTCGGCCACGGGCAACGCACACGACATTCGCGGTTTTGAGTATATAAATTCACGTCAGGTTATAATTAAATTAACGATTGCATATAACGTTGTAAAAAACGGAAAGTAGAGTAAAAATTTGAATAAATCGAAAAACGTACAATGCTAGGTACAGAGTAATTTAATGTTTTTATTATTAACGATAATATAAAGTTGTTAAACCAGTCTCATTATAAATTCACGGGAGTGCTTATTCCTTGCAATCAACCCTAAGTTACCTATAAATACCAAACACCGATTACCTATTCCTATCAGTAAACAAAGGCGGCTCGAACGCTATTCGTGTTTACGAATCACTAGAGGAAGCAATAACAGGTGTAATTGACGCCCACCCGCGCAATTCGTTCACACACCTGTTATTGTGGAA
This sequence comes from Othius punctulatus, assembly GCA_951805005.1. Classification (NCBI taxonomy): domain Eukaryota; kingdom Metazoa; phylum Arthropoda; class Insecta; order Coleoptera; family Staphylinidae; genus Othius; species Othius punctulatus. Next base: position 126,344,350 of record OX638138.1, on the reverse strand, counting down.
GCACCTCCTCCACTAGAATCAAATCGTCGTCAGCATTATAACATTTAAACATATAAACTCATCATACATCGCGCCCGCGATCGCAAACTAACGTGGCTGTATTCACCATAACTATAACAACTAATCAAGGCATTCAGTGTTACCCTCCGACATACATCATCATATTCAAATAAAAATAATTCATAAAAATGAAGGCTTCTTCATTTTAAATCATAAATGAGCACATAACGTGCATATTATTGGGCAGAGTGATTTATAGTTGTATAAATAAATAAGTTGAATTAAATCATAATAATTTAAAAACATAATGTATAAAAATACTGGTTTCTTTATTTCAAATCATAAAACAAGCACATAACGTACCTATTATTGGGCAGAGTAATTTAGAATCGTACAGATAAAATTGGCTGGATTAAATCTCAATAATTTGAAGACATAATGACAATTTATGGTTAAATATCGTAAACAAGAAATAAGTGGAATTATTAAAACCCCGTATAAACAGAGAAAATGATAAACGAGAGAATGAGGCTTGGTATAATCACAAGAGAAGTTATTAATAACCTCCAATGTTCCTAATAATAATATATTATAACATTACATAAACATTTCCGATTGAGGTAGCAGAACTGTTATTTGACACAACTTGTAACATGTCTGACGGTGATGACTACTTGTGACATTGGTGCTTGCTGTGGTCGTGGGTAGAATTACTAATTTACCTCAATCAACGTAAACAATGGGGCTCCAATAATTACATTATTGTGCGGACACCGACACAACCATGAAATTCGGGAAGATCGCGAGATACCTTTAGTAATCATTCATGAATTATTGGGGATATTTCAACATCTTTAAATAGTTCTATTTTTGATCATATCACCTTCCCGTAGTTAAATGGAGTGAAAGAGCATGGTAATAAATGGTCTAAGAGAAGCACGTGCATGTATAACAAACACTCGTAAATAAACTTCGTAGTCATAACCATTTTCAAACTATAAATTGAATAAATAAGAGAATTTACAAATTCATTAAAAGCTCAACGAAATCTAGAAAATATATCAATTCATGTCATAATCCTCAACCTGTGTTTTATTTCCCTGTACGTGATAATTATATAAATTAATTTACATCATCATTAACCTGTGTTTTATTTCCCTGTGTCTTACAATTTCAGCGTGTCTATTATTAAATAAACAAAACAAATCCTTAAATTGGTGCTTTCTTGTATTAATCCATTATTAGTGTACGTTAATTAACACATTACCAATAGCAAAGAACCTTGAGAGTAATCACGGTAGTTAAATTAAACGTCACGACGTGTAATTACTAAATAAAATCACAAATCACGAGCCAAATATAATTAAAACATTATATAATAAATCACGAGCCAAAAATAATTAAAACATTATATAATAAATCATGAGCCAAAATAATCAAGAAATTATATAATAATTTCACGATAAAAACGACGAATAATAAAATAGATATAATAAAATAATATCGGAGCGTTACAAGTGTATTTTAGAAAATATAAATAGAAAAACTCAACTTTATAAAATATGTTCTTATATTTCAATAGGAAATTGTATACTATTTTTCTCAAACATATCTGATCACTTACATTTACAAGCGTTACAATGCTGCTCTTTTCAAACAAGCAATACAGAGCTAAGAATACAAAATAATAAGCAAAGCAGAGAATAACCAAGCAACCTTCAGAGGAACCAGCCCAAAAGGTAAAAGAGGATGGCTATGCATATCAAGAATAGAAAAGGAAACAAATGAACCGTTACACTGACCATAGCCTGTAGGAAATTGTAATACTATTTTTCTCAAACATATCATATTACTTACATTTACAAGCTTTACAATGCTGCTCTTTGCTAGCTTTAAGCAGCCTTTCTGATTATGTTTCTTGCTAGATTCAGAATTCGTTCATTCCAGAGTCAGTGGAACACCAGTTACTTTAAAGGTCACGTTATCTACTTTTATCTCAACTACGGAAGGTCGAGAAAATAAGTCTAACAAACATTTATACTGTTTAGTTTCCTCTTTCCAATGTTTTCTTCGCTTTTCTCTTTCTTTCTCAGCACAACTCATTGTTATAAAAGATCACTGGCTTCTTTTAAGGAGTGATTTGAATGGAGCCGCAATTTTTCCAAAAAACAAAAAGCTTAAGAAATTGAGCTCGTAAAACTGCAATTCTCTCCCCATTTAATCGTCTCTCTATCTCCGCTAGTTTCCGAGATCCCCATACTAAACATCCGAAAAAACTCACCCTGTATATTAACTCATCCAATAGATATGAAATCTTAATTAATGTTTTTTACGTGTAGACTTGGTAACAATTTGACAAACCTAACACCCTTTTGAAAGTAGTATATACAGGGTGTTTCAGGAGGAAGTGCAAATATTTTGGTAAGTTGTAGTATGGATGATTTTAAGTAAAATATATCATATGAGCATGTGTCCCATCATTAATAGATACTGAGATAGGGTCATTATATGGTTTATTAAAGTACGAGAAATAACATTGTTGTTGTTTAATAATATCAATTTAAATTAAACAATTTTTTTCGTCAGTTGAAAAATTCAAATAGTTTACAAGTCTACCGTAAAAATGAAAATAATATATAAATAAGTATATCAAAAGTGATTAGCTTGAAATTTCAGATTGCTATGTGCATTCCACTCTCATTCACGCCCTTGTTACTTATGTATGATTTCTATAGGGATAACTAAGTACATCACATATCATTTCTACGACTTTCACCCCAGCTCACACAACACACATACACACGTACAGACATGAAAAAATATACAATTTCACCTGTTGCAATTTCAGTTTCGGCACAATTTACTGCTCATTTATAATTTATAGGGTTAAATAAATATTCCCGGCAGCGCCCGAGGTTTCTGCCATTCATCCAGGCCGCCCTGCGCAACACAAACAAAGATATTTTAAGGGGCTGACACTCTGGGCGTTATAAATTTTAAATCAGCATCAGAATTTTTCGAGCATAACTAAAAGTTCAATTGAGTCTGCGAACTTAGATTTCCTTCATGCCAACTGTCAAGGGTAGAGTCTCCGAGGGATAAATTCAGCGAGGATGTGTGTGTTCACGTATGCTCCTCTCAGTGGTACCGAATCGCTTGTTTAAACTTGGATAATCTAATAAGTCTTAATTTCCACATTAACTTCTTAGGACTCTAATTAAATATTATGTAAGATGTATTGAAGCCATCCCCACTATTTGCTTTACTAACGTAGCTCGGAACTTTACTCCAGCTTCAGTTCATAATTAATGATGTTTAATTATTTACTATAGTTGATGTGATGGTGGAAACTATACACCTTGTAATTCAAATGTCGAATTTGAACAAGAAGTTTGCGTTTATATATAAAAAAATATGGATATGAAAAAATATTGGGTTTCCCTTTTTGTAGTTCATTATTCAACACCAACCTCGTATTAAACAGACGCCGAAAATTCATGAATGAAATATATTGAAAGATTATGTAGACAACAGATTATTAGATCAGTTATATTATTTAGTATATGGTGGTACTGTAGTGAATAAGTGAATTTCTACTATCAGATTCAGTTGAGATATTTAGTAGCTGTAAACGATTTTTATCTTGGCAATCGACAATTTGTCTTCCAAGTTGATTAAATTACAGAAATTACAGACTACCAGACATAGCAAAATTAACATTGGTGAATAATGTAAAGATCAACTATTATTACCTACGCCAGCAACGATCCTGACAGTGTGAAGCTCTTGCAAATCGAAAGTCGTATCTTTATACGGTAATGTTTGAACTATGCCAAATGATGTGCAGTGATACATACCACATTAAATGTGCAAACATAACGACGGAGGAACTAACACAATTACAGATAACGGATTAGATAACAGAATAGAGCTGCTTACTATGCTCCTCAGACCTAACCTTAGAAAAGAAAATGAAAACCAATGAGAACGAGGGAAAATAGACAATAGCAAACACCAAACAATACATAAAATACCTAATATATGAACATCTTAAAGAGGCAACAAACACAGTAACAGAAAAAATAAATGAAACATCAGAAACACATTTAGCAGAAAACATAGAAACAATGAACATTGATCCAACATGAATCATAAACAATATCACAGACTGATACACATGATAACAACAATTGTCGAACAGAACCAATCAATACAATATATAAACAAATGTACAAATAAACAATATAAAAAAGAAACTCATACAGAAAAAAGAAAAAAAGAGAAAACATCAACAAAGAAGAAACACATAATTACAACACCATCAAGGAGGTAAAACGAACATATGCAGAACAATTAAATAACAAAAATAACAAAGCAAACAGATATACTGACCACAGCCCTGACCCCAACCAAAAAAAATCATAGTAGGCATTCAAATTAACACCAAATAGTGCCTAAATATATTCAATAATACACTAAAAAACCAGAAAATGCAAACGGAGAGAGAGAGAATCACGGACTACAGTAAGAATAAGAAGCAAATAATACAATACAACTAGACAAACAAGCAATGCAGAGCAAAGAAAACCAAACAAAATAATAAGCAAAGCAGAGAATAACAAAACTACCTTCAGACGAACCAGTACAAAAGATAAATGAGAATTGATATGTATATGGCTCCAACCACGAAAATCGAAGTAGGCAATCAAACTAACACCAAATAGCGCCAAACAATATAAAACGATACACTAGAAGAACCAGAAAATCCAAACGGAGATAGAGAATCATGGACTACATCAAAAATAAGAAACAAACAAAACAAACAACTAGACAAACAAGCAATATAAGGCAAAAAAAAGCAAAATAATAAGCAAAGCAGAAAATAACAAAACAACCTTGAGAGGAACCTGGCCAAAAGATAAAAGAGAATGGTTATGCATAACAAGAACAGAAAATGAAACAAAGGAAACAGATATACTGACTATAGCCCAGACCCAAACCAAAAAAATCGTAAGAGGGAACCAAATTAACACCAAAGAGTGCCCAAAATTAATCAATAATACATTAGAAGAACCAGAAAATGCAAACGGAGAAAGAGAATCATGGATTACACTAAGAATAAGAAGCAAACAAAACAATACAACCAGACAAACAAGCAATACAGAGTAAAGAAAACCGAACAAAATAATAAGCAAAGCAGAGAATAACAAAACAACCTTCAGAGACACCAGCCCAAAAGAAAAACAGAAGTTAGGTGTTCATAACAAGAATAGAACAAGAAAGAAGGATAGAAAAGATAAAACAATACGTAAAAGAAAAACTACAAAAAAAGACATCTACACAAAAGTAACAGAAATACAAAACAAATGGCAAGCTATCGAATAGGAGTACTAATTAAATACTTAGAAGAAATATACAAGGAAGACTTCTGGGCAAATGGAGTTGGATATGAAATATTTAGATTCAACAACAGAAAAACCTTTTTAGAAACAGAAAACCCAGTAAACTTCTTCTTCTCACACCATCTCCCTTCGAAGGTTGGTGATCCAAATAGCCATCATTGTTTTAGACACTGCTGCACGGAAGATTTCAATTGATGTGCAACCGAACCATCGACGTAAATCTTTCAGCCACGAGTTCTGCCGCCTTCCGACTGATCGTTTCCCCTGGATTTTGCCTTCAATAATAAGTTGAAGAAGTTCGTACCGACTAAACTGTTTACTCGTACCAGTAAACATAAAACATATATAATGAAAGAAGCAACACACAAACACAAACAAAGAAACAGAAACATGAAAATATATCTACATAACATAAGATCCATTAAAATAAAATGATAGAACTAGAAACACTAACACAAAAAGAAGGTAAACAAAGAATGTAAGATTTAGATACAACAACAGAAAAACAATTTTAGAAACAACCCAGTAAACATAAGGCATACATAATGAAAGAACCAACAAACAAACATACACACAAACAAACAAAGAAATTTAAATATATCTACATAGCATAAGATCCATAAAATATAAAATGATAGAACTGGAAACAGTAACACAAAAACAAGATAAACCAGATAATAGCATTGATAGAAACATTGCTCCCAAAAAACATGGAAGATTTACACAACATAAATGATTATTTATCACACCAAATATCTATCCAGAACCAATAAGGAAGAATTAGATTTAGCCACATACATAAGAGAAGACATAATATACGAGTTAATATTGAAAACATTCATAGAAGAAATACAAATAATAACAATAATACTAATAAAGGAAACCTATACATCAAAACAATCTATAAACCACCAAAGGTTAAATTCGAAACATTACAAAACACACTGACAAAAACATCCTAAATAGAAAAACAAAGCACATCGTCATTGGAGACATAATCATAGACTTAAACCAAAGTTATAAAATTAATGACTTTTTTTTTTCTCATACGATTTTTCCAAATTCGAACTTTGGGAAGTTCGAAGTACATTTATGGTGTATTCACATGAGATCCATGTAGCCACGAATAATTAGCATAGAAATACGAAATATGTAAATTTTAGAAATTTTTTCAGAAATGAAAAAGTTCAAAGAGGGGAGTAACGTGACTTTTTTTTCTCTCATACGATTTTTCCAAATTCGAACTTTGGGAAGTTCTGTAGCATTTATGGTGTATTCTACCTGAGATCCATGTAGCCACGAATAATTAGCTTACAAATACGAAATATGAAAATTTCAGAAATTTTTTCAGAAATGAAAAAGTTCAGAGGGCGGAGTAACGTGACTTTTTTTTCTCTCATACGATTTTTCCAAATTCGAACTTTGGGAAGTTCTGTAGCATTTATGGTGTATTCTACCTGAGATCCATGTAGCCACGAATAATTAGCATACAAATACGAAATATGTAAATTTTAGAAATTTTTTCAGAAATGAAAAAGTTCAAAGAGGGGAGCAACGTGACTTTTTTTTCTCTCATACGATTTTTCCAAATTCGAACTGTGGGAAGTTCTGTAGCATTAATGGTGTATTCTACCCGAGATCCATGTAGCCACGAATAATTAGCATACAAATACGAAATATGTAAATTTTAGACATTTTTTCAGAAATGAAAAATTCAAAGAGGGGAGTAACGTGACTTTTTTTTCTCTCATACGATTTTTCCAAATTCGTACTTTGGGAAGTTCTGTAGCATTTATGGTGTATTCTACCTGAGATCCATGTAGCCACGAATAATTAGCATACAAATACGAAATATGAAAATTTCAGAAATTTTTTCAGATATGAAAAAGTTCAGAGGGGGGAGTAACGTGACTTTTTTTTGTCTCATACGATTTTTTCAAATTCGAACTTTGGGAAGTTCTGTAGCATTTATGGTGTATTCTACCTGAGATCCATGTAGCCACGAATAATTAGCATACAAAGATCTAATATGTAAATTTTAGAAATTTTTTCAGAATAAAAACACATTACAAAACCAGATAAACGAAGATCTAGCAAAATCAATAAATAAAATCAATAAATAGAAATATACCCACAATAACCGAAACTAAAACAGAATACACACATTTTGGACATAAAGCTACTTAGAAAACAGACAACAGAGAAACAGAGAATAAAACCTACGGAAATGACAACAGGACAGGAAGCATTGTGAACATAATTTATAGTGCGTCATTTGTTTTATTTTCACAAGTCTTGAAATTAAAAAAATAAAATAGTGCAAGGCATTGTTAATTTAAAACAACTTCCTTTCATAATCATAGCTACGATCGCATCTTAGAATTACCTAAAGATTACTTCCAGCCGTACACTTCTAATGTGGCTCTACCGTTTAGAATGAAACGATGGTGACCCCGTTTTCGCCCCGAGCATATTTTACTCATTACCATTTTCGTCCGTGCTCATACGAAGCTCACGCACATATTTATGTTAAAGATGATATATTTGATACTTTCGAACAATATATCTCCTGGCGTTCTTCACTTTCGAATGCATTACCTACACACCGGCCATTTACATAATAATGCCGTAGATCTTCTGCATGTACGTATCAAGTAAATGGAGCAAACATACATATATCCCAGTTTTAGGCCTTAAAATGACACGGGTCCTGGAATTTTAAACATACTTATAAATGTCTTAATGTAGTTTTGAAAGGGAAAAGGCAGTTATATTGCACTTGCTAATTTACTTTTAGATCGACAGCACATGTGCTTAGATAAGTATGCATGTATTTGTACCGAATTTATCGATCTATAATAATATAAATAAATTGGGGACCAAGATATTTGTTAACGAATGTAAATCGAAAAATAATGTAACAAATAATATATTGCACAAAACGTTATAGTTGACAAACGTTTTATGTTATACGAATAGTTGAATAATTATTAATTATATCATAATTTATATAATGAAAAGGACCATGTATTCGCCCTTTTAAAGGAGCAAGGATAGAGACTGGTTATAAATCCTTTCTAACTCTGTAACGCTCCGACATTATTTTATTATATTATTTTATTATTCGTCGTTTTTATCGTGAAATTATTATATAATTTCTTGATTATTTTGGCTCGTGATTTATTATATAATGTTTTAGTTATTTTTGGCTCGTGATTTATTATATAATGTTTTAATTATTTTTGGCTAGTGATTTATTATATAATGTTTTAATTATTTTTGGCTCGTGATTTGTGATCGTATTTAGTACTTACACGTTGTGACGTTTAATTTCACTACTGTGATTACTCTCAAGGTACTTTGCTATTGGTAATGTATTAATTAACGTACACTAATAATGGATTAATACAAGAAAGCAACAATTTAAGGATTTGTTTTGTTTATTTAATAATAGACACGCTGAAATTGTAAGACACAGGGAGATAAAACACAGGTTGACGATGAAGTAAATTAATTTGTATAATTATAACGTACAGGGAAATAAAACACAGGTTGGCAATTATGACATGAATTGATTTATTTTCTAGATTTCGTTGACCTTATAATGAATGTGTAAATTCTTTTATTTATTCAATTGATAGTTTGAAATTGGTTATGACTACGAAGTTTATTTACGAGTGTTTGTTATACATGCACGTGCTTCTCTTAGACCATTTATTACCATGCTCTTTCACTCCATTTAACTACGGGAAGGTGATATGATCAAAAATAGAACTATTTAAAGATGTTGAAATATCCCCAATAATTCATGAATGATTACTAAAGGTATCTCGCGATCTTCCCGAATTTCATGGTTGTGTCGGTGTCCACACAATAATGTAATTATTGGAGCCCCATTGTTTACGTTGATTGAGGTAAATTAGTAATTCTACCCACGACCACAGCAAGCACCAATGTCACAAGTAATCATCAGCGTCAGACATGTTACAAGTTGTGTCAAATAACAGTTCTGCTATCTCAATCGGAAATGTTTATGTAATGTTATAATATATTATTATTAGGAACATTGAAGGTTATTAATAACTTCTCTTGTGATTATACCAAGCTTCATTCTCTCGTTTATCATTTTCTCTGTTTATGCGGGGTTTTAATAATTCCACCTATTTCTTGTTTACGATATTTAACCATAAATTGTCATTATGTCTTCAAATTATTGAGATTTAATCCAGCCTATTTTATCTGTTCGATTCTAAATTACTCTGCCCAATAATAGGTACGTTATGTGCTTGTTTTATGATTTGAAACAAAGAAACCAGTATTTTTATACATTATGTTTTTAAATTATTATGATTTAATCCAACTTATTTATTTATACAATTATAAATCACTCGGCTCAATAATATGCACGTTATGTGCTCATTTATGATTAAAAATGAAGAAGCCCTCATTTTTATGAATTATTTTGATTTGAATATGATGATGTATGTCGGAGGGTAACACTGAATGCCTTGATTAGTTGTTATAGTTATGGTGAATACAGCCACTTTAATGTGCGATCGCGGGCGCGATGTATGATGAGTTTATATGTTTAAATGTTATGATGCTGACGACGATTTGATTCTAGTGGAGGAGGTGATTCCACAATAACAGGTGTGTGAACGAAGTGCGCGGGTGGGCGTCAATTACACCTGTTATTGCTTCCTCTAGTGATTCGTAAACACGAATAGCGTTCGAGCCGCCTTTGTTTACTGATAGGAATAGGTAATCGGTGTTTGGCTTTTCTAGGTAACTTGTGGTTGGTTAAATACACTATTTTCCGTCAATTTGAATCTAGTGCGGGAATTTGATTTCACAATAACAGGTGTGTGAACGAAGTGCGCGGGTGGGCGTCAATTACACCTGTTGCCTTTGTTTACTGACAGGAATATGTAATCGGTGTTTGGTATTTATAGGTAACTTAAGGTTGATTGAAAGGAATAAGTACTCCCGTGAATTTATAATGAGACAGGTTTAACAACTTTATATTATCGTTAATAATAAAAACATTAAATTACTCTGTACCTAGAATTGTACGTTTTTCGATTTATTCAAATTTTTACTCTACTTTGCGTTTTTCACAACGTTATATGCAATCGTTAATTTAATTATAACCCGACGTGAATTGATATACTCAAAACTTTCTTACTCATCTCGCTCGTGTGTGGCTTGTGCTTAAATAGGTTTTTTCCAGCTTCAAATCTCCACTGCCCTCACATATCTACTGCTAAATATTCGCCCCCATCTCTTAGTTATCATAATAATTATTAATCTTGAGTGTGCGTGTGGTATTAATGCGTTTTTAGCGCAGAGTTTTACACTTAACTTACAGCGTTGCCATTCGAGGTGATTTTTACGTGGCTGTCGCTGGTTCGTTTCTAAGGGCGCTGATACCCAAATTGTTTATGTGACACCACGACATGGAATCTTCCAGAACCGTGCATATGCAGGCCCCGGCTCTTGAGATATTTGGCGACGCTCTGGCGCGACTTGCGATGGCTATTTATCACATTTCACCCTGGGATTATTTGTAAATGAATTAATTTAATAATTTTATTGTATTCATGATTTTTAAAATATGAGTCACTTTATTGCGTAAATGCGTATTATACTGGGCGTATATTTGGGCCTATTACACCTCCAAAAAAGATGGATTTGAGATATGCTGATGTTTCGATGAGGGCGGAAGTTTGATAAAATACATATATATAATTATTTATTAATAATTCCTATACTATACTTATACTTACTTTATACTTTTCTACTTTAATATTCACAACTAGTTTCGACGTATTACGGTAATTTTCAAGTGACAAATTATTAAGATGAGACAATTTGCAATGTGTAATGATTAATTTATTTATTTAAAAACCTGAAATGTTCAGACCAAATTTCGTAATTTTGTGCTCTTATTTTATGGTTTCAATACATTCGGACTGCCATACATTTTTGTGGAGGTGTAGCAATATATATTCAAAATTATAAGTAATTAGATTGATTTTCGTGAAGGTGTGTGGCGCACGTGATTTGTTTCGGTAATTAATCATTTATTTGTATACAAATAGATATACCTAGTTTATGTAGGATGTACCAAATGTTCTTGATCTGTTGAAAGTTTCATTAAATTTCAAAGCTTTATCCACCTCTAGTGGCAATTTTCTAATTATTTAGTAATAAATCGCATGTCGATTCGCGGAACCACGGCACATTTCGAATTGGCCGCACATAGCCATGCATAAATCAATTCGTTTAACGCTCCCATTCACTAGCTCGCCCACGCCATTTTCACAGGGGTGATTTTTGAAGGGGTGCTGCCTCTGTATACAATCCGATCGCACGACGTCACACAACTCACCGATTAGCCAATAACATATTAAACATCGATTGATGCGAGTAACGAGCGGAAATCACACTGACGCGGAAATAAAATTCACACATTAGGGTCGTGCCAAAGCGTCAACAGCTGATGGCATACATGTTGTAAATCGATGATTGTCGTACTGAAATGCCATCAATTTTAGATGTTGCTTTTACACGTTGTGCATTTGTAATTATGATCATTATTTTGATGACTGTATTTTATTAAACAACTTATTCCAGAAGAATAGATATGTTCCTCTACCCTGGAAAATTAAAGCTGCGAGATCTATAATTGTCGTTTATATCTATGAATTGTTTCTATAGCGTTTATATCCATTTATATATCCATTTCTCTCCTTTCTTCAACATATTGTACAATGGCCACGATCTATCTGCATATTTCGGTTTAAATTTCTTGTGATAATTCATCATCCCCAAGAATCTTCTTAACTGACTTAAATTAGTTGGGATCAGGATGAATTAAAGTTAAGGTTTCATAAAACCCTGTCTTCAAATCTTGAAAAGCCTCTTCCTTATCTGTAGTCCACTTCAATTTCTCTCCTATCTTCAACATATAGTACAATGGCCACGATCTATCAGCATATTTCGGTATGAATTTCTTGTGATAATTCATCATCCCCAAGAATTTTCTTAACTGACTTAAATTAGTTGGGATCAGGATGGATTAAAGTTAACGTTTCATATAACCTTGTCTTCAAAACTTGAAAAGCATCTTCCTTATCTGTAGTCCACTTCCATTTCTCTCCTTTCATCAACATATTGTACAATGGCCACGATCTATCTGCATATTTCGGTTTGAATTTCTTGTGATAATTCAGCAATCCCAAAAATCTTCTTAATGACTTAAATTAGTTGGAATCAGGATGGATTAAAGTTATGGTTTCATATAACCCAGTCTTCAAATCTTGAAAAGCATCTTCCTTATCTGTAGTCCACTTCCATTTCTCTCCTTTCTTCAATATATAGTACAATGGCCACGATCTATCTGCATATTTTGGTATGAATTCCTTGTGATAATTCATCATCCCCAAGAATCTTCTTAACTGACTTAAATTAGTTGGGATCAGAATGGATTTAAGTTAACGTTTCATATAACCCTGTCTTCAAATCTTGAAAAGCCTCTTCGTTATCTGTAGTCCACTTCCATTTCTCTCTTTTCTTCAACATATAGTACAATGGCCACGATCCATCAGCATATTTCGGTATGAATTTCTTGTAATAATTCATCATCCCCAAGAATCTTCTTAATGACTTAAATTAGTTGGGATCAGGATGGATTAAAGTTAACGTTTGATATAGCCCTGTCTTCAAATCTTGAAAAGCCTCTTCCTTATCTGTAGTCCACTTCCATTTCTCTCCTTTCTTCAACTCATTGTACAATGGCCACGATCTATCTGCATATTTCGGTTTGAATTTCTTGTGATAATTCATCAATCCCAAAAATCTTCTTAACTGACTTAAATTAGTTGGAATCAGGATGGATTAAAGTTATGGTTTCATATAACCCTGTCTTCAAATCTTGAAAAGCATCTTCCTTATCTGTAGTCCACTTCTATTTCTCTCCTTTCTTCAATATATAGTACAATGGCCACGATCTATCTGCATATTTCGGTATGAATTTCTTGTGATAATTCATCATCCGCAAGAATTTTCTTAATGACATAAATTAGTTGGGATCAGGATGGATTAAAGTTAACGTTTCATATAACCCTGTCTTCAAATCTTGAAAAGCCTCTTCCTTATCTGTAGTTCACTTCCATTTCTCACCTTTCTTCAACATATTGTACAATGGCCACGATCTATCTGCATATTTCGGTTTAAATTTCTTGTGATAATTCGTCAATCCCAAAAATCTTCTTAACTGACTTAAATTAGTTGGGATCAGTATGGATTAAAGTTATGGTTTCATATAACCCTGTCTTCAAATCTTGAAAAGCCTCTTCCTTATTTGTAGTTCACTTCCATTTCTCACCTTTCTTCAACATATTGTACAAAGGCCACGATCTATCTGCATATTTCGGTATGAATTTCTTGTGATAATTCATCATCCCCAAGAATTTTCCTAACTGACTTAAATTAGTTGGGATCAGGATGGATTTAAGTTAACGTTTCATATAACTCTGTCTTCTAATCTTGAAAAGCCTCTTCCTTATCTGTAGTCCACTTCCATTTCTCACCTTTCATCAACATATTGTACAATGGCCACGATCAATCTGCATATTTCGGTTTAAATTTCTTGTGATAATTCATCAATCCTAAAAATCTTCTTAACTGACTTAAATTAGTTGGGATCAGTATGGATTAAAGTTATGGTTTCATATAACCCTGTCTTCAAATCTTGAAAAGCCTCTTCCTTATCTGTAGTCCACTTCCATTTCTCTCCTTTTTTCAACATATTGTACAATGGCCACGATCTATCTGCATATTTCGGTATGAATTCCTTGTGATAATTCATCAATCCCAAAAATCTTGAAAATCTTGAAAATTTTGATTGTTGTTCTTGTAACAGTCGTTTCTATTTCCCCCATTATTATTACCCTGTCTATAATTGTTATTATTTCCATCGTTATTGTAATTATCATTACCGTTTATCTCGTAATTTCCTTCCTGTCTGTTATAATCTCCCTGTCCCCTGTATAATTTTGTTCCCCCCCCCCCTGTTATTCTCATTTCTGTCTCTGTAAGTCCATCTGTTGTCTGTTCGATCTATATCCTCATATCTTGTTAGTAACTCAATCAATTTACTCATGGTCTCAATCCCTTGCATTACAGTTGTTTTTTAATATATTCCCCTTGAAATGTCTTGGTAAAAATTTGGCTATTTCTTTCTCAGTTAGCCGTGGTTCTAGCTGCTTAGCTACACTATACTTTTTATTGCATATTGCTCCCTAGTTAATTTTGTCCCCGATCTAAATTTCCCTGTGTATAAATTCTGCTTAATTTTCCCCTGTCTAAAATCTCCCCAATATTGTGCTTCAAATTTAATTTCGAATTGTTCGAAATCCTCACACTTATCCTCAACCTGTACTAAACTATGTTTGTGGTGTCTTCAATGTGCTTTGTATTAATTGAAAAACTTGACCCCGATCATTTATATTTTCCACCCACTTTTTAAGTGATTCAAGATATGTCATCGGACTGATTCGATTGTCTTCAAAGAACTTAGGTAACAATTCTCGCTGTGAAATTGCCGATATAGAGTCCACACTGTGAATTGTTCTGGACTTATTGATGTTCTATTGTATTTTCTGGAGTTCTTGAATTTGTAGACCCTCTTTTACGTGCATTTCTTGTGTGATTGTGTTCATTGAATCTCCCAATTGTTGTCCCAAGTCTTGTATTTCTACCTTATTTTATAATATGCACTGATCTCAATGTTCAAATTTATTTATGATTTCGGTGTGCACATCTTTCATTTTATTTCACATTTTAATTTTATTACGGCCTGTATGTTCTCGAAACTATTGATAATATCGGTTTCCAAATTTATAATTTTGTTGTCGAATTTTTCTAACGAGTTATTTAATTCTTCCCTGATATTATCTTGCGAATCCCATACATTACTTTAACATAATGTTTTTTTAAATATAATGAAGTATTCGTAGTATATATTAGGTGCAAAGCATAATATTTTTGTATTAAATATATATAATAGATTTTACAAGTATAAGTAATTTTTGTTTCTGGTGAGGAATTTTACTTTCATGTGTTGAAAAACTCATTGGTTCTTAAGATGAATAATACTCGAAAAAGTTGGGGTGAAGGAAAGGACCTCGACCGCGTCCAGGATTACCAGGATCACTGCCGGATGACGATGGATAACAGGACTTTCCTCCTGTAATGACGAGTGACAGTGGCTAATGTCTCTGATCCCCGGAAGCCCGGTTATGCGCCTTAGGTCCGACCACTTGTTCGGGACGTAGCCTTCACCATTTCTCGACGTAATGTTGATGAATTAAGAAGGGAACTAATTGATGTTCTATGTGCAAGTTACTTTCATTTTAACTGAAACCCCAGGGAAGGATGTAATCTCCTAATGTACATAAAATTAATGACAATGTAAGAGGATCTATATTCTATTTTTCATCAAAAATAATACATATTTATTTGATCCTTTCTCTTGTACCTTTTTGTGCATGAAATTTAATTCTACCATATAATTACAAAATTTCATATGTAATATTTTACCAGTCTATTCGAAATTCACTTTTCATAAAATAATCAAATATACAGGTTAATATTTACTTGTAAATACAAATATTATAGCCGTACACATAATGCATTTTTTGTGTGCTTTCATAACATTTTATAAAATAAAGTATATTTTATGAATCGGTTGTTAATATTTTGTGAAACATCTTTAAATTAGTATAAATAAAGTACTCGGTTCGTTTTGGTATTAAAGTTTTTTTATTAAAAATTTGTGAAACTTAACCAAGTGGGCAACATAATAAAGAAATGCACACCACAGAACAACAAGAAATATATAGTAGGCTACAAAAACATGCAATAGCAATATCGGATGGAGCATTTGCAGAAAATGTAATAATATTAACAAGAACATCAAAACAGCTACAAGAAACAGTAAACTTATGGAACACAGAACTAAAGGCAAACGGAATAATGCTGAACATAAACAAGACAAAGGTAATGGTAGTAGGGAAACAGGAGCAGATACAAATAGAAATTGGCAACAAAAAACCTGAACAAGTAGAGACATACAAATACCTAGGAGTAGAACCAAATGCAGACGGAAATGAAGAGACGGAAATAAACAGCAGAATTAGAAAACCTGAAAAACTATACCAGGCAATCAAAAACATCATAAACAAAGAAGAAATGTGTAAATAAACAAAGATGGAAGTGTACAAAACAATATATCGACCAATACTAACATAGGGATGCGAATCGTGGAAACATACAAATACCTTGAAGTAGAACTAAATGCAGGCGGAAATGAAGAGACTAAAATAAACAGCAGAATTAGAAAAACTCAAAAACTATTCCAGGCAATCAAAAACACAATCACAAATAAAAAAGAAATAAGTAAAGAAACAAAGATGGAAGTGTACAAAACAATATACCGACCAATACAAATGGGGATGCGAAACATGAAAGCTGGACAAAACGGAAAAAATAAAATACAAGCAAGCGAAACGAAAGTCCTAAGAAGAATCAAAGGAGTAACGAAACTAGACAAAATAAGAAGCACAAAAATAAGAGAAGAATTAGACTTTAAACTGGGAAAATACAGCTGTGAAAGCTGCAATATGAAAGTGCTTCTTGAACTTTGTAGTTTTAAAGTATATTTGTAGTCTTTATGATTTAGAATTGAAACTTACAGAACATATTGCTTCAAAAAAATACATACCCATGACAGTCATGGCATTTGACAAGAGGGAAAAGCATTTGATGTAAAGTGAAAAACTACTGAACATGGTGAAAGGCAATCGGAAAACTCTGTATATTCATTATGTATACAGAGACACGTCAAAGTAATTGCTTCGAGCAAAACGAACTTCTTTCATAGCTTAATAGTTTCTTGTTAGTTGTTGTTAATTTTTGTATACATACAATGTTAAAATTAATCTAATATTTAATTCATCAACAAGTGCCAAAGGCATGTGATAAATTGTGAAAATAATTTGACATATGGGGAATACATTTGATACAATGTTGACAATTGTTGACAAGATGAAACACAAGGAAACACAACTGATAATTGGTGAAAGGTAGTTCAGTTCTATCGGAATACTCTGAATATGACTTAGCTCTGCGAAATTCTATGATTTTGCTAAGAAAAACTATACAATGTGGATAAAAGACCCACATGGACATGTGGCCGAAAACGATTAACATTGGCAAATATATCTTAGTATTGCTTAGCCGAAAATGATCTTCAAAAAATGTACACAGCTATAACGACGTATGCAGAGAGCGCATAAAGTATTAAGACCTGGCTTTATTTTTTCCCCTGTATAAATTTTCGAAAAACGCTTCAACAGGTCAAAATGATTTTTTCTTTAAACAAATATTTTTAGATCATTTTCAATTTTCCATCTCCGTTTTGAAGTGATGACGTCAGAGCCATTTTTTTAAAATGACAACTTAGGAATGTCAACTGACAACTGATTTTGATAGTACTTTTTATTATTTTTTCAACAACATAACATTTTCAATATGTAACATTTGAAAAAAAAATGAGAAAAAGTGCGTTGAAGTAAAACTTTTAAATTATTATTTCAATGTGCATAATGCATCTAGTTACCATTCAAAACAGCGTCAGTTAAAACAAAATTAGGAATTGGAATAAAACAAAATTGATCAACCTGAAAAACATTATTATTACAATATCGTCAATTACAAAAATAAGAACAGAAAAGCCAAAATTTTTATCGAGAAAAAAATAATAATGACTTGTTTTAAGATAAGTTTTAAAATAATATGAAGTCACAAAAATAATTAAAATAACGAAAAAATATTGGTTAGGGAAAAAATCAAACTGTTGACCGTTTTGTTCTTGACAATGTTAATCGATGTTGAAAAGCCGCACAGACATTGAGAAGAACTATCCTAATTTTGTTTTAACTGACGTTGTTTTGAATGGTAACTTGATGCATTCGCACATTGAAATAATCATTTAATAGTTTTACTTGAACGCACTTTTCTCAATTTTTTTCAAATGTTTCATATAGCAAATGTCATGTTATTGAAAACATGATAAAAAGTACTATCAAAATCAATAATAAAAATATATATGTTGTCATTTAAAAATAAGGCTCTGATGTCATAACTTTAAAACGGACAGAGATGGATAAATGAAAATGGTCTCAAAATATTTGTTTTGAAAGTAATCATTTTGACCTATTTAAGCATTTTTCAAAAATTTATACAGGGAAAAAAATAAAGCAAGGTCTTAATACTATGCGCATAAAGATGGTGAAAAAATGGTGATGGTGAAAATACTTTAAGGAAAATTTTTGGTTCCCTCTGCAGTCTTTTTCCATTTTCTCTCCAAACTCCTCCCAGGTCTTTGCTTTGGCACTTTGTATTTCTTCCTGAGCTTTCTTTCTATGTTTCTTGTATCTCTTGTAGTTCTTTTCGGTTCCTGTCTGCAGGTACCGTTTCCATATTATATTCTTCCTTGTCACTTCCTCTACCTTCTTATTCCACCATTTTATTTGCTTTCTCCCTGCGCTACATATGTTGTCCCGCACGCTACTTTTGCTGTTGTTCTTATAGTTTTTTCGTACTTTTCACATATTAATTAAACCTCTCTTTCTTGCTTGTCAGTCTTCCGTATTCTTTCCGTACCTCCTGCTTTTTTAGGTTGTGAGTTTGATAGTTATTTTCCTATTGTTTTTCACTTCTTTACTTTGTATTGCCCTATCCGTTCGTGTTTCCGTTATTCTCATGGCCAGTAGATAGTGGTTGCTTCCTATTTCTGCTCCTCTCGTCACTCTTACGTCTATAACATTTCTGCTGCTCTCCTTTTCTACCAGTATGTAATCTATTATTGACTTTTTATTTCTGCTTCTCATCTCTCTCGTGCATTTGTGGAGTTATTGTCTAAATCTGGTATTTACAATCACAATCTATATTAGGCAGAAGTCTAGCATTATTTTCCCAAGGCTGTTTTTGGCATTTTCCCAATCATTTTCTCCATCTTACATTATAACTAGGCATGAAATCCGTGTGTAATTGACAACTTACTAATGTGGGAGTAGAAAAGGTAAGTTTAATAAATATATTGCTGCAATGTCATAAATGAAAATATTATTTTGTTATCCACGTATATTACTACTATGTTTTGTACTGGGATCGGGCTGCATTTAATTTTGTATGTTTATATGGCTGTCGAGTGAATTAAATATAATGTTTAATTAATACCACAAAGTTGGTCTTTCAAGCTGATAAATGTATATACGGGCACAGACAGTACGACTTCAAAGAAAATTGTCGTTTTCCCGAAAGCGCGAAAGTTTTTGCTTTATTGCCTTCGGTGTGGAAACAGCAGCGTATGTAAAGCAACCCCGCAGAAAATAAATCAAATGTGCCACAGGTTGAATTTGGATACATAAACATAGTTTACTGCAATGTGAAAATTCTATTCCCACGCCGGTGATACATTCTTCATCCACATAGATTTATAGGCAAAAGTTTAGCAGCCCCTAATGTCCTCCCGTGCCTCAGGCCACCACTCATTGGAATGTCAATTACGCTCATGACAGTCGCGTTTTCTTAGGGCTGAATTGTTGCTCCGAATCCGGAGATATTTTGGTGAAGCGATTTTAATTCCTCCTGAATGGTATTAATAACCAGAATGTGTGTGAGGGGGTAATTTATCACGGGCGCGTCTTAAAATTTTGACAGTAACATAAGAAGGGTTAATTTACTTATTTCGTAACTCCCCCTTCAGTAATTGCAGGAAAGTATGATGGTACTCCAAGGGAATTGCTTAGGGGGACATCACCCGTATTAATGAATGCCATGATTTGTGGTCGCGTTATGTTCCGGCTTCCTTAGACATATGAATTATAGAATAGACCATCCAATCGAATTTACGTCAGTATATATTAAACTATAACGTTCCTGATAAGGAATCACCCTGACGCAAGATAAAGTGAGGGCCAGCAATGTCGGCGGATCGAAGGAGGGAATGCAGCCTGGGGGAATTATCGGGATCTGGGGGTGATTTTTATATCAGTGTCATTTCCATTACAAGGATAATATACAGTGGCGAAACGTATATACACACATAGAGATAATATATATAGATATAGATACGTAGTGAAACGGTCGACGAGGCTCAAACAAGTGGCTAATATCATGCAGTGGATGGATGCCGGCAAAAACACGGACCCCCGGTTTTTATCATTGATTAATGCCGTTAATAATCGTTTTTATATATCGGCCGTGCCTGACAAATATTTATTTATTATCTGATCCTGTCTTTCCCAGGCACATACCCAATTAATCCCGGCGGCAATAATCGATACCATACATCACCTCTAACCGGCGGGCATTTTCACTTCTTTTGAAGTTTTAATTCGAAATTTTTCACGTGAACACATCCGCTCCGGTGTGCTCGATGGCCATCTGAACAGAATTTGTTACCGACTCTAACTGCCACAAGTTATATGGATAACACATGATTTTTCAGAAAACAATTTAAAATTTTCAAATAATGTTTCATATTCTTTTAACAGGATAATCTACATACGCCGAACCTAAAATATATGAGAATCAGTGCAAAGGAAGAAATCTAGAAATATAGAACAATATAATATTAAGCTGTACTAATATGCCACATCGATAATGAAGAACATATAAGAGAGGCAATTAAGATGGCTCGGGCACATAAGCAGACTGAGTGAAGAGAGGCAAGTTAAGTGTGGAAGGCAAGAGCAATCGGGAAGGGAGCAAGAGGAAGACCACAGGAAACATAGAACGGTACAATGAGCAAAACCCTGCAGAAAAAGGGAAGAGTTGGAAGCAAGCAAATGAACTAACAGGCAACAGAAAACAATGGATACGATTCTATTAAAAAATAGAATTACACCTGAACATCCAAAAGGGTAAAAGAGGGAAAGATTAAGAAAGAAAGAAATATTTTTATTATTATTATTATTGCATTTCTGGAACAAAAATTGTATGCATTTGGGTTCAGAGGTTTATTTCTGAATATCTTGATGTCATATTTAACACTAAGATGACATCACGAATGGATTTATCATTATTTAATTTCCAAATTTCTGCTCTCAGGTAGCATATTGATAGTAAAAGTAAATGTAGTTAGCTAGATTTTTGGTTTCTAAACATTTTTTTATACTAATGTATGAAATAAAGATACGCACTTTTTAAAAAAATTCAAAATTGTTTTTTATTGTTCACGACAATTGTTTCGCCACACTGTGGCTTCTTCAGGTGAAGAAATGATAATTTTTTTATACTTGTACTACATACTACATCCAAAAGAATAAAAGAGGTAAAGTTTAAGAAAGAATTCGATACATGAAATTTCGCTTTTTTTGACCCACCCTTACGTATTATACCTTATCTGTTTAAATATACATGGCACTATTATTAAATGTTATTATTCTCACTAGTCTATATAAATATAAACACATCTGTAACACATTAATAACTTCCAATCAGATGTTTACCTCAATTTCCATTAGTCTTGCAGTAATGGTCCGAGCGAGGATAGGTAGGCCACCCTGTATGTATTATTAGCTAGATTTTTGGTTTCTAAACATTTTTTTATACTTGTACTACATACTACATCCAAAAGGTTAAAAGAGGTAAAGCTTAAGAAAGAATTCGATACATGAAAATTCGCTTTTTTTAACCCACCCTAACATTTTATACCTTATCTATTTAAATATACATGGCACTATTTTTAAATATTATTATTCTCACTAGTCTGTAATAATCTGAACACATCTGTAGCACATCAATAACTTCCAATCAGATATTTTCCTTAATTTTCATTAGTCTGGCAGTAATGGTCCGAGCGAGGATAGGTAGGCCACCCTGTATGTATTATTAGGTACTTTGATCTTTGTAAGAAATTGAAAGCCGAAGTACTTATTAAAATTTTGTGTAATATCAACTAATTAAATTGAGAAAGCGTATTGAGTTCCATATTGAGTAGAATTTGACCTCATTAAAAATTAAAAGCTCGTTGTAATTCGCAGGCCCTCTGAAGTTAATTAATTACATGTTTGAATTATTGGTCCATCTCTGCAACAATTCTTAACTTCTTAACATCGGATCACTTCCAGATCAATTAAAAATGTATGCCGCGGTTCAGTTACATTTCAAAATATTTAAATAATTTCGTTGAAGCAAGTGTTTCGGCTGAATTTTCAATTAAAGAAACTGCATTGCTTTTCAAATAAGATAAAAGACTATCATTGGGTTTTCTAACACTATGAAATTCAATACCGGATTGCTATAAAGCTGTATTTGTAATACAGATATTTTGAAGAATAACTTTCAAATAACACACAATATATAAGTATTTCAAAATAGTAAAAAATAATAAAACAAATAATAATAAAAACTTCCAAATAACACACAATAGAGGTATTTCAAATGGTCTTTTTTTTAAGAAGGGCATTAGTTTCATTCTTGCTACTTATTGGTTGCCTGATATACAGAGTGTCATAATTAGACTAGGATTGCATAGGTATCCTTCTTATTTTGAAAGCTAGAGATCTGGTTAAATGGCATTGTTATGCAGTTTTATATGCTGGTTCAGATTATGTTCAAAAATTTTCAAAAGTCCGAGCAGTTTAGAAATCATTCTAAAAAAACTAAATATCGAGATTTTCTGAAAACTCTGATATTTCCATAATTATTACCGATGCTGAAATAAGTTTAGAATAAAAGTTACTTGATTCGATCGCACAAACTCAAGAATCAAGTCAAAACAAAAGTCAAAATGGCGGTTTCCGAGATATTAATAGCAACTTTTTTATTTTGAATGGTCGCCATATTTGATTTTTACACGTCAAATCGAAAATAGAGGTTTTTCAAAATGATCTTTTTTTAAGAAGGGCATTAGTTTCGTGCTTGTTACATATTGGTTGCCTGATATACAGGGTGTCATAATGAGAGTATTGCATGGGTATCCTTCTTATTTTGAAAGCTAGAGATCTGGTTATAAATGGGCATTGTTATGCAGTTTTGTATGCTGGTTCAGATTATGTTGAAAAACTTTCAAAAGTCCGAGCAGTTTAGAATTTATTGTATGAAAACTAAAATTCGTGATTTTTTAAAAACTCTGATTTTTCCATACTTATTAAAGATGCTGAAATAAGTTTAAAATAAAAGTTA
This sequence comes from Othius punctulatus, assembly GCA_951805005.1. Lineage (NCBI taxonomy): Eukaryota > Metazoa > Arthropoda > Insecta > Coleoptera > Staphylinidae > Othius > Othius punctulatus. The sequence continues at coordinate 126,320,687 of OX638138.1, read as the reverse complement.
CTTGATTTGATCTCACAAACTTAAAAATCATGTCAGAACAAAAGTCAAGATGGCGGTTTCCGAGATATAAATAGCAACTTTCTAATTAAAATGGCCGCCATATTTGATTTTTACACGTCTATGTCAAAAATAATAATAAAATAAATAATTATAAAAACTTCCAAATAACACACAATAGAGGTATTTCAAAATGGTCTTTTTTTAAGAAAGGCATTAGTTTCATGCTTGCTACTTATTGGTTGCCTGATATACAGGGTGTCATAATGAGAGTATTGCATGGGTATCCTTCTTATTTTGAAAGCTATAGATCTTGTTAAATGGGCATTGTTATGCAGTTTTGTATGCTGGTGCAGATTCGGTTGAAAATTTTTCAAAAGTCCGAGCAGTTTAGAAATGATTCAGACTTTTTGTCTCTTGTCAACCAAGTATAACCACCTATGTCAAAATGAAAAAAAAAGAGAAATATCAATTGTTCTAATTTTTATTTTTATTGTATAAACTATTTTTAAAATCAATTAAAAAAAAAAGTCATACAACTACTAAGTTGTAAATAACAAACTAAATACTAAGTACTAAAATTACAATAAATTATAAAAAATGCTCAAAATACTAACTGTTATTGGCTTAATGGCCAAAAAGAAGCTAAACATAATCTCTTCACCTGCCTTCTCCTCCAATTCCTTATTTATCCTTCTTCGATATTCATTCTTATTTATTTTTATAGCTGCCAGTATTGTTCGCAATTTTTTTTCGTTCCATTACTGCCATGTCATGTTTATTCTTCTTTATTATGGTTATTATTTCCGCAGCGTAAGTCATCGCGGGTCTAATTATTGTTTTGTATATTTGCAATTTCGATTTCATGGATATTGCTTTGTTATGTAGTAGCATAGTACGCTTTGTTAGTGCATTGTATTTTCTCCATTACTTCAGTATTTCTTTCTCCTGTGTTTGTGATTGTTATCCCTAAATAGTTGAATCTCAGGTTTTTCGAATTAGTGTTTTTCCAGTTATATGTATGTTGCTTCATGTTTTTTCCAATTTGAATTATCTTGATTTTTCTACATTAACCATTAGTCCCATTTTACTGACTTCTTCCTCAATTAGCCTTAACATGTAAATAATTAAATGATAGGATATATGATGATGGAGAATGTATATATGAAAGTATTCCTTCCGATAATGAATCGAATGATGACAACTTTATTGATTCTGATCCAGGAATTGTTGATGAACCAATACTTGAATGAGAGTCTTTAGTTGAGGACAGTGATTCTGAGGAAAATGTTCCACTTTCTGAACTCGCTAAAAGATATACTCGACTATATGACGAACTATACGTTCCACCCAATTGGAATAAAACCAATGTAATGGAAGGTCCAGATGACTTTATATAAAACTATCGTATACCAGATTTTATTAGAGATTTGTATAAACCTGCAAGGATGGAAATATTTAGACTGATCGTCACAGTTAATTTGGTGGAAAATATCACTTTGGAACCAATTTATATGCACAGCAGATATATCATATAAAGGGAAACACATTTATACCAACGACAAAATAATAGATTGAAATCTTTATAGGTATAAATATATTAATGGGCATAAAGCAGTTACCGATTTACACAGATTATTGGAGCTCGTTTCCTGATTTACGTGATTCATACATAAGCAGTAAAATGCCTGTCAATAGGTTCAGCTGGCTTCTTGGCCATTTACATTTAAATAACAACGACAATATGCCGCGAAGAAATGAGGATAATTTTGATGTACTCTATAAAATTAGACCATACCTTGATATGGTCCAAGAGGATTTTAAAAATAATTTTATGCCCACTGAGTATATAGCTATTGACGAATCAATGGTGAAATTTAAAGGTAGAAGTAGCCTAAAATAATACATGCTAAAAAAACCGGCAAAACGAGGTTACAAGATATGGATATTAGCTGACAAATCAGGTTATGCGTGGAAATTTCAGATTTATACTGGGAAAGTTAAAAATTCAGTTGAAAAATAGCTAGGTGCCAGAGTGGTGAAAGACCTTCTATGACTAGATAATAAATAAAGACTTCTATAACTAATAAATAAAGACTTCTATGACTATATTCTATGACTATATAAGACTATCTATGTGAAGATTGGCACAACAAAAATCACAAATTATTTTTTTAACATTTTTTTGGTTTGGGTTCCACTAATGGAGCACCTACTTAAAAAAAAATATTTATGTTTGTGGCACTGTAAATATCAAACATAAATATCTTCCAACTTTCTTTGTTAGATCGGCAAATGAAAAGAGGTCATTATGATGTGTATACAAGTGATTCTAATTTAGTAGAAATTAAATGGAGATCGGTTTGATCAAAAGAAAACTGTCTACGAAATAGACAGAAAGAGTAAAAAGTGGTGGCACCGATTGTTTTAGTATTTTATAGATGCTTGCATCGTAAATGCGTACATCGTATATTCAAGTTTTGATGATGTGCCCTAATTATCTATGAAGGTTTTTAGAAGGCAGATTTGTGATTGTCTTCTTTCGACAATGCCTACAAAGCAGAGGAAAACCCCAACTGTGGCCATTAAGAACCATAAACCACCTGTTCCAAATGTCCTTAGACTTAAAAATGCAAACCACTTGTCTACTCAAGGAACAAGAAGACGATGTGGCCTTTGCAGTACGAAGGCTATCCAAGTGAGGACGAAATGGCAATATCAAACATGCAATGTGCAACTTTGCCTTGGTGCGAAAAATTGTTTTCAAATATTTCATACATAAAAGTTTTGTAATAACTGTTTAATAAATAATTTTTTTAAATAAATCAAGTTGTTGAACTTTCACAGTAGTACTCTAGTGGTAATAATTTTAGTCCGTATGTTTTTTTTAATTTTTAATTTTTTTGTTTGCTTAGTTACGTACAAGAGAACATATTTATATGTGTTTCACAGAGATATTATAACATACAAAAATCTGTGCAGCTAGGGTAAAATAACTCGAAAAAAAGTTGTGCAGCAGAGAGTTAAAATGTTTGTCATTAATTTTCTCTGCTTTGTTATAATTATCTGTGCACCTCTATTTCTCAGTATACCGGATTTGTCTACTCTTCTAGTTACATGGTCAATTGCTATATTGAATAACGTGCTTGACAGTGCGTCTTACACCTCTATCTATGGTAAAAGTATCGGTTTCTCCATAATCTGTCACTATGCTAGCTGTACTTGCTTTCATGGTTAGTTCTATTAAATTTCTCAATTTTTGTGATACTCCTAATTCGCTTACTGTAGTGATTAATTGTCCTCATTTAATTATGTCGAATGCTTGTTTGAAGTCCATGAATAGCAGTAATAGTTTGATGTTGTGTTCTTTTGCTTTCTCAATTATTTGTTTTACTCCATGTATGGCTACCACTGTCGATTTTCCTTTCGTGGAACCATTTTGATAATCCCCAACTTTATGTTTTATACATTTTGTAAGTCTTTTTTGTATTATATATGGTGTTAGGTATCAAATTGTATCATTGGCAAATAATTGATTATTAATATTAGAGGCGGCATCTGTGGCTTTGTTTGTTTATATAAGCCGGGGCGCGACGCGCTCAGCTTAAGAACGAGAACGAAGGACACATTGAGTTACGTGCTTTTATGGAGTGTGGATGCAAGTTGGGTGCTGATTATGGGGAATGCATGTGTGTGCTAATGTATTGGTGTGTGTTGCGATGTGGACGGTTATGGATTAGGTGTTGGAATGGATTAAAGGTCAGTACATAAACTACAATATGTATATTAGATAGAGGTGCGTCCTGGAGGTGCGTTCTGGTATTTGCAACAAGAGAGGTTCGTCCTAATTGCAACAAAAGAGGTTAGTCCTAATTGCAACAAGAGAGGTTCGTCCTCATTGCAACAAAAGAGGTTAGTCCTAATTGCAACAAAAGAGGTTAGTCCTAATTGCAACAAGAGAGGTTCGTCCTCATTGCAACAAAAGAGGTTAGTCCTAATTGCAACAAAAGAGGTTCGTCCTCATTGCAACAAAAGAGGTTAGTCCTAATTGCAACAAAAGAGGTTAGTCCTAATTGCAACAAGAGGGGTTCGTCCTAATTGCAACAAGAGAGGTTCGTCCTCATTGCAACAAAAGAGGTTAGTCCTAATTGCAACAAAAGAGGTTAGTCCTAATTGCAACAAGAGAGGTTCGTCCTCATTGCAACAAAAGAGGTTAGTCCTAATTGCAACAAAAGAGGTTAGTCCTAATTGCAACAAAAGAGGTTAGTCCTAATTGCAACAAAAGAGGTTCGTCCTCATTGCAACAAAAGAGGTTAGTCCTAATTGCAACAAAAGAGGTTAGTCCTAATTGCAACAAAAGAGGTTAGTCCTAATTGCAACAAGAGAGGTTCGTCCTCATTGCAACAAAAGAGGTTAGTCCTAATTGCAACAAAAGAGGTTAGTCCTAATTGCAACAAAAGAGGTTAGTCCTAATTGCAACAAAAGAGGTTCGTCCTCATTGCAACAAAAGAGGTTAGTCCTAATTGCAACAAAAGAGGTTAGTCCTAATTGCAACAAGAGAGGTTCGTCATCATTGCAACAAAAGAGGTTAGTCCTAATTGCAACAAAAGAGGTTAGTCCTAATTGCAACAAAAGAGGTTAGTCCTAATTGCAACAAGAGAGGTTCGTCCTAATTGCAACAAGAGAGGTTCGTCCTCATTGCAACAAAAGAGGTTAGTCCTAATTGCAACAAAAGAGGTTAGTCCTAATTGCAACAAAAGAGGTTCGTCCTCATTGCAACAAAAGAGGTTAGTCCTAATTGCAACAAAAGAGGTTAGTCCTAATTGCAACAAGAGAGGTTCGTCATCATTGCAACAAAAGAGGTTAGTCCTAATTGCAACAAAAGAGGTTAGTCCTAATTGCAACAAAAGAGGTTAGTCCTAATTGCAACAAGAGAGGTTCGTCCTAATTGCAACAAGAGAGGTTCGTCCTCATTGCAACAAAAGAGGTTAGTCCTAATTGCAACAAAAGAGGTTAGTCCTAATTGCAACAAGAGAGGTTCGTCCTAATTGCAACAAGAGAGGTTCGTCCTAGTAAGAGGTGTATGTCACTGCTTTGCACATGAATGTGAAATACAATAGTCGTAGAGAATAATGGTTGAAGCCGTGAGTGCTAGCGATCCAGTTGGCGAGAGAACTGGCGGGGGAAGGGGAGTTGCTCCCCCGGTAAGTCCTTCCAATTATAGTTAATATACAATACTAAAAGAATACTCTTTATATGTGGGGAAATCATTTGGAGCCAATGCCATCTTCGGATCGAGTTCAATATAAAGCCTGCGCATCCTGACCAATGAAAATACAGTATATTATGTAAGTGATTATTATTATTAATAGGTAAAATGGCGAAAATTTATGTATTAAATATGACGTCAAGTTAAGGCTACGATTGGAAAAAGAACTAGCCTAACAATGGTTATATCTTGTATGCTGCATTTAGTAGTGTGATACCTCTGTAATATTCAAAATTCCTCTGGTCACCTTTTTTATGTATAGTAATTATGCTTTCATGCAGTTTCTTTCTTCAATATTATATTTATTCCATTATTATTTCGTCGCTTCCTGGTGTATTTCCTTGTTTGCTGCTTTTTCCTATTCCTATTATTATATACTCTTATTATTAATGTATTTGGATGGCATTCATTTTATAGTATCATTGAATACCATTGAATCGAAGTACACTTATAAAGAATTCAATAAATTTCGTGTTACTTGATCCTGCTACAATTCCAAGTTGAGAGGGCGAAACAGTGAAACACTTCAAGCCCACTTGGTAATGTGAACTTCTCATTATAGAGTAGCCACTCAGCAACTCGACCACTTCACAACATGACTTCAATATTGCATATATTTTATGGATGTTATTAGTATAAAGCATCTTTCTGATACAGTCTACCCTTTCGGGAATACACGTACAAATAGGTTTTGTTTAATTAGCAGCAATTCGTGAAGAGGAATATGTTCATCTCGGCTTAATTAAATGCAGAGCTGGAAGAGGCCGAAATTTTCAGTGCTATTCAAATCATGCAATGTATACTCCAAGGATCTCCGGCTGCAAGAACGCCCGGAGTGCGGAGTGAGAGCCGGACTAATTGACAACGCAAACAAGAATCCGTCGCGGCAATGGAGTGCTCCGCAAACAACCTGCGACAACATATCACTTCCACTGTTTAGCTTGCCATTACTAATAATTAAACTTAAACCGGAGAATGAAATATAAATAATACGCAAACATGCACCTGCTTAATTTTTCAGTGGCTTTAATTACACCTCTTTTTCCGCTGCCCCGAAAATATTTATCTTCACTTATTGTTATATTTGCGCTTTTCAAATTTTAAATTGAACGGCCGGGGATCATGTTTGTGTCTCCATTAAAGCGCGTCTTGTTCGGTGTTCTCCATTTAAAATATCATTTTACAATTTGAAACTTCCCCTGGCCGTGCTAGTCGGAAATATAAAGAAGAGCGCGAGGGGCAAATTGCGCCCTTCTGGTTTTATCGAGTGGAAATTGAAAGCCTACGATCGAGTTTAAAATAGGTGCATCGGTAGTTAGTGTAACTTATGGGCAATTCTGGTTCGGGGTACAGGAAAAGTCTTTTATTGACGCGAGGGCGACATTGGCCCGTTTACCCACGCCCCCAGCGCCGCATCGAGACGGTCGCTTTCAGACGGTTCACGAATTATTTATGCATAGATGCTTATACTAATCTATTTCTGACAAATTGCGGCCTGGAGGTGTAATTTCAAGTTGATATGTCGCAGCGGGATCCCGACCGCACTTCCGGCTCCACGCTGACGGCTCGGTTATTGTTTGGATTGTTATATTTTGCGGTGGCTGCCAGCCGTCTCTCTTCATGTCTAATTAATAAGAGCATTATTTCGAGAGAATCACTAGATAATTAGAGGCTTTCGTTTGTCATGCAGCACTCAACCTCCCCAAGAAGAACTAAAATTTAAAACGAACAAGAACTAGAGGAAGAATTTGAAGAAACAGAACGAGACATACTGACAATAACGGAAACAACGAAGAAATAAAAATGAATAATAAAAACTAGAAATGGACACACACTGATATACAGTGGAGTGGAAGAAGAAAAGAGAGCGGCAAAAGGAGTGGCATGCCTTATATACAGGAAGAGAGATAAGGAGATAGAAAAATGAGAACAGATAAACCAGAGATTACTAACAGTGAAAATTTAGAACAAATGTGGAACAATCTCAAAGAAAGCATAATAAAAGTGGCAAGTAGTTTATGCGAAATCAGCAAGATACAAGCAAACAAACAACAAACAGCCTGGAGATCAACTTAAATAAGAGACCAGGTGAGAACAAAGAAACAGGCATGGTAAAAATACCTCAACAACAAAACAAGGGCGAAATACGAAGAATATAAAAACGCAAGAAACAAGGTAAAGCAGATAATACTCAAGAACAAACAGAAGCAATGGGAAGAATTTGGAGACAAACTCGAAGGAAATAGGACGGAAAACCAAAAACTATTCTACAGCGTAATCAAAAGGAACAGACAAGACAAAGATGCAACAGAGAAGGCCATAAAAATCAAAACCCGAGAAGTACTAAAGGAAGAAAAATAAATAGCAGAAATATTGATGGAATACTTTGAAGAACTATTGGGAACCACAGAAGATGAAGAGGAAGAGAACAAAGAGATAAATAGAACGGAAACAGATAAAGAAGAGGGAGAAGATATAACAGAAAAGGAAGTTAAAACCGCAATAAAATAACTGATAAACGGAAACGCAGCAGGAAGTGACAGAATAACCAGTAAAACTCATGGGCACAAAAGGGCAAGATAGGCTACAGGAAATTCTAAGGAAAGCGTGGAAAACGGAGAAAAAACCGAGCCACTGGCAGACAGCACTCGTACTACAGGTATTTAAAAAAAAGGGACAAGAAGTAATGTAAAAATTATAGAGGAATAACCAGAGCAATAGCCCTAAAGCAAATACGGAGAAGTACTAAGGGAAGAAACATAAATAGCAGAAATATGGACGGAATACTTTTAAGAACTATTGGGAACCACAGAATATGAAGAGAAAAAGAACAAAGAGATAAATAGAACAGAAATAGATAAAGAAGAAGGAGAAGATATAACAGAAGAGGAAGTGATAACAGCAATAAAGGAACTGAAAAACGGAAAACAGGCGGGAAGTGAACGAATCACCAGTGAAATTATCAAACACATGGTCCCAAAAGGGCAAGATAGGCCACAGGAAATAATAAGGAAATCATGCAAAACGGAAGAAAAACCGAGCGACTGTCAGACAGCACTCGTACTACCGATATTTAAAAAAGGGGACAAGAAGTAATGTAAAAATGATAGAGAAATAACCAGAGCAATAACCCTAAAGCAAATACGGAGAAGTACTAAGGGAAGAAACATAAATAGCAGAAATATGGATGGAATACTTTTGAGAACTATTGGGAACCACAGAATATGAAGAGAAAAAGAACAAAGAGATAAATAGAACAGAAATAGATAAAGAAGAAGGAGAAGATATAACAGAAGAGGAAGTGAAAACAGCAATTAAGGAACTGAAAAACGGAAAACAGGCGGGAAGTGAATGAATCACCAGTGAAATTATCAAACACATGGGCACAAAAGGGCAAGATAGGCCACAGGAAATAATAAGGAAATCATGAAAAACGGAAGAAAAACCGAGCGACTGTCAGACAGCACTCGTACTACCGATATTTAGAAAAGGGGACAAGAAGTAATGTAAAAATTATAGAGGAATAACCAGAGCAATAGCCCTAAAGCAAAAACGGAGAAGTACTAAGGGAAGGAAAAGAAATAGCAGAAAGATGGAAGGAATTCTTTGAAGAACTATTAGGAACCACATAAGAGAAAAAATACAGAGGAATACCCCTATTAATACAGTGATGAAAAAATACAAAATAATCGTAGACAAAAGGTTAAGTAACGTGATAAAGAAGACACTACAAGACCAATAGAGCGGATTTAGAAGCGGAAGAAGACACAAAAATATACATAGCATTTCTAGATCTAGAGAAAGCATTCGATAAGGTACCAAGAGCGAAACTATGGGAAACACTAAAACGAAGGAAGGCAAACGACAAAATGATAAGGATAATAAAAAATATATACGAAAACAACACTAACACGGTAACATGCAACAACACACAATCAGAAACAATTAAAACCAAAACTGGGCTAAAACAGGAAAGGAGTCTAAGTTCCACGCTTTACCATTCCGGCAAAGAATAGCATGGAACTTAGACTCCCTCCCTGTTTTAGCCCATTTTTTGTTTTATTTGTTTCTGATTGTGTGTTGTTGCATATTACTCAACAACACACAATCAGAAACAATTAAAACAAAAAATGGGCTAAAACAGAGAGGGAGTCTAAGTTCTACACTATTCATTACTTACATGGACGACATAATAAAGAAAAGCACACCAGAGAGCAACAAGAAATTGTAAGCTATAAAAACATGGAAAAAATAGGAATGTCGTAAGGAGCATTTGCAGACGATGTAATAATAATAACAAGTACATCAAAACAGCCACAAGAAATAGTAAACTTATGGAACACAGAACTAAAGACATAAGGTATGAAGCTAAACGTAAACAAAACAAAAGTAATGGTAGTAGAACTAGCGAGAGACAAGACTAAACGAAAGAACTTCATGAACGAAATACAGTTATTAATTATTCAAATTAAAGTATATTTGAAATAAGCAAAATAGAGTTAAGGTCACCTGAACAGAGGAAAACACAGTAAGGCAGAAATATAAGTGAAACTGAAAAGAATAATGAAAGTTATCATTTAGGAAATGAGGAAAAATACGGAAGAAATGAGGAAAAATACAGGAGAGTTAATACAAGAGATGAAAGAGGAAAAATACGGAAGTAATGAGGAAAAATACAGGAGAGTTAATACAAGAGATGAAAGAGGTAAGGAAAGAAATACACAAAAGTGAGGAGAAATGGGAAGACGGAAAAAATGAGTTACACGGAAAACTGGAGAAGTTAGAGAGAAAAATAGAGGCAGGAATAAAAGATAAAAGAAGCAATAACATAGTGTAAACTGGGCTGAAAACAAAAGATGACATGGTACAAGAGGAAATTTATCACGAAATAAATAGGAGTGGAAACAAATATAGAATCTGCATATAAGATAAAATGGGAGATCTGAAAGAATTGGTAGTAGCTGAAGTGTATACAAAACGAAATTAACAAAAAATAATGAAGGAAAAAAGAATCAGGCTGAGAAATACGAAAATATACATTGATAATGATATGGCAAGAGAAGAGAGGGAAATTCTGAGAGAGAGAGAGAGAGAGAGAGAGAGAGAAATATCATGAATATTGGAAAAGAAGAAAGAGGAAAAGCAAATCTAACAAAAGTAGGATATATAGAAATTACAAAAATGGCAAAGAATTCGTATGGAACAAGCAATAAAGGGTGTGGTAGTTAAGGGCCAAAAAGAATTGCCAAAAAGCTAACACAGAAAACAATGTACAAGAGGAAGTGAAAGAATTTATCAGGATGGAAATAGAAGTTGACAAAAAAACAGTATCTGCTTATAAGATAAAATGGGAGATCTATAATAATTGGTAGTAGCTGAAGTGAATACAAAACGAAATTAACAAAAATAATGAAGGAAAAAAGTAGCAGGCTGAGAAATACAAAAATAGACTAGGATAATGATGTGACAAGAAAAGAGAGGGAAGTTCAGAGAGAAATCAGGAATATTGGAAGAGAAGAAACAGGAAAAGGAAATCTAACAAAATTAGAATATATGGAAATTACAATAAATGATAAAGAATTCGCATGGAAGAAGCAACAAAAGGGTATCGCAGTTAAGAGCCAAAAATAATGGCCAAAAAAACGAACACAGAAAACAATGTACAAGAGGAAGTGAAAGAATTTATCAGGATGGAAATAGAAGTGGAAACAAATAGAGTATCTGCTTATAAGATAAAAAGTGAGATCTAAAAGAACCGGTAATAGCTGAAGTAAATACAATAGAAAATAAACAAAATATAATAAATTGAAAGAGTAGCAAGTTGATAAATACGAAAAAATACATTGATAATGATATGACAAGAGAAGAGAGGGAAATTCAGGGAGAGAGATCAGGAATATTGGAAGAGAAGAAAGAGGAAAAGAAAATCTAACAAAAGTAGGACATATGAAAATTACAATGAGGGGGAACGAACAAGCAAGAAAAAGGTGTGGTGGTTAAGTGTCAAAAAGAATCGCCAAAAAACTAAGAAAGAAAACAACGTACAAGAGAAAGTGAAAGTATTTATGAAGAAAGAAATTGGAGTGGAAACAAATATAGAATCTACATATAAGTAAAAATGAGAGATCTAAATGAACTGATAGTAGCTGAAGTAAATAGAAAAGAAAATAAACAAGAAATAATGCAAAAAGTAGCAGGTTGATAAATACGACAAATATACCTTGATAATGATATGATAAGAGAAGAGAGGAAAATTCACAGAGAGATCAGGAATATTGCAAGAGAAGAAAGAGGAAAACAAAATCTAACAAAAGTAAGATATATGAAAATTATAATAAATGGTAAAGAATTCGTATTTAACAAGCAAGAAAAAGGTGGGGGGGGAAAAGGCTAAATAGAATCTCCAAAAAACTAACAAAGAAAACAACGTACAAGAGGAAGTGAAAATATTTATGAAGAAAGAAATTGGAGGGAAAACAAATATAGAATCTGCTCATAAATAAAAATAGAAGATCTAAAAGAACTGGTAGTAGCTGAAGTGAAAACAAAAGAAAATAAACAAGAAATAATGCAAAAAGTAGCAGGTTGAGAAATACGATAAATATACATTGATAATGATATGATAAGAGAAGAGAGGGAAATTCATCTACCAAAAATAATCGCTAAAAAAATTAACAAAGAAAACAATGTACAAGAGGAAGTGAAAATATTTATGAAGAAAGAAATTGGAGTGGAAACAAATATAGAATTTGCATATAAGTATAAATGGGAGATCTTAAAGAACTGGTAATAGCTGAAGTAAATACAAAAGAAAATAAACAAGATATAATGCTAAAATAGCAGGTTGAGAAATACGATAAATATACATTGATAATGATATGATAAGAGAAGAGAGGGAAATTCAGAGAGAGATCAGGAATATTGCAAGAGAAGAAAGAGGAAAAGAAAATCTAACAAAAGTAGGATATATTGAAAATTACAATAAATGTTAAAGAATTCATATGGAAGAAGCAAGAAAAAGGTTTAATAGTTAAGGGCCAAAATGAATACCCAAAAAAACTAACACAGAAAACAGTGAAGGGTAGCAGGGTAAAGAAAATAGAAAAGTTTAAGGATAATTACATAGAACAAAACAGACAAAAGAAGAATTCAATTCAATTCAATTTAAATTTAATTTATTGTGTCAGAATGCCAATAAATTTTACACATGTCAAGTCATTAAAAAAAAACAAAATACGTAAATATGTAACAATAGAATGCGACTCAAAATGAACACTATTAAAATGAATCCTAATTAAATATACAAACGATTCTTTACGAATTTCCTAAAATTGACTGAACTTCGTCAAAAGTTTGTGAAATAAGTCAAAATTCTGGAAATTTGGTGACATAACAATCTATGTAAATTAATATAAAACTTAACAGCTATTGTATAAACAAAAGATACAAAATATGAGACATAAAATATTATAAATCGAACAATTGTATATATAAAACTTTATAATAATACAGGGTGAGTTTTTTTTTAATTTTAAGCATTAATATCTCGGAAATCAAAAATCATAGAGATTCGGTTAAATGACGAAAGAGTTGTCATTTTAAGAGCTTATGCAAGATATGCTTTTGTTTTTTGAGAAAAAAAAGGTCTGTGAGTTATAATACAGACTACATTTTTTTAAACGGCAGTCATAGTTGGCTTTGACATTTTTAAAAAGGACAATTTTGTCTCTTTATAACGATATAAAGTTTGCTATACTTACTTTCATAAATAAATGAGATGCAAGAATTTACGCTAAATATGTAACCATAGAAAGCCACTCAAAATGAACACTATTAATACGGATCCAAAATAAATATACAAACGATTGTTGACAAATTTTCTAAAATTTACTGAACTTCGTCAAAAGTGTGTGAAATAAATAAAAAATCTAGAAATTTGGTGACATATAACAATCTATGTAAATTAATATAAAACTTAAAAGCTATTGTATAAATAAATGATACAAAGTGTGAGACATAAAATATCATAAACCGAACAATTGTATAGATAAAACTTATAAACCTTAAAAACTATAGTATATACAGGGTGAGTTTTTTTTTTTCATTTTAAGCATTGATATCTCGGAAACCATAAATCATAGAGATTCGGATAAATGACGAAAGAGTTGTGATTTTAAGAGCGTAAGGAAGATATGCTTTTGTTTTTTGAAAAAAAAGCATGGTCTCTGAGATTATAATACAAACTTTTTTTTTAAATGGCAGTCATAGTTGGCTTTGACATTTATAAAAAGGACAATTTTGTCTCTTTATAACGATATAAGGTTTGCTATACTTACTTTCATAAATAACTGAGATGCAAGAGTTTTCGCTAAATATGTAACAATAGAAAGCTACTCAAAATGAACAGTATTAAGACGAATCCTAATTAAATATACAAACGATTTCCATATATTTTGTTTACAAATTTTCTAAAATTGACTGAACTTCGTCAAAAGTTTGTGAAATAAATCAAAAATCTGGAAATTTGGTGACATATAATAATCTATGTAAATGAATATAAAACTTAAAAGCTATTAAAAACATAAAAGATACAAAGTGTGAGATATAAAATATCACAGATCGAACAGTTGTATAGATAAAACTTGTAAAACTTAAAAACTATAATATATACAGGGTGAGTTTTTTTTTTCAATTTAAGCATTGATATCTCGGAAACCATAAAACATAAAAATTCGGTTAAATGACGAAAGAGTTGTCATTGTAAGAGCGTAAGGAAGATATGCTTTTGTTTTTTGAAAAAAATGCATTGTCTCTGAGTTATAATACAAACTTTTTTTTTAAACGGCAGTCATGTTTGGCTTTGACATTTTTAAAAAGGACAATTTTGTCTCTTTATAACGATATAAGGTTTGCTAAACTTACTTTCATAAATAAATGAGATGGAAGAATTTTCGTTGTTTAACTTGAATAAAATTTAGTGTAATTAGAACAGAAAAATTATTAGAAATGTCATAGTAGGAGGAAACAAAAATGTTTACAAGGCAAACTTTGTTTTTGCTACTCTCTATAATACAAATAGTCTGTATCGTGTGCAATACTGTATCGTGTTTATTTGTCAAAGTTAGTAATAATTGTCGTAAAGTTAATTTTCGAAGATGCTCTTTGTTTATCAAAGTAAGTATAGCAAGCCTTATATCGACATAAAGAGAAATATCTGTCCTTTTTATAAATGTCAAAGCCCACTATAACCGCCATGTAGTTAATGAAGTGTAAACTAGATAACTACAATAACAATGAAAACTGGTATTTTTTCAAAAATCAAAAGCATATCTTGCATGAGCTCTTAAAATGACAACTCTTTCCTCATTTAACCGAATCGCTATGTCTTATGGTTTCTGAGATCCAAATGCTTAAAATGAAAAAAAAAACTTGCCCTGTACATATATTTTTTTCAAATTTTGTGCTGTTTAATGGCACTCGACTACTGCGATTTTTCCTGAAGCCAGTCGCAGATTACCCTATGGAGAAAAACCAATGGTAAATGTCTTAAAGCATTGCCATATTTGATATCGAAACATGAATAATTTGTTATCATGGGAGAAATCGAATAATTTGCTAAATTTGAAGAAAAAGACATCACAATAAATAAGAACTGAAAAACCAAAAGAAATTTTGATCGAGAAAAGAATACTAATGACTTGTTTTAAGATAAGTTTTAAAATAATATGAAGTCACAAAAATAATCTTTACTCGACAACTGTATTTCACTTTGAGTTCTTTCATTGTGATTTCTGATGCTTCCTTCTGTGACTACGTTTTCTGATTTATTTTCTTTCCTCTGTTCAGGTTCCTCACTGCTTGGTTTTTCTGTGCCTAATAGTGCATCGTGCATCTACTGAAAGTTTTCCATATGTAATTTTTCTATAGTATTTTGTTGAGATAATAACATGTGTTTACCTTGTTTTGCATATTATATTTTAAAGATATCGTGTTTCATACTTTGTGAGAATCTTGAATGCTTAACTTGGTTTATGTTTAGAATAGAAATTAAAATAAATTGTGAATTATGTTATTGGCTGTTTAAAATTCATAATATTATATGTCAAATTAATCAGAAACTACAAACCTAGAACGATAGAAGCATGGAGTATAATCAGCGCTTTGAAATTTAATAATACCTCTGTGCGCGGTATCTACTCGAGACGTATATATTTAACCTGACAAATTCATTTGTGCAGTGAAGACTTTTCTCAGCGGGGGCTTATTTGATTACATCTCTCACCGTCTTATCTATGATGAATCACGCTCCAATATTAGTTTTAGTGGGGAAACAGCATGATTTTCTTTATTAACAAGACCATTCCCCGAAGACGCCGCATGCAAACTAATAAATAATAACAGACATCGCCCGCGGCGTTTGCGAGGTTAGAGGAATCTAGTTCTGCATGCAGACGAAAGGGCACTGGACCACTACTCTCTTCCCTACGCACAATTAGTGTAAATATCCCTGGTGGGCGTTAATTTATGTTTATGGCGCAATCTTCTTTCCAAAGCGGAATTAAACGGTTTTTAGCGTTCGTCAGGGTTGTTTATTCGCGACCTGCCCTTTAATGTATGTATAAAACATTTAATTAAATTTAATACCCGCGCACTGCAAGAAAGACAACAAAGCCCGGGGGTTAATTAAATTAGATTGCACTGAAAATTGCAGTACTTTTCGTGTATTCGAGCACAAAAACCGCATCGACTTAAGTTAAAATTAATAGGACCTCATCGCGACAGGTTATTATTATGTGCACTATTATTGTTCGCGTCGCATGCCAGCAGGCCTTTTATGTTAATAAATAGGTTTCAATATAAAAAATTACGCTGCAGTAAAATGTAATCTAGTAAATAATAAAATTGTAATTTCCCATGTTACGCGAGCCGGATATATCGCGCCTCATAATCACGTTTATTTAATGAATTTAAATAATAACTCCGTACCTACATAAATTTAGTTTTACTTATTACGCTTAGGAATCGTGTTTAAATACAATTTTATGGTATACTTTGCACACAGGTAGTATTTGAGTAGTATTAGTGATTTCTCATGGCACGAATATACAGTATAAAAAATGATAAATTTTAAGCACGAATAACATAATGTCCATTTAGATTAAATATTCCGACACAAAAAAGCAACTCGGCTGTAATTATGTGCACTGAAAGCACCTGTAGATACTAGAGTTGTACACCGTGTGCTGAGGAATGTATAATCAGAAGGCATGAAATAAGTATATTTCTTTCAACCAACATATTTATATAGTTAACATAAACAAGAATGTATAAGTATAACATTATTTTTAATAACATTAAAATTCTCTCGTACTACTATGCCATCCCTATAGAAAATTCTAGAGTTTTTGAATAAAAATCATGAAACATTACAAATTTTGCCCCATTTTACACAATTACAGTTTTAAGCCGGCTATAAAATTTTGTAGCAACGTTTCAAAATATTCTAGTACAGCCATATTTAATATAAACTCAAACGTTTGGATTTAGTCATGCTATAGGTATTGTATTTTTTTTTTTTTTTTCAGTAAAAATATCTAAAACATATGGTCAAATCTCAAATATTCTGAAAAATATTCAACAATGTCTTAAAATTTTATTCGTGCATTTCATTTGTTGCAATTTCTTAAATATATAAACAATTCGCAAATTGTTTACTCAATTTTCGACAATTTCATGTAAATATGTTCAGAAACTGTTTATTTAATAGATTGACGATAAATTGCAATCTGTAGCAAAATCAGTAATCTATGTTTACTTATATATTTATATAAAACCCTAGAAGATTTTTCAATATATGCATGCTGTATTTGTAAACATTATTTTTAAGAACATTCAAATTGTCTTGTACTTTATGACATTCCTATTAAAAATTCTAGAGTTTTTGAAAAATTTCATGAAGCAATTACAAATTTTGCCCCATTTTACACAATTACAGTTTTAAACCGGTTATAAAATTTTGTAGCAACGTTTCAAAATATTCTAGTGCAGCCATATTAAATATACACGAAGAGTTTTGGATTTAGTCATGCTGTAGGTATTGTAAAAAAAAAAAAAAAAATATGTAAAATATATGGTCAAATCTCAAATATTCTGACAAATATTCAACGATGTTTTAAAATTTTATTCTTGCATTTCAATTCTTGCAATTTCTCAAAGATATAAACAATTCGAAAATATTTTACTCAATTTTCGACAATTTCATGTAAATACGTTCATTTTCAGAAACTGTTTATTTAATAGATAAACGATAAATTGCAATGTGTAGCAAAATCAGTAATCTATGTTTATTTGTATATTTATATAAAACCCTAGAAGATTTTTCAATATATGGATGCTGTATTTGTAAACATTATTTTCAAGAACATTAAAATTGTCTCGTACTTCTATGCCACCCCTATTAAAAATTCTAGAGTTTTTGAAAAATTTCATGAAACAATTACAAATTTTGCCCCATTGTACATAATTACAGTTTTAAACCTGTTACTAAAGTTTGTAGCAACCTTTCAAAATATTCTAGTGCAGCCATGTATAGTTTTGGATTTAGTCATGCTGAAGGTATTGTAAAAAAAAAAAATCAATAAAAAAATTTAAAATATATGGCCAAATCTCAAATATTCTGACGATGTCTGAAATTCTGACGATGTCTTAAAATTTTATTCTTGCATTTCACTTCTTGCAATTTCTCAAAGATATAAACAATTCGAAAATTTTTACTCAATTTTCGACAATTTCATGT